>JAVDOI010000006.1:6745555-7945555 GCA_032191485.1 Leptoclinus maculatus
AGAAATGCTTCCCCCGAAACTCCGAATAATATTTATGTTGTGCAAGTGATTCTTTTTCTTCCTCCCACCTGTGTGCAGCTTGTTGATTCCAAATGGACGCCTGATGCAGCAGAACAGGCAAAGGCACGGCAGCTTCCTCATCAACAGACACCTGATGCTTCGGGTTTTTTTCCACAGCCTTTAAAAGCATGCTGTTAACGCAGCACCGTAGGGAAGCAGGGGCATTCTCATGGGATGTAAACTGCTAAACATGATTATTGGGACTGAATATTAAAACATCCTCACGGTTTGTGTTTGTACAAAGGGGGAAACTGTGTTTTAATATATCATTCATTGGTGATACTTTTGTTTTGTTTGTTTTCTTAAAAACAGGACAGTTTGGATCTGTCACAGCCACTGACAGATGACATCAGTGGCAGAGTGCACGCTAGCACAATGAATGGCGGTGTGGTGCGACACAGGATGCCCTCGAGGGGTCGGCCAATTAGCTGCTGACAGGAAGAGAGATGTATGGCTGCCTGAAGATGTGGCTGAGACCATTAGTGAGACGTGGGAGAAAGCACTGAGAGAAAATGTGCTGGTGCTGAGCATGGGAGAGGTTGAAGGTGCAGCGTTAGCCTAGCTACACAGCTGCTTGAGAAGGGTCGAGGCTACTGAGCTGTGTCGTGGAAGCCGCTGCTGGCTATCTTCTTTCAAAAGATAAAGAATGTAAAAGACGACCAGTATGAATGAACACTCAAGTGTGTCACCAAACATGTTTGTATACGGCCAACAATGTGAAAGAAGGTCGTTCCTTGAGCGTTCATAGCTGCTAACACGTTAGCATAAATGAGCTGCTAATGTCAGTTGGTCTGGCCCTACCCAGTCACACAAAAATGTCAATAAAGTTCAGTTGTTCTGTATTTTACCAGCACATGCAAAATTGTGGTTGTTTTGTCAGGCGAAATATTTGAATGATAATTATGTTTTACTGGAAACGGGCACCCTCGTGCCAGTGCAGCATTTGCAATGAATGCTGGGAGTTAAAAGCAGCCAAAAGTTGGCCTGAAGCACAAAGCATTGTATGTTTTTTTTTCCAGCGATACATTTGAAAAGTATTCGTGTCCATAAATACAGTTAACGTTCAAGCCCGTTAAATAGCCTCAATGATGACGTGAGAGTTTTCCTTTAAAGGAAAGAGCGTAAAATAGTGTAAAGCGGGCAGGAAGGTCCAGAATAAGGCTGCTTGCTTTGATATCTCCAGCACACACACACACACACACACACACACACACACACACACACCTCTTTCTGGGAGCAGTGCCCACAGCAATAAAACACAGACCGGAGTCCTTTCAGCCAACCAATCGCTGCCTGTAGGCCAACTGAAATGTTTCTCACTGACGGAAACACATCTTATCAGCTGGGGATCAGATAAGAACAGCAGCAGCACAGCTGGAAATAACAAAATCTCCATTCTGAGAGAAGTGTGTATACTGGCAGTGACGCAGTCACTTTGAAAACGCTCACACACACACACACACACACACACACACACACACACACACACACACACACACACACACACACACACACACACACACACACACACACACACACACACACACACACACACACACAGAGATAGATGAGTTAGTCAAACAAAACCATGCATGGACCTGATCAATCCGTCGCAGGCCTCAACAGAAGGCTGCACAACACAACACTGAGCTGCACCATCATTGATGAAGATAAAAACACGAGCCCTTTCATGGCCTGATGTTATCCAGCTTGTCATCGAGTCACTGATTTTTTTTTCCCATTACAGAAAGTAGCACAGCCCTTGCGCCAATATTTAATCTTTAGTCTCCTTAAATATATATATATTTTTATATATAACATTCAGTTATTATTGGATGATAGAATTGCTCTTTTCTTTGTTTCGACTGAAGTGAAATTCATCCTCTGGGGACCTTAAATATCTACCTCAAAACCAAAGCAGTCAACCTCATGGTGACGCTAGATGGAAAGTCAGCGGATCAACACAGTCAGTCGGGTTCATCCTCTGGGGAACGTGGACGTCTGTACATATTTCATGCCAGTCGATAGTTGTTGAAATATTTCCGTGTGGGCCAACTGATCGTTTCCATTCCTCGAGCCCAGCCACTGGGGATAATGAGCATAGATGTGCCGGAGAGAAGAAGTTAACTCAACAATGGTCTTTTTACGAGAAGAATTTGTTGCAAACCATCTCGTGGTCGGCACCAAAACTCACGAAAAAAATGTGAACTCTTTCTTTAATCTGGCATGGTTTGAATTACTATTGTGGTACATGGAGCACGAACATTAAACCATGTAATCCCCTCGGCTCAAATAAACAGCAGCTCCAGCTTGGACTGCCGTGAATGTAGATGAGTGTTAAATTATGAATCGGTTTGAACTCCTCACCTCTGCCGGGGTTTAGTGAGGTGAACGCTCGTGGTGCGAGTGACACTTTATATTTCTTTTTTCCCCGTTAGACATTAAGCAGTGACATCACAGCGTGACCCCTTGACATTCAGGTGGTTTGTTCCAGATGCGTTTGGGTCGTAACTGCACTGCTGCTATCACCGATGATGGTTGTGACTGAGGAATAGGGGGGCAGGCATGGCTGGATGGAGGGGGGGGGGAGAGAGAGAGAAAGCGCTGCTTCTGGAGAGCCTCATGTGACTGTCTGGGGGAAAAAAGGGCACTTACGCAACAGAAAACCTCCCAAACTACAAAACAGTCCTGCAAATCTTATTGTGATTTAAAGAGGCAAATCATTGTCTAAAAGGTATTAACATTTAGATTCCAAAAAGGCCAATTGAATTACCAAAGGGTCATACTTTACATTGAACTAAAAGTTGCCCTGAATGCACAGAAACGAAGAGAGGAGAAGGAAAAGGAGGGGAGAAAAGGAGAGGGAGAAGGATGTGCGCCGCCACTTCTCTTTCATGAGAAGCGGCGGTTGTAATTACTGCGAGCTTCCAAATGTCTGGCTATTGCACCACATTGATTTATCCTCCTTCCACTCCCTTAACTCTCACCATCTCCCGTCACTCCGGGATGAAGTGGAAATAAGACGTTTCTGTTATTTAGAGTGGATCTGATTGAAAGTTTAACTCGTTTAAAGGTTTTTCCTACAGTCAGGCTGTCTGACTGACTGAGGGGGGAATACAGTATTTAGGCAGCATACGGTATTATGTCACTTCAATGCCTTTTGAAACTAAAGTGGAACAGGTGTCCGATTCAAACTAAATCTACATGGCAAGAATTGCTGTCAGGGGAATAATGCTTCACACTCAATCCTGTGTACTGGCACCAGATTCCAACATACAGGGGGGGCATTGACACTTATTTCCTTCCACATGACATCCAAACCACTGCTGTCCCTTTTCCCTCCGTTGCGGACCCATTACCCCCCTACATTGCCTTCCCTCCCACCCCCCCCACACACACACACACTCAGTCCCTTGCCAGGCCGTCGGGGCTGTGCGTTATTAGAAACACATGTGCAGCACCAAGAGGTTTTCTGCTCGGATTGAGACAAACATGCGTTAAGTTGTGGGAAGCAAACATAGCCCCGAGACCCAGAGACCCAGACTAACACGGCCGCCGCGGACACAGCACTCACACGTTCAGCAGAGTGGAGAGGCATAAAAACAACTATAGCTGTTTAAAAAACTAAGTGTCTGGCAGTCGGTATTTGTGATAAGTCTCCACACAGGAATTCAAATAGATCCTCTGCATTACAAATTGCAGCCACAATGATGGATTTCTTTCAAGTGGATTAAAGAGCTCAATGGGGACAAATGTACTTAACGTAAGTGTGTGATCCATGGCTCTCAGTGGCACAGACTTCCAATGCATCATCCTCAACGGGAACCGCAGAAAGCCCTGCACCGTCCCCCGGGGCAAATATGCACTGAGCAGCAAGCACACGGGGGGGGGGGACTCCTCAAATACATCCGACTGTAGCAGTCTTTAATAAGACCAGATGAGGTTTAGTTCGATTTGCAGCAAAAGCCACCGTGCCAATGTCCACCCCATGTGGGGGGGGGGGGGGGGGGGGGGCTGGACTGCATGGATGTACGATTGAGGCACAGAAGAAAGTGAAGATACATATTGTGTTCACGCAACCACACTAATGTGAACGACAGGTGCAAGCCAGCCACTGTGAACGGAAGCCCGTCCATCCGTCATCCAGCGCGGCGGTGGGGAGTAAACCATCACTCCCCCCCGGTGTGTGGCGTGTGTGGTAAAGTGATCATCCGGTGACGAAGAGGAATCGCTCTCCGTACAGGCATGAGACTGACAAATGCTGAAAAGGGAGGAACATTATCAACACAACATTTCTAGGGGGGGGGGGTGGGGGGGGGGGGGGGGGGGGGTGCTGGTGGCATGAATTTTCATTTTTAAATATGATCTTTAAAATGTAGCACTCTGGTGTACTCTGAGAATAACATTTAGTGATAAGACCATATTTACTCTTTAAGCAAAAGAATCATTTATTATTCAGTTATTTATCACTATTTCAGCTCCAGTTGAACAGCTGGCTAGTTAGCTTGTGATTAGTTTTCATTGAACCCTGTTACTGTATGTCTTCATATTAACTTCTACTGTTACTGTATGTCTTCATATTAACTTCTACTGTTACTGTATGTCTTCATATTAACTTCTACTGTTACTGTACAGCTGTTAGAATAGTGGCCTATCTTCTATTTGCAATTAATATGCATTCAATCCAGTTATATTATTTAAATTAAAATGATAATCTACTCTGGCTGTGGTCATTACAGTGAACAGTGTCGGTCAGTGTGATGAGAGAGCACGTGAGCCCTTGTTGCTGTACTTTATCTCCTTGGAGCAGAGGCTGCATTCAGCATACCCTGCCTCATCAATGTATTTAAAACACTGTGACAGTGGGAAGCTGTACTCACGTCTGTTTAGACCTCCACCTTTATCCAGGCCCAGCTCCACTCACATCTCAGCCCTGCGTCAAGCTGCACTACACAAACAGCCTCCTCTTTGACCTCATCATCTCATCAGTATCTGGGCCTTTGATTCTACTTTGAGTTAAAAAAAAACAACCTGCCAGCAGATCCGCCGGTGTTCTGGTTTAATGTTAACGAGTGACCGCGTGAACTGAACCGGAACACGGGGGGGGGGGGGGGGCTTCATGTTTCATCACGTTACGTTTTTTCCTCCAAATTCGCGATAATGACGAACGTTAACAGTCGACAGAGTTCCGCATGTAGTGGACGTTAACTTAACCAGCAAGTCTGAACAATAACGGAACTTAAACTGTAACGGAGGGAAATGAAGACGCTGTAGACATCTGAACGCTGATTGGACAAGACTCGACACGTCACATCAAAGATGTTTTATTGTGAAGATCACGACATCACCTTTTCTCCTCGTCTCACTCCAATCGGAGAAACGCTGGCTGGCCAGTTCGACGTACTCTGCTTTTTATCGTTATGTTAGCAAGCACATACATTAAGACAATGATACGAGTAGAAGCGCTCCGGATAGTTACCGAGTCACAGTGTGTTCACATGTTCACACGCGATCGTCAGAGCCCACGGAGGTATTCTTAACACCCCCCCCCCCCCAAAAAAAAAATTCGGATTTACGCTGATCTCAGAAATGGTCTCTGGAGTTCTAAAAACGGCGGAAATCCGCCGAACGGCGGAAAAGTCTCATGCCTGTCGTAGCGCAAGAGGGCCATCACTCTTCTAACAAGGGTCGGCCCGACCCGCAAAACAACTCAAACGAGGGCGGAATCCAAGACTGATATTCCGTACCTCGAAGCAGGGTAGACGGATAGTGATCCATCAGAGCAATGAATACTGTTAAAACTCACAATGTGAAGAGACGCATCAGGTGGAGGCCCCTCTATTGACTGCCTTTGAGTTCCCGTGAAGGAATTCTAAACAGTTCTACCGATGTTTTAAGTTTGAGGAGTGTGTATGTATATATGTGCAGTCTGCTAATCCAATGCTAGATCTACAGCGAGTGTGTCCTACACTGGACTAAACACCCAGGTGGCCTAACCCTCTTCAGTTGTTTCTCCTTATCACAGAAGCGGTCGAACGCCCCTCTACGGGTCAAGTCCTGTCAAGGGTCAGATCTATGGAGGTCAACGGGTTTGCTCAGGACTCTTAAGCGACTCATTGATCCCAGTGTAAACAGATAAGGCAGCACCAGTAGCTGGTGGTCTTTCAAACCGTCGCCTCCATTTTTTAAACCAATAGAGCCAAACTCCATTTCGTCGGCTGCTAATTCTACAGAGCTTGCAGAGGCTGACGCGAATCTTCTTCTAAAGCCGTGTAATTGCACAAAGCCACAAATTGAAAATGGCTCTTCAAATCAGTCCAGAAATTAAACAAGAGAGCACAGTCATCGCGCTGGGAGGCATCGCACTTCATTTTCAACTGACAGTTTAATATTTTCCTTGGTTTGGTTTCTCTTTTTTTTTACCGTGTGATCTTGTAACATTTTCCATTTCATTTAATCCAGTTCTGTTAAGCTTTTTTAAGGTGTCGACACCATCTAGAAGAGGTGGTTTGCCGTCTGGCAGCTGCTCTGACGAGGTCCGACTCCAAACACAAAGCAGGAGGAAGCCTCCGCTCCTTCACGCGTGTCCCACAAATCCTGCCTTTACATATGTAAAGGCAAATAAACACCTTTTTGCTTCCTCTGCCACGTCTCTCTCTTGCCTCCGTCTGCTCCGTCTCTCCCGTGCTCGGTCTTAGTCATGTGAGGGTGTATAAACACGAGCCTCTGTGGATCAGTGCGCACAGAGAACAGGATATGAGAGCGATTCCCCCTCACCTCTCCCTTTTGAACCTGCGTCACAGACAGGGAAAAGTGGCTCCTTTCCAAAAAAAGGGCCACGCAGGGGTCAGCTCGGCTCTGCGCTGCTATGCATGCCTGTTGATTCGTTTTCAGTCTCTGCATCCCAGCAGAGGAAGCAAACAATCCCCCCCCCCCCCCCTCGCTGCTCTGCACGGACTCATCATAACTCAATGTACACAATGCAACAACTGAGCTCTCACCACGTGTTGATCTCAGGAAGGTTCTCTGAGCTTTGGGTTAGATTTGCAGCTGAAGCCATGGAGCAACTGTCCACCCCGGGGGGACTGAATGTATGAGGGAGAAGTAAAATAGGTGCACGGGCCAACGTGGATGCACGACGGAGGCTCGGTAGAAAGTGCAGAAAACAATTGCATTGACACAGTTAGACAAATGTGAATGACAGGTGCAGCCAGTCATCCAGCGTGGCGGCGGGAGTAAACCGGCACTCCCCCCCCCGGTGTGAAGCGTGTGGTAAAGAGATGATGATCATCCAGTGATGAAGAGAAAACGTTCCCCGCGGCTTAAGAAGGCCATCACTCTTCTAACGAGGGTCGGCTCGACCTGGATGAATATCACTACTCAGGAGTGATGAGTGCTGCTTCTCCTGCCGTTCCATGATATTAAACACGAGATCTTTGGGTTTTGGAGTCTTAAGTCAACTTGGGCTTTGAGAAGTTTTTTTACATTTTATGGACCAAACGATGAATTAATCAATCAAGAAAAACAATCCACAGATCAATTAGGAGTTACAAATCTGACAAGAAGCACTGAAGCAGGTCTGGAGGATTTGTAGTGGCCAAATGCCTTAATAAGACAATTTATGTTCTGTAGTTAAAATCCAATTCTGCAATGTTTCCTTCTGCTAAACCGTCTAAAGGAGGAAGCAGAGAAGGGATCAAGCTGGGATTGAAGAGGAGAAGGATGGAGAGGTGTTTCATAAGCCCCACGGCCAGATCTTATACCTCCGGTTGCCAGGTCCCCAGCTGTTGGGGTGGAGAAACGTTAAGGCTGATTCAGGGGCTGGCTAAGAAAAAAAAAGTATACATAACACCATTAAAAGGAAGACCGGGGACACATTTTTCATTAATAAACTGTTCAGTCTCATTTAGAGAGCTCAATTACCTTCCTGTCCGAGTGCTTACCCACTTAAATATATGAAATGGATTTAACTAAAGTGGCTTTTCCGAGTGAGTAGGTGAAAGAGCACAAGTATGAGAGATGCATTTAGCGTAGCCGTATGCTGCAGTCAATCAGCCGACGTTCCAGGCTCTTCAGTCGACTGTGTCAGACACCGTCAGCTTCACTTACACCTATCCCTCCGCAGCCCCCATACCACCGCAATCCTGAATCACTATCTAATAACCCATCTCAGGCTCATTACTCAAACTCAAATTGGAGCAGTTTAGATCAAATCCGAGATCGCCTCACAGCGCTTTTAGATCAAAAAAAATACAGGGCTCGGCATTAAAAAAGGCCATCATTTTCAGTGCAGTGACTGCAGCTCATAAATGCCATAAAGCTGGATTGGTGTAATGGGGGAGCAGAGAGAAAGGGGTGGGGGTGGGGGGGGGGGGGAGTGAAATGAGACGCAAACATCCAAAACAGTGATAATCTTAGCATGCCATCTAGTGGTGGAAGGTGGTACTACTAACAGGAGACGCCCGGGCTGTCCTGTTGGAGAAATAGTGGATCCTGTCAAAACGACAGGTATCAGCAGATGATTAAATATAGATAAGAGTCTGGGTTAATTGTATTTTCATAAAATGAACAATTGATTAACAGTAGATGAACGTATTAAATCTGGTACTTAAAACCAGTGTACTCTACTTAAAATACTGAACAAAGGTCTGGCTGATGTTCATTAATAAGCCTGCGTTTTTTTTGTAAAAGTTGAATGAAGTCATTTTTCACGGCACAATTTTATTCACCGCAATCTGAATCTAATTGATTTCATGCTCTATTCGGCTGGAACCCAAAAAAGTGCCGATTCAGCGGACGACTATGACAGTTTCTTTTAAGGAGAGGGCAGACCACAGTAGAGATTAATGTGGTGCAAAAGAAAAGAGAAGAAATTGAATGTCTATTAGTCAATAGTTCAGATTCGGTGTCTAAATAAAACTTAGGAGCATTGTTGGAGTGTTTGAAACTTGTTCTCGATGATCTGGGTTTGTGGGCTGTTGCTACGATGTGAACCGGATCACCAAATCAGTCACGCCTCCACTCCACCTTCCAAACCCAGGCCAGACCCCCCCACCCCTCCCCCGCCCTCTCCGGCCGTGTTCGATCCTCACACATCCTGCACTAACGTGATATCATGCCCATCAGAAATGCCTTCTGAGCCCTAATGAATGTATAGCACATAGAGGACCCCAATTAGTGGGCCCGGTGAGGGAGGGGCGGCACGACGCCGTCCCACGTAAATAAACTTATCTTGACAGGGTCGCTTGTCCAAAAGGAGGGAGATAGGCGGATAGCGAAGGAGGCCGAGAGAAAATGAATTACCTTCCTGACACACGTCAAAGCCAATCACCGCGGAGCATCCCTCGCCCGTCCCCGCGCCCCAAATCCCTGCCGCCAACCGTTGCGTTTCATCTGCCAGTGTTAGTATGCACACAGGCCGTGCGCCAGCCTCCAAATGTATTCATTTATTCAGAGCCCCTCGGAGAAATCACAGTGTCTTGTTGTCCTTTTTTTTTTCTCCCCGGCTGTCCAGATGGAATTTGCGTGAATAACATCAGTTTAGTGAGGCAGAAAATAAGTACAGGCTAGCACAGCGGAGGCGACTAGATTACACCCTCGCCCGCCTCCCCCCCCCCCCCCCCCCCAAAAAAAAGAAGAAAAAGAAAAAAGGATGGAAAGACAAGTGTCACCTTCATACACTTCTTTATCATGCACTGCAGGTGCAATTAAACAGAAGACCATGAATCAAAGAACTAGAGCGGCTTTTTCATTTACAAAAAAAGGTGAGCGGCCAGCGAGGGTGAAGCCCGATGCTCATTTATCCGCGTTTCTGTTTTGCATTTATAAACGCAACTAATTGCATTAATTAATCAGATGTACTTCTAATAGGGGGCAGAGCATCTTGCATACGTAATTGAACGAGATTGAACTAAATCAATATTTCCTACCTCAATAAAGCCCGAGAGAAATTAAAATGTCTTCAGTCTTCAGAAGAGTGGAAAGCCTCAATATTCGTCCAGCCTATCAAAAGGAATTCACTACACGGCCGTTTAAAGGAGTCTGGTAATTGTCTTTAGAATAAACTCTGGAAATGGATGCAGTAGCTGTAAGATGAGCTTCGCAATTACCTCAAACTAAACTTCACCAAAGACATAACAAGTATGTGTTCTTATATCACGGGTGGACGGCACTCAGACCAACTGAGATAAAAAAAAGAATGAAGAGGTGAGGGAGAAAAAAAACACATCTGAAGTCATCCTACCTCTCTGAGAACCGTAGAACCGAATCCTCTGTACAAGCCTCGCACACCCTGAGCAGAGAGAACACAACGGAACACACTTTTTATTACAATCACAGACAAATGTCGTGATTCAATAAACGGAACAATGCTTTTCTGTGAGAAGTCATGAATATTTACTTTACTCATTTTACACGGTGCCGAGTTCAATATTTCACTACAACGACCACATGAAATCCCAATATGGGAAAAAAAAACATATTTAAAAAGAAATAATTCCATGTTATTAAAAGGTTCATAGACAAGGCCTTTATTTCTACAGGTTGTGATAACATTTTACTCATTTATGGGTTTAAAGCCTTTCTGATAGGAGTGATGGCCAAAACCACAGAGAAAAAAAAAAGATCAAAGTGGTAATAAACCAGATTTATCCTCGAACAAAGTGCGTCTGATTGCTGTGTACCTCTGCTCTGAGTGTAGCCAGCAGCATGCTGTAGGTGGTGGATGAGGGGGAGGCCTGGGTCCTCTGTTTGACCACCTCCGTGGGCACCCGGATCAGACACGCCACCTGCAGGACGGAAAGAGCACGCATGGGTAAACAGTGTCGCCTCACGTACAATCTCAATCTTACAGTAATGCATTTCCAAAGGGCTTTTGATATCCATCAATGTGTGGCAGGTGTGGCCATGGTGTGGCCCGGGCCTGAGGAGAGCATTTACATCGTGCTAGGCGGGCTAACGGGCGCTTCAATGAGCGTCCGATCGGGCCAATTAACAAACCAGTACACACAGGCAGACATGACACCTGAGCAACAGGTAAAAAAAAAGGTCAGCAGGCTGACTGTGTACCTGCGTCCGAAGAACACGCGCTTCCATCAAACACAGTGATAGATCCAGGCATGACACACATGCACACCTCGGTAACCGCACTCCCAGCTACAAGTTCCAAACCCATCCACCATATGTCAACAGAAATATGGACTGCCAACAGCTAGTGAAGATAGACATGAATATTTATGCTTCATAACTCCCATCGCCTGAAAGGCAGGCAAGGCAGGCAGGCAGGCGGGGGCACAGCTGCCCACCTGGTGACTTGATTTCCCATTTATCCTGCATCGGAGCGGAAATACCGGCTAACGGCAAGCAATCTTACAGAGCGATCGGTGAGCCGCCCCCTTGCTGCGACTCCCCTCGTCATACAGATGCCAGTCTGCCGGTGCCACCCTCGCCACAGCAGCGTTGTGTGTGTGTGTGTGTGTGTGTGTGTGTGTGCGTGTGTGTGTGTGTGTGTTGCAGGCACCACAATAAAGATAAAATGCTCCCCTGTCATGTGTAGGCTGCTTCTCCATTCAGCTATCCATACTGATTCAGTGTTCCGGAGTTGTAGATGTGCTGGGCCCTGGAGGTAAAGGCTCTATTGCCGTACTCTGCGAGGGGAGAGAAGGCTACCCCCCCCCCCCCCCCCGACAGCTGTTAGAGGGCTCACGTCTGTCACCCACTCGTCTCCTCTGTCAGACACCAAGGACACCTTATGAGCAAGAACGTGAAAATATGTGGAGCACAAAAGGAGAAGAAGTCAAGTGAAATGACAGCCTGAGCTGTAGAAGACTTTACAGACTTACAGGCACAGTTCTAGCTCTGTAAATCTAAAACTCCTGTTGAATATCGTTTTTTTATTTGCTTCACTTCTCAGCTGTGTCTTGACCTTCAATGTATCACTTCTGCTGCAGGCAAAAGTCAGTTCTTCCTATTTTCAATACGCAAGGAGCAACATAAACCCTCATTATCTGTACATGAGAGCAAAAACAAAGAGACTTGAATGAGTGCCTGTGAAGAATTCAAGCCGATTCTTTATTGGTATTTCAGGTGAGCGGGACTCGTAGTCGAGCTGCAACCCTCACCGTGGTGCAACAGTACCACCAAGTGGCCAGACATCCACCTGCATCGCCTCGCCGCGATCACTAAGCTGGCTGCATCCGTCGCAGAGATCTCGTTTGCCCTCCCTTTGGTCAACTTACCATTTATAATACATTGTACATCATGTTCTCCCCAAACCAATTCTCCAAAGGGCCAGAAGAAGGCAGCTAAATGGAAAGAAAGTGGCTATGACAAGTAATTACTGACGTAATTGGATGGGGGGCCTGGAGATGAGACGGCTTTTCCTCTCCTGTCACTGCAGAGGGGAAGGCGGAATGAGCCAAAGATTATACCAAATAAATTAGGGACATTGTTTATTTGGGAGTAATTTGCGCGCCCTGGAGGTGGGGAGAATGATGTCGAGTGGATAGAAGATAAAGTGTGCTGCCTCTGAGGCCATTTTAGATCTCTGAAAACGGCAGAAAATGGGGAAACTTGTTGATGAATCCGAGGGGTGCGTGATCAAATATGATAATAGAGTCCTGTGTTGAGATGTAGAGGTAGTATGTCATCACATTTTAAAAAGAAAGAGCAAAAAAAAGGTACAGTAGATGTCCCTCAAGTCCGGATTGTTACCTCATGGTTCCTTCCATTCTCGATGCTTTCCTCGGCAAGTGAACTCACAATAAACCCGCTGGCAGTCTTTTAAATTCCTGCAACCATTCATCTTTATTTACAAGCTGTTGGATTCGTCAAGCAGCGTTAATTAGGAGGCTGTCTGCCTGTGATTGGAGCCTTTCCGTTTTTCCCTCGGCCTGTTGTTGTTAATCCAAATGACGGAGCGTGTTTTCAATTTCCAGCACCGGGCCGCCAAACAACAAGGTAAGAAGACGACACTCAATCATGGGCGAAAAACCCCGGCAAGGAATGGGAAATTAGCAGAGATTCCAGCGAATCAATCGGCAGATTGAGTCATTACATCCCCCCCGCCCCCCCTCCTTTGCTACATCTTTATTTTACATGACAGTGGTCAGGTAATCAGGAACATGATTACCATTTGGCACCATAAAGAGGCAGCAGGTAAACAAAACAAATAAAAAGATAGAAACCGCTGAGAAAATGTCCCGAAACTTTTATTATGATGCAAGAAGTGGAAGTAAACATGCTCTGAAACACAGTTAAATCTGCATTCAGTGCCTTCCCACTACATGTCTTATCAAAGACAGTAAAGTGAAGCCTGAACTGTATGAACCATCACATGAACCACTAATTCCCTTGACTTTCCTGGATTTTTGATCACACGCCCAGTCCTAGAAACACATCACAGGACCAAGAAAGACTGAAATACGGGTCGACAAAAGGAAGGAAGGAAGGAAGGAAGGAAGGAGGAGATGGAAGGAAAAAAAAAAGGTCATGAAGAAAAAGGCAAGACATGAGGACACTGAGTGTCTCCAACTTTGAAACAACAGCCAATAAATCACAGAGCGTGGCGCTGCTCGAAGGCGATGCATGGATTATTTCTCAGTGCCAAGTTAAGTGGCTGCCAGTTTCTACCCCCAAAACTCCTCCCTCCTTCACGCTGCCCCCCCCCCCCCCCCCCCCATCTTGTCATGTCACACTGTATTTTCCAGTACATCCTCCTACAGATGTGTGGTTGTGGTGGTGGTGGTGGTGGTGGTGGGGGGGGTGGGGGTTATAGATGCGAGAAAAACCTGCCGCCTGGCCTTGACAAATGAGCTTTCAGGGCAGACGTCGAGCGAATGGGAATGAAGATAAATCTGATCTAATGGCTGGATAACAGCCTGCTAGAGCCTGACAGACGCCATCAGCTTACACATTATTTATGGGCGCGTCCCAACACCGCACTCGCACAAACAACAGGATGCTTGTGGCGCTGGGGGGGGGGGGGGGATTTCTCTCATTGTCTTGACCCTCTCTCGTTCTTTCTCTCTACAACTTATGACTGTCCTCTCTTGTCCTCCCTGTCTCCATCTGTCCTGTTAACTTAGGTTCATATGAAAAGGGTAACCATCAAACAGCTGGAGTCAATTTCTGCTTTACATCTGTATTCTTAACCACCTGTGATCCTGAATCTAACAAAGGAACTTATTTAAGTCTTAAACTTTAGACTTATTATAAAGATTATGATTCCTGTAAGTTATAATTCTCACATATGGAGATTCTCCCTCTGAGCATACTGTATGTGCTCAACCATTCCTCGTTCCGCTGGATGAACATCTGTTAAACCAAAGGCTCGACTATAAAGACATATTACTTTGATTCGAGTGTGTATAAGTGTTTTCTTTTCTTTCTTTCAATTCCCCTCGCGTACTTATTGCAGTATTAAATGCTGAGCTACAACTCTCTCTGGAACGACCATAATAGACTTTGAGTGAAGTCCACATCGAGTGAGTTTGTGCCAAGTTGAGCACATCATAGACAGATGGAGGCTCGGGGATAGGATCAGCAAAGAAATAAGCACCATAAAGCTTCTGCGGTGAATGTTGCAGAGTGGAAACAGTTGGTAAAACACCCCCACTAAGTGGACTCCTGGGGAAAGGATGGTGGGCTGATGAAGAGGTGGAACGGGCAAGTCAGACAAGGACCAGAGAACAAGTTGCATCTTCCTCTTTAGGTTCCTGTTTGTGTCAAAGCCGGCCCCCACCCAGCTGCTCCCAGCAAGAGAGAGACACACACACACACACACACACACACACACACACACACACACACACACACACACACACACACACACACACACACACACACACACACACACACACACACACACACACACACACACACACACACACACACACACACACACACACACACACACACACACACACACACACACACACACACACACACACACACACACACACACACACACACACACACACAAAGGTGGAAGAGCTGCAGAGAAACACGATGAAGACAAGAGAGTCTTCCACTCGCAGAACAGAACATAAAATGCAGAGCGGAAGACGAAATATAACGGCGATAAAAATCTGTTTTGAGTTTTTTATTCATGTTGACGAAGTGGTTTGTGTTTACCTATTCAAGCACTGAAAGGAATAACGGTGGCTTCAACCTGGAGGAGAAACACACTGAACCGAGCAGGTACCTTACAGAGAGGGTCAGACCTCCCCTCAACATCAGCAGCATGGAGCGGCCATTTTTTAAAAGGCCCTTTTCCAGAATCCATGATGAGCTCCCAAATTGTCTGTACTGTCCAAAGTCAAAAACTATTCAATTCATAATGACACATAACAGAGAAAAGCAGAACATCCTGTTCTGATTCCTTTCCCATCAATGAATCAACTGCTTGTTTTCAGAACTAGACATAAGTATATCACTGCCAACGTGGTCAAAACTCAGCCAAGCTGATGTTAGTTCATGAAAAAGATAATTAGCGATGACTGAGGGGGCGATTGCGTCAGAGTGTGGGTGTTTAGGCCCGGCACACCACTCGGGGGCAGCACTAGGTTAGGCCTTTCATGGCTAAGCCTGAAGATTACTCTATTTGAACAAGATGTATCAAGTTGCCAGGATGCAGTGGGACCCCCCCCCCCCCCCCCCCCTCCCTGCTCCGCTCCGAGGATTTGTGCCTTTCATGTGCTCAAATCCAGAACAGCGGGGAAGGGGTTAAAGGAAGCCGCAACCTCAGCCTCACCTTTCACACCGACCGTGCCGCAGACGAAAACGTGTTAATAGCTGCACTCCGACAGTATCTGCCTTGACGAATACAACTCGTATTGAATCTGCGCTGATATGAGAGTAACATGTGTCCTCTTCTCAACATCTGTGAGACACCAAGACGCGGATAAAGTCAAGCCCGGTGAACACCCTCCCGTGTGGAATGATCTCATTTCATAAACATGCAAAACTTGACTAAATCACATCCATCCAAAAGCCATGAATACTAAAAACCTAGTATTTGGAAGAAAGCCATGATGGTATATAGCAGGGGGGGGGGCATTCCTCTTTCCAACCCCCCCCTTCATCCCTCTACCCCCCTTCATGCCAAAGTGAGTTCTCGTGGCCCCCATAGGGGCTCAGATTCTGTGGCTCGCTGCGAGTGATTGGGACGGGATGGACTGAGGAAATTGCGCTGCTCCTTGTTGGTTTCGAGCCTGAATTCCCCGGACTAACCTGGCAGAGTCTGGTGGGCCTGAGCTGGGAAAGCAGATGAGTAAATAGGCAGTAATGAGATCTCATTTACCCGGCTAGTGGGAGAAAATGCCGGGACAGTCCTGAGGAAGCCTCCTGAACTCACCCTGCTGGACCCCGTGGCCTACAGCCAAACCCCCCCCCTCCTACTGCCCCCTTTAATAGTAGTCTGTGAAATGTGAAAGGCAATAACGTTACCGGACATGCCGGAGGTGGCGAAGGAACAAAGAGGGACGTAAGGCATGTGCGTAAAAGGCAAGCCGGCCTTCTAGGACTGGGACAACAAAGGATGAATTAGGCCAATACAAACATACACGAGTTCAAAGTGTGCCGGCAGACTGAAGGTGGAGTAGAAATCCGAATGAAAGGAGGCAAAAGTTGGGAGAATGAGGGAGGAGAAGGACTTACTATTTCTCCCAGGGAGGCGGCCAGCATGTGAGTGACAGGTGCCACGTGCGGCGCTGCCAGCGCTCCGCCGGCGCCGAGCAGGGACTTAGTGCATTCGTAGGTGACAAAGAAAGCAGCGGCTGAAATCAAGCAGAACCACAGCCATTTAAGGCCCATTAGTCAACCAGCATACAGCAATTAATATCCCTCACTACCACTGACAGGGGAGAAACCGCGGCGTGTGTGTGTGTGTGTGTGTGTGTGTGTGTGTGTGTGTGTGTGTGTGTGTGTGTGTGTGTGTGTGTGTGTGTGTGTGTGTGAGATTGTCTGCATGTCAATTGGGGTAAAAGCGAAGAAAGTTATGTGTGTGTCATGCGGATAAAGTTCAGTTCTTTCTTAATCATTCGTTTCATACATTCATCCTGCAAAAGTGTTGAATTCATTTTTTAAACTGCAGCAAACAGATTGTATTATATTCAAACCAACAACATACGAGTTGAACATCTCATGTTTATCCTTCTGTCTCTGATATGCATATGATGAGAGCTTGGGCTTAGCGATGCCGACTCATTTAATAGTCAGAAGATGTTGATTGATGGTCTGTTGATTATCAAATACCAGAGCTTCTATTCGCAGCCTTAGAGTAGCATCAATCCAAAGTGATTCTTTCAAAGAGTTGTGTATTTACAACTTCTTCCATTCAAAAGGTCTACGTGGAAATGCACTTGAAAAGATTGACTTGGTGCATTTGCAATAGTATTAGATGGAAACAGTTGGTTTATGGAATGCAATGCTGTTGAGAAACGGAGACTCGAGGGCTGGATATGTTGCAGCTTCCTTCAGACCTGCAGGTGATCTGCTCCATCACCGAAGGGCTCATCGAGATGCTGCTTTTGAGCATTTCAGTCACGAAGCAATCTCGGTTAGGCAGCTACACTAAAACCATTTAAAGACGAGCCTCAGTGCATCAATCATTTTAAGGTTCCACCGTATTAATCTGACTCTAATAAATGACATCCTCAAAAAAGTCAATCTTAAAAATCCAGGTCCTCGTTATTCTTGTCATCGTATATTACCATAAGTAAATTTCCTCAACGGCCAAAAGAGCCAGTGAGGATGATCTCATCAGGAACTAAATAACGAACGGGGACTTTGCCACCGCTTGTAATTGTTTCATGCGACTACAAGCCGAACGCCTGCCTGACACTACACTGCAATACAAAGCAAATCAATTAAAACTACTTTGACTGTGAACTAGTAAAATGATCCATGTTTAGTAAGAACATCAATTACAAAACAACAATGAGCAGTGGACCTTCGCATCATATATATATACACCCGGCTTTCACAACGAGCGGCATACCGTTGGGGAAGGAGCCGACGGCAGCAGATGGGACTCCGGCGTAGATGCCCCTGAAGCCCCCTGCCTTGTGGAAGCCCTGCTGACTCTGCAGTCTTGTCTTCACGGTGTCCAGGGGGAAGAGGGTCAGATCCACACACATCCCCGCACAGCCGCCTGCCTGGAGAGACAATTACTCTGTGAGACATAACGCAGCGTTTACGCACGCTATAACACCGGTGGTGGAACGCATATTCAGATCTTCTACATAATTAATTAATGGGGTTTTTTTAGGGGCCATTTGGGGGGGGGGGAAGCTCGCATTTTGCAGACACGGCGTAAGATGAGGGATAATTTGGAGACACGTTTTTGGTCTCCTGACATATGAATGTGTTTTGGTCTACAACTTTTGAGGGACACATCTGCCGCTTTAAGCCTCTAAAGGGCTACACTATGATCACCAGCTATTTGCCGAGTTGGTGTGCCTGCTGTTTGGTGCTGGGCAGGTAGTGTACAGCAGGTTCATCAGAGCTTTTCCCCTGAAAAACAGCCATCTGCTGCAGCTATAAGCGACGCTGATGAGAGCTAACTCACATACTGATGAGTTGTTTAATCTACAACAATGCATCATAGTTTATATAATGATCGTATGTTTTGTATTTCAAATCAATTTCAAATTGAAGTGGCTTTAGTCTGTCTGGTAAAGTAGCAAAGTAAACAAATGTCAGTAAAAGAAACGGTCAAATGAATGACAGAGCAGTGGAGTAAACAGGTGGAGTAAAAACAATAACATCTCCTTCTGAAATGTGGTGAAGTAGAGCTTTAAAGTAACGGCAGAGGAGGGCTGCATTCAAGAACAAGAGGTCACTTAACAGAAGACAAGATGTCAAAGTGTTTTCGGCCATCAGTGGACAGACAAGAAAACATAAATAAAGTGGCCTATCGTCATTGAGTGTGACCGACCTCATTAGTCGAAATTAGTCGATATAATAGGGATAACCCACCAATGTCTCAGAGAGCAGTGGATACTTCACACGCAGTTTAAAGTAACACTAAACAAAAGCACTTGGATATTTGTTCTTACTATGTATTACTAATTTCTATCATTTTAAAACAGCTTAATAAATTAGCAATAAATGCAACAAAAGAGGGCACGTCACACACACAAACATATCTTTTCCACAACGCATGTCTGTCTTCACAAGCCTCACCTAAGAACTTACAAATGAAGTATTGATGTGTCAATTGAAAAAGGGCACGTTTGTGATGAACAAACTCCATTATGTGCTTTTTATATATATATATATATAAAGTTAAGCTCAGGCTTCAAGAAATAATGCATAAATGTTTGCAAAAAAATAACGTTGCATAGAGCTGATTCAACCTGCACTTTGTTTATCTGGTTTGTGATAGTGCTTGTAATGACTCAGTACGAACTGCCTCCCGTAATGACATGACAACCTGTGTGGCTGCAGTAGGTCACACAGGTCCCTTTGGGTACGCCATGTTTCTGGCTTGTCTGTTACTATACATTGCAAAAAGATGAACTCTTTAGTGTCTTATATGCAGAACACGAATATGACATATCCACAACTTAAGCTCTCGTGGTAAATCGGTCTTCAGCTGCCAGCAACCGACAACATGTGTAATGAAAGTAACGTTAAAGGTTGGCTAATGTAAATATTAACACGTAGCATTCGTACAAAATAGCAAACTTACCACCAGCGACGCGACGAACTCTCGTCTCTCCATGCTCCGCTCTCAAAACCTTCTCTTGCCAGTTGTACAGCACGTACATGTGCAACTGTTGACCATGTTAAACAGATGACAACAATCGAGACATGCCTGTCAAGGACGCTGCCATCTTGGCTGTATTACTTCCGCATTACGTCATGACGCATACGAATCACATGACCTCGGAAGCTGCCAAGAGAGGAGATTTCTATCGCTTCGGGTTCAATTCTGTGCTTTACTGGCTTAAATGATACCAAGACTTCGGATATCAACGTGCCGGCATATTTGGGGTTTATTGTAGAAATTTGAAAGAAAAATAGTGAACCAAGAAATTACCAAAACGTATGTAATATATACAGTATACTCGTTATGCTCTGGTCATATAGTGATTGTCAGTTTAAGACATATGTAACCACAGTATGTATGTTATTTAATATAGGATAGCCTAAAAATGGACTTTAAAACAAATAAATGTATAAAAATAAATTGTCCAAAGAGGTTGATGAAGTAAGCCTGAAGTAGACCTATTAAGCTGTGGTTGCAGCATGCTCAGAGATCAACATAGATACATATTTAGTCTTATAATATTTACGCTTAAATTTGTATTTTCATTTGAACACAAATATGATATTACTGATTTGTGTAATGACACAGTGCATTTTCAGTAATATGAAAAAAAGAAGTGTAAAACTCCAAAACTTGTACTTATGTGACCTACGTTAACACACATTCGTGATGCTGTCCCATAACTGTGAGCCCCTTATATTCTTGCGTCTCACCTCTCCCTCGTGATCCAGTGAGCGTGCTCAGGTGAGTGTGTTCTTTTCCAGTGACACGCCGACTGGGTTATTTATGGGCTGCTGTCAGCCAGGCAGCGCCTCCTATTAGGGCAGAGCAGGCGAGGGGCCACCACCTCTTTATTCAGCCCGGACCCGATGATGTCTGGGCTGAGTGCGCCCAGTTTGAAGCTCGGTGCCCGTCATCCATCTTGTTGATGCGAGTCTCTCAGGGATCCTGTTGGATGAGAGCCCCAGCTGGATCTGGACCGGGCTGCTGCCTCTGCTTTCTTGATCTGTGTTAGGCCCGAGGAAGGCAGTAGCATCACTTGCACGCTGCTTCTCACGCTTTTATTGTCTTGATGCGACACTTCATAAGATAGACTTCAGAGTATATTCCACTGCGTGTAAGGATTTCTTTGTTGCTTGTTTTCTGTTTAAGGCATGTTGTTACTCCACAGAACATATGGTTATTTAACGCGACGCTGTCTTTGTGCTGGTGCTTTTACATTACAGTCCATCCCTAAGGAAGACCGTGTCCCTCAGTTCAGTCAATACAGCGCATTAATTCTATGCCATACCTGAAATTGATTTTTCTTCCTCTTTCGGTTGTTGTCGAGAAGTTTGCAGCGTCCAGAGTCCTGTCTGTTCCATCATGTAAAGCCATTCATCACCCTGTCACCGCACGTCCTTGGTTACTGGGGTTGTTTTTTTTTTTTCAATTGTGCTCCGAATGCTCTATTCCTGTAAGTCTCGATGGACTGTTCGCAAAACCTTAAGGTGGCATTAAAAATGTACAAATCACAGAAGTTTCTGAACAAGACTGGCCCAGCTTTTCAATGTTACTTCTGAAAGACTTTTGTGGGCTTATAAGAAAGTAGGTTGGTAAACCCTTTGCTTTCTGAACCATTTATCCATTTCTTCAGCAGCGACGAAAATCTTTTACAAGATGCTCGACAGCTTTGCCCAATGTGTTCCTGCACTACTTCAACCAGTTACATGTCAGGAGTGAAGCTTGTAGTTTGTGTGGCCAAGAAGAATATAAATGGTCTGCGACTTTTTGATGAAAGGCCCCTGCGAGCCGTGGGTGCAGTTATCCATAGAAGTTAATGCAAAAAGCCGGCTGGGTGAGAGTCGCAGTCGTTCGGTTACCCCTGTTTAAGGTCAATGAGAAGCACCCGGTAGTCTGGGCAGATTTGCAGGGAGCACCATTGATCTTGACCCACTCAGAGTATGATATCAGAGATAAAAGGGAGGAGACGAGAGGGGAACTTATTCACTGTCAGCAACAAGTCAGCAAAGGGCAATTCTAGCCCGCAGGCTGTCTTTGAAAAACTGAAGGGCAAAAGCGCGGCGGATTAAGCGGCGATGTGGGGAGGGAGAGAAATGTAAGCAGCCATAAGGGTTAGTGTAATAACACAGAAGCCAGCATCTATCGGCTCCACAATCCTTCAGAAGCATGTAGTGTTAGATGACAGCCAGAATGAACTCGAGAGGCAAAAGGTCATGTGACTTGCGCAGGTGAGAGGGTGTTCAGAGTTCCTCCTGAAGTTTTTAAGACACCTTTTCTGCTTGTGTGTGTGTGTGTGTGTGTGTATGTACACGATGTGCGTGTGTTACATCAGACAGAGCAGATTGCATACATTTGAATTCTTTAAATGAATTTTCATTATCTTCGTTTTTTAAAAGGCCCAGTTGCTCCTTTGGACACCGCTATGGACCAACAGTTGTCTTTACTTTTTTTTTTCTTCCTCGTGAGTTACTTGAATAAGCACCATCTGTAATGGTCATTAATTGTGAGCTGAGAGGAACACACATCTTGAGTCTGACACGGTGATGTTATTCATGAGACAGGGTGGTCGAGCAGCGCGGTAAACTTCAGCCCGAAACATAACTTCCGCTCATTAGCCGGCCTAACATTTGCATCATTAGGACACCGCAACAGCAGGGGAGGGAGGAAATGCGACTAAGCGCCTTTCATACAACTCTTTGTTTTTACTCTCAGGATGATAGGCTACACGAGTCTGTGACAGGGAGGGGAAGGGGAGGGTGGGAGTGATGCTCCAAACGCAGAGAGGGGGGGGGAGGTGACAGGAGGAGAGGGAGGAGGGGAGGGGGTGCGATAAAGGGAGTAAAGGAGAAGAGAAAGGTTAGAGAGAAAGAGGAGAATAAAAGAACATTCATTATAAATTCACTGAATCGACAAGCTGTCAGGCTGCGCTGCCGTCCATGTAGCGTATAAGCCTCCGCTGCACTATTGACTCCTACGTCACGACCAAACTTCTTCTCTCCTCTTCTCACCTTCGGTTGCATCCATATCACCTGTTTCTGCTCCACGCTATCTGCTCTCTGGATTGACCTCCCGAGAGCCTTGCGAAGCCTTGTCATCATCCCCATCTTCCCCTTTCTCCCCCTCTGCTCTCTCAGCCACCAGTGAAATATGAGCTGCCTGTAGCATATTGATCCCATGCCTGGATTCTGCCTAAAGATAGATAGATCACAGACAAGGCAAAGCACTCCTGATGCCTCCTCCTCCTCCTCCCCTGCAGCAGCAGCAGCCGTGCCAATGGCTTCACCGGTTTGGTATTGATCGCAGCGATCAATTTGACCACAATGCACGCTGATGGATTCGTCTCAGTGAGAAGCAGGTGAGCTGAGCGAACGGGCTGTCACATAAGATGAACTGCGCTGGGCATTCGATTGGTCAGGACATGTGTAATCACCCCTGTGTTATAGCTGCCCAGAGGCCACAATAGAGGCATCAGCTGTCAGAACCTCTTTCCCATGCTGGAGTAAAGCTTTCAATTGTATACACAGGGCACAGGGCAAATGTCGATTTTAATTTAGATATATTCTAGTATTTATGTTTTTATTTACTTGTATTACATAGCAATGGTCATTGTGAAGGCCCAGTGTCTTATGTTCATAGGTTGAATTCAGCCATCCCCAAACCATTTCATTTGGTACTTTCTTGTCCCAATTACATAGTTTAACACTTTGTTTAATTAACCATATTAGTTATGATTTAAGATCTTTCTGCCTGCCTTAGATTTTTCACGAGTTTGCTTAAATCTTTTAACGTTGTGTGTATTTCATTGAGAATTCATCCCCTTTAGCAGCGTGGTAATGGGGGATGTTGGTCCGTTGATCGGTTTGCCACTTTGTTCCACACATCTGCTTAGCTCATTAAATTAACCCCTAACCATCAGTTACAACTTGTCCAACAGTTAACGGTTTTACTAAATACCAGCCAAACGTATTGTGTTTAATACTAATTGGCAGATGGTGAACACCTGCTAACCTGCTGCTAGCATGCAAATGTTTAGAACAAAGTTGTGCCCTAAGTTCAGCCTCACAACTCATCGCACGGCTACCAAGAACACAAAGCGTTCCTATCTCAGTGCGCTCGTTGTTCATGCCTGTATATCTTCATTTCTGATTTGGACCTCAGTTCAGGCTTCAAAGAAAAAATGCAATTATAAAAAACCTATAGTGTAATTCATATGTATTTAAATGTTAGTGTATTAATCTGTCGCAGAATGTCGTATAGAGGCCTTAATGCACAACATGTGGTTTCTTATTAATGTGTATCTGTAATGATTACCAGCACTTGCGCAGTGGAGGCAAACAATTCTAAAGAAGCGGCAGGCAGGGTCGGAAACAGGCAGATCAGATGTGGAAACGAGGATCAAGTGCAAGTGAAGGGATATAAATAGTGAGGGAGTAATGAGGGAATGGGCTGCAGGTGAGAAGGGGAGGGGAAGACCAGGTGAGGGGAAGACCAGGTGAGGGGAGGACCAGGTGAGGGGAAGACCAGGTGAGGGGAAGAGCAGGTGAGGGGAATGAGTGATTACAAGGCGTGACTGGCAGGACCCTGAAATGACAGGAGAGTTGGAGAAACAGGCAGGATCAAAAACAATTTAAGATGTATAGTGGAATTTGTGACAGTCACATATTATAGCCTCACAAAACCTCTCCGTTTAAACATATGTCTGGAAGCAAGGGTGATCCGAGACGGAAACAATCCAACGGGCCAAATCCTCTCTGAAGAAATGCGCTGACTGGTGTAAAAGCAGGAAACAAAATGAACAGCCAGTCTCCTCACAGAAAAGCAACTTACACAAAATGATCTCAAAGGAGATACGGTATCTATTCATCACAACTAGCCTGGCTGACTTCCTCCCTCCACTGGTACCATCTGACTGGCCTTTCGCTGCTTTGGTTCCTAGTCACAGATGGCACTTGCATTTGTCATGGCCTAAGTGCTGAGGAGAAGAAGGTGAGAGCGCCCAAACACAGCAATACTTCACGAAGAGCTGCAAAATGAATCATGGGAGCTTTGTCCGCAGCATCCTGTACCCTTTGATAAATCACTTCACCAAGTCTCACTTCTTTATAATTCACCACATACCTTTTTATTTATTTTTTTTGCGTTTTCTATTAAAAACACACTTTTCTACCCTATTGATTACACACATTCATAAGGTGATGGTCTGACGGGGAAGAATGGGGGAGGTTCTCATGCATGACTGATAAAACAACATCATTTAAAGGACAAAAATAAAGCTGGAACACTAAAATCTAAATTCCCTTTGACTTTGTACTGCATGTACAACATTTCTGTGTGACGTGAGTCACACACGCCTCGTTCGTTGACTCCGCTAATGCCCTTCTCTCTCTTTGTGTCTTCGGTGACAGATGTCCCTGCCAAGCCTGATTGCCGCCTATAGTGGCTGATGCCTCAGCGCTGACAAAGCCCTGTGCAACAGCATGCATGACTTTGTCTCTTTGAAGACTTTCTGTCTTTCATACAAACACTTGGCACACACTTTTGCCTAGTATGACTCCATGATCTATGTTTTGCTTTGAAAACTATAATGCAACTTCAAAATAATCAAAATATACCCCGTTTGGGTCACTTCACCACCATTCACTTGGCCCGTTTGGGACTTTGTCATCCACAGCTTGGAACAGTCCCTAATGTGTCCCACTGAACCAGACTAATCACAGTTTGTGCACTTTGTCAGAAGTGTGGAGGTTAAACATCTGTGCAAATGCCAAACATGACTCATCGCCCTTGGAGTCTTTTCTCTTGTGAAACAGGTGCGTCGAGCTGTACAGTTGGGGAGAACCGTAGCTATAGTTTCTTTTCTCCCATTGGCCATATTGGGGTGCAATGCCCACCCATGGTACATTGCAAAAAATACATTTTTCTATTACTCTACTGCTCCCCCTGTTTCACTACCATGTTAACTGTCCTCAACTAGAGCTTGGTCATCATCTCAATCTATTTTCTACGCTACAACCGTCCAGATGCAGATATAGGACGATACAATGGAAAAAGAAACATTTGGTGAGTCATATCCTCTTGCTTTTCCTTTCAACTAACCCACCTTGACTCAAAACTCTACAGTATTGATGATCCTCCTATAATTTTTCTTTTGAACCACACAGCGCTAAAACCTCACCCCCTGGTGCACCAAATGTAGTTTCCACGACCACAACCTCCGAGTGAACGGCTCAAGTCAATATCCACCTGTCATGTGGGGGCCTGAGAGCTCACAGTTGATGTGTGGCCTGCCAATAGCCCGCTCTGTGCTAAAGGCCTCTGCAGCACCGGGGACCAGATGTGAACAAGTAGATTTCACATCTTCGCTGGCAGTCGTTCCCTTCAGGCACCTGCAGATGGATCAATAACCCCCCCCCCCCCCCCCCCCCCTGTCACAGACAGAATGAGAAGTCTTGGAGTGGCTTTTGTGGCAAAAGCATGTACCGATCTATTGGGTTTGTATGGATCGATTCAGGACATGCACATCAAATGGGAGAGGAGGACGGGGATAGAGTGTGTGTGTGTGTGTGTGTGTGTGTGTGTGTGTGTGTGTGTGTGTGTGTGTGTGTGTGTGTGTGTGTGTGTGTGTGTCCATGAGGGCATCTCTATCACCTTCGCTGTAGGTCAATAAAGATGGAGGAGCTGCATTACAGTGAAATATGCACAAACATGCTTGGCAATCCAGTCCTATCTGATCAGCCTGTGGAGCCATAATAGAAATATGGATCTGGTCTTGCGTGTTCCCTGTCACACTGACATTTGAGTCATCCCTTCACGAGCTGGTACACTGGCCCCAATCTGGCGTCGGTGTGACACGCTGACACTTTGTGACGCTTTTAGTCACAGGAGAGCGAGAAAAAATTGTTCCCGTGAATGTGACAAATGTTCTTCATGCTGTTGGAGAACTAATAAAGGAGCCCCATTACCTGAGCACAACAGGAGGGAGGACACTGTGGACATTAGTATGGCCCTCCTCTCGCCACATTCACCTTCAGGGTCTGGAAATTAAGAGTGTCATCCAAACTGTGATCAACTCCGCACCCTGTCACAGGCCGCGATTATGATTCAGCAACATAAATGTTACATCAGACTGTCCTCTGCTTGCAAAATGCTGACCTTTCAAACGGCAAAGAGGGGAGAAAGCTAACCTTTAGATTTGAATAACATCTGGACAGTTTGAGCTGCTCTACTGCAGTGTCAGAGTGCCACCTAGTGGCCAAATGATACACTGACGCTGTAGTTTGTGTGATTATTTCATTCTCTCGTGAACACACTGCAGCTCAAATGTTGAGAAAATAACTGTATAATGATATGAAGGCAAACATGATTGCACGACAAAAATGCACATATGACAGTAAAATGTATCTAGTTTGATGGCGCCGGTCTTATAGCCACAATAGTATGTGGCTTCATTAATTAACCATGCATTCATAATTCATATTCTTCAATTCAATTGTATCAGTTGTCAAGCATTACGTAGTGTTCCTTTCCCTCTTCAACACTCGAGAACGCTTCCATCAAGCCACCGGTAGGAAGACGGTCTTTTGGGACCAATGTACTTGATTGTGTGACGATAACCAATTAACATGCTAATTTGGCAATTCATCTTTGCCATAATTGCCTCCATCAATATAAACTGAGAGCGTGCAGCCTTAATTTGTAGGACATAGTTTTGGACCTTTTTAAATGGCTGCCGTATTTTGATTTATAGTGGTTGGCAGAAGGTGGTGGCTTGCAAAACTGCACAATGTAGGTGACTGTCTTTGTTCTTTTTTTGGAGGGAGTGTGAATCTACGACTGCCTTCATTAGTGATGACTGGTTTTCATATGACCTGGCTTCTTACATTAATGGCAAAGCGACGGGGTATTTAACCATCTTTGACCCATCCCGGAGATAACCGGCGACCCACTGGGGATGTCAGTGACCCACAGAGAGGTCTGGCTGTCCTCTGCCTCCCTTGTTTTGCTGTTTACGTGACCTCCCTCTCTAGTCACCACGTGTTAGCTCATGAGAATCAGTGATCATGCCGGCTTTTCTATAATCTCTGACCGGCTTCAGTATACTGTATGCATCACTTCTTTTAAATTGTTCCATCAACATTCACGCGGCACCTGAACAGAACAAACCTCACTAGATAGCAACGTCTTTTTGATTACTGCTTCCTGTCTCCTAGTCGAGTCACTTAAGAGTCAATGACAACACTTTATTGAGATTTAACTTAGCCTTCAGTCTTATACAACTATTATTATCAAAGCGTCATGCTTTTGCTGAAGCATGTTGCAACTTCTGCTGTTCAAATGCAATCCTGGCCAACTTCACTTGAAGGTTGAAAGACACAGAATGATGGATGAAAAGAAAGTGGAAAGCCTCCACCAGACGTCCACAGTTTCTCAACCGTGTTGCGTGATTTTTTTTTGAGATCACATCTTCAAAACCTTCTTGACAAAACTCCTAAATATCCTTTACTGTCAATAAACTCTGCTACAGAAGAGACAAAATATCACCACCACCCCAACAGAATTATCAAAATCCCTCTCTCCCCGACGACAAGCTGGAATCAACAAAACCTGTAGGATGTCAAGCGTTGGTACCTTCAGCAACATGGAGGCAGTGCTGTGTTGGAAATCCTCAGTATGCAGAGCAAAGGGAGGTTGAGGGAGCAGCTCCCCGAGGGCTCCAGAGCAGCTCAGGAGCTTATCAGAGCAGAAATCCTGGAATTTAACCTTGCTGTCCAAAGGAGGCAGTCCACTCAATGAGAGCAAAATGAAGATGCATGTGTCTGAGCCTCCACCCAGCTACATATGGCTGTAACATGTCAACACTTGAGGGTGAGAAAAACTCAATTCATAATTTCAATTCATTATCTGGAATCTATTCATGGAACGGGTACGTAAGTATAAGTTGAGTAAGTATGTAGTGAACATGCCTCCATCATGTCCGTATCATTAGTAGACGTGCGACATGTTAACTGATAGATCTGTTGAGTAATTAAAGATGATGACAGAGGGTAAGCCTCACACATGTCTTCCGTTCAAGCTCATTTAGGTATTTGATCGTTCGCAATCAACTCATTACCAGCGATCAATTCGAGGAAGCCGGCTAATATCCGATTTCTGCTGACAAACCGATCCACTGGAAATGTACTGACCTGCACTTTGCATACTAATTGATGTTTTAAATCAGCAAAGCGGAGGAGTGGCATGTTTTGCATGTAACACCAGCCAGAGAGTGATCATGCTGACTGTCTCGTTGTGGGTAAACTCCTTCCTCTATTTGTCAGCATCATTGTACGCTATGCATTCATGCAAGACACTCGCATGTCTGCATAATACAGCGATCACAGTAAGCGTGGCACATCCACCGCGCCTTTTTAAATTGGTGGCTGAATAGAGCAACGTTTGCATTTCACAACAAGAAATCCAAAAGGCAAATACAGATTTGTGTATAAGAACGTTGTTCTTTATTCTTCCCTCTCCCATTAATCCTCACGTGACCCCCTCAGGTTTATCTCGTGACCCTTCGGAGAGGCCTGGCCTGGTTGGGAAGCACTGGACTAAACGACACAACTGTATATAAAGTAGTTAAAACTCGCTCCATCTCCATTCTCACCACTGCACCGTACCAACCTGCCAAACGGATGAATGATGGATTGACTAGATGTGACAGTCTATTTTCTGTTCGTGTTATTGATTCCCACAAAGTGAAACCATCGGGTCAAGACACAGTTTGTTGAATTGTGCATGTAATTGCATGACGTTAGTATTATTAACTCTACTGAGCAAGGCAAGGGCCCATTACCTCAAATGCCTTGTTTTCAAGCATCACAAATTAGCGTTAATAGCTTGGACAGTAAACATGGCTAATTACGCTCCACCAGCATCTCCAGCGTTCTCTTTTCCCACTGAGGGAATGTGTCTTTCCATCCTAATTGGTCTGCTCAACTTCTCTCATCTTAGGAAACTGCTGCCCCCTAATTTTCCCAGTGGTAATGTTCCCAGACGCCTGCAGGCCTGCTGGAAATGACTCCTGTGATGTGTTCAATGATTACTGAATATGCTCGGCGCTCTGTGGTCGGATGTGAGCAATCAACACAAGGGGCTGTAAATATATTAGAAAAAGCTGTTGGCAGTGTAATTACGCGTGGCAATAATAACAAATGCTGGCAATCATGTCATTTGGTGAAACAGTAATGGACATTTTTCTATCGCAAAAGGACTTTTAAAAAAAAGAAAAAGAAAACCATTTTCAGTATTTTGATGAGCCGTGTTGCAATACCTCACATTACCAGCAGAGGGGGCACATGTCATTCCGTTCCAATGTGAAAACAGAGGGATCTATGACATCAGGCTAAATTGTTCTTCCTCAGGCTGATGATATCACTAATGAGTAGGAAGTGGGAAGATCTAGTTTTCTGGTTTAAGGAGAGGAGCCAATCCCTGATCTGATCCCACACAAAGGTTTGGAAAAGTTAGCGGGAGTAACAAATAAGAGCTGAGGATTTACAGCCCTTTGCCATGTTGACATAAGGGGAGTAGATAATGTTATAATCGTAAGTTGAACTGAGGTAGCAGGAATTAACACGTCAGCGAGGATGACCTGAAACGTTTCAGGAGAGAAAGGTATAAAACAAGAGTGAGAAGAAGAAAACAGTGGGAGAGCTGGCCAGCAGCCTCGTAATAAAAGGTGAGATGAAATCACATTTCTTAACAGCTGCTGCAGGAGCAGAAATAGCGAGGCCTTAAGATGTGAAGGATGTGCCTGTAGCTAATGGAGTCAGATAATGGCTAGTCCCTGCTTTTCATCCCAGCTCCAAGTTGTTTAATTAGATCAAACGCTGATAAATGAGTCTTGACTTTCAAATGAGCTTCTCAAAGGGTTGGCGGTGGAGAGATCTCTATCCACGCTGATAATAAAGTTGGCGCGAGTCTGCAAATTCATCAGGGAGTCTAAACACAACATGTGCTTTCTGCCTCATATACGAATGCATGCATGACAAAAACACGTACAGTATCACTGCAAGGGTCATTTCCCTGCAGTATAAGTGCGTTTAAGTGCGTCTCATTGCGCGTAAAGCAACAAACTTTGTGTTGGAAACGTTTTCGATTCATCAGAATGTATCTATGTATCTACACACGGCAGTTTCGTGCATGACACTTTTCCTTGGGGCCCCTGAATATCTCCTCATAACACCGTAGGCATTTAATCTGTCTCTCTTTCTCTGCTCACCTCCCATCTCTGCCATGGGTCTAATCCTCTGTGACTAATAGGCTGGATATGAGGATTATTATTTTTTTTTACCTGCCCAGAGACACAGTAAAAGGGAGAGATGAATGGATACGTGGAAAGCTTTTTTGACGGCATGACAGAGTGGTCACCATACTGCTCCTGAGCTTTAGAGTCAGTTTGAGAATTCTCACACTGAAATAAAGCCCGAAAGCCACGATGCTTCCATGTTGCACTCGCTTAAATGTTGAGACTGGCTCAAGGTATAGTCACACCTTTCTTCTGCATATAATAATGAATTCTGGGCGATTTTTCAAGTTTATGAAGAGATTAATAAGATCTCTGATCCACTTTCCTCACAGGCTTTCTGCTCAGTGGAAAGTATCTCATATATTTAAGCTGCATTCCACGTCTCTGTTCTTTTGATAATAAGAAAGACATGCAGTTTGATGTGCTTGATTTAATAGCAGACATTTTAAAAAATACATTTGAAATAACCCCTGGACTTTGTTTCACATTTGACAGTTGACCGGACTATTGCAGCTCTTTGTAGCCCGCTATGAACTGTGGTGCAAATCAGAAAATGAGCTACAAGCATTACCAACGAGCATACTGAGATAACTGATATCCACAACATTAATTTGTTTTGCAACAAAAGTCTAAAGCCATGCTAGCAGCTTTGTGGGGCCTTAACATTACTTCGACAGGCTACAGCTGCTGAATGCTAACGTTAGCATGCTAACGTGCTCACAGTGACAATGCTAACATGCTGATATTGAAAAGGGTTATGGTATAAGATTCATCATGTTCACCATCTCAGTTTAGCCAGTTAGCATGCTAACATTTGAAAGTCAGTATAAACAGTATAGAAGTCTATGAGAAAATGACCCTACTTCTCACTTGATGTAATAACTCAGTAAACATTGTAAACATGAGGTTATGGTCCATGTTTTCATCCTAAAACTGTAACCCTTTCATAATGTGTTCATGAAAGTTAATTGAACCGTTAATTGGCCACCTCAAAATGTTTTGTTCAACGTTCGGTTGCACTGCGTCCCACTTTCTCGTGTCACTTCTGGTTGCAAAACAACAAGATGGCGATGGACAAAATGACAAACTCAAGGCTTCAAAACCGTAGTCCACACATCGATGGGGGACGTCACGGTGACTTCGTCCACTTCTTATAAACAGTCTTAACTGTTTAACACTTAGCTGACTTTGTTTTTCAAGTAAGTATAGCAAGTATTGGACAAATAGAAATTTTGACCAGACGATGGGGCTGAAGAAAAGTCACAGTATCACCAAAGTCATTAGGGGTATACCAAACATAAACTTGGCAGCATAAAATGTCATTGCAATCCATCCAGTAGTAGTTGAGACTGACATTGACATCCCTAAAAACTTTCCTAAACCTGATCCAAAGAAGAGTTCCGCGGTTGTCCTCTGTCATGTGGAGGAATTGCCCACGGAGGACAGCACCTCATTGCCGAGGTCATCCATTTTTGCATGCTCCAAGAACTAATTTGAATATTCAAAGGCAAAGTGTGTTGGTAAAAACTTTCTCATGCTCTCTCGCCGTATGGTTCACTCCTTTGATTTCAAGGGCTTTGGCTCGTTAAGATTGCATCTGCGGATAATCAGATTGTAGAAGGAACGAGCCAGTAAAGCTTTACGTCTGAGACAGATAGGATACAATAAAGCTAATCTTATTAAACAACTTCTATAGTAAATATATGCAGTGATCCTCCCTCGTTCACATTGTAATCCTCTCAAAAGGCTGCGAACAAAGAGGAGAAAGTAGTCCTCTTTCACCAATCTGTCAAGCTGCATTGTCCCAGGCAGATCCACTAATGTATTTCCACTTGAGAGAGTGCTGTTGGGGTTTGGGATAACTTGTCTTCAAAATAAGGCAACATAATAGCTACTAGATTGGAAAGTTATTCAGCTAGAGAGGTGATTTCTTCGGGATATTAGCATATGATTACTCTCTCACACTGTGCTTTGTGTGGCAGGATCTCATTTTGCACTGACTTAACAACCAGGAATGGCGATTTGCAAATCCATTCCTAAGTTTGTGTGTGAAGATTTTAGTAACTTAAAGGAGACATTTCATAAAAAAACTCACTTTTTTAGTGCTAAATTCTGTGTGGTGCAAGACGTTTTCATTTAGTAATGTGTAAATCTCCACATAACACTCAAAGTAATTTAAATATTACAGTTCATTATTTAAATGCCAATCAGTCATCATCCCATTCTCACCTATTATTAACCATGTTACTAGCTGTATAGTGCAAATAACAAGTGACCTCGGAATGACGGTGGTCCCTGTCTGATCTCAGGCCTCTCAGTCAGGTTGTTCATAAAATGGAATAAAGGTGTCCACATCTTGTAAAAATCCTAAATTTTTCCACTCACATTTCCACCTGACCATATATAAAGAATGATAGACTGTATCACCCGTTATATTAAAAACGTCTCCACGTCACAGAGGAATTGCTCTGCACTGTGCGCATCCACAGAGATGACCCGTCTTACAGTAAACTCAGTCCTCGGGGATCTCATTTACTCTGCTTCTCTAGAGTTTCCACTCAGTCTTGGGAATATCAATTGTACCCGCTTCTAAGGTCTGCTATCCAGTATTCATGGAATAATTCAGTTTAATGAACAGAGTGCACTGAACACATAGCATTCCATTTGCTTCTTCAACCGCGGTCACATCTGGATGCAAAGCCTTTTTTCGGTCAGAGGTGAGCAGGTGTATTTTTTTTTGTGGGAGCCACCACACACATAAAAGCAGGTGCACACATTTGCAGCGGGACATAAAATGAACATGTCAGCCTTTCACACACATCCATTACATGTTGTTTGTCTTTCGCTGACTCCTCCCTGCCTTGTTCACTCAAGGGTGGAGTTCCTGAGATGGCGTGTTGGTTTGTGTGTGTGTGTGTGTCAGAGGGATTAATATTGTTAATGGCGTCAAAGAGCATTTATTTGCCCATATGTTGAGCAGACACTTTATTGCTGATGGGTGGGGGACGGGGCTCAAAAGAGGAAGAAACAGAAGCAGTAAATCAGACAAGAGGCGCTATGGGGGTGTGAGTACTGACCACTCATCTAGAAAGAAAGACAGACATGGGACGGATGCTGCCAAGAGGTTATTAGATAAACCACCTAATCTCCAGTCCTGAGCCTCAGTGGCACTATGTAAGCCTCAGGGACGGGAGGTGTTAAAGCTATAGTTCATGGATATGTTTATGGAGATCAATATATGTAATCTGCAGTGGTGGGGGACCGAGTTCAATGGCATCAGTGAGATTGTGTTTTTTTTTTGAGGAGGTGGGATGAGGCCGGGGAGAGGCTGAGGAGGTGGGGCAGGTGCTCAATGATTCCTTTATTTAAAATATAAATTTCATGATAAGCCCCATCTGTTCGACTCTATCTCAGCATTGGCCTCGCAAGTTCAGGGCTGATTTTGAACCCATGAAATGTAGATTTTTTTATCAATTTTGGTAAGAAATGTCAATATCAGCACCAGCATTGAGGTGTTTCATCACAGTGCAGTCATGTCATTCAGCTAATTGTGTGTACCTCTTTCATAAAACATGTAATGATATGATCATTTTCTTTATCTAACACATATATATTAGTGCATCTTTTAAAGAAATGTTTACCAGCCACAACAGCAACCTTATGAACTACAACAGAGGCAGTTTTGAGTACTTGCCAACACGCATGACAACTCCATATCTCGCATAGCATGCACAATAGTTGTGAGACATAAATGGTATTCCACATAAAGCACTTTTCTTGCTCCCCGTGATAACAGGCCAAACATAGTTGACCTCGGGTCATGTCAAAAATATTTTCAGCACAACTACAAATTAACTTTAGCAGCAAAAAATCTTCCCTCTGGGTCAAAGAGCTGTGGCGTTTTGCTGGCCTCATTATTTTTGCCCCGACGAAATAACAAGATTCACACAGGGAGAAACCCACAGAGGAAGAGGTGATGAGATACCAGCTCCTCTCTCACAGAAGCCTGTAGTGTGAACAAGACTGACACAATAGATGCTGTGCTTTAATTGAGTAACTCACTTTTTTCCTTACTTCAGCAAATTCACTCCCCTTCCCCGGAAAGTGAGCATGCCAAAATTTCGATCACAACTTCTATTTGAATCTATTTAAACTGCAAAGATCGACAGCATCAAAATGTTCCTTTTCAAAACTCTAATTGTCTAATATCGTCTTCTGGGTTAGTGTGCCACTGGGGCTGACATGGCTCCAGTCTACATAGATTCTTCCCCGAAGGATCCAAGGACTGATAATGAGAGTGGCGTTCCTCCAGGAAAAGACACAGTCATGACAACTTGCCTCACAGCGATAATGCAGTCCCTCACATCGCAATGGGGACGAACCTTGATCTAAGCAACACTCACACAGACACACACGTCCCGTCTGTGCATACATTTATTGTCAAGCAAGTACACATACGACTCCAATTTCTCCTTGTGCACATGAGAAATGACACGCCATCCTCTCCTTTTCCATGAAACCAACACACACACACACACACACACACACACACACACACACACACACACACACACACACACACACTGTATATGCCTGAGTCAGTGCAGCAGCAGTGCCACATTGGATCAGAATGAAAAGCCAATGATGACCTGCAGCTTTGGAGCCCATGGCGGAGTGAGCGAGGCAGCTTCCAGCTGAGGACAGTGAACGCAGCGCAGCACTGTGGCGGAGCAGAGGATGTCGCTCAGCACAGAGAACAACCAACAGAGCTGCTCACACGTAACCGACTGCTCGCTGAGATGGATCACTTTGTTTCCAGAGTTACACAAAAAGCATAACGAGAAGGTTGTGTGTGTGGTTAGCGTGCAAGCTTTGCTATTATGGGTGCGCGCGGGTCCTCTGGCACACAAGTGTACATGTGCATGTTTCGGGGTTAGAATTTCAGAGCCTTATAAACTTGAATGCTTTTGAAAATAACAAAACATGAAATATTCAAACGTCTCTGCGTCAAAGTGGACATGAATGGATTTGCAGCCCCTTTGTGGCATTGTTTGACTGTGCCATGAGAAAAGTAGAAGGAGATGAAGATAGACTTTATTAACCCCTCTTTGGGAAAGTCAGTTTTTTTACATGCACGGGCACACACACATACATGGGCCTGAAATACACACCTATAGACATGCGTTGTTGTTGTTGTTGTGGAGAGATGCGGGAGGGATGGGGCTGCCATAGTCAGGGGCTCCAAACAATTGGGGTTTCGGTGCCAATTGATCAGGGGCTGATCCGCCAACATGAGAATGAGAGGGATGTTCTACGCAACCACGTTGGAGGAAATGCTTTGTGACATAAGACCCCGCCCCCTTTTACATAACAGGTGAACCTCTGTAATGTCTATCACAGCACAGCTTTTCATATTTTGATATTTCATCAGTGTGAAGTGACACTTCACTCATAATCCATCTTTTGAGTGTAAATTACTCCCGCCATGTAGGCTTGAAAAGAGGCTTTAAAACATGACAAAAAGTATGAAAATGTCTGTAGAAACTTCTCCAACCACTCCAACAGCATAATCCCCTGCTCAGCTCCTTGTTCAAAATATGGTTAAGTGCACTGTTTCCATCTCAAACCTCACGCCTGACCATGCTATATATTATTTTGTGCCTATATATTTTCCACAGGGATACCACGACTGCATGGATATATGATATGGTTTAAAGTCAACACATTTTGAGGGCCCCCTTTTGTTGGGAGCTCTGTTTTGAATTATTGTTCACTTCCTGACTGCTCACTTCCCTGCCGTTGAATGTTCTCCCAGGCTAGTCCCCTGCCTCTCCATGTGAAACCTTATACAGCCTCGACATACATAACTGGAAGCATAGTAACAACACGGCACTCCCTGGTCCCGTGGCCCTCGCCCTATCGGCCCGCAGCCGCTCTCTCAGAGGGACAATTGGCCCAATCTCCCCCCTAAATCTCCTGGACTTCTGCCAAGGCTTCATTCAACAAGGGGATAGAAGAAGAGGCACACTGTTACTGGTGTGGAAGGCCCAGATGAAAACATGACCTCTCTCTGGATATGTTTGCAGAAATGAAAGGCGTGTACTGATTTAAACCAGAACAGAGGAGCAAAGGTTGAAGACTGTAAATACAAAATAAAACAGAAAACGACTAATAGGAGAGTGAATATTGGCCTTATTGACCGCCATGTTTCACCCATTAAGTGACACGACAAAAAGACAAAAAACACAGAAGATATAACTTTGTACAGTCTGGAAATCCATGCCAACACTTGCTAGTAGTGTTTTAGGCTAACTATGCTAGTACAATATGTTCTAGAGAGGTGCATTCAGTAGAGTGCAGGTCTCCGCCAGGTGACTTGAAGCTTTTATTTTGGCTTCAAGTCTTTTTTTTGACAATATGCATGTCCCAATAAAAAGGCTTGGGCGGCGGCGGCGATGTTGTCAGCTGTGTGTGTAGTTCCGTTAGCCAAACACACCGTCCAAAACAAATAAAAGTGAGCAAACTGTTTTCCCCTTAGACATGCATTCTATGGTTTCCCCCTCACTGCGTCTCTGGCTGCAGAGTAGCGACTGGGAGTCGGTGATGCAGCTGTGTCACCACTAGCGGCTCCTACCGGTTGGGTGCCGGTTAAGAGTTGTGAGTGAGCAGTCAACAGGGAAGTCAATAACAGTAAAAAAAAAACAGGCAATACAAGGTGTTTTGAGAAAGTGTGAGTCAACGCAACCTCGAGAAGCCTTTGAGCACGCAGCCTTAACTGGCCACCCAAAATATTATCAGCAGAATGCGAGATAAGCCGTGGACAGACGCATAGGTGCACACTCACTGACGACAACTTATTGTACACATTTGCTGACGTAGCCACAGTCTATTTCTGAACTGCTTCAGGTGACAATCACCATCTTGACGGTATTATGTTGTAAGATGTGCCTGTTATTTAGTCCAGCTCCTCATGTATGGCACACTGTTTTAATGTTTGGTCATGTTTTGGGTCACTCAAAAATGATACCGATTGCTAAAACTATCCGAGCATTTTGTTGTGACTTCATCACACATGTCCCAGACACTTACTGTATTATAATAAGAGACAGCGGTACATAGCTTCACAATCATCATCAGCCATAACAACAAACACACTGTGCTTTAGACAGTGAACACATGACAACATTTCTTTTCACGCAGACTCCACCATCCTCTTATCAGCTTCTGTTCAAGCACAAAGCGGCTCTCTGTGCTAGTTAGAGGGCCATACACTGCTGCAGGCGGGTCAGCTGTCTGCGAGTGTAGCCAGGGTCCAGGCGGTCTGTTGATGCATTTGTTCATCTGTCCGTCTCTGTTTATGCTTTCTGTCTTATCACTTATTAACCATGTGTATTATTGTTCGCAAATCTGTTGGTGTATTCGCTCGCCCTGTTTCTGTGTTGCTCTGTTGTTGTCAGTGTCCCTGTTGGATAGTAAAGGGACAGGATTTTTAAAGATGAGTGTGTGTGTGATTGTATGTGTTTTTGTATGTGTGTGTTGGCGTATGTGACTATACCGCTGGTGCATTTGTGTTTTCATTAGATAATCGAAAATAAGACATAAGTTTCATTTTATTGTCTTCCATAAATTAAAGTAAGTGTTTGCATAAAAGTGCACGAGTGCATACAAGCCAAATACTTTTAAGGACCAGTGTGTTTGAGTCACTTCCACACATACAACCCTGATCTTATCTAGATATTACCCGGAGGTGCAGTATGCGAGAACGCAAATGTCCAAATCGGTTGGACGGACATTAAACGGACTAAACCCTGCCAGCTACAAGGACTGGTTTGAGCCCATGCGATGATAGAGCCGGTAATTGCAGCAGAATTCACACCGAGCGAGTGGCGAGAAACTGTTCTAAGCTAAAGTAAACACAACAATTCTTTATTTCAGGCGATTATACACTAATTAAAAACATAGTTATAGCATTATATTCCATTTCTGCAAATAAATCTCCTTAAATCCTGCACACTGCTTCTTTACATCTCATATTAGCTAATCTTATGGGGACAATTCGTCAGTGGTTTTACTGTGCAATCAATCTCACAGTATACACATAAGACTGCTGTGCAAAAAGGACACACACGGTGTCAGTGTCACTTCTCACATTGTGATCAACCCTTCCAACATGGAGCACACCTGATTAACCAGGAACCCTGTGACTTTTACAGTGCACAGAACAGACGTAGCCGGAAACTTTATCAGTTTTCCGCTGCTGCGGAACAAAGCTCTTTGTTGGGTGTTTGATGGAGCGGGTCCATTCTGCTTGAGTTAGTGAGAGGGGAACCACCTGCACTCAGACAGAAGGGCTTATATCTCGCTTAATCCACTAGTGTTTAATACACACTCGGGCAAACCTGCTTTGTGCCCTCCAGTTTAGGAATCTTCATAACCCGGAACAAATGTTTTCATTTGAGACCCTGACCTTGCAGCCAATCAGTCTACTCTAATAAAAAAACCAACAACAATGGGTCTATCTGCCGTCATAGTTGTCACCAAAAGGTTTTCCCCATTAGAGTTTCAAGCACAGATCACCATGAAAGTTCTGATCCAAGGCCTCTGGATCCAGCCACAGGAAACTACCATGAGCAACATACTGTATGAAGAACGTATAAGGACCATTCTGTTTAGTGTGCTTTGGATCCCAGCCAGATTCCACTGGTTTTAGGTCTGCAGGGATGCTGGAGAAAGCTTTGTGTGTGTGTGCTTGTGTGTCTTTTTAAAAATGGTCCACTGGCTGGGCGAAATAGGAAAGGATACAGGACAGCAGTAACAGCAGATTTATATTTTAAAAATTCATCGTAAGGAGGATATTGGGTACATTTTGCAAGAAATGTAGTACAAATTAGCAAAGCAGTTACTGTACGTCTTGACGACAAAGGTGTCCAATGTTCCGAACGCATTTTAAGGTGTTTATCAGTTCCCATGATTCCCACCGTCTTCAAACAGAGCAGCGGTGGGGAATGTAGTCACGCCTAGTCTGGTGAGGAATTTGCCAAGGCCACTAGCTCCCGCCCCTCTCCCCCCATTGTGTGCTTTGGTCTTCCGTCATGCCGAGCAACCCAGCCAGGTCAAGCAAACAAAAGAGCACCTGGACACAATAGCCACCTTGTTAGCCACTGTGTGACAGCATGACAGGTATTTCAAGGCTGACACTGAGAACGGGCTGCTGGAGAGCTGCTTTGAGGTCATTGACACTGGGACTTTACTCCACAGCCCATGTGAAAACTGTAAATACATTTGCAAGTTCTATCAAACAAGCTCTTGATTGTCATCGGCATGCAGAAACCCATTGTTTCTCTGACCTCTGACCTTTTGTTTCAGTCTGTTCCTGGCTGTTAACATCCAACGGTGCTGATGGGTGGGGTGGGAAGTGTGCCTCTGCTGAACATTTAAACTCGCCCAACAGTAATCTCAGAGATTGCCGTGAACATTTTAAGTGCACTTCTTCTACAAAGTTAATTGGCATTTATACCAAAGACCAAAGCTATATGATCTCAGAAAAGTGTGAATGCACAGCAAGACGCATTAAAGACGGATTGAAATGTGACTGCTCAAACCAACTCTGGATATTGTTTGAGATGCATCGTAGCAGATGTTGAAAAGGTGTAAATGCATCTGTCTCTCGTGTAGCTAATAGCCACTCACTGTCACTCATTTTACGTATAACATCCATGGTCTGCCTCCTCTGTCATTGTGACAACAGCAACCAATGTTACACTAAAATGGGAGTGAAAATGTCATTTATATTCCACACATATAATCAACTGCAAACATTGGCTCATGCGACTCTTGCGATTCAATTATTTCCGACTGAATTCCTGGTTTCTCTGTGTGGTCTTCTTCAACTTCGATAGAAACATACTGCGACGTAGAGCAGATGGCGAAAGAGGTGGAGAAACGAGTGAGAGGGGAAAGAGGTGGAGAGGAGAGCGAGCGCCATCTCATGCCGTCCTGGCCGAGCATCTTCAAGTTATCACAAATGAAATCAGGAGGAAACGCAAAGCAGTTTCTCAAGAGGCAAGAGGGTGAGTTAGGCGGCTCATAAGGTTCCTAACATGAACCATCCATCTGTGAATACAGCACACTGTCCTGTTCACCATCCATTCATTTAGTCTATTTATTAATTAATGCCTCTTGGGGTGTTTTTTTTTTACGGCGCTTAACAGACAAGACAGAAAACTTTCTTTTAAATGACAGTAGTATATGGTTGAGGTTGCTCCTCACCAATTCCCCTTTAATAAAACACAGAAGAACGTGGACCATGTCATGTAGAGTTCATCCTCAGCTTGTACGGCTTGGGCTCTAACCCTGAAATGTCCACTTGACTTGCTTCTGTTTTATTCCAGGCAGTGTGGCTGACGTGGGAGTCTATAGAAGAGCACTAATAAAACCCACGCACTGTTCAGACATTGTGTTGTGTTGCTTTGAATTATTCAGATTTGCTTTAGCATGGCACACGTGACCTAACCCCGTACCCAGCTAATCATGATGAATCATCATCATCTCTGCTTCTCTTTGCTCTTTCCTTTTTACTTCCTTTTCGTGGGTCTTCTTGACTAAGATGTTCAAAACCAAAGATTCAGAGATAAAAGCTCTATAACTGTAGTATAGCGCCAGGTGAAGGGTGAAGGGTTTGTATGTGTTTTCTTTTAGCTACTAAATGCTACGCTATGTTTACTAGCTAGTTGCAAACGTTGTCTGTCTGTCATTTTATGCTGAGCGGGTAGCGTGCAGTGTGTTTTTAGGGAGGGACCGAGCTGGCAGGCATGAGGAGTCACAGGTGGGTTTTATTCAACCAAAATTGTATAGAAAGCAATTCACAAAAAAAAGTTCTAATATGAACTATAAATACAACAAAATAGTTTAGATATTATCACAATCGACCGAAATAGATCTAAATCTATTATGCCCTCCAGAAATAATGTCGGGCATCTGGTATAGTCCGGGTGTCCACTTCCTATATTAACCTAAAGCTTTGAATGAAGGCTGGGACAAGGAGCAGGGCTGCTCAGTATGACACATGCACAGTGTAACTGTGTCCAATCAGGTGCTCTTTGGTTGCGCTTGTCCTGGCAGATCTTTTTGTATATGCTTGTTTGCCAGCTAGTGAGCCTTCTGGCAAATGTAGACCAGTTTTTACCCGCGCACGTGTTGTACCCCAATGATGTGACGCGTGACGTTTGCTATTTAAACCCTCCTTGTATTTAACAGCTTTGCTTTGGCGGGAGGGCTGCCAAGCAGCAGCTGTTCCTCCAGCAGCAGCAGCAACCAGCATCAGCACCCGCAAAAGAAGCAAAATGAGAGCATCTTAAGATAGCTTTAGCTCTGACAAAGTGTTGACTGTGCAGAAGTTAACTAAATGTGTGTGCTACATACAGAAACATATGTACTGGCTTAAATACGATCAAATCAGTATCATATATGAAACAAAAGCTCATCAAAAGTGTCATCATTCAATGGTTTGCTGATGTGTCTGCAAAGTGCAAGAAGTCAAAAGGGTCAAAAAAACGAATAAAGTTGCTGGCCAGAAAACAAAAACAAACAAAAAATCTGCTAAAGAGCTGAGAAGAGGACTGCTAAGGCGGGTGGGTTCGTCACTACAAATGAGTAATTATTGTTTGCCCTACAGCTGCTTTAAATATGTACATTTCCAGTCCGTATATATATCAGCTATGACACAGTGCTTGCTGAAAAGTGGCGTTTTGATCCTTTATAAGCTCCAGATTCTTAGAAGCTACCCATTTTTGAGAAGATAACTGTTGTGGCTATTGCACTTCAAAGTAATTCCACGCTGTTAGGCTTATAAATGCAACTGCATGCAACATCGATGTTCATCAAAATGTAATGTCCATAATGACATTTGAGTGTAAGCAGAGAGTGAAATAAAGTGGCTTGTTGGGGAGGAGGTATGTGCATGCTTCTATGCAGATTACGAGGAAAACCAGGGCAACAAGCACAACGTCTCACTTGTTATGTAAACAAATGTCTACCAGTCTTCATCCAAATGCAGTCAATCCCCTCCCTAAGGCTCTGGAAAATGCAGATAAAAACGATACTTAGCTGCGCTCAGCTGCCAGTCCAAAAAAGGAGATGATCCTCCCTGGGGTTCCTGCTGACGGGGGGGGGAGCTGCTTTAGAGAGCAGCTCGGAGCGCTCCTGACACAGTGACCCATACGTCACACGTCTGGGAGATGTGTCGAGCGCAGCGGGGGGGGGGGGGGGGGGGGTGGCGGTGAAGGTCTTGTGTTCAGAGAGTTGGAGACGGCGCTCATTTGTTTGATGCTTCTCAAGTGTGTAGACCTGAGTGATTGAGCAGAGGTGTGTTTGTTATAGCAACAGCGCAAACATACTTCCCTGTTGTATGAGGATGGGATTTAATATGGATACCAAATGTGAGTGAATGTCTCTGTCTACAAGTTAATGGTAAAGATGACTTTTTATATCCCTTTACATCTTTGTGAATCGATAAAGACGAAGAGAGCAGGGTGGGGGGGCAAGGCTCTTCTGTGCCTCATCAATGTTATACGGGGGAGCCAAACATTCACAGCATCCAGATCCAGCTGATGTTTTACTGCTTGGGACCAAAGCCAGCTTTAAGAATGCGCTGACGTGAATTTAGGCAGTTAAATATGCTGAATAATGTGGATAATAATTCACTCAATGTCCCACCCTTGTCCTGGCCAAAAGAGCTCCAGCCCCCCTGCTGCACACTCCTGCTGCAAATGTAGAGGGTTTTAGTATAGTAGAGCTTACAGTAGAATAGAGTCCCAACTTTACCTCATTAGTCCCAGTTATGAGCCCCCCCCCCGTCATTGCTTGTGATGTGACAGCTCTCCGTAACCCAGTCACATAATCTGATGGCCTTTTTGTGCCGAGCCATTCATCCCTAATCTTCCAGGGCAACACTGAGCTTTGCAGCGCTGCTTTAGTTAAAAGAAGGATTTTACTCTTTTCCCCCTCTCTCTCTCTCTCTCTCTCTCTCTCTCTCTCTCTCTCTCTCGCTCCTACGCTTTGTAGATATGATGATGAATGAGGCATTATCAGGGCACAGAGGTAAAGTAGATTAAAGTGACATCTAAAGCAGAAAAAAAAATGACCCTTCTCATTTACAGAGGCTGCGCTAAGTGATGAGCACAGATAAGTCACGGGTCAGCGAACATGACTCGAGCGAAATGCTTTTGTTATACAATGCTGGGGCCACTCGGGGAGTTATGCTATGATGCACCTCAGATATAAAAAAGTTGGTTTTAATGACTTATGAATGATGCACGCGCTGCCTTTCAGATGTGTGCAAAGCGGTGCGTCAATACGATCTCACGCCACAGATGATATGAGGACATGCAGGTTGCATACAGGAGTACACACATGCATATGCACGACACTGTTGGGTTTTCACCCATCAAAACACATCTTGATGTAGAGGATGGTGCAACGACGGCTCGCAGAAGTCTGATCTCATTCATCAAAGCTCGAGTTCGGATAGATGTGCCCCGAAAAGAACTTTACAGACTGCTGGTTCGGCAGCTACATTGACCCATTAGAGTTCTTGGAATTAAAAAGAAATAGGGAGCTCGGTGAAATATTCATACAAAGTTCACTGCATGTAATTTGATAATGAAAAATAAGTCTGCAAAGATAGCAAAAACATTAAAGATTGAGATGTGAAGTGTCAGAAGAGAGTATTCCTTCCAGGATGGATGTGTTCAAAGGTCACGTGTCAGGCCACATCACATTATACATTTCCCTCTGTTTCTATGTCTATGACAGCCACAGATCATTTAAAACACCATTATTCTTTTTTCTACATTTCTACTTGAATCCAATTCTGAAATAATGTAGAAGCGATACAGGTGGTAATGCACCTGTAAGGTGGTTTGTCAACTAACAATCAACAAACATGAATCATATCTGAACATCTGATATTCATGTTGGATTCAGCAGGAATGCACAGTACAGTATTAATACGATGAAGAATCTAGAGCCAATAACAATGCTAACATGCCGATGTTTAGCAGATTTAATATTGACCATGTCCACCATCTTGTTTCAGTGTGCTAAATGCTAACATTAGCTAATTAGCAATGCAGCTGAGGATCATGGGTGTGTCATTAGTTTGTGATAAGATGACCTCATTAACCAAGTGTGTCCGAATGTGTTTGTAATCATTACTGGCACTAATAGTGAAAATACATCACTCGAGTTGGCTCTTAACTACTTTGCAAATACTGCAAATGTGAATATCGGGACAGACCCTCATGCTTACATCACATTACACAACTTAAAGTCAGAGGTGATGGATGGGTCACCCACTGTGTACATCATAAACGCTACTAATGGTGGACGACTGCCAGAGTGTAGCACCAAAGTCCGTTGAGTGCAGCCGCCGGATCTGAAGGCTACGTTATTACTGTTGGCCATTAAGTTCACCGTGTCATCACGTGTCAGCGGTGCCACCAGGCGCTCTCAGGCAGCGTGAATGGAAATGGTGGCTAATAATAGTTTATGATAAACAAACCATTCTCATCCAGGTCTTCCTCATTTCATAATAATGGTGTCATAACACAGCGGCACAATGGCAGAAAAATAATAATGGGAAATCGGTGCTTTAATGAGAACTCTCCCTGACGAGGTCCTGACTTTTCGATGCAACTCCTGAAGATCAACACCGACGTGTATCACATGCGCTGTGTAGTGCAGCATAGTAGAAGATGTGTGACACTGGAGAGGTTGTGTAAGCTATAATGCGTGGTTGCAAAAAACACGGCATTTTTGATTGTAATATCAACATGAACTACATCCAATTATGGCGTGTACCTGACCAGAGCGGACCAGATGGCGATGAAACACAACATGCAGCTGAGTCACTGCGTGTTTGGATGCACACGCAGACATTTGCATTTATTAATGTGCGCAAGAGAGTGAAAGACATAACGTGACAGTGAAATACAGAGCGGCAGCAAACGCTAGCAAGACAACCGTTGACACATACAGATTGATGGATGGGTGGGAAGGGAATAGGAAATGTTGGGCCCGTGGCAGTGTGTCTGCCTGTGTCGATCTGATTTGGGTGACACTGTGTGACAGGAAGCTGGCAGGGCTGGAACCCACAACACCCCCATAACACTCACACGCACAGACACACACACACACACACACGATGGAAGTGACTGGCACTCACATTTAAGCACACACACACACATCAAACCCAGTCTTCAAGTCTGAAACTTCTTCTGCTCTTTACTTTGTATCAGCCCTAAAAACCACGAACAGTAGAATTCAGACGGGCACAATGCTCCTGTGAACTCTTACATGGCGAATAGAGCTTACATTGTGTACATTAAACCGGCTGCAAACGGGCAACTAGCCTATGCCTGGTGAAGACCTCAAATATTCTTTATCAGTAAACACAGGCCAAAAGAAGATTCGACCCCCGCACAGTTTTTAGAAATTTGAATATAGAGAGTCTGCAGTCATGCTGGTGTCTCTGTGAAGCTGTACTCAATGCACAGCGGTGCTTTGAGTAATTATGAATCCCACTGCTCTTCTTAGCTAGACCCGCCCTGTGTAGCTGGTTAAGGAAGAGACAGATGGTTAAGGTTAGGTATTGATCTTGAGTAGTTAGGGTCAGGATAGCCATATTGGTCGGGGGCATAAGACCAGAAGATATTAGGTTATGCATGGCATGGACGCCTGGCCAATCCTAGAGCTTGAATGCTGCAAAGGGCGAGTCTTGCCCAGAAGAGCAGTGGGATTCATCGTAACACGGTGCTTTGAGGTTACCGTTAATATGCTAACATGCTCACAATGCTAACAAGCTGATGTTTAACAGTGCAGGTCTACTGTTTACCACGTTCACCATCTTAGTTTAGTGTGTTAGCTTGCTAATATTTTCTAATTAGCACAGCTGAAGCTGATTTAGTTTGCATGTATTTGTTCAAAAAATATAACGTATTGAACGAATCATTTCTGACCTGATGATGGTGCTGAGGAAGTCTCAAAAGTTCCACATAAGACAGTAGGGTACATCCTCTGGGAACCATAAATGTGTGCAAAGAATAATGTTACTGAGTAGACGAGATATTTCACTTAACATGTGAAAACCTGCTGGTGGCGCTAGAGGAAAAGTCATATGTGTACACAAATTCAATAGCAATCCATCCAACTGTTGGTGAGATATTTCTGTCTAAAACCACTAGCATGACACTAACCATCCATTAAGTTGTTCTCCCTTTTATCAGAAGGTTCAAACAACTCAAAGATAACTCCCACAAGGACAGAAGCTCTTTTGTTTCTTGTACTATTTAATAGCTTACCTCTGGTTAATGTATTTTTTATAGGATAGTTAGAAATGCAGTGTTAGCGCTGTTTAGTTTAATGGTGCTCCGCAGATGAATATGAAGCTGTTCATAATTTATGACTCTTGAGGGTTATTTTGTGTTTTAAGTACTTTTCTATATTAATGTTTATTGTCCATCAATTGCCTACAAAGAGAATTTCCCATCGGAGGGAACCGCAACGAACTGAACACAATACTAAACATGCCTTTCATGTATGAGCAGCTGATAAAGGATGAAGATTGTTGTACGTTTTCATCTTGAAAGTGCACTTACTATTTCCCGTCCCATCCAGGTCAATGTTTTTTCCTCCCAAGAGACAAAGAGTACTTTCACATTTATTTTTAGGTTGGGAGAAGCTCATCTGCTGTTCCCTAGGTGAGAGGCCTGGCCCATCTGATCCCATCAAGCAGTGTGTTCATCCCTGCTGCCTTAGCCCACTGTCGAGCTGATTCTCCATCGATATCGTTGTCTTTACCCTCTTGCTTTCGTTATTTCTTGGATTACAAACACGCTTTACACTTATGGCCTTTTCTTCCTTTTCTTTTCCCGTTCTATCTCAGACTCACCAATCATCTCTTTCCCCCCCATCACTTGAAGAGTAGAGAAAGCAAGAATAGGTGGTAATTGCAATGATGATTATACTTTTTGTTGAGACTGATAATGTGTCCATCAAGTCTTTTGCCATGTAGATAGGACATTGTGTCGCTGGAGAAAAGAAACAACTTCTGCAGCTTGTTTGAATCACAATATGAGTATGATGTGAGGGATAATTCTGTTTCAGGGCTACACACACACACACACACACACACACACACACACACGCACAATTAGGAGTGTCTTACCAGAGAGGGGAGGTTGAAAACATGGCAAACCTCCAGTCTAGCCTGAAATGCAGGAATCCTGTCAGGCAGGATCGCAGGTATCAACCTTGTTAGACTATGTCATTATACAGTGGCGGCTGGTGGAAAATGTTCTTGGTAGGGCTGTGCCACATCCAATCAATTTCAGCAAACATCCCAGAATGATTTAATGCAAAACATTAAGGTATCAAACACGCATTACTACTTTGCAGTTAAATATTTAACATTTATTCCAACACGAAAAAAAGCAGTAAATAACACTTTCACAAACACGTCAGGACATCTTATTTTAGTCACCCTCACAGGGAATTCAGTATAATATAATATATATAACATATAATAATATTCTGTATAATATAATAATATATATATATATATATATATATCATATAATATTCTGTATAATATAATAATATATATTATATAATATTCTGTATAATATAATAATATATATGTCATATAATAATATTCACTATAATATAAAACACACACACACACACACACACACACATATATATATATATATATATAATAATATATATATATATATATAACTATATATCCATTTCTCAGACAGGTGCTTCATGTCCCTCACTCCCTAACTGTCCATGCTGGTTCTGTCCCCGTTGTTTTAAAAAGATAAATAAGTTATTATTATGACATCATCCAGCGAGTCAAACCTGTCTGGTGTACAGCTAGTAGAGAAGCTTCATGTACTGCTTCTCTTTCCTGCTAGTCTGCTGTCTGATTGTGAGGTCAGGCTGATCTGGGATCAGCTCTTTCAGTAGTTTCTCCTCTCAGTTCTCCTCTCAAACGGGTCTTGGAGGAGTAGTGCTCACACTGGCGCTCTCCTGTAGAGACTTCTCCTGACGAGAACGCGCAGCTTGGGGCAGGAAAAAAACTGCCCCAAGCTGAATCTATTTGAGGACGCTGATTGGCTGAATTGTATGTCACTCATTTATATCTTTACTCAGCATTGGCTAAACTGCTTTATAGACCCGCCTCTTTGGGGCAGTTTTTCCAGCGCCCCCAGCAGCTGAGACGTGCACACACAGAGAGGAAGAGCAGACAGGCAGAGAGGACAAGCAGGAAAAGCATATATTTACCGCAGATATCATATTTTACACATATTACTGGGTGATTCCATGTTTCAAAAACACAAATATTGACAATTTGTATAGTTTATTTTTATTTTAAATTTTATTTTTATTTATATTTTTAATTTTATTTTTATTTTTATTTTTATTTTTATTTTTTGTAGCTCTAGGGGGGGCGGCGCCCTAGCGCCCTCTATGGACCAGCCGCCACTGTCATTATATGATTAGCATTTCCGTCAAAACCATCACCTGAAGTCTGACTAACTCCTTTTCTTTGAGTGTCAGCTAAAATAATGACAATTCCTTGACAAAAATCTCCACAGAGTTACATATCTGACAAACACGTCACAATACAATCTTTTGGGATTAATAGTTTAAATTGATTAAAGTAAACACAAAATGTCCTCAGTCTCTAATTTAGGGAAGCCAAAAGCTCTTTCATGTAAAAAAATACAGCCAAGATAGTCCCTTCTGCCCTGAGCACCACGCATGCGCTTGATATTGCTGCCTTCATGTGCTCTTTCCAGACTCCGATTTCCGATGTACAAACTTTAAAATGTCAGTGTCCCAACTCAATATCATGTTATTGTAAATTAAGCACTAAATACTGTATTAACATAAATGTTGCACAAATGCAGTGGTTTCCCAACAAAAAATAGACGCAATGTAATACTTTCTCATGTGGGATACTGGGCAACTATAAATTAGGCTATTTGAGACATGCATTGGCAGCTTTCACTTCAAATGACGCCTCATATAGTGATTGAGATATATACTTCAGTTGATTCATTAATTAGTTACTTATTATTGAGTAAAACGAAGCATTTAATAAAAATACATTTTATAATTTTTAAGTAACATATAGGCTGTAATTACTTTTGCATTTGCAAAATGGTCAATAAGTAGGCATCCTACGTCTCAGACTGGACTTATAAAGTTAAAATTAGATTTGAAATAAAACAATTCTAATAATAGAAAATATATAATTGAAAATGCATGATTTTAAAAGAAAAAAAAAACACGACACGAATGAATTTAGGCTACATATTTCGAAATGTAAGGTATTACTGACGATGTCCACCTCTATTTTACTCATATTAAACTAACAATATTTCCATATATTATTTTAACTGGAACTTTCCGACATTACCTGAACGCAGCACGAACAGCAACACATTCCCAGCGCTACAGAAGAGCACAGACTGGGAATGAGACTCAGTTAAGTGCACGAGAGCGTCGTACCTGGTCAAACGAGTCGCGCGGACGCTGTGTCAACCACCGATAAAGTAGCTGTTAACTGGACAAAAGAAAGAAACACCATTTAAAGTGAGTTTATAAGAACTGAGGGGATTTAATAAGTGGGCTGGAGACGCGAGTTGGAGCCGTGGCACGTGTGGAAATGACATCGATAAAGACGGATTAAACTGCAGGGATGTTAAAGGGAATGATGAAAACAACATCTACACAGTAAAAGGAGTTACTCCGGAGCCGACGGGAATGGCTTGATTTCTCACCCCGTGGAGCGAGCGGTGGGACAATACTGTCAGAGGCACTCATGTTTCTGTGGAAGAGAAGGAAAGTTTGCTGCGCTTCACCCGGATACAAGTCTACTTTCTGAGAGGCATATTGCTGCTGTGACTATTTCTCACCCCCAGTGAGCAAGAGCCCGACCGGCTCTAAAACTGTCCACAATGTCCAACCCCGTGCTGAAGAAAACCCACCGGACCTCCACAATGAACGAGTGCTCCGTCTCCAAAGATGCCCGCGGTGACTTGAACGTGCCACTGCGCGGCGGAGCGGAGAACGGGGAGTTCGCCTACATCGGGCAACTTAACGAGGACGTCGTGCTTTACAAAATTGGAAAACTATATGAAGGAGAACTGCTGCTGGAGGTGGAGAATCTCTCTATTTCGGGATTACCCATGTACGACGTACAGACCGTGATAAAGAACTGCAAAGGTCCCGTCCGGTTGAAAACTGTCAGGCAAGGTAAGGACCGGGAGACGCGGCGACATCACACGCAAAACTCCGCTCGAAGTTCTCGCCTTTAATGTTGCACTTTACTGAAGAATGACGGGGGTTGAATTTGTGTTGTGCCAAACCTTGTATTGGAATAGAAGAAGGCACTCGTCAAATTCAGCTCACATGCAATATTCAATTAAGCTTAAACGTTGTTTCTTTGCTTCACGGGAGGAGTTCTGTGGTTATTCTTTGAGTTAGTATATGTTGGAATAAGTTCTTCCAGGCGAAATATTGGTTTATCAAACTGTCGAAGGGGTGAAATTACACCTGGCGATGAGCATGGACTTGAATGGCGTTTACCCCCCCCCCCCACTCTAGAGAAACAACCACCTGTCCGGTCCAGAGAGATGGACACAGCACAGGTTCTCTAACGCTGTTTACTCAGCTTCCCTTTTGTTCCGTCTCTTCATCAACCCTTTGAAATGGCTCACATGATAACAAACGTCACGTTTTTTTTTTTTTTAGCTTATTAGACATCTTTGAGCAATAAATACATCCAACACCTGAAATGACCTTACAGGTGTCACTCATCCCATTACTTTGAATCAGATTAATTGGGCACAATTTTACCTGTAAGGAGGTTTTTTTGAATACCAGGTTATTTTCATACTGCTGCAGGATATTATATACAATGTCATAAGCGAGGGTCAATTTACCTTCATTTTTTAGTAACAGGTTAATTTTTTAAGCAGATATTCAGCAAAGTCTGAGCTCTTGTCTGGCTGTATCTGTGTAGGCTACGGTATCTGTTGAGTACTCAAACAGGCTAGACTGGCAACACTTCTCCAGCGCCTTACAAGAATGGGAACATCCGTCACCAACAGTAAGAGAGATGCGAACATGAGGCCTGTGTGGCTGGTCTGTCTAGTTCATGGTCAGCTTGACTCAGCAGGGCCGGGTCGGTTGACACTGAGCCTGTCTGACAAGGCTCCCAGCGTGGTGAAGCAGACCGCTGAAGGGATGCTCCGGGGCCACACTAACTTCCTGTAGAGACGGACAAAAGAGCAGCAACTCTTCAAGGACAATTTCACACATTTAGAACCTGTGAATTCGGCTGGCAGCGATATTGTCTGGGCCTGCGCAGAAGTGGCACACTGATTTTATTTTGTATCTTTTTAAAGGCGCTATATGGAAGTCAACATCAAAGTGCTATCGTATTCATTTTAGGGCAGTATTACTCTACTTTGGCACAAACCAGGACAACTAAACGAGGGTCCTGCACACAGGTGTTTTCACTTATTGACTAATTACCCCTCTACTTAGGTTGAAGGTGATTATGTGATGTCACCAAACTCAGTAGGCCGTTCTCACAGCAGACTGTTGACTCGTAAAGAGAGAGAGCACAGGTGTCGCTCATAACGTTAACGATGGCTCTGTTTTATTCAAGTGTCCCAGTGAGGCTTGATCGTGAGCCAGCAGCGTTCATTTTTAGTGTTTAAAACTGTGCTTTTCCTACTGAGACAGCTTAAAATGACTGCTGTGAAAATAATTCTACTAATGATAAAGGTGCATTCCGTCAGTGCCCTGACTGGTGCAACAAAACTAACAGGACAGGTAGGGAGGTGTCAATCACTCTCAATCTGTGAACTCCCACACACAGTCTTGAGAGGAGGTCTAATCATGAACAAGTGAAAAACACCTGTGCGGTTGAATCAGAGGCATTCAAGGACTTTTAATTAAGTTTGAAAGTGCCGGTCTTAATGTTTTAAAATTGATTCAACAGATCTAAAGTGATCATTTGATGGGCATCTTTTTCAAAAAATGACCTTGTCGTTGAGTTTTGGACATATTTCTTAAATTTTTCTGGTCATTTTAATTAACACTCATGTAAAAACTTTAGAGGGAATCACCAGTGTGAATTCAGAATTTAAAAATTCCTGTTTTGTAACATGAGCCAGTGTTGATTATGCACCCCCAATCCTTTCTGCGCTTTAATGACTTTAGACAATAGGAGGAAACTCACTTCTTACTTTGGACCAATCACAAGTCTCAGTGCTCCCAGCCCCCCCTTCCCCCTCCCTTTTTTTCCCCAGGACCCATCTGGGGATGTCGAGTGTCACCGCCACACAACGTCACATGATCAGAATCCATTTCAAGTTTTTTAATATTTCACGCTGTCTGGGAACTTCCCTCCCTAATCAGCCTTAATTGAGAAAATATGCTCGGCAACAAGGGCCATCTGTAAAATCTAAGTGACCTAAATTTACCCAGAGCTTGTGCCATTTTCTCACTTTAATCAAGCGGGATGTGTGGAGAGGTGCTATTGCTGCAGTGTCTTGGCTCGCTTCACAAAGTAGTTGCTGCTGTTGACTGCCAACCGTATTAAGACTTGTTGAAAAGCGTTCGGTCGGGACCTTCAGCGCTCTATTCAGACCTGTAAGCGCACACACATACAGGGGCACTTCCAGTCTGAGCAGATAAAAGGCTCCAACCAGTTCTGCTGCAGAGATTGTATTGTTTGCTTTAGGTATCAGTGGAGAAAGTGCAGGGCACACATTTTCACTGAAGAACACACCCTCTGTGCACTGCTCCCGAGTCCAAGCCATTAGAAGCCCACTTCACTGTGTATCGATTGGGCACAAGCTGTGGGAAAATAACCGGATTATATAATTATGGACTATTACATACAAACACAGACACGCACTCTCACTTGTTTTGAAACCAGCAGCTGCTAACCCTGCCCTAATGTAGTCCAATAATACTGTTTGCTGTGTTTTGCAAACAGAAACTCACGCAATGAGGAAATTTGTCAATCGGATAAACACCGGCACTGCTGTATGGATAATCCCCTTAAGAAGATGACCTAGTGGGCTCCACATATGCAAAACGATTACTGTGTAACACTATGGATCGCATACACACACACACACACATGGTGCACAACCACCTGCTTGAACAAACGCACAATCACAACAGAGAGGTTTCAGATTGAGGGCAGATTAGTGTCATGCTCTCTCTGGCGTTAGTACACATGTTGAGTGTGTTGATAATCAGGCAAAGTTTCTGTGATGGTGTGTGTATGCGCGCGTGTGTTCTTGCACTGTATTTTTCATGTGTACAGAAAGATGGCGGCCATTACGGTGTAAGTGTAAGATTAGAACTGTTACTACGTTCAAGGTCAAAGGTTAGGTGTGTGTTAATGTCGGGCTAGAGATTGTAGCCAAGAAATGTCTTCACAAGGACTGTAAAACCAATCTGTGTGAATTAATGCATGTGTTTTCTGGACATGAAAAATGGCCCGGTGGCCCAGAGTTCATGGGTTGCCCCGGGCAGGAGGTGTGCTGTGTGTGTGTGTGTGTGGGTCGCTCTGGTAAACAGGATTTGCTGCATGTGACCAAACGCCCTCACACAATATGAATCCTCTCCGCGTAAAACAACCGTTGCTCTCCCAGATCAATCAGGGATTTGAGGACCTACAGCTCCAGAAGAGCGTATTTTATACCTAAGCTGCATTGTATCACGGAGCGGGTGTGATGAACGAGGCCTCACGAGCTATAAATTTCCGGAAGCAGAAAATATTCTCCCTTTCATAATGGCGGTGCGAGCTGCTAACCGGGGCTGCTCAAATTTACAACACCGTGTAACTGCATTAACTCCGAGCTCTGCGTGTGCGTGCGTTTCTGGCAGGCGTTGCATATGGAAGTGTTTATTTCCTTTCTCTCAGCAGGATGTTGGACCCCCCCTCTTCCTCGCCCCAACCATTCTTCCACCTTTGTATTCTATTCTATGACAGCGGTGGAACGACTTCACTTCCTCCCTCATTGCAGGCTTTAGGAAAAATCTCTGGCTTCAATTTCAGGGTGTGTGTTTGTATCTATGCGAGTGTGTGTGTGTGTGTGTGTGTGTGTGTGGGTGCGAGAGGGAAAGATGGAAGTCACATGTACAGTATAAGCATCTTGCCTAATTTGTGCTGACTTTGTGTTTATGTGTGTCGGTGCCTGGCTTAAGCTCTGTATTTAGATACAGTGGAGGGACACTCAGTAACCAACTTAATAGACCCTGAAATGCTGTCTCACTAATGCTGCACATGTTTTTGTAATACCACTAAAGAGGTACACATGCACGTGTGTGCCGTCTTTTTTTTGGTTGTTTTGTTTGCTGAAGAATAGTCTTTTCTTTTTTCGTAATTAGCTCAAGTGTAGGTTGTTGTATTGAGTGTGAATGGAAATTGGTCACACTTGGCGCTTGCAGTTACACACTCTGTCAGAGGAAGAGAAAGGCCAACTAATTTACGATAGCGAGTTTAGTGGAGCGGGAGGGGAGCGAGGCAGTTTCCTTTCATTTCCTTTTGAAGACTGCTCTTATCCAGTGTCCTCAAAATTGTGTACATGCACAGCAGAGGAGTGTGTGTGTGTTTCTGAGGAATGCGTCAGGATTTAGACACGGTTGACAAAAGTTCCCGAAGACGGTCCTGAATACCAAAGAACATCAGGACCGAAGAGAAACCGTTTGTTGGAGCTTTAAACATGAGTTGACTACGTGACATTATGAATAGATGTTTTTCTGAGCGACCTTTTTTACTACGGTCTACGCTGGAAATCAAAGCGTCTGCCGTGAGACCGTGAAACGCTGAGCCTCCTTATGAGTGTCAGAACACACGGGGAAATGAAAGCTCTAAGCTTAACATCAGGCTGCGGTGGTTCAGTACCGAAGGTAACTGTTAACCTAGCCAACGTGTAGGAGGAGTTGACTAATCTGCTCAAAAGGCCTTCGCTTATTTCCACACCGTCAATCCTAGTTCTTGGTTAGCATAATCCCAAATCAGGGTGCGATGATGCTCCGCGTTAGCGAAATTAGCCTCCAATCTCAGAACAGGTGGACGTCTTTATCAAAGTTTTTCTCTTATGACGCATTAAGATCCTGAAAAAGTCACTAAATTCATCTTTTTTAGTTAGTAAAGGTCACTTTGTTCCACCACCAACTTGGCCCTGTTTCTACAGTGTTCATAAAACAGGATTTCTTTCCTATTTTCCATTAAAAAAAAAAACAGGATTTTTTTGTGAAGATCACCCCAAAAATCTGAAAAATCAAACCTACCCCTACCACGCCCCCGAATTCGGGCCGATGCTCCCTCCTACTTATATTGGTGCGGTAGTGGTTTACCTCTATTCTGTGATTGTCGCTCTCCATTGCCGATGTTGAAGCCTTGCTAAGCTAAGCTAGCAGTTCAAACGGCTCTGATCCAGCGTCTTGGTGTGTCTGTGTGTGAAGGTGTTTTTTTGAATTTGTCAAGTGGGTGTGTTCAAGCACAAACAGGGTGTTACGTTGCTGTTCACACTTTACATCCCCGAGACCGTTTCAGGTTTAGATCCTGTTCTTCAACCAACCATTCAGAACCAGAGCCACCTTTTTGAATCAGAAGTCAAGAGTGCTGAGGTATTATACCGAGACACGAACCACTTCAGAAGTAGCAGACGCTTCGTGCCGGCCTTCACTTTGCATACAGTCTTTACAGTGGTGGAGCATAGGCAGCTGTGTTCTGTGTCCTGTATCAAGTCAGGGCCGGGGATCATTTGAGACGTGGTAATGCCTGCAGCGGACAGACTAGGACGCATCGTGATGGGATCGGTAGCGTTCGTGGGCATCGTTAATATTGCTGAGACTAGTAGCAAGTGGATGTGCCTGAGAAAAATGCCGCTAGTCTCTGAAAGTTTGATGTATTTTTCTGAATTCAGAGGGGACTTCTGCACAAAGAAACGGAGTTAAGTGCGTGTGCATTTTTAACTCCACCTCATGTTCCTGTAATAACACTTGGCAGCACATTTGACTTCTTCACACACACGACAGTAAAAAGACACTTGAAAGCCTACATAGAGTTAATTTGTTGTCGTTAAAGCTAACCGTCCGCTTGTTATCTTTCTAGCTGTTGCACCCAGAAAATCTATAATTTATCTCTCGGGCTCCTTGAGATATAAAAGCCTTTCTTCCCCGGCCTGCTTCCCTTCTTTTCTTTACTTTTAATTACGTTCTGGTTGAGGCCTCGGGGTCTGTTTACACAAATCCCATTAATGTAAAGTCTTTGGGAAGCTTACTCATGCACATTTGTGTGCACACGCAGACAAAACAAGGGAGTATCTACAGGTTTAGAGAGGAGTCTAGCCCTGATTAAGAGGATTTAGACACGAGTCTGCCTGTTTGTCCACAGCAGTGAGCACGCACACGCACACACACACACACACACACACACACACACACACACACACACACACACACACAGGCCCGGGGTCTTCCTGCAGTGGCACACAACAATCACTTGTTGAACCACACTGCCGTATTTCTCCTCCTCCTCCTCATCTTTCCTCGCTCTATTCATCTCATCTGCTCCCTTTATCTCTCCTCCTCCTCAAGTCATCGTCTATTCTCTCCACACTCATTGTCGTGTGGGAATTGTGACGGCTCTAATTAAGGGGCCGCCCCGTTCGGACCGAGTCCCCCCACCCTCTCCCTTTTCCTGCTTAAGTCCTAATGAAAAGAATCGTTCTAACAGGTCACTTCACAGCAGTTATGGATGACGGTGTGTGGCAAAGCATTGAAGACAGCTTCATGTGGGTGGCGGTCGCTGTGAAGGGAGAGAGAGAGTGCTGGATTATGGGTAAAACAATTAGCAGAGAAAGATTTCAGGGAAGGAAGAAATATTAGTAACACGTGTGAAGGTTTGTGGCGAGGAAATGGCCACTGACGTGTGTGTCGAAGTATCTCTTGATGAACCAACAGCGGCGGTGTATTAGTAATAGAAGCATATGTAGGTCGGAAAGACGCTTATTTGTGTTCTTGCAGAGAGTTAAAGGAAAAGATGTATTCTGATCTCAGGGATCTTCCTGCGTTTGTACACTTTGTACGTAGATGGCGAGGGCACTGTTTAAAAAAAGGTGGTGACCAGCGCTGAAGCGTCCTTGATTGAGGAAGCATGTGTCTGCTGCTGCTAGCTGAGGAGGACGACTGGTAATCCCTTATGATGACGGGGGAGATGCGGCTGTGTCATCACCAGCCTCCCAGTGCTCAGCAGCTAACGGCCCAGCGACACCGTGTCTTACGGCTACAGCGACTGTCTGATATCCCCGCGTCGACCTGCGAGATGACTGTGCATCTGCTGCGCTGGCGTGTCCCCCTTAAGCTGGGCACTCACCGCATGACTCCATCACCACAGATCCCTGCACCACTCGCTTTAAAGTCTGTTGTTTCCAGCAGTTTCATGCCTCTTCGACTTAGCGGTGCACACGCTAAACGATTAAATACATGCTGGGGACCACACACACAATTCTTAACTCAAGTGGGAGGAGAATAGCTCTGTGCATTACTTTGCTTAATGTTCATGCTGCATATTTAGCATTGTCAAGGGTACATGAATATGTAAGCTGGATATAGAGTAATATCAGTTTCTCTATTCCACATGGTTTGAATTAGTTTTTATCACAAAGTCTTTTGGCTGTCGGTTATTGTTGTAAACACAATTATTTAGGGTTAGGTGAAAGCAGAGTTGGTATTTTTGTCTCCCAAAACCTTAAACAGGCCCCATTTGGGAAAAGTTAAATAGATTTTTGAGGCAAATGTGATTGAATTCTTCTCATCCTTTGGTCATAGGGTCTGTGATCGGGCACACAGCACAATATAACGCTCTCAAAATTTGTGTTTGACTAAGTGGTTGCAAACAGTAAGTAACCTTTTTAAAAAAGCCCAGTTCAGCTGTGTTGGCTGCTTTGATCGTCTTGGTAGCACCGAGCACCACCATTTTAGCACAAAGTCACGCTGTCCCTCTCTGTGTGCGTTAGAGCGCCTGATAGCGCAGCGGAAAGGTCAGCATGCATACGAGCACTTAAAGGTTAGCACACGTGCAGTACTGTATGAAAACTACGATACAGAAACTTCCGTGCACTCATCATTTACTGTACAAGCTTCGTTCAACCGGTACAGGGAGGAAAGTGTGACGGCTCGCTGATAGAATCTTAATTAGACGGGCAGAGACTAATTAGCAAAGACAGGGAAAGCATTGAGTCTTAATTAAGAGGTCACTGGTGTCCACCTTCACTCTTCACTGTTGGCATCAGTGTTTAGTCTGTTGAAGTGACAACTCGGCCACGACCCTCTGTGTGTCGATGCCAGCGGGGGAGCCCTCTGTTCTCCTGAACATAAACTTCCAAAAAACGTAAATACTGTTCATAGTACTAGCAGCGAAGCTACCTGGTTCTTCTTCTTCTTCTTCTTCTTCTTCTTCTTCTTTGTTATTAAAATGAATTTGCACAGCAGTTTCTCTCTGTCATTAAGTCTGGCAGTAGTAGATCCATTGCCATGCTTTTTTTTGTTTTTTTAATCAATCTGGTAGATCTTGGAAGTTTCGGCTCGTGTTACGGCAGTTTCCTCTACTCTATATGTAAATGTTCCCACACTTTTCCACATGATTATGATAATCCTCCTCCCTTAAGAAGAAGATATTGTACATCTTCACCTCCACTCTCTTATTTTGACGTCCCCCCCGTCTTCGATTTATTTCCGCATGGAGTTAAATCCACTTTACATTTGAACTCCCTCAAAACAGTAGTGGCTGTAAAGTCGGTTCAGCGCAGTGTTCTGATGAAAGCTGAACTTACAAGAAAGAAGTCCATTTGTTTTTATAGTTCAAGAACTCCTCCACACTACTGTAGGTGACATACCAGCCAGACATACATCAGACTTAACATTTTACAATCTGCTGACAGCAGAGAGGCGTTATGGGGCCTTTCTCTGTGTTATCTTCTCAGGGCTGTATTGTACTCGATGACTCAATTCTAATCTGTTGAGGTTTCACTACAATACAATGTTTTGCTGCAGTACCGCTCCAAAATGTGTTTGTTGTGAGCAGTCTAGTTTCTTTCCATCTCTAAATCTTTATATAGACTTGTTGACACACCATGAAAAACTGGAATTACTGCCTTAAATTGCTTCCCTGCCCTGCAGTGAACAAACGTTATGAGACGGAGAGGCTTTGCTTTATTCACAAGTTTTAATATTTTAAGCTGAACCACCCATTTCTCACATAAATGTTGTAAACAAATTCCCAAGCTCGCCACTCTGAACTTTGTAGTTGTAATTAAAGTGAAACAGCCGCCTCACAAAAATTGACACTGGAGCAGTTGTGTGTCTGTGTGTGTGTGTGGTTTCGGAAAACCAAGTTGGCGCCCTTGATCTATCTCCCACTCCACAGTGTTAAATTATTGCACGTTCATGGTAAAGGTACTCTGTAGTGGCCACCGTGACGAGCCTAATCTGATATCCATACGGAAACAGTGCCATACTGCAGGATTTTTTTAGTTCATCTAATGACTGCTCAGCAGCACACTGACTGACTGTCGCCGGTCTTGATGGAGGCTCGGTGACGCTGAGGTTTACCACTCGTAGCACGCTGTGGATGCTATTTGCAAGGCTCTCATGTCGGCATCATGTTGTTGTTGTGTGTTGGGTCAAATGTGCAGAGTTGTGTGGGCTGGGTCTGAATTCCATTTGTCACTTTGTAATACCACACTACTAACACTGCAGCTTTAGATTCTCTCTCTCACACACACACACACACAGGCAGACATACACTAACATTTAAAGTTAAATCCATAATCCACGCCCTTTGGATAAATATGTAAGCTTATTGCATGCAGCTATTGTCCTCTAGTTTGTATGCAGACGCGCACACGCGCACTCTCTCACTCATGCACACAGCACTGTTCCCTTGCACTCAGGAATGCTCTGTTTACATAGCTGGAGCTGGCCAAGATTAGTATTTTAGTGTCTCAGGTGTCTGCTTTGTGTCACCGACAGTTATTTTATAGGCCCTGCTATGGCTCGTGCTCAAGCCAATGCTGCTGCACCTTACCTTAAACTCTCCTCTGGAGGACACGGTGGCCCAGAGACTCAAGGGAAGTTTGGCACAATCTCTGAAAAGTTCTTCGGAATTAATGTTAATTTCTTTCTTTTGGAAACCTTGTGGAAAAGTTGTTTGCTGATTTTGAAAAACGTGTATAGAATCTTTCACCTTGTTGCCACTGTGATGAATGCATATTCTTAACAAATGCAACATGAGTTTTTCAGCCCGATACTCGCCTACCTGATGTCATTTATCAGCGCTACAGATAACATTGAGCTAGTTTATTCAACTGGGACTGCAGAAAGTCCTACCAAATCAGACTGTGCGCTGCGAATGAGGGCCACACAGATGCTCGAACACACTGCCGCTTTCTACTAGAGTGGTTCCGATACCGGCATCAGAAAAAGCCTCTGATACAGACTAAAAAGGCGAGTATGCAAGTCTATCAATCTGATATGACGTTATCATGCTTTACAAAGGGTTTAACCTGAGCCAGTACATCCACACAGGGTTAGTGGTACAGCTGGTAAAAATAATTGTGTTTTTAACGCACTGGTATTGGATCGACACTTCCTGTACTGGTGGTGTACTGCACAAAGCTGTTCAACACGTAGAGAGTCACTCATTTTCTTAAATCTCATCGGAGCAAATAGGCAGAAGATTGCTGTCGAACACAAACGTCTCTCCGTGACCTCGAGCTCTACTGGGCTCCAGAGCTCATAAATTAGACAAGAAATCTGATTTCCCTTGTGGGGCGAGTGCTCACAGACGCACTGTTTCTTTTCAGGGGCGGTTGATTTCTATTCTTCTTGATGTAAATGAGCTGATAAGGGCGCAGTTGTAACTGGATTGTGGCCTAGTTGCTTGCTGAGTCACAGTGGACGAGTAGAACTCTCTTTCTGTCAAACTGACTGTATTGTTGTTGTTTTTTTAACAGGCCTGTTATGTGCAGTTGTCTCCTCACAGCTGGAGCTACTGTTGTTGTGAGGGGGAGTTTAATGTGGAGTTGTGTTCGTCCCCAAGACTTTTGAGGGCCACACTTTTAAACAATGTTATCACAGAAAGCAGCCGGAGAACTGAAACGGGAACGGCTGTAATAAAGGGGGAGTCATTTTCAGCATTGCCATGTGTCACCGTGAGCTCGGCTGTTGTTGTTGCTCAGCTTTTCTTTCGATCCATTTTCACTATCTCTGACTCTCCAACGCTCCCGCTCTAATTCCTGTGTGGCACTTCCTCAATCCAGTGAGTCGCCTTTGTCCACCACGCTCTTTGTTCTGGCTGATACGGAGAGGCACTCTGGACGTTTCCTGCGTTTGTAAAGTTAAAGGTGACGTTTGGGACGTGGTTTGGAGCCCTGTTGTGACTGTTGTGTACTGAAACATTTTGTAAGGGATGTGTATCATTTTCGGTGTTCAAATACAAATCAGGCAATCAAATATTGGTACAACATGCAAACTGGTGACTCAGCCAATCACACGGTCATCCACGTGAAACCCGACTCCTGCCATTCGTTTGTTTGTCTGAAGATAATAAAATGACGCGAGCAAAAGATTTGTTTGCATTATTATTCATGTTCCGCCTCCCGTTCGCTACCATTAATACACAATGAGTCTCATTGGTCAATAGCTGACTCATCCCCTCAGGACATTTAAAGGCACAGTTATCTTAGACTACTGGATGCCAAGAGTCAGTGTTTCTCCCTGCATAGCTGTCAACTCTGCTTTATAGCATAACTGATTCTGGATTTGTGAGGCCGATACTGATATTGTTATTTGAGAGTTTAAAAAAAATCAGACAATGATATCTATATATCTATATAAACACATAACATAAGCAAACAATCTTGTTATAATCCCTTAAGACTTTCTTTTTGTTGCACTGTTCACACAGATATATCTGCAATAAGCTAATATCAGCCGTTACCACCAGCTGTACATTCAGTTGCATTGCTTCGCATTCAATGTCAACATACATTGTCATTTTTGCGGCGAGAGAGACGTGAGGCGTGACTCGCAATTCGTGTCAAAATTCGTTCTTGTTCTCTGCGTCATAACTCGGTCAGATCTGAACACGCAGACATGATACACATGTGTGACTTTTACCTTCTTAGGACACCATTATCCCCAATGTCCATCAAGTGTAAACGCCCATGAATCCACTTAGAAATCATAGAAAAAAGATCCTCCTTTAACTACAGAGCTTTCCTCTGAATCATCACGTTTTAAGGATTGCTTGTACATCTATGGGTATATTCTAAACAGAAACTGCTGAGAGCTATTCCTGCATACATTTAATGGTGCCAGTTTGGCTACATTTTAAAAAGTATAGGCTAAAGAAATTCAGGGCTCAAGCTCTAGTCAATACCTAACTAACTCCATGGCAGGATTATATATATATATATATATATATATATTGACCCTCTCCTTTATCCATTCAAACACAGATATTTGCTCTGTATTGTTAAGAATCTAAACTCTCACATTTTCCATTTTGTCTTTTCAAAGGACAAAATGGTAACCTGCAGTATAAAGACCCCACCCATGCTGCCAGTAAGTCTGTTTATTAGCTCCACGCGGCCCCAGCCGGTTCATTGTCCTTTTGGTAATGGTTGGAATCCTAGAGAGCCGGTCGGGGCTGTTTTTCCATCACGTCTCTTTTTTTGGTTGTCAGTAAGCAGCACAAGAACATAACAGTGACGAGCATTCTTACAACACAAGTGGAACATTTAGAAAAAACAATGAATAGTTTGAGTTCAGGTGTGTGCATTGTTACAGTCATAGGACCGCACGTACTCACTGTGTTAACTGTAACCGCTTCTCTTAATTAGTAGGTGTGGACTCAAAGTGTTTGCTTATCAATAGGGATGTTTTGTAAGCAATTTCCTATATCATTTAATCATCGGTAACTGCAGTTATATTATCTCTTCTGGGGAGTGTATGTGTGTGTGTGTTGACACCTGCTGATCCAGTCGGACAGGTTGGGGTGAAACTGCAGCATATCTCCGCTCCACCTGTCTGCAGGTGCAGCGGGCGGTGCTCAGTGGCAGAGAGAGCTTCATGAGGGCGGGCTGAAGATGAGAGATCAGAGGCGGCTGTGCTTCCTGGAAATTGTGACCAAAACCCGCATACGTCGCTGTTTGTACCGCACTCAAGTTTCCCCCTCTGGTAAATGCAAATCCCCCGGGAGCAAGTGAAAACCCTCTCTGGAGTCATTTGTTTGATGTTCTTTGCCCAGTTTCAATCGTCTCTGTCAGAGAGAATGATGATCTCTGGACTGTTTGGACTGTTTGTCTTTACTCTGGTTAAATAGCACTCTCGAGCGCTCTCTGCCTTTTAACTCTTATCTCCTCAGTTCATCTGTGAAGTGTAAACTTGATGTCTGAGGTGATCGGTGTCGGGTGACCTTTTTGGTTGTCACGGCAACGCGGTCCTAAATCCCAAGGCGCCGGTCATCTCCAGGGGCTTGGCTGATTACTAAATACTGAATAAAATCCTCTCTCTCACTCTCACACACACACACACACACACACACACACACGCACACGCACACACAGACTTGGAAGGCGGTAGATAAACAGTGGTGGGGAGAGAGGAGTAGCTCTTAGTCTCATGATGTTGCAGTCAGATAACTCTGTTTAGCTGTGTGAGTGCAGACAGACCACATTCCTGATGTCTCTCTGCACAGACTGAGAGGTATGACAGCATTGTTGTCCACATCTGTTTGGAGGTGAGCCAGTCGTTGGTGGTGTGAGCTGGACACTTGTGTTATTTTGTCGAAGATGGATATGAGATACAGAATTATTGAAATCGATATACTGAAGGTTTAATCCACATAACTGTTTTGACAAAGTTCATTTTTAAGTTGATCCATCCCGATTTAAATCCAATCAGAGTTGAAATTTATTCTTTAGGTCATTTTTTGTCATTGTAATACTTTTGGTATTTGGTATTATAAAATTTGGGGGTTATACACTGTTGGTCAGACAAGACAGTTGTTGATGGCACGTTGGGCTCTAAGAAATCCTTATGTGTATTTTTCACCATTTTCTGGACATATTATTAATTATAATGAATTGATGATACAAATGAATTGTTGCAGCCCTTAGTTCAACATGAGGGTCATAGTAGTAGTACACAACCTTTTACGACTTCATTCAGATTTCCTGGTGTGATAAGAGCCTCCGTCTCGTCCTCTCAGTTATAGAAACACATGGAAGTGGATTCATCAGTGCTCTGCTGCACCTCTGCCCTCTCAGATAAGCTATAGCTGGCTGCTCCTCAGCAGCTTCTACTAATCTATGGCATGCAGCAGAGAGAAGGCCAAGGGATTAGCATGGCACACTGTCTGATGAACACTTGCTTCAGTCATTATACATGTGGGAACGTTTTTTTTAGTTCTAGCATCGACGTGTAATTAGTACTGAAGCTACTACTGTATCTAAAGTTGTATCTAAAGTTGGAAATGTAAATGTAAGAAATACATTCTGTATTTAATGTAACCTGTATGTGCAAGATGTAAGTTAAACCGGAGTCTACTTCAGAGAGTTGAAGAGCAGCAGGGAGATATGGGAACGTAGCATTAATGTTTCCACAGGAAAATTGTTGCCGGGAAGGTTTGAATTCAGTTTTAAACAAATGATGTCATAGCTTTGCTCCACATTGTAAAAAGAGCAGAGAAAAACTGCGTTGCTTTGTTCTCTGAGTATCCAGACTCTTGACCACAGGCCGTGTGTGTGTGTGTGTGTGTGTGTGTGTGTGTGTGTGTGTGTGTGTGTGTGTGTGTGTGTGTGTGTGTGTGTGTGTGTGTGTGTGTGTGTGTGTGTGTGTGTGTGTGTGTGTGTGTGTGTGTGTGTGTGTGTGTGTGTGTGTGTGTGTGTGTGTGTGTGTGTGTGTGTGTGTGTGTGTGTGTGTGTGTGTGTGTGTGTGTGTGTGTGTGTGTGTGTGTGTGTGTGTGTGTGTGTGTGTGTGTGTGTGTGTGTGTGTGTGTGTGTGTGGGGTCTAAATACAGCTCTTTACTGTTGCCCAAATCATTCTGCGCCAAAAGGCACAAACAAGGTCATAAAAGTGACTTTGTATTGTTGCTCTAAACATAGAGCCGCTCTATATTTTCATACTGTTTTCCACGGGCGATTGTGTCTTTGTTGGATGTGAGTCAGCAACATTGAGATGTCAACCCTCGGCAATAATCTTTTTTTTTTTCTCAATGGAAGATTGTTGTTTTATGTCCTCTGATTTATCCGTGCTGGCTAAATTGGTTATAACTATTGTAGATATTCTTTTAGGCGGTCATGGTTCACAGAGTTCGTGACCTCTGCAAGATAAAAATGTAACCAACTTGTATTCCGGAGCTTCAGTGTCGTGCGCCTAAATGTAGCCCAGCAAATGAGGGGAAAAATCTCCCCCATCCAAACTGTGATGCTGGCTTAACCCCAACTCACTCTTTTTGGCAGCTAGAAGGCAAAACCACACACACACACACACACACACACACACACACACACACACACACACACACACACACACACACACACACACACACACACACACACACACACACACACACACACACACCCGACCGACCACACATTTCCCCCATCTGCCTGACACTCAGATGAATTAGAGCAGACACAGGAAGAGAGGCTGGATCAGTATTTTTGTGTGTGTGTGTGTGTGTGTGTGTGTGTGTGTGTGTGTGTGTGTACCTGCTCATCTGGTCCGTTTCTCTCGCTTGTTTCTGCCCTGCTAAGCGCCAGCTGTACAGGGAGGTATTTCCGTCTACCTGACCGTGGAAAGAGCGCTCAGCACCACGGCCTCGGTCATCAGCTCGGTCATCACTCAGTGTGCAGTGGAATGAATGACAGCCAGAGGACAACGAGGGTCTGATTGAGTCGAAGGACGTTCATGTTTTCATCACAGACTGTCTCGCACACCACAAGTTCTTTTTTGTTTTGAAATGTGATGCCTGGCTGGCAGATATGTTGAGCTTTAACAGATGGAGAAACGTATCTGTGTAGCATTTGATGGTCTGTTCACCTGGCAAAGTTGTCTCTCTCCAGCTGTTCCGACTGTGCGCTGACAACATCTGTTACCCTTCTTATGACATGTAGATTGTAAACGGCAGTGTTATAATAAGATCTCATGAACATTACGATTGGAAGTGAGTTATTGCCTCGTGTTTTTCATGCTTGGCTCCAACTGCACGGACCAACCCAACTCCACTGTCATGTCTAAGAGAGCGCACTATAGCGGCCTCTCTGCTTGTAGTCAATGCGACTACATTTTTCAATATTGTATACAATAAAACAAGTGGAGATTCTCGAGGTTCTCTGCCTTGAGTCGTAGGAACCACAAAGAACTTTGAGCGATTACCTCATTTTCCCCTCATTAACATTTTAGCTCACACCCATCTTAACTTGTTTTCTCTCCACGGGGATCTCTCTTCCTCCTTTACTAATTTAAAGAGAAAACGTCGTGGGTCATAAAATCCGGGCGTGTATAGTTTGGTCCTGCGGCCGTGGTCGGCTTGAAGCGGCCGAGGAGAAAACTGTCAGGAGCCCCTCCCCTCCTCCCCTGAGACTCATTCCAATGTTCAAACTGAAATCAATCCTCTTCCCTGTCGCCCTCCTCCTCCTCCTCCTCCTCCTCCTCCTCCTCCTCCTCCTCTCATCTCCCATCTCTCTCTCTCTGTTCAGTCACCTCCTCCTGTCTTCCATCCTTTTCCCCAAGCCCGTATTACCAGGAATCCAATTACATCACACGGGAGTAGACCCGGTCTAATGCTGCTGCTGTTCTCCCGCTTCAATCCTGTCCATCTTAAACTCCCCGCTCTCTCATTTATTCTTCATACTTCTTCTCCCAGTAGTAGAGGTAAATCCGTCCCCCCCCCCCCCCTCCCCAGGGCATTTGCCCCCAGGCGTGCCACTTTGTCTTGGGTCAGTGTCACCCCGTGACCCCTCCCCCCCCCCTGGGCTATGGGTGCCTGGCTTTCTTTGCGTTCCCACACTAAACAGTGGCTGTGTTGACACTGCTTCACTGCTGTCACGTTTTTTTCCTGACACTCAGCAGGTGAACCATGGATGAGAACCAGGTCAAAGCCAGGCCATGGATGGGTGGATGATGGCAGTGGTGATATCAGGGGAGGAGGTTGAGCCAGTTAACGGTGTTTTAGTGGAATATTTGACTGTTTTATCATCAGAAATGATGACTTGCATGCTTTTCGACTTGTGGGAAGAAAATTATGTATCTTTGGAAATTAACAGTGGAGGTATTCAAAGTGTTTGTGACATTCATAGAGACGCAAATGGCACTATAAATTCTCTTTACGTGAACTAAGAAAAGAAAACACTAAAATTGTTATGTGGATTGTATTTGACAGCTATAATGTAGAGCTGCATGGGGTGGTTTATATTCAGTGTGTGTGTCTTTGTGAGTGTGTGTGTGTGTGCGTGTTTGTTTGTCAGACATCGCTGGCTCAATCATTAAGCTGTCGGGATCCTCCAACAGAAGGCAACAGATATTACCTCCATATTTCATGTCGGGAGGAATGGACGTGCCCCGCCAGTCCCGCTGCCTATCAGCCCAAAGTGGACTGTGCCAATAATCAGCAGCCACAAATCACTCTCATTTCCTTTTTTCGAGGAGAGGTGTGTTGTTGTTGTTGTTGAAAATTCCACCAATTCCTGTCAATCTGCAGCATGCTTTGTAGGTGGTGGCAATGTGCTAATAATAGATAGAAGTGCCAGTGGGTGAGAGGTTATGTGTAAACATGTGATTCCATCCATTCAGGTGTGCATCAATCATAGGAAAAATCAATTCTTGGTCGATTGTATGTATTTTCTTACAGTACCCACAACTAGGATGTTAAACTGTTGTTGTGAATTGCATTGAAAGTTTAAGCTGTACGGTAATATGCAAACTTTTGCCTGGTATTATAATATACAAGACACCTTAGGTAACCATGAAAAGACAGCTGTGTGATGTAGGTGCTTCCTTCTTAATTCAGAGCCTGTCAAACCTCTAAATTGGATTGGCTTCATTGGTTTTAATATAGGCCTACTCTTCCATAAGCTTTATTATGTGAAAAAACATCTGGAAGGTTGTTGCTATTAAATGGCTTTGGAGTGAGTTCAGGGGATTAAAAAAAACTACCTGATTATCATCTTAAAAACAACAAGTTTGGGTGTCACTTCCTCAGAGTTCAAGAGCAGGAGCTACTGACACACTGTGTTCACCAACAGCAGCCTGAGTAGACGAGAAAGCAAAGCAGCTTAGATAGATTGATTAGACTTTTTTCATTGACAATATATACAAATATATGACATGTATACATACATAATATATGCACGGCCTCACCAGGAGGCATCATATATTTGTCGAAAAGATAAAACGCAATAAAGCCCGAGAGCTTATTTCCATGGGGGAGCTCCACGTTCTGCTTTTAAAAAGAGTAATCCACCAATTTTAAATCAAATTTCAAAACCTGGTGCCTAAATTACCCACAATGCAACATGACAGCCGACGGTTCAGCCAGAAATGAGGATCGGGCTACACTCCACACCCCCAGATTCTTTTTTTATTTATTTATTCATATCAAGTGACATCACTTAAGGTAATTCTCTACCGGCTCCCTCTTAACCAGCGTTTTTCACATACACAGCATCACCCACCATCTGTAAACAGACTGTGATGTGTAAAAAAAAAAAAAGGCGTGACTGTTGCATCACCACAAACATGAAAAACTCTTCCTGCTCTTGCTTTGTCTACATGTAAAACACTCGGCTGAATGCAACAAGCTCATGCACCGTGTCCCTTTAACTGAAGTATAAGTGGATGTGGCGGATTTGCAGGAAACTTGGTGAAACAACAAAGTAAAACTTCATTAAAGAACAGATTATGGGCCGCTGGTTGAGGATATACTGTACAGCTCAAGAGAGTGTCTGTGGAAGGATTTCTGCTTTAATCCCTTTGTTTGTGAGTGTGATCGTGTGTGTGATCTTGTGTGTGTGTGTGTGTGTGTGATGGATATGCTGAATGCTCAGTTGTGTCAGAGGCGGGTGCTCGTCTGTAATAATGACGGCCTCCCACTGCTCTGAGAGGAGTGTAAACACACTCAAACAAACCCTCCTCCTCATCCATCTCTCTCTCTCTCGCTCTCTAACCTCTCTCCAACAAAGTAGTTAAACATCAAAAGGGTTGTTCAATTGTTCTATCTTTGATCACAGTGAATTTAAACGACCATTCATGAATTGCACACATTGAGATTGACGCGTGCGTGTCAACAGAGGGACATGGCATAGAGAGAGAATGAATTTGAGGAAGGTCTTGTATATCGAACCGTTGCTTTTATAAGAGAAAAAGAGCACTAAACTATTAATTAATTAACATACCTCCTTTTGTTTACTGCAATTTCTTGCAACTTGTCCTGAAGCTCTGCTTGTCAACTCTTCTGTCCCGAAGCTTCGTCACACTGAGACCTAGCAGTAAGGAGACATCAACTCGCGGTGCAGAACCCCCCCCTCCCCACACACACACACACACACACACACACACACACACACACACACACACACACACACACACACACACTCCTGCTTCATATTTCACCGTTCAGTTGTGCCTCTGTAAACCGTGAGCCTGGCAGACTGAGCGCCGTGACTGGCACGGCCCCTCATAAAGCTCCTCGGGCCCTCAGGCAGCGCTGCTGATGTAAGCGCTGTGCTCTGCTGCCCCTGTTTTAATCACAACCGTATGCCTCCTCGCATTCCTCCCTCCCCCGGGACCCCCAGTAATACGACAGCCACTCTGTTAGCTCGTTGGGCCACTCGGCTGAAACACCTCATATCAGCGGACCGCCCTTTTTAAATATTATATTTCAGTCGAGTTCATATCACACCTGAGGAGGCAGGAGACTCGCAGTCGTGAAGGCAAGCTTGCGGTCAGACTGTCAGAACTGGCTTTGGAAAGCCAAATAAATAATGCACTCTGCTGTTTCATATTGCAGCCGCGGTGCCTTTGAGCAAGACATTAAACCCCGTAATCTCCCCAAACAGTCAGAGATTTTGTCTTGAAGTTTTGTCTACCATGTGCACCATCTTGGTTTGCTTGGCACTGAACACAAAGTAGAGGATGATGTCATCAGTTTTGCTGGTATTTAGTCGTAAACAAAAGTATTTGGGGCACATTTTGACCTGTCGGTGCCCCTTGAGGGAAATCCAGGGGATCACCAAAGTGCTTAAGGTGTACCCTCTGGGGAATATGAATGTCAAAATGTGTGCTGAGTCCTCTTGTTTACTGTTGAGGTATTCCTTTGGACAGGTGAGGATGTCTACTCAAGTCGGTAGGATTTATCCCGTGGCGGAAATTCATGCAATAGTTTTTTTGGTTATTTTAGTCTGGACCACAGTGTATTTATTTAGACATAATGCTTATCTAGCTAACACACGGAGTAGCAAAACAGCAGATTAGATGCTCTATGAGGAATATTTGACACGGACTTTACCAGAAAGTTTGTTCCTGAAAATAATAATTCTTCCTAGTAACGTTACCTCGCATGATTTAAACACACTTTGTGATGTGTACGCAGTAGTGCGTACACTTCACCGTTATGTATTTAGAGGATTGAGAGCTCCTTGTGTTGCTCTGTAAAGCGGCTCGTTGATAGTGGGTATGTTGCACTGCGTTGTCGTGTGTGTGACTGATGGGCTGATTAATTGCTGCTCCATCAGGCTTTATCTCGCCGCTTAATGAGAGAGGGAGGTTATCTGAGGACGCAACGCACCACTGCGGCAGGCAGATGGTGACTTGGTGTGTGTTTGTCTCATCTGACACTACCTGTTTTTATGCACAATCTCTCTCTTTTATCTACCCTAGTTTTTTTCCTATTGGTCTTCTCCTGTCGCCCGTTTACTTGAGCTCCATCGCTCTTGCTTGTCTGATGTTTTTTCACTCTTTCCCTGCTTTGTCTTCTGAGCCTCTGATGGATGGTTTTTACTCTGCTAATAGCGTTGCATTCATCACCTCGGCTGGGTGATTTCACAAACGGGATATATTTTTTTGTCCCACCGTCTATCAATAAACCGGTTGGCAACCTCCGGCTCTGAAAAGTCAAGTGCAGACTTGTGTTCTTTCTAATAGCCAGCAGGGGGCGACTCCTCTGGTTGCAAAAAAGAAAATGACCCGACTTCTATCTTTAAACATGAGTTTATGATCTCAATTGCTAGTTTAAAGTCTTCTTCAATACAGCATGATGTTCATTTAGTAAATTATGGTCCCATAAGCAGCGTGTGCAACCATGTAACCTTAAATAAGGACCTAAATATGGAGTAGTCATGGCCGTAGTACACTCGTGTGTTTTCTATTTCATGTGTGACCACTGGGGAATAGAACAAGAAACGGTGTGTGTGTGTGTGTGTGTGTGTGTGTGTGTGTGTGTGTGTGTGTGTGTGTGTGTGTGTGTGTGTGTGTGTGTGTGTGTGTGTGTGTGTGTGTGTGTGTGTGTGTGTGTGTGTGTGTGTGTGTGTGTGTGTGTGTGTGTGTGTGTGTGTGTGTGTGTGTGTGTGTGTGTGTGTGTGTGTGTGTGTGTGTGTGTGTGTGTGTGTGTGTGTGTGTGTGTGTGTGTGTGTGTGTGTGTGTGTGTGTGTGTGTGTGTGTGTGTGTGTGTGTGTGTGTGTGTGTGTGTGTGTGTGTGTGTGTGTGTGTGTGTGTGAGTGAGATGCAGAGTGAGACACACACACTTACTGAATGCTACGAATGTGGTCCGACCTGTTCAGTTGGATTGTGGGTGGTCTGATGTCATCATTCACTCATGCAGCCAGTTTCTGCCTTCGTGCCGCGCGGCCCCGCTTCAGTTTCACTGTTTTACATGTTCAACTTCCCGATCTGCGTCTTCTTTGATCTTTCATCACATCTACTGTTAGGCCACTTGGAGAGAAATTCAAGGCCCCCTTTTCTTTTTCTTTTTCCCCTCTTCCACTACTCAAGACTCTGGGAAAGAAAAATAGCTGTACAAACAACAGATGTGCGCTCTGATCCCAGGCCACCACTTCCATTCTCAAGGAATGGTATGTTCCCAACCCTTTGACACGACCTAACAAAGAAGAGATCCTGAAAGAGCTCTGGTGCTCTTTTGTTCCGCTGTGAATTATCAGCTCTGCTTCATGTGTCCGTGTGCTGAGGGACACTTCCTATCCCAAATCACCCCTCTGATTATGGCCGTTTGAGTCTTTCAAAGGCAGCGGTGATAGGATCATGCTCATGAGCCTCCCGACTGGAGCACTGTGACAAATAAGCATGCATGTTCATGTGTGCGGATGCTGGTATACACTAGCAGGTGTCCCATACAGGTTCAGTCACAATAGACTTGCTGAGGAGGCCGGCTGAAACCATCCATCTTTCTTAGAGAAGATCGGGTGAAGGTAAGATCCTTCTTTTGGCTCTTTTTCCAGAATTGCCTCTCGGCTGAATAAGAACTCTTCTGAAGTTGTATTTTTCATCCCCCGAACAATCCCCGTTTTAATAGCTGGCCTCAGGTAGGGCATGTTTTTCACTTGCTGCTTATGATGCTTTCCATTGTGTGGGGTGTGGGGGGGGCAAGCAAGCACTACTCTGCAAAGAGCAATCTTTCCACTTTGCGATTATTACACAATTTTAAAACGAGGTGGGGACGTTTCAGATGTACAGGCCTCGCTGTAATATATTCTTTATGAGGGCTTTATTGCTGAAGTTGATGCAATTGTTGAGATGGACTATGGAAGCGCTGAAAGGTAGAGAAGCCTATATTCAATGTTGTGCGCCGGCTCTGCTCAGCAAGCTCGTTGCACCGTGTGTGTGTGTGTGTGTGTGTCTGTAATGTAGAAAATGTAGATGTACAGGACAAGTGAGTTCAGAACGTATTCATCGTGTCCCAGAGACCGATGTTTTGGTCTCGTGTTCCCGCCGAGCCCCCAGGACAACATTAGGAATTTTAAGCAAATTTGACACAGTGGCCAAACGGTGGAATTACAACCTGCCGATCAGTCACGTGGTGCCATGGGGGACTTTTCCTGTAGACTTGCATTAGGAAGGAAACTTCCTCATTTAAAAAAAAGTAAATCAACTCCCCAGTCCAAACACTTGAATAGCCCTTATTTAAATCAATTTAAAAGTTGTAAATTGCACTAATAGCCAAAATCCAGAGTTATTTCCCTTCTCCATTCATGTGAATGAGCCCAATGTATTTATTTATTTTCATCATGCGCCACTGAGCAACGTTCATAAGAATGAACAAGACCCCACCGTCCTCTTTATACATCCACGGTTTCCTCTTCTTGTCCTTTTCTCCACCATTCCACACAAGCTTTCAAGCCTTTTTCTCCTCAGTTTTCAACGTAAACAATGTAAAAGTCAGAAGTGCATGACCGTAAAATACCATTTTTATAAACAACTCAATTGTTTTGCTTTCTTGGCGCATAAATCGATTTCCCTTTGTTTCATCAGTGATGCAAATGTCCTCTCCAGTATGTGAGGATAGAATATTAAACGTAGTTCAACGGCTAGTAATAAGCTGCCGGTTTTATCTCTGCTTTTTTTTTTTTTTGCTGTCATCGTGCTAATGTCTCCAAGACAATTAAACCGTTTCAGATTAAGTTGTTACACCTATAGGAAGTCCAACAGTTAGAACACACTAATTGCTGCGCTTCACTCTGTGTTGAGGGCGGGCCAGCTGCTTTGTCACTCACAGTGTAGCTGCAGCAGCCATGTGGCGCTTCAGTCTGTAATCACTGGACCAGTGGAAGAGATGAGGGTGGAGAAATGACCTGTCGGCGTAATGTTTCTGTCAATTCCAATTCACCTTTTGAAAGATCTCATTCTCCAGACCAGTCGTCTGAGCTGCAGTGAAAAGGGCCATAAACACTTTAGTCTCCACACATCTTTTTAAAAGATTGAACTCTCCTTTACGTTGCTGCGCTTCCACGCTTTCTTTATGACGACTCATTTGACGGCTTACTATTCCATCTGTCCTTTAGCTGCAGTGCTGGCAGCAGCTCGGGGCATTTAGTCATGCTGAGGTCAGCACTGGGTTACCACCACCATGTATAAACCTCAGAGGTGTGTGTGTGTGTGTGTGTGTGTGTCCCGCTGTAAGATGATACAGTAATTGAGCCCACTCCTCCTTTGCTTCATGGAGACGTGATTACTTCAGGAGCTCATGAGGGGAGTGATGTAATGCAAAAAGAGATGGGGGTCATTACGGAGGTTGATTGTACCACGGTGTGCATTGTCAGAAGCAATAAGGAACGGGTCGAGTTACCATTAACTTGATGTTATTGCTTCCCACTGAAGCTCATTTTTGGAGGCAGTGAATTGGATGTACAGATGCATTGGTGAGTGTGAGTGTGAGTCCCATAGGTGCTACAACGCACCACAGATGCATCATCTACCCCTACACCCACAAGGCCGGAGACACGCCCCCCCCCCCCCCCCCCCCCCCCCCCTCAGCGGAGTCCCCCAGAGCTCTGGTTGCTTTGATAAGCCATCAGAGACGCGGGGCTCAGAGAGGCGGACCAGGATGGATGTTACCGATCTTGGTGGTGGCTCCATACGTAATAGATGACATGGGGAGCTCAGCAGCCGGGGGCCACCGCATGCTGTCAACACACATGTACACACACACACACACACACACACACACACACACACACACACACACACACACACACACACACACACATACAGCGAACTACATAGGAAGGGATGTCGCAGCACAAACAAACACAAATCGATAGAGAAGCTTTCCCCTCTCACCAGCATAGTGTCCACATTTGTCTCTCTCTCTGTACATGTGTGTATATATTCAGTGACCGGCCAAACTATGGTTCATATTTAGTTGATTCAACTCTACGGACAAGAGCTGTAGTACGTGGTGGCGTTGTGGATGATTGCCTTGTCTGTGACGGTGTTCCCGATGCGTGTAAACGTGGGTGAAATGCAAACCAATACAAGGCCATCACGAACCAGGGTTGAGTCACAATGAAAAAAGGAACTTTCACAAAGGTAGCATTGCACAGCCTTTGCATTGGATTACACTACATTGTGCATTGTTATTAATTTTTAAGGTCAGTGAGTTTTATATGCTTGTTCCTATGCGTGATATTTATGCTGCAGCTAAATTGGAACAGCAGAATGAAAACTTAACCCCCTAAATGTAATTAGAGGAGTTGAGAACAGAAATGTCATGGCTATTGATCAGAGAGAGCGGGGGCAAAAAAAAAAAAAAAAAAGCAGCGGCCGGTCCCCATGTTTAACGACTAATTAAAGGGCCTCATTAGGAGGGCAGGGGCTGATATCTGCAGGGCAGAGACGGCTCTGCACTCATTTGTGGAATGCGAGGGATTCGCGTAGAGGCGAGCGAGCGTGTCAGCAGCTGGCGCCGAGAACTCTGCGGTCAGCAGCAGGTTAACTCGCAGGCACACAAACGTACTGCGAAAAGAGCACACTTTTGAGTCCATGTCTTACACGTTTGTGTCGACATTGCTGATATTAGCAGGCAGAAGGCTGCACAGAGCCAACAGGAATAAACCGCTTTATCACCATGTTATATTTTTAATAGAGAGGCATTGCGCTTTTATCTTTTTCTTCTGACATGTATGGACCACATCCGGAGTGAGACGTCAGAGTGACAAATGTCGTTCAGGCAAGCACCTGAGTTAGCACTCGCCCTTTTATTGATTTTCCGACTTTTGACTTCACAAATCTGTCTCTGAGACTGTTGTTCAGCCTCCTGGCGTGGCGGACTGAAATCAAAATCTAACTTCACAGCGATTTCTCTCCCTCAGCTTTCAGACAGTTATGTGTTTCTGTCTGCCGAGTGCAACTTGAGGTGTTTTGGTAAGACCAATGCCCAGACCTCAAAGCCAATGATTGCCTTTGTTCTGTGCTGCTGAGGAGATGCAACTTTTTACAGTTGTGTGAACTCAAAAAGATGCTGAGGTGGGCCAGTCAATATTATGAGACATAGAGGAAGAAAATGAGTAAGTGCATTAATGAACATTGATGGAAGGAAATGCTGGACAGCAAAAGGAACAGCGACTGACCTTGAAGGAAAAGTGCAAGTCAGCTAAGCCTTCCCAGACGCAGTTCCGTCTCCTTCCCATTCTGCGTCAACAACCTGGAAGCATCGCCGTGTGGCTCTGCAGATGCAGGCACAATGTTGCTCCAGGCTGACTTTGAAGCTAATTCAATAGTGTGTTCTCTGCTCCGTCCCATAATAAGATCTGAACACAGACATTTGGCCCTTTTTTGATTAAAGCGTCCAATCAAACGGAGGTTACCGGGAGACGGATTCCTCCGGAACCGACTGTAATGGAGAGCTTTATCGCCGTCTTCGTCATTATTGTTTCCTTAATTGCAAACGATGCCGGTGTTCGCCTCGGCAGACCTCTTCGAGCATCCCAAGTAATAGGGTGTGATAGCACCGGCAGCGAGTTGAGAATGCTAATTAAATAGCACGGGGGGGGGGGGGGGTTCCCAGTCTTTCCACATTTTTCCAAGTTCAGTAATTAAATAACGTAACAGTGTTTGTATCATAAAGAAGCCTTGTTTACAGTTTGATAGGACCAGTTAACATGAACCGTACACACTGCTGTGATGCTGGGATTCACATTATTTCATGGCTGTGAATCTCAGAGAGAGGGAATAAAAAAGAATTGCATGCATTTTTCTGGTTCATAACACAATGCAGCGTCTGTTTTTTTTTTAATTCCATGTGCTCTGATTCGTGAAGGCCCACTTTTATGGACGGTACAAGCCAACAAGGTTCAAAACCAATCTTGTCGTGTTTCCAGTTTCCCTTGATTTACTGTCTGAAGGTGTTCAGTTTCTCTCACTCCGTGTAATCACGGCTCCCGAGGCAGCATTAAATGACCCGCTGGCCAACTCCTCGAGAAAGCAGCAGCAGCTATGACTCAGAATAATTCATTTAATAACTAATTTATTCATGTATGAACGTATTTTTTCTCAGGACTTCCTCCTCCACCCTTATTGTCTTTGCTGTCTCTGATCTCTTGTGAAGCCTCGCGTTTAAAAGCCATAAGGTGCCGTCCACTTACATGCATTCTTGTACAGTGAACATTGTGATGTCTCCTTCATCTCTCATCTCTCTTCATAACATCTTGTTCCATTAAACCCTCACAGCATGACATCCTAACCTCTCTCCTTATACATCTCGATTAGTCATTGATTTCTTTTTTTCCACCGCACATCTGTTGGCTTCAGCCTAATTTAGGTTCTCTGATGACCTTTTTACCTCAGCGGCTACATTGTTAGCATAGATCTGCTAGCCAAGTATGAGGCTGATGGTCTAATGTGGTCGGCACTGAGCGATGACTCACATTAAAACCTGTGGAGTGCCTTTTTTATTTGAGCATTGATTGACATCCAGAACCCCAGGTTTTTTATTTCCCTCGATGTAATTCAAAGGACTACTTTAGTTTTTCATGTCGAGGACCACTTACTAAAAATGATGCACTTAATTTAATTTGGTTTAAATTTATGTTATTCTTACATTTTCCTCAGCTGTGGATGAAAATGTGATTTGAATTATTAAGGAAGCACAAAAAAACGCTGATTTGATCCTTTTTAAAGTGGAACTTCCACCAAATGAAACTCAGTGTAGTGATTCAGTCTACACTCAGATAATGGAAGCTTTTGTATTTGCTGATTAAAACTCGGTGGGTCTTTCCTGGGAAATTCAGGAAGCAATGCAATGAAATGAAACTAATTTAGTATTTAGTTTGGAACTACCAAGACTGAACAGCCCAAGAAAAGAGAAAAACCTACTCACCCCCCCCCCCCCCCCCCCTCATCAGAAACTCTGAGGATCTGAGGAAAAAGAAGTGGTGACTGACGTTTAATTGAATTCAGGAAAGTGCAGTGCAGAAGTAGCAAAGCTTTGACGTTGCCAAATAACACAGAGGATCTTAAGCATTCCATCTTTACATTGTTAAAGTGTGATTTTAAAAGGGCATTGAGATCATTTTAACCATTGCCATTAGTTGATGTCATCGGGTTGGCGGTTTGGAGGAGGCAGAGAGTGTAACGTAGCTCTGTTGGTATGCATTGTTAGGTGCTTGTACAGTACACATTCCAATTGTGAGCACATGCTCCTTTGTGATGTGAGGTAAAACCCCTCTTTAACTCCTGACCTTTTTTCCTGTCTTTAATATTTGAGACCATTCACTTTGCCTTCGCGTTAAACCGTTACGCTACATTTCAGCCATTCATCACTGTAACTGAGCTTGTAGTTTTCAGAGTGCGGGATCAGTGTACAGTACTGTGTATTAACACTGGTTCCTTCAGCCAAAATCCCTGCAGGTTCCTCCGCATGTGTTCCGAATAGAAACGTCAACGGTCTATTTTTTTTTTAATAAACCAGAAAATGACGTCATTTTGGAGCAGTTGTGTGACTGTTTTCATTGGTCCCGGTGGTGAAGCCTTGTGGTTGTATCAGTGGAGTAGACTGTAATCACAGCCTGGACATGTTGTTTAAGGTAGTTTTTCTATTAACATGCAAAATATACCGCAGTGGGTCAGGGAGACAATAAGACCTTCTATCAGTTTGTTTCATTCCCAGTAATACGTATCCTACTACCTTGATCCCTGACGGCCTATTTCAGGGTTCTCATTACTGTGAGTTTGACTTTGAACACAGTTTTCTAAAATGCTTAAACGTTCTCAGGCCCAGGTCGAAGAAATTGTTTAATGGATTTGAAAAGGTAAAGGAAACTGCCGTCTGGTGAGGACCTTTTTATTGCCCTGGTCCGCTTGTGAGCGAGTAATGTTCTCGTGGAGTTATGTAGGGGAACTGAAATGTTCCACGGGGGTTCTTTCTTTGATACGCAGCGTCTCCTTCTACCGGCTCACTTTCTCTGTCTTGTGATCCTTTATGTGACCCCTGCCCTCCCCCATGCTGACTGTCTAATCTCTCTCTTCCCCCCCCCAACAACACAACCGTCCTCCACTTATTCTACGGGCAGGGCGCCATGCTGATGTCTTGCTAATGCTTTGGCTAATTAATCACTCGCCAAGATTCCAGCGCACTCCCACAAACCACACTGTGTCCGACCCGACTTGTTGATTAATTTACCGCTATCTCTGAGTTACTGCGCTGCTGTTAAATACCGCCACTCCAGGTAGCTGCTAGTTCAAGAATTAATTTACGTCATTACAGACGCGTCACACAGGTTATAGCTCAGTGATCATCAAATGCTCCAAATTGGTTTTTAATAACCGTCAAGTCACTGTTTGAGCAATTAAACATGCATTTTTTTTAGGTATGTGCGAGGAACCAACTTTAGTCGTTGGTTTGACTGCAGATGGACCAGCTTTGAGTTTCAGTAAATTCTTTGAAACACAGTAATTCCCCGTTTCATCCAGTGTTTGTGAGTGGAGCAAAGTCAAACAAATATCACTCGTTTGAGCTATTCCTCTCACAATGTGCCAGGAAACACTCCCTCATGTTCCTCGAAAAGTTTTCAGTCTTTTTGGCACTTTTGGAAATTCCTCCAAACAGCTGAATGGATTTTTTTTTAATTATCATATTTATTGTCCCACTGTGGCTCCCAACCTTTTTTATCTGTCCCCCCTTAATGTGAAGTCTTCTTGTAAACCCTCATCACATGTTGCATTCTGCTGTTTTTATTTGAATCATTTCTTTTGAGTCCCAAAGACTAGAGAGAAATCCCCCAAATAATTTCACTGTAATTGTATTATTCATTATCCCGGTAATCCCCCCCCCCCCCCCCCGGGATTGGGCATATTTAAGCCCATGTGGAAGGTGAAAGGGACGGTTGTTGCAGCCATGTTGCTGAAGCTGCTAAGCGAGACCGTTGTTAGCCGGAGTTTGTAGGCGAGGGGTTAAGTCGGACATTCGTCCAATTGTTTGGAGAGCTGTTTCTAGTTCAGCGGCCTTACGCACAGACTCCCCTGCAGGGTGAGTACGAACGGTGACGTGGAGGAGTTGAGTATTATGAGAGGTCGTGGGTGGAGGGGGTTCAGTTGACTAATTGTTGGTGCACGACTCTCACTCGCTCCGTCTCCGCCATTCTTCGTCAACTTGCCTCAGAGTGCTTCTCTCCTCAGTCGTCTGGAATGCACACTTTGTCATGCACGCATGCACAAATGAGAGCTGCTGAAGGGCTGATCCACACGCACACACACACACACACACACACACACACACACACCTCTTTTACCTCCCAGGGGAGTCAAACCCAAGTCATTAAGTTTATCCGCTCCCTCTCAGTGTTTGCTTTTCCTGCGTTTATGTCATCAGGCGCGTTTTCCCCCCAGAATCCCCTGCAGTCTTCCGCCGTTAAGTGCTGCTGTTGACTTCAGCTCCGGTTCGCTGTAATAGCGGATTGCATGCTGGGAGATTATAGAGTCCTCTGGCTCACTAAAAAGAAATGGTGAGAACTTTTGTGATGGTTGGAGAGGTTGATTCTCTTACAGGCACCCACAGAAAAACACACTTTCATATCCTGGGCTTGAAATGTGCTGGACTTGCAGTTTTGTATTTCCAAGACTATTTGACAATATAAAAACAACAGGTTTAGGGGATTATTTTCATTATCGATTAATCCACCACTTATTTTCTTGATTAATCATTATAACTTAACATACGTGTTCTTTCTTAAGTTCTTTCTGGTGTTCTCACTGACATTCTTGGTGCTTGTCATCACGCTGAAGGTGGTAAAAACCCTGAAAGATTGGGAAAACGTACCCTTCAACACACGAGAGAGAAACACCAAACGGTTCCATAACATCATCTCTCAGCCTTCTGAGTAACCGCTGCAGTGATAGCGTGGTTTTAGCAGAAGTTAAGCTTTAATACATCAGCAAATAGACCCGACCATCACTGGAAAATGAGTTATGAGTGTAAATTAGGAAAAGGAGATGAACGCACAAATCAACACTTTTGGATTGTAAATGGAAAAATATTAAAAAAAAGAAAATGTGATCCAAGGAATAGCGGTCCTCAGACCTAATATGTATATTTAAAACTTTACTCGTCGATGCCTTTGTGCACCTACCCTGTTGGCCCCGCCTTCTCTTAACTGAAGCCGTTCACTTCATGCTTCACACGTTGACCTCGTCGTCGTTGGTCATGGGAGGGCCGATGAACCGCGCCGGAGAAGTCCTCCTCTTCTCTCTGACTGCCTCACCGTGCTCTCTACTTCACCTCCCATCACTCACACAGCCGTCTCCTCCACAGTTGCTCGGGTGGATTCAGGGGTTAGCCACACCTCGCTGCATTCACCCCCTTTTCAATGAGCTGTCGCTGGTTGAAGCTCATTTGCATATAAATGGACAACTAATTCTCTCCTCCTTAATTGTACTTGATTGAAAGATTTCTCCACAAAAGAAGAAAAAAACAGCTTCTGCAAAGTTTCAGGCGGGACTCCACGTTTGACAAATTGAAGTCTTTTGTTTTCAATATCAACCTGTTTCTTGAGTGTGCGTCTACATCTGATAGAGCATATAATGTGATTGCAGTAATGGAGGGAGTCCAGTGCCGTGCTATCGCTCTCGTCTCTCTCTGGGTATTTCTGTCTTTCTCTCTCAGAGTGCACGGCAAAGATCTCATTTGGGAACAGATGGATCTCCCTTTTTTTCCTCTCTAGACAGTTTCCATTCTGGTCCTCTTATCTCTGCTCTGTCCATTAAAGGCACCGGGAGGGAGCAAAGGGTAAATGGAGGCTGGTAAAGGAGAAGAAACCCAAGTCCTTGGCAAACATATGAAACTCTCCTCTCCTCACCCCCTACCCCCTTTTCCTGACATTCTCCCTCTCCTCCCCTCCTCTCTGACTCATATCCTTTCTGCATTCCTTCTCCTCCTTCCTCCTCTTGTTCCTCACCCAATATCCTCAAGGTCTTTATCCAAACTATTTCTGTTTCGCTTCTTGTAAACAGCGTTGGGTGTACTTTCCCTTCACGTTGCTACAGTGGCTGCTTATCACCGTTTTTTCCACATGGTCATTTGAGTCAATTCCAAAACAATTTTTTTATGTATTGCCTTTTGAACTCATTCATAATTGTGAGGTGCATGCAAATATCAGCTGTTTATGGGTACAAACAACTGTCACATGATACAGCACCACAGCAATGTTTAATTTGCACTTGCATCCCAAGTACTTCATATTGGTGAACTTTCCCTGCACTTTGATTCAAATATATATATATTTTTTGCAATTGTAATACTTCTTATGACAATGCTAATGTACATAACATAATTTGCCCCGCTTAAGCTGCACTACTTTTATAAATAACACAACTTTTTCAAGCAGCTGGCCATCACTGCTCCAGCTATAAAGTCATAATCCCCACATAACTTTGTGTGTAAAGTCCTGTCTAAGTTTTTTAGTAACTACTACGTAAAGTAACTAAAGTGAGAGTATGAGGAGGACACAGGGCTGTGGTTGAGTCTTTTTGACTTTACTTTAGGTTCCTAACTGATTGAAATGACCTGTAAGTATCTAAGTGGTTGCCGTGATGAGAGCTGGTTGAATTATCTAAACGCTAAGGAAAGGTGCTTTCCTCCTTTTTATGAACGGAAAGGAGATGCCGTCCCACAATTCTTTGCGGCAGGCCCACGTCAATAACGTCCCCGGTCGCTTGATTACGAAGGTGTAAGTCGGATTCTGTTAGCACTGCGGTTGTCTTTTCTTAAGTCCTCATGAATCCTCCTTAACATCTTCCTCTAAACATTAAGACGTTTTTATCGAGGTTCAAGGAAAAAGACGTCCTTTCTAGATTTAGTAGGCTTGAAACACCGGGGCCAGGTGTTACCAGAAGGCGCTGATGAACCACCTTGTCAACCAAACACTGCTGAGGAGGTAACAGCAGGCGTCGCCATTATAAAGTAAGGAATGTCAAGGCATGTGCTAGTAAAGTCTTTAGTAATGTGCAAATCAGCTGCTAGGAAACACCTGTTGTGCCATCCAATCAGAAGCCATCTAGAGTATTAACAGGACGTCACTCTACAATCATAATAGGGGATAGCGATATATTTAAGTCGGATGTTATTTTTGGGGAAATGTAATTAAGTATTCCTAATTTACATAATTATTAAACTGCATTTGAATCGAGCGTCGGGTCAAATGTGTTGACTATATCCCAAAACCTCTTTCACTCACATGTAATGTCGGCGAGCTAACGCTACATTGGTCTGTTGGTTCAGTTACGAAACAGTAGTTAGCTGGTGTAAAATGAACAACAAATTTGTAATTTAATGATGAGTAAACCTTCGTAAACACTTACGTTGTAACCAACAGCTGGTGGTCCTGATGTCCTCCAGCTCTTTGCTTCCCCTCCCTGTGTTGTTACAGAGAGGGATGGGGGCAGAAACCGCGGGACGACAGAGCTGCATTAAAGGCTAACCGTTCGCTCTGCCCCCCCCCGTCCTGTCAGCTGACACTGGTACTAACAACAGAGCATCGCTCTCTCCCTCTCACACACACTTTGAACACAGCTAGAGTCCCACAACTGCATCAGCAGGGCTGCATTTGACCTGTGTAGGTGGAGGGAGGACATAAAACGGTTTCTTTCTTCAAAATGTGGCCATTTAAACACGTGGTCCACGTTCACTCACTGGCTGAAGTTTGCTTTATTTAATATTGCTGTAACTCCATCAGTGCTGTTCTGGTTGAATTGATTTGAATGCAGCATTTTGACTGACTAGCGAGAAGTCTCAAAAATTGACCTGAGTTCCTGGTTGTCTCTCGTCTCTCCCTCATCCCTCTCTCTGCTTATCTGATTACTCCCCCGTCGGTGTCAACCCCCCCCCTCATACTCTCTGCTAACGTCTACTCCTCTTTCTCGCTCTTCCATCTCTTCCCGCTCAATTGTGTGTCTCTCTCGTTACAAGTCAGCATCATTATCTGGGCTTCACCTGCACCCACAGTTGCCGGAGGATTTAGTTTCCCTGCGGCGGGAGAAAAACAATGATTAATGAGGCACGCCTCAGCTTTTTGAAAAATATGAATTGCATCAACAAGCATTACCTCACAAACACTCATTACCTGCTCTCATCAGCACGACTCTCACCTTTACCTGTCGGATGTTTCTCCTCTGTTTAGTCTTCTTTCTTTCTCGGTGGGTAGGATTTGTGAGAGTAGTGTCAGCTGACTTGTGTTGACGGACTTGTGTGTGATGTGAAAAGGGGGTCGCTCATAGGGACAAACCCAAACAGAGAGAGAGATCATCACTTAAGTTCTCGGTTCTCCTCGGCTCCTCGGTTGCAGCTGGCATTTACATGATGCACCTACTCTGTGCAACTTAACATTTATATGCCAAGTATCTGTTTCCACCCTTTTCTTCCCCCCCCCATGTGACTTTGTGTGCACGTGTCCAGGTGTGTGTTGCTGTGTTTCTTTAGCTTTAATGAGTTGAGAGTATTGCCGCGTTGCACCTCGCCATTTGCCCAGCCAGCCTCTGCGGTAAACACGAACGTAAGCCTCAGCAGCTTCAGCTCTGTGTAATGTTAGCTTTGGGTCTGGCTCTCGCACATTTCTTGAGTTAGCGCTGAGGCTTCTGACTGTGCCCGGGACTTAGCACGAGCGCTAACATCAACACCGCGAGCCCTCGCCGCTTAATTAAAATCAAGTCAATTTCCAACACGACCCACATTTTCATCTGTGGCTCCTCAGGCTTGCGGCGGCGACGGCATGTTGTGATGGTGTTCAGTGTGGAACCCGTTAAGTATTGATCTTGGGTTACCAAGGTTAGATTCTCTTACTTAAAGAGGATTTGTAACAGGATCCTAATCGCCTATTCCCCCCCTTTTTAAATTCGGACACTCACGGCGCTGGACCACAACACAGTGAACGCTTTAGTCGCGCCCACGAGCGTCACCTCGGTTTACTTCAGCAGTCCTGCTGAAGGTGGCCTTTACTGTGGACTTCACCAGAGCTCGTGGAGATGCAAGCGGTCTTAGTCGATGCGTCGTCTGTGAAAGCAATCATTAGACGCCAAGTGTCTGAGTCAGCACATCAGTCAGTTGGGTTGTGTGTTTGGGCAAAATGCATGCAGAGGATCAATACACTTGCATAACTGAGCTTAGTTTTATCTTGGTCTCGGGTTCAATTTGTCGATATCTGGATTTGCTCTCGTGCAGTTTATTTTCCCCGTGAAGCTTTTAATATTTATACATGTAGGAATTACAGTAGATGGGAAGCACTGTGGATGTTACACTTTTAGCTACACTAGCGGCATGGCTCCAGTGACGGCGGTATTGGTCAGTGGGTTGAGATGGTCCGCCTATCTCGTGACTTTGGATTGCTTTAATGACACTTTGTACAGACGACCGCGGTGCCCACCCAGAGGATGAATCTTAATGACTTAAGTGATTCCCCTGACACCACAAATGCCACCATGAGGTCGGCATATGTGGTCTTTGGTTTAAGACCAAATACCTGCCTAAACTAACACCACTCCCATCATTCTCAGCTGTTTTGATTTCTAATTAGCTAATGTTAAGATGCGGACATGCTAACCTAAGATAGAGAACACTGGCTAACATTACATCTGTGAAGCATCTGCATATGAACATAACCATTAGCATGTTTACGTTAGCATTTAGCTCAAAGCGCCGTTAAAGCTAGCATGTCAACAGACTCCTGCCATTGGTACAGAATACATGTATGTACACAGAAATGCCTCATGCGTTACAACTTTAAACATTTGTTTCCTTTCCCTCTCTTTCTTTGTCTCTCTTCCATGGTCCTGGTTGTTCTGATGTTGCTTGACGATGATGATGATCACTCTTCCTCCATAGGTAAGAACAATGCTGCCTTCGCTGTGTTTTTGGTACACATCTAATATGATGATGAATGTGTCCCCCCCCCACATCGTAAAGATTGTTGTTTTACAGCGAAGCACAATTCCCTTTCACCCACCTACCATGACAGCAATAACGATGATGTGGAATTTCCATCATTCCACAAACTTTAGACAAAAGAGAAGAGGAAGTCGTGAAGATGAGGAATGAGGCAGATATTTCCGCACTGCTGTCTGTTCAGTGAGGGTTTAGAATAATATTTAAACAGCGGGAGACGGTATCTGTCTGCATACCAGACGCCTGATGATGGTAGCAGTAGTGATGCAGTCAGGTGGACGGGTGGAGAGTCGTCTGTATAACACACACATAAAGTCACAGAGGCTTAAGTCACATGGAATTTTTCTCTTTTGCCGATGTAAAAAATGACGACATCTTTCTTTTTCTTTCCCCCCCTCACCCATTTTAACGGCCCACAATCCCTTGAGCCCTCACCGCAACCGAGCTGGCTGTGTCTGTCATTTTCCATCCCATTCCTCTTGATCTCCTAAAAAAACTCCGAGGCATGGTGAGGATCCAGCCTTCACAGCTCTCCAAAAGGAACCGTAGATAAAGCTAACGTGAAGCGGCAGCGCGATAGAGCTCACAAGGGGAGGTCTTCTCAAGGAAAAGATGCAGTTTTAACTCATGGATATATATGACACTTATGGAAACAGTTATATTGCTTTTGGTGCGTAGATTATTTTTGGCATGGAAAGACCACAGTGAGCCACCTGTCATCTCTACTCATAGGGGCTGGGGGAGCAGACAAAAAGACGGATACAATCTGTTCAGCAGTATACATTGACATTCTTATAAAGGACACATTCTGGTTGTGCATTGCTACACATGACCAACAGGTGACGGCACAGTTAAATGTCAATCAAGGTCATTTCTTATGTAAAAAATCCATTTACTCTTCTATACCATTGATAAAACCTTGTGCATTGGTGTAATCACATGATTTAAAAATGTCAGCAACTTAAAGTGAAGCCTGTGATTGACATCTACAGTCTATAAACTATGTAGTTGCTTTGGGTGGTCCTGGCTATTTGGTGACAGGAACTTCTGCATGTGTGTGTGTGTGTGTGTGTGTGAGAGGAGGGCGTTTCTGTCCACTCAGCACATTCCCCTCCCGGGTGGTGGGGGCACATCTGTGGCACACTCCCCCTGCCCTGGCTCCCTGCCAGCTCTCCATGCCTTTCTCCTCCCTTTCCCCTTCCTCTGTTTCCTCTCGTCCCTCCACTCTTTTTTTGGGTTGTGTCTTGTTTTCTCCCACCTCTATGTCCTCACCATCCTCCCCGTCTCCCCTCTCCTCCCTCGCCATCATCCTCTCAGTCTTTCCAAATCTTCCTCTTGCTCTATCTCTTCCAGGAGGGATATACATGAGTCTGAAGTTTTGTCGAGAGTTACATTCAGCACGTAATATCAGATTACTATGGAAGCCCATTCCCGCCAGCAAAAAAAAAAATAAGATCACTAAAAAAAAAAAAAAAAAATAAGATCACAAAAAAAAAAATAGTAACTTAAAAAAAAAAAAAAAAATGTAATTCACAAAAAAAAAAAAAAAAAATCCACCAACAAAATAAATAATAATAATTCTAATAATTTTTTATTTTTTTTATTTTACTTTTTTTCCACCAGCAAAAAAATAAAAATAAACTTTTGGTGCATCCATCTGTAACCATAACACTGACCAGATTTTTCCAGTTGCTATAGAAAGTCGAAATTATGAGATACTTTAACACAACAGTCATAGAAGCAGCTATGACATATGAATGGATTGTGAGTACATTGAAGACTTCTTTAAAACGCGGCTTTACAACACATGAAATACAGATGATGTTTCACATGGATTGTACTGAGCAAACGCACCCTTGAAGCTCTGGAGTATAAAGAATGAAACCAATGTGGCTGAGGTGGCGACCAATAACTATGGAAGCCCATTCACGCCAGCAAAAAAATATAAAATAAGATCACCAAAAAAAAATAATAATAATTAATTCACAAAAAAGAAAAAAAAAAAAAATTAATTCACAAAAAAAAATAATAATAATAATTAATTCACAAAAAATAAAACTTTTTCTCTGTCAGCAAAAAAAATAAAAAATAAAGATGTTTCCAGTTGCTGTTTATTGGTCGCCACCTCAGCCACATTGGTTTCATTCTTTATACTCCAGAGCTTCAAGGGTGCGTTTGCTCAGTACAATCCATGTGAAACATCATCTGTATTTCATGTGTTGTAAAGCCACGTTTTAAAGAAGTCTTCAATGTACTCACAATCCATTCATATGTCATAGCTGCTTCTATGACTGTTGTGTTAAAGTATCTAATAATTTCGACTTTCTATAGCAACTGGAAAAATCTGGTCAGTGTTATGGTTACAGATGGATGCACCAAATGTTTTTTTTTTTTTTTTGCTGGTGGAAAAAAAGTAAAATTAAAAAAATTAAAAAAATTATTAGAATTATTATTTATTTATTTTGTGGGTGGATTTTTTTTTGTGAATTACATTTTTTTTTTAAGTCACTATTTTTGTTTTTGTTTTTGTTTTTAGTGATCTTATTTATTTATTTTTTATTTTTTTTGTGATCTTTTTTTGTTTTTTTGCTGGCGGAAATGGGCTTCCATAGATTACTGTGTTTGTGCTTTGTGAGACGGATTAAAAAAAGGTCCAAATCAAACCGGCAAATTCTGAGATATCATTACTTTTAGTTCCTAATATTGGTCCAACTCAAAAAACTTCTGGGTCATGTGTAATGCAAGCTTTCTGTTTTGAACTAGAAACCAAAATAACCCGGATGACATCATCGGGGTTATTTTCTCCGACTTTTGAAGGCTTCCTCCAGAGCCACAGAAGACATTAACTGTTTTCACAGGCTGTGTAGTAACGCCCCATGATGAGTAGAAACTACACTTCCTGTGTAATATCAGTGGAGCAGTCGACAGCCCAATTTTAGCTTCAGATCTTTATTTTTAGGTACAAACAATTGGAAATATGCTAGTTTTGTCCGCTTTGTTTCTTTGTCTTCGTTTTAAATTTGGTCTTGACGACAGTTCTTCGTAGAAATCGAGGCCGACGTATCTTGAATTGAATCCATTTATTCCGTCCTTTCTTTTGTGCTCCTGCAGCTCTCCTTCTATCACTCTTCATCTTTCTCTCTTCCTCACCTGTCATTCCCCGCCTGCCTCCATCGAACTCCACCTGAGCTCTGCTGCCTTTGAAACGTCCACCAGCAGAGCTCTTCCACTCCTCGCGAGTCACAAACAAAAACTCAAACTCTGGCTGGTGCTCATGAAAGTTGCAGCTGAGACCTTGAACTCCCTTCCTTCCTGCACTCTGCCGCTCACCAAATGACCAAATTTCTCTTCTTCTTCTTCTTACGCATGGCTTTTATGCATCTGGCCCCCGGTGTTTCAGCCTGTGAGTTTGGACACATTTGCACGGCTACATTCAGGCACGTGATGGTGCACAATGTGAGCTGCTGACGGTGATTACTGGCTGCCGGTCTCCAGCCAGCTGGTCGGTCTGTCTGTCTGTCTGGAGAGTAGGACTGCCCCGCTCTGCTCTCTGCCTCGTCCTCTTCTTTGGCTGAAATTCTCCCGCGGCTCAGCGCTCTGTGATGCTCTCTGCTCTTACAAATATGTCATTCACCACATGTATATGTTAAATCGATCCCATTTTTGTGGGAAAATTAAAAGGAAATGGTTTCTTAAAAGTAATGAGTTAATGTGAATATAACATCATCAATGTGTCGGTGGTCGATCATTTGCTTCAGTTAACAACAGTGACATACTTTGCTATTAAGAGGGGCAAAACAAGGCACACCCTGACCAATATTCAAATGACATGAATCCATTTGATTTCAAAACAACTTTCATTTTTCTATGCATCGCTGCTGCAAAAATTAAAATGAACAAAGAAATAAAACCAATGGAATCCCCACTGGCGAACACGTTTTATTGTGTTCATTGTATACCTCCGCCATATTTGTTATGAAATTCAGTATAAAAATGAACTTACACTTTCATATGCAAAGTGGCAGATGGTGTGCTTAAAACTTGAGGCATGTCAGTAGTTTGATATAAATGATGTTTATGCTAAGCTAGGCTAATGTAATGTTTACCGTACAGATATGGGGAGTGGTATCAATGCCTGGCACGAAGCGTATTCTCCCAAAAGTATTTAACAATTTCTTTAAATGGAAATTTGCATATCTTTCACATTTGAATCTGAGTTATGTCGTGATTTTGTGTTGCCCAGCGTTGATCACATAAAAGAGTCAGTTCATTGTTTCCTATTCATCTCTTAAGAAGCGCTGCTTCACAAGTAGACCTCTGTGGTGGATTAAGGCTAAGAACCGGCGGCCCGGTCCTCGGACCTGGACCCGCTCCAGCCTGAGCCTCCGTCATAATACGGAGTGTTCGAGACAGCGGTGTGCTGAGAGAGCTGAGCAACCCAGTCTCACACACACACACACACACACACACACAATTACACAATTATCGCCCTCTAACTCACACACAAAAGCTCTTGTCATGGTTCACTGGGCTTCATCTCGCTCATCGTGCTAGGACACCACCGATAGCTCATATCTGAATATGCGTGTGCTTCTGTTCACAGGCTGTCAACACACACACACAGCACATGGAACAATGCACGCATGCAGCCTCACATGGACATATGCACTAACAAGGCATGGCTGCATAGACAGAAGTACAATGTGGAGTAATTAATACATTAAGACATTAATACATTAATTCCTCTCCATGTTGACACTTGGTTTGTGGGTGACTGGGTGCATGCAGCTTATTCACATCTCATAGTGTTGAGGTGTGCTGGGTTTTATCTTAGATGAAACTGAGTCGCTCTTAGTGTTTGTATTTATTTGATTATCTAGTTACACACTTTTTACTCTGGGCTGCTGTTACTTTGAGTATGAAGTAAATCTCTCTTTTATAACACGTGCACCATTTGTACTTATCTGCCCGTGCTAGTTGTAAGTTAGTGGTACAACTATGTTACCCTTTGTGTGTGCATAGATGTGTGTGTGTGTGTGTGTGTGTTTGGCCCTGCCTCCATGTCTGGCCTGGAGTCAGCTGTTAAGGGATGCAGCGCTGGATGAGTGCTGCCTGATGCTGACCCAGAAACGACTGTAGACGTAACAAGCAGTGACTGCTGCCCCATTAGCCCACAACCCCGAAACACACAGCTCTGAATGTAAGTGTGTGTGTGTGTGTGTGTGTGTGTGTGTGTGTGTGTGTGTACGTACTTTGTGTGTACTTTGTGTTTCTGGTAGTTTCTTTTCCGTGTCAAGAGCAGAGAACCTGGTATGTAAACGTTGCTGCACATGATTGTGGATTGAAAGTGTCGCAAAGAGTCGTCTGACTTCACATAAGAATAACCGCGATGAGGTCGGAAATTAATTTTGTCCCGTCAGACACGATGAATAGACTTTCCTCCACCTCCGTTTATGCTCGGTTCTAGTGCGCTCCCGTCCTGCATCTAAAATTAGACCACCGAGCAGATGTGGTGTGTTTGAGTGTCCCTTTTTTATGCTTGTGTTGCCAGATGTATTCATCCACGTTAGCGCGCCTGTACGTCTGCAGTTGTGCATTCACACAACATCTTGAGCGCGTCTTGAGTCAGCAGTGGAACGGGTTGACGGGGTGACGGGGGCAGGAAAGTGGGTCAGTCATGCCCTCTCCCGGCATGATGGAGACGGACGGATGGAAAGATGGATTGAAGAAGATGACAGCAGCTCAAGGGATGTGGACGAGGGAAGGAAATAAGTGTTTTGAGGATGCGGGGAGGGGGAGGCGGGGGGGGTTAGTAAGAAAGGACATAAGAAAGGAAGAGGCAAAGGAAGAAAGGATGGGAGAGAAAAAGAGGATACCTTGCATGAAAATGAGAGGACAGCAAAAAATTTTGATAATTTGGAAAAATAAAGCAGTGAGCTTAAGGCTGAGATCAGTGCTGATAACACACAACAAGCAGGTAAAACATTGTTGCCTTTACGTACTTCATAAACTCCTAACAAGATATACTAAGTATATCAAACTTAAATTAGTCGATACATTATTTAGTTGATCAACAGTCACTAGATTCAGCTTCTTCAATGTGAGGATTTTCTGCTTTTTCTATTTTAAATTGAATATTTGGGGGATTTGTATTGTTGGTCGGACAAAACAGGAAATTTGAAGACTATATTTTGGGCTCTGGGAAATTGGCGATGGGCTTTTATCACTGTTTTCTGACATCTTATAGAATACATGATTAATGGGTTGATTAAAAACAAAAACAAACGTGCATTGATTGAGTGAGCAGAGGAAGTTTATTTCCCTCTGTAAAGCCAGTATGTTACTTTGACGCATGATCTGTGCTCCGATCAGCTCAAAAGCTGAATTGATGAATCTGTGACGGCAGCATTGCTACTCAGCTTTGTCATACAGGAACACATTCAAACACACCTACAGGACAACCACAGGTCTCACACTCTCTCCAGTAATCAGTACACACTCACACTCACAGAGTGCATGCTGTCCCTCACTCTTAATGAGTGACATGTGCCCCCTGGTGGCAGAGTTAATGAGCTCGCCCTTGTTAATCATAGAGAATAACCGACTCTACCCCATGTGGCCAATTAGAAGCCAGGAAACCTGCGATGAAGACAGAGTCCCAAACAGCTGGTTGTACAGTCGCAGACAGACAGGAGGAACGTGCCTCCCACCTCGTCTGTCTCTGATTGGTCCTCTCTCTTTAATCTTTCATTCCTTCTGTGTTACCGTCTATTTTCCTGTCCGGTCCTCTCTTGTTTAACCTCTATGTTCTCTCTAAACCCCCCTTGCGTTTAACATGGAGCCTCCCTCTCCTCCGCCCTTAATTCCTGCGTCTTTCCTCCTGTTGTTGTTTTCCCTCCCTCCCTCCCTCCCTCCCTCCCTCCCTCCCTCCCTCCCTCTGTGCGCTCCGTCCCCGGCTGTGACCAGCGGTCGGTCTGTCAGCACACTGTGGGACTGGGGTGACTTAGCACGCTGCCTCTGATTGCACCCCAGCAGTTGGCCATTTATCTTGCCGTGAAATGGAGTAAGGGCGGAGAGGGGCCAGGAGATATTATGATAATACATCTCTCGGGCGCTGTGAGGGCCGAATGAACGTGGACATTTTCAGCTTAGTCATACGTTTGTAGAGTACTTAATTTGTAGCTGTGGTGGTAATTTGCTGACGTTTCTTAATCTTGATTTTTAGTGTGATATCTTCTCTCTGGATTGCTTTAATTTGGATCAATATTTTTTTACTTACAGTACTTATACTTACTATAATTATTGGTCAAAAATAAGACATTCATGACTGATTAGTCCGGATTAACACATGCCCTCTTTGTTGCTTTTTAAAAACGTATTGTTCATGGTATTTAAATGATACTGTACTTAAATCACTACATCAAGTAGAGAATTCCTCTATTTTCCAAATGGATTGGAAGCTTTAATCCAATCCACAGAGGAACGCTGCCTTGCTGCTTGTATTTATGGTAGACTTCCAATGCCTAATGTTTCTGCTGACACATGCCTCTGTGGTTGTGTTTGAAGAGCACTTTGCTAAATGACAGTTGAAGTGTGTGAAGGTTTAATCTCGCGGTGTCCCAGGATCCTCTTATCAGTGTCTCGATGTCTTCTCTGTGCACACACACACACACACACACACACACACACACACACTGAGGCCTTCGCTGTCACATCTCTCACTGACGGTGAACTTATTAGTTTTTCATATCAACCTTCTCTCACTCCCTCAAAATTGATTCTTTCTCAGCCTTACCTTTCTTGTCATCCTCAACTGTTGTTGATCATTCCTATTTTCACTCCGTCTTTTTTTTTAGTCTCTCATCCTAATGTCCGTCGTCTTTGTGTAAAAGTGCTGATCTGTCCTTTTTGCCGGACCGGGTTTTAAATCTAGGAGCCAATCAGCTGGCCTGTCACAGGAGACGAATACTCCCATTGGTGTTGAAATGGCACCTGTCAGTGAGGGGTGGCCATGATAGAGAGGTAATTACCAGTGTTGTAGTACGTGAGACCGGTCTCAGACTCATGGTAAGGTCTCATGGTACACTTTTACATACATATACATATACAGTATATATGCCAATAGAAGAGGTGAATCTTCAATTACTTTCTGTGGATTTTATGGGAATGTAATTTGAAGAGTGCCTATGGTTTGCATGTTCTACAGTTTATCTAAAAGGAACAAAAAGCAAAAATACATTTTTGTCCTCTTGTCCTCTCATGCATCAATCTAGATTGTTTTGGTGTGAGTTGCCTAGTTTTGGAGATATCGACCGTAGAGATGTCGGCCTTATCTCCAATATAATGGCATTATATCAGACTGCTCACAATAAGGCCTGTGGATTATCTTGAGTTACCGGGTCATGATCTCTAAAACTATGCAGCTCACACCAAAACGATCTAGATTGATAAATAGCACTACAGGTATGATTGTTTTTGGATGAACTGTCCCTTTTTAAGTGTGTCATGCAGTGTGGGACTGGTCTGGTCTCGACTCAGTCTCGAAACACTTTGGTCATGTCTCAGTCTGGAGGCACAACATGGTTTTGGTTTCAGTTTCGGTGGTCTTTAGGACAACGCTGGTGATTACATGCAAAACACCCGGCTTATGCATCAGTCAGTCAATAATCACATTGTTAGCAAACCTCTTTTTCTTAGAGAGAGTTTGCCTCAGGGAGACGTCTAGTGGGTAATGTTAATCATGGTTCACTTAGTTTTTTCATGTTTTGTAAAGATGTTGTTGATGTAAAGGACCACATAGGTTAGTCTGTCTTTGATATGTTTGGACCACGAATATAAATGCTGACACTAATCTACTGCAATAGACAGTGAACGAGAAACCATCCTGTGCATTAGTGGATGATGGATCCTCACATTCTGGAGGCAGCTTCAGTGGTAGAGGCTCATACTCTATATGTATGTATCATCACAAGAATATCAATAGCGTAGAGAAGTTCTAGTATTCTGTTCAGCAGCCACAAATCATAATGCAGGTGCTGTATTGTTGTTTATAGCGTCGGAGGCCTCGGTCAGCGGATGCTGATGTTTGCCAAATTAGATAGGCGCTTGGGTTGCGTGAATAACAAATAGCCACACACACAGACACACACACACACACACAGACGGATACATGTGAAGCATCACACACGCATGTTCGGACCCATAAAAAGTCACATGTACACGCTCCTCTCAATCCACTGTCGGCCCGCAGCAGGAAATTGACGCCCCTACTGCAGCCCTTTAGCTGCTGCACGTGCTGAAATGAATCCTCCGGGGATTTCTTTTCCCCGTGTGGAGGGCCGCGATCAATGAAAGCAATCTGGAACAGCGCTCCAGGACACACAACCATACAGACGGTCTGACAGAGCGCCGGTGATTTAACCCCGACCGTCTTGGGTCCGATGTTTTTTTTTTTCTATCTCGTCTCAACAAGGAGCAGATGACGAAGGATAAAAATGAGCTTTTCTTGTTCCACGTCTGTGCTGACGAGACTCTACCTGCTGCTGTGACAGTCTCCAGAGTGAGCCATAGCGACTACTGCCGTCGGTCATGTGCCTGATTCAAGATTCACACGTCGCAGCAGCTCAGGGGGTTTAAAGAAGCATGCTATCAAACAGCTTAAGGCATCGAATTCTTCACTCATCTCTTTTCTCTTTGGGCAGATGATGATGACAAAAAAGCTCCAATTCAGGTCCTGTTGATGATATAATCAGGAGCAGGCATGGTTCATGATGGTTTTTAGACAGTTTTGGCTCATGCCAAAGCATCAACCCAAGCACAGAGCACCTATCTTCTAAGCTTCAACTTAATATAACCTGCGTATATGTAGTTCCACGTGGTTGTTTTTGTGGTGTCTTCTAAAGACATGCCCACATCTATACTGCAAACTCTGCTCCACTAGTGAGTATACCAGTGTTGCTCATCATCTCTCTCTGTTTTGGATGATCTCTCCTTTTTGTTTTTGTAATATCCTCTTCGTCCAGATGGGGGCAGCAGACCATGACTGGCTGTGACTGTCACCGCCTTCACTAAAGTCTGTACTCATCTGGCAGCTGTTGCTATGGATACAGAGCCCGGCCATTGCTGTGTGATGCAAGTCAACATTTAACAGAGGAACGTAGGGGGGGGGGTGTTGAGCTCAGAGACAGGGCTGTTCACACACACACACACACACACACACACACACACACACCTGTGTACTGATTATAGTGTCGTTCTGTCCACTTCTTTACGTGAGAGCTTGAAATTTAAAGTTTCGTTGCATTTTCTCTATAATGATTTTCACCTGGCTGCAGTGTTTTCGGTCATCGTACATACACTCTGCTGGTGTGGATGGATCTACCTAAGATGGTTTAGTCACCACTCATCACCTGGAACTGCACTTAATACGCCTGATGGAGAATATAATCCCTAATCAGCCATCAAGGGTCAGATTGAGCTCTCCCTGACTTCTCCAAATGCCCCTAATCATTCGGACATATGGTTAAGCTCTGATCGGCGGTGATGGAAATGTTAACTGTAGATAGCTGCTGCTGGTTGAATCAATTAAATGGCGATTAGCCCAGATTATCTGATTAACTAGAGCCATGGATGGACCGCTCACTTAGGAGTTGATTACTTAAGACATGCCTTTGGACAGCCTGTGTCCGTCTCATAGCTACATTACACTTGTACAGTAGTAGGTCAGCTTTGAATGGCACAAATTTGCCTTTTAAAGTCCACTTCTTTACTATGTCCCAATTTGGAGAATCTAAATATAGCAATAAACAGCCCACTGAAAGAAGACGTTATTCTAATCATAGCCTCCGCCTGGCAACATGTCCCTTGATGTTAAAAAGACAATCGAAGAGAGAAATGGAGAAAAAAATATATTTGCTACCTTGTATGACAGACTGTTTGTGTATTCTACATCGATACAACTCTCCGTGCCGAGCCAAACACGGCGGCGCTGCCAAATCTGACTTGGCTAAGTGTACAAAAAAAAAAAAGGCTGGCACTCTGGCTTATGACTGTCTTTTCTGCTTTGTCACTGTGCTTTGTGTTAAGAGGGTGACGGTGTCTACCGTCGCCCAGAGTGCTGATTGGTGTTAGAACGTTTCTTAGATAACTCTGCATAAAGACCTTTTCCATTACGGCTATTTATTTCAGGGCACGCCATGCATTGTAATTGCCAACGGTACATGTAATTATAGTCTAGTGTGCACAACATTCTCCTACAACACTTAATGCACAGGCCTTTTTTCCCCCCGGTCTGACAGGTTCAGGGATCACCTACTGGATAGTGAGATAGTGAGAGATCACTAAACCTCATGGTGTCACAAGGGGAAAGGTCAGGGGATCGCCAACGTTGATGGATGTCATCCTCTGGGGACCGTGAACATTTGTACCACATATCGTGGCAATAGTTGTTGAAATATTTCAGTCTGGTGAACAGACGGATGGACCGAGTGAGCCCTTGAGCCACGGCGTTAACACGGATACAATTTGATTTTAGAACTCTAAATTGAATTGACACGTAATTATAATTATAAATGCTGGACTAATATTTTGCATATAAGTTATAAACAGTAACAGATCCTTGTTCCCATGTGCATGTTCCTGTGGACCTGCACGTACACCGTGTAAAGCTTCCATTACTTGGCTTCTTCCAGTGAAAGTAATGAAGTGTAAGTAAGTTTTGGATTCTGGCCCGAGCCCAGGTCTGGAATCGACTACCTCAGCTACTTTTCTACAGTACACGCGAGACGGATTGATTTCAGGAACACACAAAGACATCTATGTAACATTAACGTAGCTGGTTTTGAGTCACCGGGGGCCGCCCCGCTATGTAACGGCACCGCTCGTCTGGAAGCCAGTACAGCTCCGTGAGTCCCGCCATTTCCAAAATCAGCAGAAATCGGTCAAACCTTTCCTTTCCCACTACCAGCGAGAGGATAGAGTTTCAGTGAAGTCTGGTTTTTTTTCCCCTGCTGTGAATTACAGAGGTGGGCTGCTATTGGAGGGTCTGGCTGGTGCCATGTCTGGCCCCTGCATGCCTGAGCGGGGCCGTGGCTGGCTGGGCTGGCCTGAGCTGAGGGGTGCGGGGCCGGGCTCAATGGGAGATGCCTAGAAAGCAGCGGAGCCTTTCACATTTCCGCTGTGTCTGAAACTCTTTTGATGCGTTGTGTGGCTCATACCGATGTACTCTTTCTGTGTGACACACTCTGCCTCTCTCGCTTTCTCCCCCACCTCCCTTCTGCCATGGATCGCATGTCTCCGTCTCAACATCTTGCTTCTTCTTAGGGGGCTTATGGAAAATCTATAACAGGTGGGCTGTGTTTGAAGGATATGTCGTTTCTAATTATCTGTTTGCAGAGGGCTTTGGGTGGGCGCTTGTTGGGCCAAATGTTCTCCCAAACCGAGCCTTGCTGCTTGCGTGCCTGCTATTAGTCGCCTATAGGTTGAATTGAATTCAGATCATCAATGAATTAAACACACGGTCAGGCACCTAGAGTTGGTCATAAGAAAGTACTATACGATATTTAAATGACGTTAAAAGGGAGGAAATGATGAGGCCTCAGAAACTAAACAACCCAGTCAGTCTAAACTAGGGTTCTTTAGGGTGGTCTACTCAAGTCAGTCCACGTCTAAGTTTTGGGTCAATGCAGTGTGCTTTGTTTGCTATCAGGGCCAGCATGCTGTGTCCTAGGGGTGGGCCACATGGCAACAATATGACATCACAATTTCTTCAGGCATGATCATTGATGTTATCACGATTCTTATTCAAGTTGGTTTTTAAGACTTTGCAATGTTTTGAATCGTCCCCCAAAACCAAAGTCTGTTCTCAAATGTAAGACTTTAACATTTCTTGAAATATTTATCGGTTACTTTTCTAAATATTTATCAGTTACTTTTCCAAATCCTCACGAACCACACATAAATTAGATCCACCGCACGGAAATGCGTCATTTTAAAAGCTGTTTTGGCGGTTACTGATGTTATTTCCTTCCTCCAAAGCGAAACACCAGAAGCAAATACCAGGAGCTGAGTTTTCTTTCAAACAGAATCATGACTAGTGTGTTAACTGCATGTAAATTGAATCGGAGCACACAAGGCCAGATTGCCTCCAAAGTTAGCTAAAAAAAGAATAAAACACCGCTTTTTGTTCACTACTGAGCCTGTTTGTAGCCGCTGCCCTCAACGTCATCTTCCCTTCGCCTGTCTCTCTTGTGTGGAGAGCCTCAGTGAAACAAAGCTTTCAAATCTCACAGTTTTGCTCATCGTTTAGCAGCGACGCTGCACCGCTAATGGAGACATTTTTAATCGTTCACAATCTGATATTGTTAAATCGAACACCCCTACTCTGCCTATACACAGTACCAAAGCAGTAGCAGTTAACGGGCTTATGGTGTTAAGGTACTCGCCATTGGCTGACTAGCGGCCTTAAAGGCTTAAATGCAGGTGAGTGGGGATCTTCTTGACCTTCTTGCACGTAAGACGGGTGACAGATTGCTGCTGAAGCATCCACAGAACATCGATCTCGTTGACAAAACACAGTCGTCTCTATCTGTACAACAGTGAGGCCAATCTAGACCTCATTTGGAGCCAACCAAACGACTGAACTCGTGCACTCAAAGAGAGTGGTTTTAAAATAGTCTGCTGTTATTTTAGGTTGTGGACAGGAAAGAGGAAATGGAAAGGAAATGTGGTGGAGACCAGAAACAACATATTATGTTGGGTAGGCTCCTGCAAAATGAGTTTGAGTTTGACTCCTGGACTTCATGCAGACTTTGGTCCCAGCTAACACCTCAGCGCAGGCTAATGGAAAGCTAGTGGGCAGTTATAATAGTAACCTGGTCTATATCAGTATTGGACATCTGTTCATTCATCATCTTCTATCAAATGCAATGAATCCATACCAGGTGCTGATCAGTAAACATCCACATGTTCCATGTCAGCACTTCATGACCGAAAGTAGCCCAAAAACAGCTGGAGGACAGATAGCGCTATCTACTGAGTCGACGCGTCCCTAAGTGATTACCTTCACCCTCATTCATCAGCGCAGCACTTCCTTCAGGGCCCCGTCGTTCACACTGTTCCACCTTTGAAGGATTTATGCGCATTTTCATTAACACAGCGTTGTTTTCTTTAAGATATGCATGAAGAGAGAGTGAGAGGAGGACAGAGTCTACAGAACCGGATTAGAGCTTCTGTAACAGCTCCTTGTGGTGCTGTTGTTTGCACGCCAGTGATCGAGCAACTACACAGGAGGCTTGGCTTTCTTTAACAGTGCTCACAAAGTCCACGGTCCAAAGTGAACTGTGCTAAGAACTTCTTACCCACCAAAGAATGGACCTTTATGCAAAGCACTCAGCCACTCAGTCAATTTTGTTCCTTTTATACATTTTGTCAGCATCCCCTTAGCTCGCTCTACTGTGAATGACACAAATCAACCGAACTATAGTTCACCATTGTAAGCCCACGTTCCATTTGCTGTAAAAGTTTGATTAACACAAAGTAGAAAAACCTTTGTAAGAGATCTTTTTTAAAAGATTACACTTCAGCCTGGAAATGTAGAGAGACACCAAACGAAATGAAGCTCTTTGTCTCAGTCGACTAAGATTTATTTTGTTGATTAATTGATTAGTATTGTGCTTTTCATGCTGAATGACTTGTTTCCAAGAAGCTTCTGAGCACATCTGTGGTTTTTTTAAAGTGGTGCTTTTGTATGATGGAGAAACTTAGTTTTACATATCTAGTAGTTTAAATCAATCGATAAGTCAACAAAATTGTACGACTGTAACTATTTCTGTGACGGGGTAAAACAGCCTGTTGGGGGTCTGCTAGCGAGGAATGCCTTCCAGTAATTGGTAGAGAACATCTGGGCGTGCGTGAGGCTCTCTGTTGGCTTTTGACCTGTTGTGAGGATTACAACACAGCAATGGAGGGGAGTCTCCTCCCAGGAGGGGCTGAGACCAAACCTTTCCTGTCAGACGGTTTAGCAAACAGCCACATCGTTTATTTAGCGATAATAATTATGCTCAATCAAATAAAGTAACTCGTGACTTCAGGAGAATATGTTTGTAGACATGGGCCTGGATTCACTGAAGTTGTCTCGAGTCAGAAGAAGAAACCTTTTAGAAAAGTCTAATCTCTTACAGTAACTGTAATAACACCAGATATATACTTTTTAACAATAAAATGTAATGAAATATACAATTATCCAGCCTGGAAATAATCATCTTCACACTTTGCTTACAAAAATACCATTAGATATTTGTCTTAGAGAATTGACATTTTGTCAAAAGCATAACCATAAATGCTTCTTCTTCTTTATAACACAGGTTTCCACAAGAGTTGGATATTGACATTTTAATTGCAGTGTGTGTGTATCTGACAGCTTCCAAACCAGACATCAACAATGTAGCAAGGGGAACCATCATTTCATTTTTGCCTCCCTCCCACTCTTGTAACTTATATTGATATGAATGACAGACAACATCTGGGGTCACATTAAAATAAACAATGCAGTCGTATCACGTCTGTGGAATGTGCATGCTTTGATTTAATAGTATTTTCATTTCAAGAACCTACAGTCATTCTGCCAACCAGTGCAGAATGCTTCTTCTGTACTATGCTAACAATCTCAATCATTTTATTAAACACACACACACACACCTACACACACACACGCATACACACAGTTTCCATGGAAACAGGATCCAGAGCCTTTTATGACTGGTTGTTTACCCAAGACAACTAAAAATGGTCTCAGCAGCCCTCCAAAGATGGGAGATAAATCATCTGGATAATAAATAATGAGACACGTAGTAATATAGAACGGGATAAGATGTTTGTTGTGGCCTTAAGCAGTATTGTTAATCATTTTTAGACCACGGCATTGTCATATTCATCAGGCGAACTCTCTCGTTCCTCCGTTTGTGTGACATCATACATGTTTTGTTGTCATACTGCACCGCCTGTAATGTGGACACTCACTGTAATGGACACACACACACACACACACACACACACACACACACACACACACAAATGGTCACTTTCCAGTGCCCTTCAGTAGCCTAACGTGTGTCTGAGGTCCAGACGGCGTAGCGGCAGGAGGGCTGGTTCACAGCGCTAGCCGCAGAGCTTCTGGCTAGCCTCGGCTGGTTGGGGAGTCTGCAGCCAGCTACCCCTCTGAGTGACAATGGCAAGTGTACAATTCACAGCTATGTACTCAGCACCGAGCTCTGCTGTAGTTGCAGGATAAACGTCAGTAGTATTTTTTTTATTTCTTTTTGTGGGAGCCCGACTGTGTGGCCGTTTGACACACTCCCTGTGAATTATAACGGCGCCCATTGTGACTCTTGTGATGTCTGCTAGCCTTGCTTTTGTTGTTGTTGTTGTGATGCAGTTACCACATGTTTCCCCGTTTGTGTCCGCAATGACAGGAACTAAGCTGAACAAGGACCTGAAGCATTACCTGAGCCAACGCTTCCAGAAATCCTCGGCTGACCACGAACTGCAGCAGACCATCCGAGACAACCTCTATCGCCACGCCGTGCCTTGTGAGTCCACGACCGCTCTGCACCTACACTCTTGTCATTCCTCACTTTCATGTTTTGTCCTTCGCTGCTCTACTGTCTTCTCCATTTCCCGGCATTTATGTGAGCCATTCTTTCAGTTCCTGCTGATACGTTGGCTTTTTACACACTTTGTTTGCGTGAGATCCCACAGAATATTATTGTGTAATATATCCTAACATCCTCATGAAAAACAAACCCCTAGTTTTAGATCCAAGCAATGATTGTGAGTGGAGCTGCCTCACGCAGACACTTTGGATGGTTATCTAATTAAACCAGATTATTTCAGCCTAATCCGAGCACAGTTCCGCTTGCCTTTGGACCGATATTGGCCGTGCAGTTAGCCGGGCTGATTCCTTCGTACCCTCCTTGGAACCGACCTCATCTTGATCGTTTTTTAAGCACACATCATCCCCTCTTCATCCCACAACGGGCTTCTCCGCCTGCTGATAACAAGCAGCGAGTTGATACAAAGTCAGCCGCCCTCCGTCCCATTCTAGCCAGCACAGGGCTCGCTTTATTAATATCGTCTGATCAGGTAGAGGAAACGTCCGGTGACTCCACAGTGAATAGGCTAGTAGTACCTCATGTCCGCTTGATCAGTGGCACCGGTAATTCTAGGTGGGTGGGGCTTCATCCAAGTAGCTCACCTTTAATTAATCACTAACCAGTATCTCCTCTGCCAGAGCTGAGCCGTGTGATCCAGGAATAGAGGCTTGTGTCTTTCACTCTTTTTTTCCCCTCCTCACTATCGATATATCTAAGATCTAAAGGTTTGTCTTTTGATGCTGCATATTTCTGTTGTATCTGCTGCTGCTGCTGCTGAAAGGCTGAAGTAGACAGCTGAAGTGCTTTATTCTTCCCTGCTCTGAAAAACAACCCTTGAAGATGCTGCTGGTGCTAAGGATGTGGCATTAGCGCCATAACAGCAGAGGGATGAATGCCATAACTGTGCAGCTCCCTCTTTAAACGGAGAGAGGGTTAGACTGATGAACAATGCTGCATGATGCCAATCTCGTGTTGTGTTATCCCCGATTTTGCATATACCACCGAAATCAACTGCGTGGACCAATCGGAGCCAGGCTCATTATTGTCACGATACCGGAGTCGGAAACCCCTGCTGGCTTTGGACCCAGCATGCCTCACTTGAAACAAGGGAAGAGACTGAACAAGCAGATGAGAGGTGTAACAGAAGAAATGACTGGGCTGGGTGCCATTTCTATGTTAACTTGTTTCCTTTACAGCACTTTAATGTTGACTGAATTCAAGTATTTGCAGCTGCGGTGCAGTAGTTGCATGTCTTTCACTAGTACGTGAGGGCACTTTAGACATATCACATCATACTTTCTACAATAAACACATATTTGGAGTACGGGTTTAAACAATTTTCATGTTGGGGATTACTTTTCACCCTCTCCAGCCTCATATATTTTCCAAAGCACTAGCATATTGAGTTCTTTGTTTTGCAGTTCATTTCTGAAAGGAAGCACCTCTCATTTCTCCAATCCCATGTTTTTCCCCTTAATGGTTTTCATCTGTTGGCTTTTCAATTAGTTTATTCGTGGCTCTCTCACGCAAATGACTATCCGTATTCAGGAGGCTTGTTTAAGGGACTTTATCTGTATTACCTCCGCTGCCATATGTCAGCCAGACACCGGTGGAGGGAGGGGATCTGGCCATAATGGCCATTTTAATCACCGCGTGGTCTATGGCACACTAGTAAAAGATCCTGGTGTTGTTAGCAGTAAACAAAGCATGAAGGTGTTCCCCAGGCCATACGTTTTATAGGACTGTTACGTTTTTGTTGTCATGCACTCGTAGAGGACTGTGAAACTCTCACTGGAACATTGAATTTACAAATAATTTGCCGCAGCTTATTTTTTTTACTTCTTTCTGTTACGGGAGGACACTAGGCTCGGTCTACGAATAAGTCCTCCCTCATGCCCTTCACACTCACAGAGTATTACAAGACCAGTACCTTCGTATAGGAAAGCACATGTTTATTTTCTGCACCGTTGATGCATAAGTGAGATGGATTTGCTGTGACTGTGTTGGCCTGTGACCGTGGGAGGTCAGCGTCCATGTTGACGTATGTCCAAAGGTTGTTCGAAGCACTGTCCGTGTGTGTGTGTGTGTGTGTGTGTGTGTGTGTGTGTGTGTGTGTGTGTGTGTGTGTGTGTGTGTGTGTGTGTGTGTGTGTGTGGGTGTGTGTGTGGGTGTGGGTGTGGGTGTGTGTGTGTGTAGGTGTGATTAATGCACCGCAAGCAGGTGGAGAAACAGATGGAGAAGTGTGTGGATGTTGGGGCTTTTGCTGCCTCTAAATCAGGCAAAATGGTAACGCGACTCAGCCAGCCTTTCTGCTCGCTCATGTAACAAGAGCGTCTATTAAAGTTCCAATCTCACTATTTGTTTGACTAAATGAATTTGAGCCCAACTCGCGTATGTAATTGGTGAGTTTGACTAAATTATGGAAAATATGCATTTTGCGTATTTGTTAACTGGGCGTAATCGTAAATACTGGTTGTTTTTCAGTATCTATTTTGCAAAAACAGTTTAAACTATCATTCCAGACTCTTTCCAAATTTAAAGCTGTTATCTGGAATGTTGTTTTATTCAGTATGCCCGTAATGTAGTCATCTGTATTGTGTTGTGATGGGAGACAACTCAACTCACTTTTGGTACCAGTTCCTTTTATTTATTTGATTGTCTACTGCGGACCGTACAACTCCTCAGTGTAGGCGGGATTGTCAGCGGATCACCGTAGCGTGAAACTGCCGTGACATCATCATCAACGAGACAACAAAACAGAGGAATATCTATATTTCATCAATTGTTTGGGGGCTGCCAATTATTAAAAGTCTGGTTTGGGTGAAAAAAAGAATTGCGGTAGCTATTGACGGTAGCTCGGCTATTTATAATTGGCGGGCATGTGCAGGACGTCCTGTGATGTGTTAGTGTTGGTTCTCTCTGACCAATCGGTGGCCTGCAGCTTTTTAACTCCGCCTTCTGGAATCAGTTCAACCTCGACCGATTACTATCCACAACTTTTTGTAAATGGAAAACCATAAAAGAGCGAGTCGTGCTGAGTAGAGCCAGGCAGTGGGAATTCAGCATAAAGATGATCCCTCACTGGCTTCCCACTTTTGAGAACTGCCAATTGTGTTGGTTGGACTGTCACGCCGTATGCACCACAGCAAGGATTCAATACAGTTCACTGTGGTGGTGAGTGAGTGTTTACTCTGTGCCCCCCATGCATGCCAGCAATCTCAAAAAGTAGACAACATAAACTATAAAAAGACCATCGAAGAAATAACTTGATAAAGGATCAGTATGTGTAGGGCGGTGAAGCACACCAGAGCCGTACCTCCAGGTAGTTCTCTCCAGATGTGCAAGTCTCATGAAATTGGGTGGAAACACAAACTGGTCACCTCATTCACATCTCCCAAAAGTCAGTCGCTCCCATAACCCTGTTCAAATGTGAAGCACAGCACTCTCACCCTCCCCCATCTGCTGAGGCGTCCGTCGGCTTCCCTTGTGGTCAGCCCATCCGCGCGATCAGCATTCCCAATCTCCCATTATCCCCACCAACCCTCCATCCCTCTCTCTCCCCCACCCCCCCACCCCCCCCCCAACTCATGACACCGCTGCCTCTCGTCCTCTCGCTGCCACTGCTGCTCCCTCTCTGTATCGCTCTTTCTCTCTCATTTCTCCTGCCAGTTGGTCGGAGCAGTGGCAAGAAGCAGAAGAAGGAGGAGGAGGAGAGACTTGTACCCGATATTAAAGCTCAGCATTCTGTGTCTCCCGAGTCTTGAAAAAGGGAGCTCTGGTCTACCCTGCATCTAGGCAAGTAGCAGCATCGTCTGCTTGTGGTTGTTGTGATGCTGATGGTTTGGTGTTTTGCTTCTCAAAGCGAGCGAAAGGGTCTGCAGAGTTGGTCGCGTTCACGTGCGCGCGTGATGATGAGCCGCGCGCGGCTAGCAGCACCGACGATTTGACGACCCGTATATAGGCTAAGAGGACGGCTGGAAGGGGAGGTGGGGGGGGGCTGAAGCCGCGGGGATGCAGATGGGGGTGGGGTAGAGTGGAGTTTGGGTGTGGGAGGGGGGCAAGAAGGGGGGGATGGGTGGAGAGGAGAGAGAGAAAGAGAGAGGGAGGGAATGGAGAGATGCAAAAACACTCTCACACACTCAAATCAACGCCGGCTCTAGCTAGCCGGCCAAGCTAACATAAACATATGCACACATGTATGATTTGTGATTGTGTTGGGGCTTCGGCGTGCCATCTGATTTGGGCGTGTGTGTGTGTGTGTGTGTGTGTGTGTGTGTCTCTACAGTTTCTACTAAAGCAGCATTTCTGGGTGTGATTGCATCCACCGATGCAATCACATTGTGTCACCTGAACAAAAGAACTGCTGTCACTCCTTGTGCCATTCCTGAACAGCAGAAGGTGGTAAACCAAGATGGGGGAGTGAAAGCTAAAGGAAGATTTTAGAAGTGAACTTCTGACTCTTCTGGATTGTTGACTTTTACCAGGCAGGAAGGGGCTGTGTGTCAGTGTAATCCTGTGTGAGTGTCCGCTGTTTGACATGCATTACAAGAGGTACGGATGTTGTTTTTGTCGAGGCTAGGTATAAGCACATTTGCACGTGTTTCCAGTGACGTGTCCTTCCTGTTATATCAGTTGAATTACATTATCACAATAACTGGTTTGCCCGGCATTGATCTTCACCCTACAGCTGACGTGAGGGCCACAGTTGAATCAAACTTTTGTATTAAAGCAGTTCACCTAGACTTGGGAGTAGTTGATTAATCCATGGACTGACTCTCTTTTGACCTGAGTGGACACTTTACAAGTAAGGAGGCACTCTCAGTAAGGACACTCTATTGCTAACTCTTGTTGGGCTACTGATACGTACTGGCATCATGAGCTTGTTCGGCATATATTATCACCTGGTTGTTATTAGCTGGTAGGAACAAATCATATGTCTACATTTTGTTTAAATTGAAGGAATAGTTTGGCATTTTGCGAAATACTCTTAATTCACTTCACGTGAGTTAGATGAGAGGATTGACACCTGTACCACATCTGTCTGTTAGATATGAAGTGAGAGCCAGGAGGCTCGTATATCATTTTGTGTATGTTTGATAGGCTAAGTTTGCTTTATATATTGTGATATAAGTTGACATTTTCCCTCCCTTATGAATGTCTTTGAAATCCGGTTCCCATACACGACCATTGGGAGGGACTAGATGCTCAACACCTGTATCAGTTTACATGTGGACGAGGGGATCCCAGCATGCTGCAGGTTGTGACGGAGACAATAGCAGCTGCATTCATGCTGGTGGGGACGGTTTTTTTGTCTAGCTAACAGCATGAGGAGAAGTCAAAGGAATGCTGTCACACAGAGAGTGAATGATGGGTGGAGTCCCCCAGCTTCATTCCTATTGTATGCACACACTCAATCACTGACAAATGCATGACGCTAGGCATGGAGGCCTCAGTACAGGCAGCATAGGATATATTTGTAAATGCGAATGCTTATTTGTGCCCCTGAGTCCTAGTCTTGTTTGACAAATGGTTAATTTCCATCTGTAGGAATGGCAGCTCATACTAGCCTGGTATATGAGTTTAGGATGCCTTTCAGTCCGACAGTCACACAGCTAACCGTTTGTGATGTCATTATATATGACATAATGCTAACAATAAACAATTTGTCAATATTAAAGTACTGACGGTTTTTCTAAAAGAAACTAATTATTAATGAGTTACTAATATTCTGTCCCCAGTTCATATCATTCAGGGGAGACAAAATATTACCTCTCAGTATAAAGCAATACAGTATAAACAGCACAAACTACAGCCTCTAAAATGATCATGAAGTTGAATCAACACCTCTCTAAAATAATTTCAAGTCGGACTGAACATTAAAACATGTATTTAATCAATTGTTTATTGCTGTTAAGTTGTGTTGGACTGCGTTGACTGTTAGGGGCCTACTGTATGCAGTAACAAATACTCTTTATTTTTGTGTTTTCTGATACGTTTCTGGAGTTAAATTTTTATCCAGCTGCGAGTCCCTCCTCTACGTCGTATACATGTTGCACTGTGGACCAAAAGTTTCCGTCGACACTACACTAAAAAAATCAAGTCCATTTGTTTACGTATAGCATCTTTGAGCCTTCTTAGTTTTCCTGTGAATTCCTTCTCAGAATTAGTCCAAAGTGTGGATTTGGGACACATTTAAAGGGTCTCTGACGGAGCAGGGCTGATCACATGACCTTTGGCCTTCCTGTGTTTTGCGTTTTCTCACTGCTGTTCCCAACCCCCTCCCCTGACCATAGAGCACAACAAAAGAACCCTACGCATGCTTTCTTTCTCTAACTTGTGCATGCAAATGTGTACCAGTTGGTCAGTGTTGATCTTCTCTTTTGGGGGGGGGGGGGGTTACTGTTGAATCCTGTATGAACAGAGCTCCTTCTTTTGGAATTCTTCCATACAGTAGTTTCGACTCATTCCCACTGACATGGTGACTTTGTGTTACCATCCCGTGTTTAACACCTGTAATTATTGCTGATGTGGTATATATTGTGGATATCTATACATGCATACGGTTCCAGCCTTATAAAGTCCACGCCCTCCTGCTCAGCTCTTGTCACAGACATTTCAACTCTGTCTATTCCTCACTTCTCCTCCTGACTCCTGTCCTCTTCACATGTCGGTCAAGGATGAGTTGTCTGGAACTTGTTAAACACCCAAAGCGTGTGTGTGTGTGTGTGTGTGTGTGTGTGTGTGTGTGTGTGTGAGGACATCAGTGTCTGGGCTAAAAGAATAAGAGGTGTGGGCAGAGAAAAAAAAATAAACTGATGGGATCTGTGAGAACAAGAAAGAATGGGGTGAACAGCCCAGAGAAGGGGAGGGAGGGAGGGAGAGCGAGAGAGAGAGAGAGAGAGAGAGAGAGAGAGGGAGGTGGGCGGGTGCATGTGGGTGCCTGCGAGACGGAAGACAGCGGGGCTCAGTCAGTGAGAGAGCGAGACAGAAGCCTAACGTTGGTCTGCGTGTGTGTGTGTGCGTGTGTGTGTGGGTATGAGACGGAGCGCATTATAAGCCTATGTGTGGATGCTGCTTAGCTTAGCTCCCATTAGCTTAGCATCACAAAGCCAAAGCTGGACAGAGGACAGACGCACGGGAGGAGGAAGAGGAGGCTGTAAAGGAGAAGGAAATGTAAATCTGCGCTGGTATTCCTTCCTCCCATCCACACCTGATTGGATCTTTTTTTTTTCTTCTTTTTTTTTTTTTTTGTTGTTGCTCCCTCTGTCTCCTGCCGACGTGGTGTTGTTCTGTGGACTGTAAGGTGAAGGAGAAGAAGCCCCTCACGGGCTCCCTAACTGAGGTATTTTGTCCTGTGTTTCATTTCGAGAGGGGATGCCGAGGGTTTGCTGTGATTTAATGGTTGGGGGTTGGGATGGAGAGAGAGAGAGAGAGAGAGATGGAGAGATGGAGAGGCAGGCGGGTGAGGATGTGCTGTGCATCAGGCGGAAGGCATCAGGAGCAGAGCGAGGGAGACGGAGGCACATCGCTGGCAGTAATGGAGGCTGATGTGTTGTGGTCAAACGGAAGCTGTGTGTGTCTGTCTGCGTCTGTCTGTCTCAGGTATGTGTGTGTGTGTGTGTGTGTGTGTGTGTGCAAACTGTCACTTCCCGTGTGCGTATGTACAGTATGTGTATGTTTTGTGGTGGAAGTGCTCCAGCTCTGCGATGTCTGTATTCAGGCTATGTGCATCTGTTGACATGCTTGATCCTATCGGAAGCCATTACCTCCAGCAGCAAACTGCTGCCTGTCTGTTTGTCTGTCTGGAGCTTCCAGGATGCTAAGATTAGCTTCTGCCTCTCCTTCTTCCTCCCTTCTTTCTTTCTCTCCCTCTCGATCCATCTCGTGTCTGGATGACCCCCCCCCCTCCTCTTCATCTCCATCCCTCCATCCCCGCCCCTCTAAATACACCGTTTTAAAGCCTCTCTTTTCCATTTCCATGTTGCTGTAGGTAGCAGCTTGCCCATGGTGCCTTTTTTTCCTGGGTGGAATAAAAAGACAAAGGCCGGCTGTGTGTGTGCGGGGGGCATTTTCAGGCATTTTCTGGCTGATTTAGCTTCACACTGCACTACTGCCCTTCAGCTTTTTTTTGTTTCTTATTCTAATCTCCCTCTTTTTATTCCCTTCCCCCGGTCCTCAGACCCCTGACTGGGAACCATTTAGAGCTGAAAGCATTGCTTATGAAGGGGAAAAAGATTGAAGCACGTCACAGGTCCAGAGAAAGGCCTGTTTTGATCTCATTGTGGTGTGTCTATGTGTGTGTGTGAATCGTCTCTTCATTGCGAGCCTCTCTCAGCCAGCCGGAGCAGTGAAAACACCCCCCCATCCCCCCCAACACAAAACACTCCATCCCAAATGAAAGGCATCGGTTCCAATCATTGAAAAACCATCTCTATAACTGTCCCCGTCAATGTTTAATTCCCTGCCACCACCACATGGGGAGATTTGGGGACAATCAGGTGGGATGATTGGGGCGTCTGTAAGGCTGGACGACAGACTGCAACCCATCCTCCTCCCCACAAAACTAAAACGCCAACAAAAACAGAGAAAATAACATTTCCAGCATGTAGCTACACATTTGCAGACTGGAAAATGCTGGTATCTGCGGCCTGTGCGTTTGGTTGGATTAACCCTTCACTGGGACAGATGGCTCCGTCCCCCTGCCGTGCTGACAAACCCCAGTCAGCTCGTCACCCCTCCTGCATTTGTGTGTGTGTGTGTGTCTGTGTGTTCATGCGTTTCACCAAAAAAAACAAAAAACAAGAAGAAGCACTGGCAGACAAGCTGTGGCGAAGATGGTGGATGGATCTGTTTTGGTTTGGGAATATGACGAGAGTCTGTTAGCCCTCCCCCTGTGTTTGTCTGTGTGTGTGTGTGTGTGTGTGTGTGTGTGTGTGTGTGTGTGTGTGTGTGTGTGTGTGTGTGTGTGTGTGTGTGTGTGTGTGTGTGTGTGTGTGTGTGTGTGTGTGTGTGTGTGTGTGTGTGTGTGCATACCGTCTTGTGGGTCTTGAAAATCATCCATGAAGACATGCCTCAGTATCTGCTTGGATAATGTGGACTAGCTGACTAGCTTGACATCAGAGCATGTTTATTGTGGCGATTTAGAGGAATGCTTCCATAATAACGTCTGCACAACAGTCGGGTCAATGAATGTTGCCAGATTTTCAAGGCAGGGCCACAACCCATGTTGTGTCTCTATTATCATCCACCAGCTACATTCAGTATCCTTTATATGGCTGCTTATATCAGCCAGGCAGATGCAACAGTAAACCCAACATAACCAGCCAAATACAGTCGGTTTGTAAAACCGTGTCTGCCGGATTACGCCCAAAACAAATGTGACTGTATGGTACACGCATGCTTAATGTGTGTTGCCTCCATTGTCGTCCTCCTGTGTTTACCCTGACTGTCATAAGCCAATAAACAGAGTAAAAGTGTTTTTTTTACTGAGAAACTGTGGCACATTGTGTTTTCGCACAGTTCCATCGTGCACTTTAATGTGCACGATGATAACTAGATGGCACGCATGCAATGAGTTTAAACGACTGGACTCTTTGAAAGACATTGAATCCTCTACTGGGCCTGCCTTTAATGTAACGCAGTCATCGCATTTCATTTCAATGAAGCATGATTCAGTGCACGGGGCAATTTTTGGTTTTCACTTTCATACAAGGCCGGACTAAGGGAAAGCATGTGCTTGCTATGTGTTGAGGCATCCATCTTTATTAGAGAGGGAGCCAGAGCTGTCATCACATTGGCCCACTGCTTCACCCCTCCGCTCCACTTTCTCACGTGAGACGTGCCCAGACTACACACGAGTTATACTAAAGATAAAAGAAGAATAAGCCAGACTGTAAGCTGCTCCTGACGTTTGCATGTTGAAGTCGATTGTTCAGTGAAAACAAAGAGTCTGTACAGGGGTAGTGACCTCACCTGCCCCCTGTAACCTGCGTCTCATCTCCGTTTGAGGCCAGCGGCTCGATGCTACTGTACATTAGCCGTCTCCGGCGTAACACACTCAAACTGTCAGCAGTTGGGTGGCATCGTGGGTAATGTAGGCTTCAATTTTTGACAAGGAAGAGCAATGCATGGAATAGATGAGAGGATATTTCTCATTCTGCTGCATTGTTTTTGAGCATAAATCCATAGATCATATGTATCAATATGGCATTTCATTGTTTATATTGGTGATCAGTGTTGGTTAGGACACAACAGATCCAATAATATTCCCTGTAGTCTACAGTATATTCAGTGTGCATTAGCCACAACCCAACATTTTTTTCATCACATCTGGATGTTGGTACTGCTGGTCATTTGTGTGGCAGCCAATAGCAATGAAGCAGCCGTTATTCTGCGTACCTCTGGTTCACATGACATCATCATCATCATCATCAGTGGAGTTTGGGCTTTTGGCAGGACTCAGTCGGCGGCTTGAGGAAAGCCGCACAGTTGTCTTCCAGTCAAACCCAAGCAGGAACCGTTCTGCCCGGCCACACAGGCAGTCGTCACATCTGCCAAACACACCACAGCCCAAGAAAACACAAACGAGCAGATCAGAGAGTCCGTGGTATTAACTTTCTTCATATTCTTTGTTTGAACAACGGAGTAGAGGAGTAGTGGCTTACAGATTCAAAGAGAGAGTTGTTTTTTCTGGTGTTGCAAATTTAAGGGACTGGAATAAATGTGAGGGGCAAGGAAAAGAGGGAGCAAACATAACACGAGTAGAAAGGAAAGATTGAAGTGGAGGGGTGTAGAGGAAGTAGAGGAAGAAGAGGCAGTAGAGGCAGTAGAGGCAGTAGAGGAAGAAGAGGAAGAAGAGGAAGAAGAGGAAGAAGAGGCAGTAGAGGCAGTAGAGGCAGAAGAGGAAGAAGAGGAAGAAGAGGCAGTAGAGGCAGTAGAGGAAAGAGAAGAAGTAGAGGCAGTAGAGGAAAGGGAGCAAGTAGAGGCAATAGAGGAAGTAGAGGAAAGAGAGGAAGTAGAGGAAGAAGAGGCAGTAGAGGAAAGGGAGGAAGTAGAGGCAGAAGAGGCAGTCGAGGAAGTAGAGGAAAGAGGAAGAAGAGGCAGTAGAGGAAAGAGAGGAAGTGAGGAAAGAGGAAGAAGAGGCAGTAGAGGAAAGAGAGGAAGAAGAGGCAGTAGAGGAAAGAGAGGAAGAAGAGGCAGTAGAGGAAGTAGAGGAAGAAGAGGCAGTAGAAGAAAGAGAGGAAGAAGAGGCAGTAGAGGAAAGAGAGGAAGAAGAGGCAGTAGAGGAAAGAGAGGAAGAAGAGGCAGTAGAGGAAAGAGAGGAAGAAGAGGCAGTCGAAGAAAGAGAGGAAGAAGAGGCAGTAGAGGGAAGAAGAGGAAGAAGAGGCAGTAGAGGAAAGAGAGGAAGTGGAGGAAGTAGAGGCAGTGAGCACCACAAGTTGCCTGTGCTCTCCACCGGGTCATGCTCATGAAAATTTGAAGCAGCTTCTTCTCTAACCTAGCACATACATTTAACTCTGTGTTTGTCAATGATTCATGTGAAAAACGAAAAAATAATCCCCAAAACACAGTCAGTCTGAGTGCTACCATTGTGTCCACGTCAGTCGCAAAACTGCTTAAAATGCACTCTTTCAAATACCTCCTGTCCTGAATGACCTAAGTACATCAGACCACAAGCCGAATAAGAATAGCTGGGCCTAATAATAGAACAATTATGATAATGAATCATTACCAAACACATTTATGATGGCCTACTTTTCACTCATGGCACTGATCAGTTCACCGTGGTGAATATGTTCTATGATATCATCCTTTCCCCCTTGTTGTTTTGTTTGTGTGTTATTTTCAATTTCAATCAAATTACCCAAGAAATGAACCCTCAGTGCTCTGAATTCTGGGTGTTTTCAGCCTCTCCGAACACGTCGTTTCTCTGAACCCGTGACTTTTGAAGACAATTTGTATCTAGGTCATACTGAAGTGTGTGTATCTGTTGGTGGAGTGTGGGCATACTCTAAAGGCCTGCCTCTAATGGAAAGATGGATTGTGATGGAAAAGGCTGCATTATTTGGTGTTTGAGATCCTGTAAAGTTTTCAGTCCGGAGTCTTTTGTCTTTTGTCTTTTGAGTCTCAATGTGATTGAAATGATCCGACTCACTTTGTCTTCGTAGCTGATGCAGACATGTTTTTAACTCCTAATGTCACAGTGTTTGGGTCGGTGTGTTTTCTTAAGAGCCGGACTAACTCGTTTGGTCAAGTCACCTCCCCTTCTTGTGTTAACAGGTTCAACTGGCCACAACCACATTGAGACTTCTTCACAAACATTATCATACTGGAGACGTGCTCCAAAAATGTGCTAATTGCAAATACAGAAATCGCAGCAGGGTGCACAATACTGCGATATATATAACCCTACTGTGTGACGGCCAGGGTTTGTGTGCATTAACCCAATTGGTCCTGCTTTTCTAACGGATGATGCCGTTATGTCACCATCATCATCATCAGTGACACACCGGCATGTGTGAGGCGGTCAGAGAGTGTGAACATTGGTCACAGCCAGTTTCAGGCAGAGAGATGTTCTAGATAAATCCAAGTTAGTTCTAAACTCCTTTACCATTGTAGTTTCCTTTACGTCGGATCCTTTGTGTGGTTGTTGGTAAAAAATATCCTTATTATTTATGTTTTCATTATGTTCCTCTTATATATGGATCACCTCATCCCCATCTGTCTGCCTGCCTGCCTTTTTTGCTCGAGGATATTGACAAAATTTCGCTTTTGTGTGGAGCGATCTTTCAGCGATACTCTCCTCAAAGTCTTCGGAGCCCCGGGGTCAGAACAAGCTCCTCCTCCTAGTTTGTCGAGCAAATAGAAAGTTGGACGAATCTTTTTGTGTGTCTGCATTACTGTTAGTGTGTATAATGTCACAGAAGGGTTTGTTTTGTCACCTCAAAGCAAGAATTCACCAAAGAAGACATGCAAAATCTGCTGCTTTTTTTTATATTTGTTCGCTCCAAGACAAACGGTGTATGAATATGGATGTTTTGCTGCTACAGCTTGCCGTCGTCGAACTAGTTTTCCCTGTCTTGAGCGGTGACGTTCTAGGATATTAGGACACAGTTACCTGGATCGCTATTTAATTTGGTTGAACCAGCACAAAGTCATGCTCAGTCTTTTTTCTCTCAAGCTTTGTGGATGTTTTGGGGTCCGCAAGAAGCGAAGGAAACCTGGTACGAACATGACAGAAGCATTTCAGTCCGGTTCCCTCGCATCTTTTAAGCACAAAAAGACGGTGCGTTTCAAGCAAGATGAAGACGGACTCATACAAAATGACAAACGCCACCACCAGACTGGATCCAAAGAAGATGTCAAGCGAGTTAACTCCCCGGCTCCCAGCTATAAACCCAAAGTCGTCCAAGGAGTCAAGCCCAACATTGTCCTTGTGGAGGGAACTAAATGTAGGTCACAGCTAAAATGCGAGGCCAGGCCTCGGGGATATCAGGCCCAGGGTGCTCTGTTGCTCTGGGGGGGGAACGCGAGCGTAGGAAATAAAACAGATTCTTCACACATGGTTATTTTTAGAAGCTAGGTTGTGGCTGTGTGCATGCACGTACAGCCTCCCTTCACGTTTTTCATGTGTTTTGATGCGATGGCGTCAGGTGACTGATCATTTAAACTCTGAACTGAGCACATTTTCCTCTCCCCCCCCCCCCCCCCCCCCTGCTAGCGTTTCTGTCCTTCTGAAAAATATAGCACGGTTGGTCATTACCTCTCAGTCTTTTATCGCATTGTGGAATATGTTTCAGTGGCGCCTGATTGAATAATATAGTCATTTTGGTCTTAATGCAACGTCATTGTACTGTCTCATCTAATGTTGGCGTCGTCCTCTGCCCTCACAAATGTCAGCAACCTTAGTCTGAGTGTGTCATGCCACTAGAAGGGCAGAAGCTCCCTTAAAATAGTCCTGACATCAATTAAATATAGATGAGTTTCTGGGTTTGTCTACCAGTGAGTGCTATTTGTGCTGGAAGAGGGGAAGGGGTGAAGATCTTTCTTATATTAAGTGCATTCAAGCGATCCATTTTGTTTTCCAGTATTTAAATCCTGAAGCCTATTTCGGGATTTGCATGTGGGTGGTTTGTTCAGTGCAAGACATACAAACACTTTCACCGTTAATTTAAACATAAAAGTAGCGTAAGAGGCTCACTGTCGTTCAACACTAGCTGGAGAGGTGACCCATGGATCCAATAGAGAGTGTGAGAAGGAAATGGACGTCTGTGCTTTCACGTTAAGTAGGCGGAGAGCTAGTTATAGATAGAGATTTGTAGTTATAACTATAGATGTGTTATTAATACTCATCTTGATAACTGACTGGAATAACTAGCTATTTGATGTTGTTTGCATGTGGCATTCAATACGGCAACACAAGCAAAAACACAAACTATGACGCTATCGTTGTCTCTGAACCTAGATATGACCACCTCAGTTGAGCTGACGGAAAGGAGACAATTTGATATTGATCCTCTGTAAGCTGTGTGGCAGTGTAGACCAACCGGGAAGGACAAGGTCACAGCGAGGCTTTTCACCGTTTGTTGTCGTGTATTGATTGTGGTTTGAAAGACATCATGGCGGAACCAGATGCTCTCTGTCGGTGAACAGCCCAGTGCTACGACACCGTGTGGAGGGGATGACGCTTGGTATTGGCGTTCGTCGCGGCAAAATACTGTCGCAAGCAAATTCTGTGCCATTATGTTTATTGACTTAACATTTGAGTTCGGCAGGTTTGTAGCGCGTTTTATCTTTCAACAGAAACGCTGCATATGTAATTCAGATCTACTTATGATCTAATTCATGTTTTAATGTGCCGGAGTACATTTTTGACCACTAAGTGTCAGAAAAACTGGCCAACTCACACAATCAAAGGCCCACAATAGAGATAGAGACAGACATAAATCTAAATATCTAAGGACTGGAGACACATATGTCGTAAGTGGCCACAGTCGATGGCTCACCGTGATGGGAGTTGTGGTCCGGCTGCCTAATGTGAATGCAGTCAGTTGCACCCACGATGTGAGATGTGAGAAGATTTTAAAGAGATTTGTAGTGTTTCCATCTGAAGTCCCGACTTGTTCATCGCAGAGCTTACGAATCCTTTCTGTCTCTCTTTCTCTGTTTGGGTTTAAAACCAAAGCATGATAAAGAGGCGCATTTGCATTATTTTTGTTAACGAGAGTTAAGACCACATGGGTAATTACTACGGATGAACTAAATAGTTCAAAGCTTCATTCATAACGTTGACATTGAAATTATTATTATTATTATTAATAACTTACAGAAACATTGCACGCAATAGTCCACCGGTGTCCTACTTCCATCTCTCTCTAACACACACAGTGAGCAAAGCAGTGCTCTTACAGTGTCCTCTGTAATTACCTCCTTTGTCTGAAAGTCCAAAGTTACTAAAAAAGATGGACGTAATGATTTCTAAAACTCACACTGTTTTTATCTAACAAAATATTTGCCTTCAATTGATATAAATTAGTCGGCATTTAGCCTTTTAAAAACTCAAATTTTAGCCTGCGGTCTAAACGTGTTTTCTCTCCTGCACATACCTGTATTTATGGAACAGAACCATACATTTCATTTTTATAACCACAATGACACTAAATCAGACGTAGGCCAGCATGTTACCTTTTTATTCAATATCGTTTCCTTGGAAGTCAGAGTACAGTAAATGGAGAGCCATCAAAAGGCAACAATGCCATCTAAATACTGACTGAATAAACAAAACAATTAGTTTTGACTTTTTCGTTAATACTATCACAGAGTGGAGTTTTGAATGTGTGCAAATATCAGGGTTCACACACAATTTCCAAACTTTTCTAAGACCCATAATACAATTTTCATGACCATTCACAAACAGACCTGTATAGTATACTTTACTCCAAATGTAATTATTGATAAACAATGCTACATCATACCTACGTAGCCTACATACTACATCATATTTCATGGCCCATGGCCGTGGAAGGCAATATTATGCTTTGGACTCATGTTGAGTAAAAAGTTGTATAAATTGTATAAGTGCGAAACCATAGAAAACGTATGCAACCAGTCTGCTATCAGAAAAGAACAGAGAAACAGGGTTTTTCCTATTACATGCTAGAGAAATGGATGCATTGTGGGAAAGATGTCAGGGGTCCTTTTATAATACAGGAAGCTTTGAGGATGCAGAGAAGCCTGCATTGTGTTTTCCGTTGTCCTCGTTATGTGCTGGTGTGACTTGAGGTCTGAGGCGTTGCAGGCCCCATACCAGATCTTCAGCTAGTGACTCATTTTTAATGGAGCCTCTGTACATTGTACACGAGATTAGGGTTGGTAGTCTTGCCTGTCTCAGTTGCTGCAAGAAGTGGAGCCATTTAACTTGTATAGCCAGGGAAGATGGGATGGTCCACGCTGAGAGACGTGGTGTTCCCGACTCCTCCTACAACAGAAGTGCTGATATCCAGTAAGGTTTGGTCAGGATGGGCCTTGTTGAAGTCAGCGGTCACCTTAAGAAGCAAGTTATTATTATACATTATACATTAGAACTGTATAGTACCTGGTACTTTTTTGGAACCCCCTCAGTCGAGGTTCCAGGCAAGCTGAGCTGATGCTAGAAGAACACTGCACACCACTGATTGGTCAGAGAGAATTGTCCTTTACTTTTACCTTTTCATTTTTAAATAGCCAGGCAATTCGACAGCTTTTTTTTTTGTTATTCGCTCGACCCAGAAGAAGTTTAAAAACAATCATTCCAATTAGCTGAGAGCCCTGCCTCCACTGAACGGGTACTACCTGCAGTGGAAAACAGATAGAGAAAAGGACATGGTACCAAAAACAATGAGTCGAGTCGAGCGCCGCCTTACCAGGCAGTTGAAACATGGCTTCAGCTGAGAAAGCTGGCGCAATAAGGCAGCTGGAGGGATCTCATGAGATGGACAGGCTGAATTGTATGCCTTCTATAACTACAATCGTTGCTCCAAGCAGTTTATTATGACTATTGTGAGAGTAATTGTCTGGACTCTAATCCTGTTTGCTTCTTTATCGGAGGAATGGCGGTAACAGCTTTGACCCATTCAGGAATGAACATCTGGGGGACACCACATAGTAAAGATGTCCCTAAAGCGTATACTTGTAGCATTTTGCCAATTTTTCCTGAGCTTTGATTGTTTCCATGATAACTTTTCAAACACACACACACACACACATAACAATGCTTGTGTTATTTTGCCATAGTGCTGAAAGTGCCCTTACTCTCACTGAGTTGCTAGAGACTCATTTCATTTAATCCTATTTCCCACTGGCCAAGTGTCTATTTTGGCCACATTAATGCTGGAATATCTAATTAAACCAGGATGGGGGGGATAGGACAGAGGGATAAACAATTGATATGAAGGTTCCCTTTTGTGGTGTGGCTGTGATGTGGTTCGCCTGAACTACAACGTGGTTATTTGGTGATCAGTAACTGTAGATACAGTGCAGAGGAGCTGAGCTCTCATTGTGGGGGTCCAATCGAGTCACCATAGGTGGTTCACAGCAGAGACAGGACAGTTCTCTCACTGTGGCTGTTATGGTAATGAAACTGTGTGTGTGTGTGTGTGTGTTTGCAGGGGGAGATGGGTGCATAAAGCTCCATTAAGTGATTACCCTCCACCCTCAGCTCCCGTTTAGCCCCAGACCATGCCATTTGGTGTCCATGCACCTCCTCCCTATTGTGTGTGCGCGCATGTGTACATATGTATGTGTTGGCTGGCAGGGGGTGGAACAGCTGCTGATTATAGCAGTAGGTGTTTCCTTCCCAACCCCCTTTTTGTACCATTACAAGCCGTTCACATGCACCCGCACCACATCACACTGCTGGTATGTGAGTCAACCCTCTGCTGGATCGCCTGAAGGGAGACGTGGCTCAGCATTGTGCCCTCATCTGTGTGAAGGGACGGGCCAGAGGATAGACACAGAGGGAGGGGCACAGAACCGATCATGTGTGGTTACGTGGAGCTCCAAATGTTAAAACATAAATTACAAAAATCTTACTGCACCTAAAAAGCAAAAGGAAATTTAGCAGGCACCCAGCTTCACGTCCATGTAGTCGACCCTCTCCGAGTATGCAAACAGATTTGACGTAAAGCACTAGTGTTGACATGTGTTGAATGTCTGTCTCCCCTTTATCCAGAGTCAAATAACATAGACTAATTGGCTTGATAGTTCAAATTTGCTGCCCGACTGACAGCGTACTGTACTGAGGGGGTGGACACAATAACATGAACACCCACCCGTTATATTGTGTTCTAATATAACATACAGCTTTCCAACAAACGCTCCCTGTGTGAAAGGGCAGAATGTTTGGCGCTTGTTGAGCTGCTTTTGGTCCAATATTGGTTTGATGAAGAGATAAATAGGAAACACTGTGTATAAGACAAAGAAGAAGTAGAGGCTTTCATTTTGGCCAGTCCTCAGAATTTATGTTTTGCAGGCATAGCATTAAAAAGATAGCAAGCAATGAATGTGTATTCATTTTATTCTCTGTTGGTATCTCTCCGTTCTCTCCAGCCTTCTCCCACTCTCATTGTATTTGCGTATGCATCATTTATGCTTTCTCATACTCTGTGGTGCTTCATATTTCTGTCATGGAATTGAAAAAGGGAGTTGTGAAGCCAGAGGAGACCGTGTAGAGGACTGCGTCATCACTGGAGGACAAACTTGCCCTCGCAGCTTCCCCACCTCTCTCTGTGTCTCTGTCTCTGTGTCTCTGTCTCTGTGTCTCTCTCTCTCTCTCGCTCTCTCTCTCGCTCTCTCCCTCTCTGTCTCTCTCTCTGTCTGTCTCTCTCGCTCTCTCTCTCTATTTCTCTCTCTGTCTCTCTCTGTCTCTGTGTCTCTGTGTCTCTGTCTCTCTCTCTCTGTGTCTCTGTCTCTCTCTCTCTGTCTCTCTCTCTCTATTTCTCTCTCTGTCTCTGTGTTTCTCTGTTTGTCTCTCTCTCTCTCTTTCTATCTTCTGTCTCTGTGTCTCTCTCTGTTTCTCTGTCTCTCTCTGTCTCTGTGTCTCTGTGTTTGTCTCTCTGTCTCTCTCTCTCTCTTTCTATCTTCTGTCTCTGTGTCTCTCTCTGTTTCTCTGTCTCTCTCTCTCCCCCCCCCCCCATCCTTCCTGGGTTGTCCCTAGCAACAGCAGAGACCCAGTGGCATGATGCATGAAGACAGTGAAATTACTTTGCTTCTTCTTACCTTTGTTGTTTTTTTTGAAGCACATACAGTCCTGGAGCATGTATTGTTGTGCATTATACAGTAACAGGCTACTCTTCTTCTGATTTGTTTTAGGGGGGGGGGGCATGCTTGTGTGTGTGTTTCGATGCAGCGGCGGTGTCTCTGAGCTCCCTGTGCTACAGTACCACTGTCAATATCTCAACCCTTGTTTCCTTGATCATTTTCTTGAATTGCTAATGATGAGTTCATTTTTATTCTTCATTATATTTTTTTTAACAACGCCCACCCAGCCATCTCAGCCGGAGAAGATGTTACAGCCGTTAAGCCATGAGACAGCCAGCACTAGACGAACACCCTCACAGCAAATCCTCAAGGCTTCATTGTGTGTGTGCCAGTAGCTGGATTATGCTAACTCTTAGCTTTGGTAGTCTCACTCCTTCTCTCGCTTCCTCTGCATTTTAGTTGTCTTTTGGCTCCTCCAGTCCCAACTCTAGGCAGGAGGCTCTTCTCACTCTATTTCACAGCTTGGTCAATGGAGCTTTTGGTGTGTGTGTGTGTGTGTGTGTGTGTGTGTGTGTGTGTGTGTGGGGTATTGAATGAATTAGGCCTATAGCGATGATACTGTCTCACCCCTGGGTCTGAGCCAAGGCTCTGCTTTTCCATCCCTTTTGAAACACTGCTCACAATTCCGCTTCCTACTTGGTTTTCTAAGAGCAGCAGTGTCTAAATGGAGTCCAATCAATGGCCACTTTTGTGTGGGAAGTGAACTGACAGTCGGCTGAAGGCTCGGCCTCGGCTGAGGACTCTCCAAGGTTGACGTTGTGTAAAAAGACTCGGTGCCTGGGAATGAGACGGACCGACTTATTTGTTTGACAGACTTCAGAGGGGATTTGTTTTGACTTTTGATCAATTTTCCTCTTGCCGCACGAGTGTCTGGCCCCAAAGTTTGGAAGTTTGAGGGCGCTAAAGTATTGTTGCTAGTGATGAACAGGAAGCGCTCCTTGTGTTGTGCCCATACAGTAGCTTATAACAGAGATAACGTAAAAGAAATAGAGTGATTTTGTGTGAGAGATTTTGTGTCTCCAGATAACACACATGCCTTTTTGTTCATGTATCGTATGCTTGCGTGAGTGTATTCTACATGTACGCTCGTTTGGGTACGGATCTGTGATTTATCACCAGTGTCACTGAGCGTGGCTGCAGTGGGAGCCTCTCCCCTTATCCCCACACATCTATTTTTACCGGCTTATTGCCTACCAGCCCAATGGAGACACGACAGGATAGATCAAGAGAGGGAAAGCAAGGGAAAGCCCTCTGTTGTCTGTCAGAACAAAGATGAGAAAGATTATTTATGCTTACATTTATTCCATTTTTCCAGCACTGACGGAAACATTTTCTTTTTTTGCAGTCGGAAACAATAAATGCAGCAGAGAGTGAGACACACGAGCAGGAAATGTGCACTAGTGAGGCAAAGATTGCGTGATTGAATGGAGCAAAGAAATCTGAATGTTTAAAACAAAAAGAAAGACCGCCTTTTATCATCACTTAAATTGGCGTCTCACTATTATCTCAGCTGTTTACCATCGACGCCACACTGGCCAACTGTCCACAGTCATTAAAGACAAGTGCTAGAATCACACAGGCTACATGCCAAACCACACACACATACATATTCACACACATACACACACACACACACTCCCATTTCCCCTCACATATGGCAGGATCCCACTAAGGTGCTACTACGATACCTCACACTCTACCCCAGTGTGAAGGAAGATCACAGCAAACAATGGAGACTCACGTGAAAGTGTAGTAAGAATAAACGGCTGCTAAACCAGTTTTCAGACGCTAACGTCTTGAAGAATATGACTTTTCTGTTCGTACAAGAAGTGGAGTGAATACCAAGATGAAAGCAATGCTTCCAGTGAATTATTGCACACCAGCTGCCACTGAAATCTTCACCTTTTAGTCCTTGTTATTCTTTCTAGTCTGCTAACTCCCACTCTGTCTCTGATTCGCTGTCCAGGTACAACCCGCGCCCCACGTGCCGGAGAAGTTTCTGGCGTGGACTACAACTTCCTTCCAGTGGAGGACTTCCTGGAGTTGGAGAAGAGTGGGACCCTGTTGGAGATAGGAACGTATGACGGTAAATCAGAAAATCGCACATTTGGTCCGACGTATTGTATGTAGCGTTATGTTAGCTTTCAGATACCTAGAACATCAGCAGCAAACGTCAAGGGCTTTTTAAAACGAGGCTTGCCGGCACAGTGGGACACACGGCCATTCAAACCTTTTTAGCGGAGGAGTTCTCAGACACAACTTTCACTCGTCTTCTCTCCGTGTGTCAATAAGTGAACGAGCTTAAGTAGTCGAACGGCATTGAACCTGACTTTACACAGATGTGTGCCAGCTTGCGTGGCAGAAAATAACCAAGTTCCCTCTGTACCTCCAGCCAGTGCTTAAACTCGCTCACCCACGGTACATCGTCAGCAAGCAGGCGCGTTGTGTCCCTGTCCGGGCCAATCAGCCTGCTTCTGGACAGGTGCACCTGCTGGCACAGCAGGAGGGAACCATGTCTCCTCTCTGCCTCCAGCCGGCGCTCAAAACATGTCACGTGTTGGTGTCAGTCTCCTTGAGTCGGAGAGAACAGTCTCCTTGAGTCGGAGAGAACAGTCTCCTTGAGTCGGAGAGAACAGTCTTCACTTTGGATTCTGTTTGCATTGACGATCATCCATCACATCCAAAATAAATCCATTGCAGAGCGACAGATGAACAGAGAGTCTCCTCAGTACATCGTAGTTTGCATTGCAGCGGGAAGACGTGTTGTGTTTTTACACGATTTGTTTTCTCAAATGGCCAAATTCTCATACCCTCGCTTGTTTGGTATGCGCCGCTATCGCCATCGCTGTGTCCAACACAAATGTAGGTCAGACAGCCCTCAGCAACCTGTTTACCTCCGCTCTCTGAGGGGTTGTTGAAAGTAGCTCTCGGACACACTGGAACACTCCGGCTAAAGTAAAAGTAGACGAGAAGAAGTTGATGGGAGAGTTAAAAAGGTTGCTGTCAAACTCTTGACATGCTTTGTCTTTCATGAAAGCAAAACATCACAAAAAAAAGTTCATGAAAAATGTATGTGGTGGGTGTTGGATATATAGAGAGGTACTGGGCCTGTGTTAGTGTTTGGTTGGGTTTTTTTGGGCACAGACACACATAAGCCTTTTAGGTCAGATCACGGGTCTTTCAGTCTAATAAGTGATTGACAGTTGCCTTGCGACATTACTGTAATCACATCCTACCTATTATCAGTTGTCAAGATAGTGCTCCTTTCTAGCTGCCAAAGCTTTAAACAAAATGTTAGTGGAACTAGTCGTCATGTGTTTCAATATTCCTTTCCCAGTGCAGAGATCACCCTCCCTACCAGCCATTAGAGTTGATATACAGTGTATGAACTGTATTCACAGTTTGTTCCTGATGAACATTAGACATTCAAATCAAGGCAAAATGATCGAACAAGATGCCACCATTTAAAATGCGTTTGTTTAGATGCTACAGTTGATCACACAGCAGGATAAACTGTAGCATCTAAAGGAATGCATTTTCCATTTCCGACTCATTGGGCTGCTGGCCATCCAAAAAAGATGGAAACTAAGAAACGTCCGTTTTATCAGGAAGTCCATTTTATGTTGTCACCTGCCAAAGTACGTGTCACATGTAGCACACAACACTTTGCTGATAAACTACTGACACACTGGAAGGACTGTAAACAACAACACTACCGTGTATCATCTCCATTCAGTCAGATGATGTTTAATTAAGTGTCTGCTGTGTCCACTTAGCTGGTTCACTGTTCCATAACAATGGATTTCCCTCTGACGGCAAACCAGGCCAATGGACTTCTGACTGGCAACCTGCTCACTCAACTCCACTGATGACCGTATGGAGGAAATCAGGAGCTTTCAGATATCTGCTCTGTCACTTTAAAGCTGGGGTCTTCAACGTTTTTCAGGCCAAGTACCCCCAAACTGATAGAGCGATGGAGCAGGGACCCCCGACTATATATATTGTATAAAATTGTGTTTTATATTAAACTGGGCCTAGTGCCATATGCGATTGGTCAGTGGGCTAGCGTGACATGTTGGGCCCTAAAGCAGCTTTAACTTGTGACTGCGTGGCTGTTTATAGTCAGTAAAAACATGGTTTATTCAATTAGTACTCAATTTAATACAATTTGTGAGATGACAAAATGTTGTTGTTTTGGACTATATGAGGATCCAACTAAAGGAAATGACTGAATTGATCAAACAAACAGTTTAACCTTTTGTTGACGAGCTTTCAGTTCAAGTCTGTGTGGTATAAACAGTGTTGTGTGAAAGTACAGACGAGCAAAAGCATCCATCACCATGCCTCACTATGGGTTTTACTAACCGTATACAAGCATACTTACCGTCTTCAACAGTAACAGTATCTTGTGTTTTGGTCCAGAAATACAATAATAACATGTTTGTTGGCACTTTAAATATTTGAACAGGTTTTATCATAGAAAAGCTATTTTGAAAACTGCTAATAAAGCTTTTTAATGGCCGAGATTGGAAGTCGGTATTAATTATTATTGTTATCAATTACCCATGTGCTCGTCCTGCTAAGACCTGCCAAGATGTCTGCTGTGAAAAAAAAAGTGTGTTCTCCATTTAAGTTGTAGTTATCTTTTGACTGTAACTTTGCCACCTGGTCGAGGAGATATATTTTTTCATGGCCTTTATGTTTTGGACGCTGCTGTCGCATTAAGATGTTGTTCTTATATTCTGGTTTTCGGATGGTACATTCTCCTTAAGTCTGCCTGCTCTAACTTTGGATGAAAATGACTCAGTTTGTCAAAACAGAAGAAAGAAGATCAGCTCTGCATGTTTCATTCTCTCGTCGGTTTAGCTGAAATGTTGTTCTGGAACTGGAAGACAATTTGGCTGCAAACTGCTGCACTAAAAGTCTTCAGAAATGTTTATGAACTATTTGGAAGAAAACTACCACTGTTCTTGTGTATCCAAATACTTACTTACTTACTTGAGTTCTAACAGTGGAAAAATTATGTAACATTGTTTGAGAAACACCATTTGAGTAAAACATTCTCTAGTTTGTGAACTTTATTTGGCTCAAACAAGAAAGAAGTTTAGCTTTGCTTCAGAGATTCACATTCTCCCACAGAAACCCAGTGTCTCTATTTGCATACAAAGGCAAAGCCACACACGCAACCCTTTGACCCCTCCTACTAAAATACCCGTCTTTTCTCCCTCTTTTTTTTTTTTTAATCTCTGCCTCCTCCTCTTGTTGCCTAGGAAACTTTTATGGGACGCCCAAGCCACCGGTGCAGCCCCCCAGTGGGAAAGTAATTAACAGTAGCGGTAGCGGCGGTGATGCCCCACTGCCAGACGGGCTCAGCGGTGGTAGCCTGCCGGGCTCGCAGCACTCCACTCCCCGACGCAGCAAGTCCTACAATGACATGCACAATGCTGGACTAGTGCCTGGAGAGACGCAGGAGGACGACGAGGACCTCCCTGACATGAACAGTAGCTTTACAGGTATGTGTAGCGGGCAGGAGGCCGATGAAGAAGGGGGGGGGGTGGTATCTTCTGTGACTGTCGAGGGAACTTTTGTCATGTCTGAGAAAATAACTCTGATGATGTCATCAGAGTTTTAATTTACAACCTTCAAAGTTTTGAGAGGAAGTTTAGCAGTCAGGTAGGGTCTAATGATATATATATATATATATATATATATATATATATATATATATATATATATATATATATATATATATATATATATATATCATCCCGTTGCATCATGGGAAATGTAGGATCCAGTGTTTTGATCCATGATAAGGACTCGTGTCAGGATATCTCTCGCCGTTCTGCTTCAGGTCCCCCCAATTTTGAACAGATGAAATACTAAACAGCTGGATTAACCCTTTACGTAATTGGGTTTTTGTATAGTTGACAAAACAAGGAATTTGAAGACCTCACATAAGATTGTTAAGATTAAACAGCTGATTTAATCAGGCAATATTTAATCGGTGAATTGATGATGAAAGCAACCCACCACACCCAAAACTATTTACGACAGACATCATTGAAATGCAAAGTGAATGCTGAACCTCACAAGTACAGTCGTTTGAGTTGATTGTTCAGCTGGGCTGCTGAGCAGCCTGCACAGTCCTCTGGCTGTTTAGTTGAGCACAGATGTGCATTTTTCTTCTGTTGAGCAGCTCCATTCTGAGAGCATGGAGATGAAATCCAATAACGTGTCACTCAAGGCACATTTGAAACACATTCTGAAGCCAGGTGTAAACAACAGCCTGTCTCTAATGGATTTAGGCACAATTTTAATTTATTTGGATGCAAAATACCCGAACGGAACTAGGCTGGTACTATAGTCCACATTAAATACAATTTGGCAGCGTCGCACCGGCCACAGCCAATATGAAGCGCCACATTTGGCATCGGCACACAGTGTGTACAGGCGAGCTAGTTTCACACAGGTTTTTCCACCTTTTCACAATCGTGCCTGCAACTAACTTGTCAAGTGACCACTTATTGTTGGTTTATTGTCATTTTCTAGCTGTAGTTGTATGTTTTTGCAGAACTTACACCATGACTCACATGCTTCTTCAGCTGGTGTCGACACCTTTAAAACAAACAGACCTGGAGTCAGTGAGTACACAGGCAGTTGCTTGCAGAGCCGTCCTCGACAGCAGCCTGAGAACATGCTGTGTTCTGTTTATTCTGGAGTATAACACTGGAATGCGAAACCGGCTTTCTGCAGCTCGGTTTGGAAGGAGAGACGAACTGAATATTTAGTTGTGATGGATGAAGTGGGAGGCAATGCAAGTGGAGACAAGGCAGCAGGAAATTAAATAGAAAAGAGGGAGTGGCCGGGAAAAAGCAAAGTGGGCAAGTCTGAAAAGGGGATTGGACAGAGAAAGAAAGAGAGGCAAGGGAGGATTGCATTTTGTGAAGGAGGATAAGCTCATAAACATGAAGAAAGAGCACAAAGGAGGTAGAGAGAGCACTTTGGTGTGGTGAGAGGCAGCAGAACACAACAGCTTCTTTGATTGGTAAGTAAGTGGTCTCTGGGTTTGACTACATCTGCCTGTATCTATGCGTCAAAAAATGTCAAATAGTGCCATCTGGCTGCAAGCAGCAGAGGGTGGATGACTGAGCAACCTCCATTTTTGTAACCAGGCTTAATGATCCTGTTAGTACTTGGTGGTAGGTCACTGGTGTTGGTGAATTAGAGGGAGATTTGATGAGATGAATTCTAAATGTTTGGAAGCACGATGCTGACATCAGTGCTGTTTTTTATTTATTTAAAGGGGCTCTGATTGTTTTTGAGTATTAATATTGGCCCATGTTTGGATACCTCCTCTTGTGTGTTAGTAGGTCAGTTGTATGGAGGTTGACTCAGCCCTGAAGCTGCTTCTGCCATGTGTTTTGAGAAGGTGGGACCGAAAGTTGTTTATTTGCCGCCTGTGATTGCGTTAGCTATGAGGGGGGCCAGTCTAGTAGTCTAGTGCGAGTGTGAAAATGAGATAACAGGAAATTAGGTGCTAGCACTTCAGAAGCCGCGGTTGTAGGTGTGAACTGCCCACTCGGCAGTTTTTAACTGAAGTAAATGTCTCTACAGCTGTGAGTGTAACACAGTGATTTTAGGTAAAAAAAACTATGTGAATGCTTTGGAAAGTCCTTGGACCGAGGCTAGATGGTGCTTTTTAAAAACTCAACTACTACCATCTTTTGGAATTAACTCTTGACTGCACAGGTAAATGAGATTTTTTCATTGGAAACAATCGTTTCTCCGAAAAAACCTTTTTGGGGTTTTGAGGCTGCTTTTGTGGCACCCAACTTGTTTCCACTGCTACTTTTTGAACGTACAAGTGTTTCAGCATCCTTTTAACCAGAACTGTTCCTAACACCCAGTCACGTTTGCCTTAAATTCTGCAGGAGATTCTAGTGAATTAGACGAGATTCCTCACTCAGTGCACCCCTTCGCCCCCCGCAAGAGTGACCCGCCCTACATTGGGAGAACCCCCTCACCATCGGCCACCACGGAGAGCACTCAGCAGTCACACTCTCACCTGAGCCATCCTCCCCCGGAGGATCCTCTGGGAACGCTGCCCGACAACTGGGAGATGGCCTACACCGAGAACGGAGAGGTCTACTTCATAGAGTAAGTTAACTCGAGGGCAAAGTTCCACTTTTCACTCTGACATCAAGTATAGAAACAAGGCTTTCATACAGTTACTCACTTCGTGGTTGTAGATTCATGTTTCTGCTTAATGTGATGTTGTGGACATTAATTGAAAGCTTTAGGAAGTGGGGTAAAAAGTCCTACATCACAAACAGTGGCGGCTGGTGGAAAATGTTCTTGGTAGGGCTGTGCCACATCCAATCAATTTCAGCAAACATCCCAGAATGATTTAATGCAAACAAATTAAGGTATCAAACGCGCATTACTACTTTGCAGTTAAATATTTAACATTTATTCCAACACGAAAAAAAGCAGTAAATAACACTTTCACAAACACGTCAGGACATCTTATTTTAGTCACCCTCACAGGGAATTCAGTATAATATAATATATATAACATATAATAATATTCTGTATAATATAATAATATATATATATATCATATAATATTCTGTATAATATAATAATATATATATCATATAATATTCTGTATAATATAATAATATATATGTCATATAATAATATTCACTATAATATAAAACACACACACACACACACACACACACACACATATATATATATAATAATATATATATATATATATATATATATATATATATATATATATAACTATATATCCATTTCTCAGACAGGTGCTTCATGTCCCTCACTCCCTAACTGTCCATGCTGGTTCTGTCCCCGTTGTTTTAAAAAGATAAATAAGTTATTATCATGACGTCATCCAGCGAGTCAAACCTGTCTGGTGTACAGCTAGTAGAGAAGCTTCATGTACTGCTTCTCTTTCCTGCTAGTCTGCTGTCTGATTGTGAGGTCAGGCTGATCTGGGATCAGCTCTTTCAGTAGTTTCTCCTCTCAGTTCTCCTCTCAAACGGGTCTTGGAGGAGTAGTGCTCACACTGGCGCTCTCCTGTAGAGACTTCTCCTGACGAGAACGCGCAGCTTGGGGCAGGAAAAAAACTGCCCCAAGCTGAATCTATTTGAGGACGCTGATTGGCTGAATTGTATGTCACTCATTTATATCTTTACTCAGCATTGGCTAAACTGCTTTATAGACCCGCCTCTTTGGGGCAGTTTTTCCAGCACCCCAGCAGCTGAGACACACAGAGAGGAAGAGCAGACAGGCAGAGAGGACAAGCAGGAAAAGAATATATTTACCGCAGATATCATATTTTACACATATTACTGGGTGATTCCATGTTTCAAAAACACAAATATTGACAATTTGTATAGTTTATTTTAATTTTAATTTTATTTTAATTTTAATTTTAATTTTTTGTAGCTCTAGGGGGGGCGGCGCCCTAGCGCCCTCTATGGACCAGCCGCCACTGATCACAAACAATATAATGGAGAATAAATCCAGACCACTGCTGATTTCTTTCTTTCTAAGGCATATACGTAGATTTGAATAAGAAACTGGGAAATGAAGTCTGCACGATAGAACTTTGGGAAGAAAATGTATCACAGGTCCATTTTATAGCGGTTACTTTTTGCTATTTGTTGTTGTTACTCCTAAAACATCCTAAATACAGAGTACAAAGAGGTAAGTCTGGTATAAGTACTGTGACCGTGTAAGATTCTGTAAGGTTCACTGATTTATTCAAGACTCTAATTCTCTGCAGTCTGTTATTAAAGTAAATGGTGGAAGAGCTTTTCCTCTCAGAGATCATATTCAAGTTCTTTGTGTTTTCCCTGTTGACTTAATATTAACATCATTAACAAGTTAGTTCACGATAAACCAGCAAATCATCTAGAAATGTGCACTGTGATCTTTAAATCCTGTCAAAATCTTCGAGACCTTTATTGCTACATACCAGATGTGAGGACTTGAGGACATTTTCCATTATTTCTAACCTTTAATTTCCTTTAATTTGTGTGTATTTCCCGTTTAGCCACAACACAAAGACCACCTCCTGGATAGACCCTCGGTGCCTGGACAAGCCTCAGAAACCCTTGGAAGAATGTGAAGATGATGGTACGTTCATGAGCTACCTATGAGATTCTGTGTTCATGTCAAATCCTCTACGTATGCGTTACACTCCTTTCAAATGCAAAACCCATTGTATGACACGGACTATTGAACAGCATTGCCTTACGTAGAAATACAGGTTTCTCCCATACTGTCTCATTGTTATTAAAGAACTATCAGAAACAAACACCTGTTCAGTAAGTAAATGACTCGTTTTAGATCCTTTTCATATGTGTCCAATGAACTAACCCTGTATTTAGATTGGGTTAGAAAACACCGTTGTTCACTTCCTGTTTCTCAGTGTATTGTCCTGAAAATCACAGAGGGCAGCGGTTCCCTCAGCAGCCTTTGGGTGTCAGTGTTGGGTCACGGAAAATGTCGAGAAGTCATCGGGTGGCTCTGCTCTGCTCCTTCTCTCAGCTGTTTGTCAGAGCAAGATGCCCCACAGATCCAGTCGTTTGGGGAAAACATGCCTTGTGATTTTTTGTCACATGAGGCTGCGGCTCTCAGATGTTGTTAAACTGACTCACAGATGTGCACCCGTCCCCCCCCCCCCCTCTCTGTTTCTCTTCTCTTTCCATTTCACAACGATCCTGTGCTGCTGTGCGGTCCGTCCCGCTGAGTAGAAGGGGTACACACGGAGGAGCTGGACAATGACCTCGGTAGGATCTTCTCTCATCTTCTACACTCTCACTCCATCACTCTCAGAGTGTCACGTTGGCGTTTTGCACACATCTGATTCACTGTCGCAACTCAAAAACTTCCAGCTGAATTTTATTTTGAGCAAGTGGAGTCAGTTAATAGTGCTCATCTACATGCCACCACCAGTGGCTCACACAGAGTCATTTGCTGTTGGTGAGAGATGACTATGACAATGACTGTAATTATCTAGAGATGACACATTATGCCAGGCTGACAGATATTTGACCTTTTACCTAGTCTATTCTCAGTGTGTGGCTTTTGACACGCACCGGGTGTGATCAGAAAGCCGGCCTCGGACACAACAGTCAACTTGCCCACATGCCACCAGCAAACCAGACGCATTCACACATTCATACATAAGAGACGAGAGTCAGACCGAGGAGGAATCTTACAATCATGCTTTTCTAATGGCTGCCTGTCTGAGCCAGACGACAACAAACCTTTTTAATTATTTTTTTTTACCTGTGGCCCATCAGCACACTAACCAACCAATCAGACACAGCAGCGCGGCCACTTGTGCAGGATAACTGGTGTCTGGAGACCGTGCCCTGCACCGATAATGAACGATGCCATTCCATTGAAATACAGGGACGAAAAGGATAAATACACACAAATTCACTTTTGTTTCTGTAGAATTTGGAATAACGCCAAATGTACTGTTTATTGCTATTGACAAGTGAAAGAATGAAACGTCTTCTTTTAGCTTGATTTGTAACCAGGTTCAGTTTTGTAAAATGGGATTGGAGAGGTTTTCATCAGCCCCGGGGACTTATATAGGAGCCCTAAATATGTATTCAAATCGAGTATATCTTTTTATCATCTGCTAAAGCTGCATTAATCAATATTTGTTTCTATGTCATGTGAAAGGGTTAACTCACAGAGAAATACCACATTAGCGCTCATTTTCCTGCAGCAGCAGGAGGCTGTTTTCAGCAAACAGCAACACAAACAGAACATCACGTGGGGAAAAAAATCATCTACAGTCTCATTGGCAGCTCCCATTGGTTAATGTGTTAAACAGCTGCCATGTTATAGCCATCAGATCAGACCATAAGTCAGCCTCCGACCGGATCAACATGTTCAATAATTATTGATCAACACAATCCAATACAGGTGGGCAGAGGAACGCAATTAACTTCAGTGCTCTGAGGAGGAGCAGGCTCCATCATTTTATGAACGCACACACACACACACACACACACACACACACACACACACACACACTCAAAGTGCCTCTGTAGTACATGCTTACTCCAGAGAAATCAATTGCAGCACAGTATCAAGAGAATGAGATGCAAATAGTTAAAAATGTCATTCATCATGCTTGACTCCCCCTTGAATTCACAATCTATTCCTGAAGCTGACGTTGGGGACACAGTGAGAGCAGAAAACACTGCTTGATGAGGGACAGATCTCTTTCTCTTTGTCTTTCTCATTTATGTTTACACTCACTGAAGTGTACACCATACTGTTAAGAAGGTTGCAGCACCAAAATGTCCTCTCTCTCTCTCTCTCTCTCACTCACTCACTCACTCACTCACTCATATGCACACACACACACAGTCACAGGTGCTCCTCCAGGAGCGGAACCAGCGCAGTGTGAAATCAAGTGGGTGATTAAAATTTAGGGGGAGGCGATGCGGGACCGCATTCCATTTAGCGTTCCAGTTCAGAAATCTGAATGATAATTCACCATGCCCGCTTTGTGGGTTCACCCTGTTCGACTGCACCGGCGCTTTAACCTTGCATTTCCTTTTTTTTTTTGCTGCATGTGCTTTTTGTGTTAGCCGCCTTTTTTAAAAGGTGCTGAAAATATGGAATTGTAGTAACTCGATTTGCTTGCAAGCGTTTCAATTGACGACTCTAAATGCAGATTTGTCTGTGGTGGCTCTGAATCCGCTTCGCTGACTACCTGGTCTAACAGACTGTAATCTGTAGCGGGATGCGTCACGCGCGTACAATTTAAACATTCCCATCTGGCTTTTCTTTTTCTTTTTTTTGCATCTGCTGCTGACTCCACTCCAACCAAGGGCCCTCCTCATTAGAAAGCAGAGGGAGGCTCTTCAAGTTTTATGATTGTAATTACCATCTACTTGCACACAGGGCGAGGCTTAATTGGCCGAGGGTAATGATATGTAAAACGGATACATCACAGGAGACTATTATTGGACAATCTGTGTTTGGAGCCAATTAGAAGCATCTGACGTTATTTATGTGGAGGCCAGCCAATGCTGCTGTAATCTAGACGGCTCTGGCAAACACTGCAGAAATACAAAGAGGCGGCACCAGCGGGCAATTATGGGCTGTTGAAGTGGGCCCAGTCATATTCATATCTTTACTTTACTTTCTCTGAAAGTCTGTAAAAGTGCCAGCTCCTCATGAAGCAGGTTTTCAGTCAAGTCCTGGTGCAGTTTTAGTCCACAAAGGGTGACTTATGTAAGGACACAAACAACAGAGAGACCACAACCACACTGCCATTGTGTTTAGCCAAGGACAGGTATGTTTTCACTAATACAGGCATCAGATTAATCAGATTATTATGAGGAAAAGATAAGGTAATATGTCATTATGCAAACATTTTGAAAAATATAATTTTCTCAGTTTTCTTTGCACATTGTAAGACTGGAGTCGTTCCCCCTCCGTCTTACCTTTACCCGTCTTTCCTTCCTTGCTTTCTTCTTCCCGTCCTCTCTCTGACCTCACCACCACTCCTTTTCTCTCACCTCCTCTCACCTCTCCATCTCTCCATTCATCTCCGCCCGAGGGGGTCTAGCACCGTTCTTATCTGATGTGTGGAAATGTCAGCAGTGTGAGGGGACAAGGGGGGGGGACGAGGGGGGAGGCCAGACAGCCTGTGAAGCTATTGAGTCGTCGGGCCCTGGAGACTGACTGACAGGCAGTCACAACGTAGAGGCAAAAGGTCTCTCGACTGGCCTTGCCTCTAATGGCTCGATACACGGCCCCCAGCAACTTTACAGCCTTGAGTTTCCATCGTTTCCTCTGTCTCACTCACAATTTGTCTTGTTTCTTTGTTCTTTTTAGAACTTCCACCAGGATGGGAGAAAATAGACGATCCAGTGTATGGGGTCTACTATGTTGAGTAAGTGACGTACAGTATGTAAAGGCATCCAACACATGCAGGAAGGAGAAGGAATGGCCTTCTCGCCTTTTTCTTCTGACACTTGAAAAGAAATAATTTCACAAAAAAGAAACTCTCGACCTTACTGTACATAGGAGCAGCTCTAATTCATGTACAGTTCTGCAGTAAGACGTCAGCGCTAGATTTTCGCTGCAGCTATTTTGGTCTTTTGTGTACTGCAAAATGTAGGCCACTTTGTTAGTGTCGCTATCATTTGGGAAAACATGTGATGTGTGTGTGTGTGTGTGTGTGTGTATCTCATCTTGTGTAAAGCCCCAGGGCCTCAGCAATAATACGAATATGTTTCAAGCGTTTTTGATGTTGTTCAAAGCAGCACCTGGGGGCTTCGAGTCTGTGGCATTTCAATGTTTCCCCCTCTTTGTCTCTGCAATGTTCTCCTCCTGTTCATCTCCTTCATTTGGTGTACAATGTGAGGCTTTCAGGTGTCATTTCTCAGTGCTGGTAGGTTAGCGGTAAACCTCCCCAGGGTGTGTGGTGTGGAAGTTTGTGAATCAAGTCCAAATCAATCAAAATTGGATTTATTTGACGTGATTTGTGGGCGTGATTGTGTCACGCACGTGCCAGAGAGGGGTTCCTGTGTGTGTGTGTGTGTGTATGAAGTATGGATGCATGCATGTGTATTGCTCCACTGTGTATTAATGAAAGCTTTATCGCCATGTGTCCCCTCCCTCTCTTGACCCGATCTCTCTCTCTCTCTCTCTCTCTTTTACCTTCTCTTCTCCACTGTGTCTGGTTTTTTGTTTTCCTCTCCCTGCTGCGCTCCACTCTCCTGCTGATATTTACTTCTCGTCCCACATCCTATTTTCTGTGTCCTATTATTCATTCCTCCCGTCCTTCATTTCTTATTCCTCAACCTCCATCCACTCCGTCCCTCCTTCCGCCGTCCCCAACAGTCATATCAACCGGAAGACCCAGTATGAGAATCCAGTGTTGGAGGCTAAGAGGCGCAGGCAGCTGGAGCAGCAGCAGCCTCAGCAGCCTCAGCCCCAAAGCCAGCAGCCACCCGAAGGTGAGCGCTACATCCGAGGTTCGTTCACAAGCCCCCACCAAGGGCGTCATTTCCTTTCTTTCTATTCATGTGTCTGAGTGAGTGGCCTGCATATGTCTCTGTATGCGTGTGTGCGAGACTGTGTCTTTCTAGCAACTATCTGCTACAGTATTTCTTGATGTTGCCTGCTACTGCCTTATGATTTGCTAAGTGCCCTTCCATAAAGGCATAACTATTATTTGCGGCTGCAACACGCAGCCCCTTTTTCAAGTTCATTTCTGTTCTCCGTGTCGCTTTCGGACACTTGTTGGTGGTAATAACTTGAACTTTTTTTCCTGAACTGGGTGAAGAAAGGTAAGTTTGTCTTCAACTGAAAATTATGTGTTTTTTTTTTTTTAAAGAGAGCCTCTTTCCGAATTAGCTTTAAGTGCTAGCTACCAGTATTAACAGTCGTGCTTTAGCTCGCAAACCTGCCAAAACGCAGCTAATTGATAACCTTGGGTTGCTCCTGCTTCCTGTCTTATTAAACCGTATGCGTTCACAGGACGCCCCGCAGACAGAGATTAATTGTAAATGCAGGCCGGCCCACATGGGAAGTCTCCTATCGCGCTCCACCTTCTGCTCAGTCAGCAGAAATCATTCGATTCCACTCGATTACCTGCTGATTTCACTCCCCGTCTGAAAGCTCAATCTCTCTTCAGAAAAACTCAATACTATCAAGCAGGGTTTTTTCCCCAATTATTTTCACTTCTGCATTGACTCTCTCACACTGTTTAGAATATCAATGAAGGTGGTAGTCTGATTGGTGCCGTGATGCCGTAACAAGGTGATTAATCACAGACGCCAGCCATTATGAGGAAATGGGTCCTTCACAAGTTCCTCTAGTGTCACAAAAAAAGCAAAATGGGTTTCCCCCCCCCCCAAACACACAGCACAGTAGGCTGTGTTGTCCCGGAGCCCTTCGCTCCAGTTTCTTCCACAAGTAGGGCAACTGTGCACCTGTCCGGACCCCGTCTAGAGAACATGTGCCTCTTGCTGTTTCAGAATGGATCGAGGACTCGGCGTTGGCAGGGGTCCCACTGGCCAGCTATGCTGCCAACCACCAGGAGACCTACAGGGACCCTCAGAAAGGACCTCCAATGCCCAACGCGATGGGACAGAAACGTGAGTTCCCGTCTAAATAACACCGCAGTGTGAAACTTCATAAAAAAACTGCTTGTTACTTTTCTGTTTCCAGGCTGTGTCACCCAGATCAACTTATTACGACTTAAACCAAATTCAGATTGCGCAGTGTAGTTTGTTTTCCTCAGCCGCCGCCGCCGCCGCCGCCGCCTCAGGCCGTGTTTGAGTTTCCATGAAGGAGGAGCAGTTATGTATTGACTGCACTCTGTATACATTTCATCATATAGTCTCAATCGTAACTCTACTCATCCGGTACGTACATTAGACTACATTTTTCCAAGAGAGCAGTGTTTGTATTTTCTTAACCGACAAACTCTGCGAGGGACAGTTTTATCTTCGCTTCTGTCTTCACTGCGGCCACTTGTTGATTTACATGGAACCTCTGTTATGATGCTCCCTTGAAATAATGGCCTGATTTCACCCACCATTTAGCGAAACAAACACCTACAGACACAGTGTCTAGCCGTTACTGTGTGTTGCCAGCTCCTTTTTATGCCAGCCTCCCACTAGCAGCGGGTCTAATTAGCGCAGCCGTGGCAGAGAATTAACTGCCTCACCCCGTCTCTCCCTCTCACTCTCCCTTTGCCGCTCTGCGGGACGCCTTTGCCTTTTTCCCCTCATCAGTCTCTCTCTATGTTATAGCTCACATCCCCGCCCGCTCGCTCAACTCTCTGCTTCTGTTCAATTGTTGGTTCTTTCTCTCTGTCTCTCCCAACTCTGGGCTGTGTCCGTGGGCCTCGACATTCCTCTGGAGAAAGGCGTCATTTGAAATCTCTGTTTCCATCTCCCTGCTTTTCATATTGCTTCCTGCTTCCTGGTTTTGCTCTTACATCTCTGGATCCCTTGTGGATAAAGCCGCCGTCTATGTTCACAGTTTTGTTACATCTCTCCTGTTCTGAAAAATGCTTTTCATGGAGCTTCCTTGATAGCTGAGTGGTTACAGCGCATGCCATACAACCAAAAACATCCTTGGAACCTTTGTTGCATGTCATACCCCCCCCCCCCCCCCCTCATTTCTACGCTGTCAAATAAAGGCGAAAATGACACAAAAAAAATGATCTTCAAACTAGGCAGTGCACACACAACCTGCAAAAAACACAAACACAGGGACACTTACTGACTCCAAGGGTAATGCATTTTTCATTGAATGCATAAACTGTAGCACTAGCACAAGTTAATGTGCTGCTGGTCACTAAGCACACATTCCTCTGCGCTTTCATTCTTTCCTTCACCAACATCTCGCATCATACTCATTTTTGTGAAGCGCGTGAAGTCGTCTTCTGTGGCACGTGGCTCACGTGTGTATTAATAAACGGTTAGAGCTCAGCCGGTCCTTGTGTTCAGCTGCTTTGTTCCTCACATTCTCGACAGTGAAGGCGGTTGGATGAATATCTCACTCAAGCTTTTGATTTAGACTGATCCCATCTCCTATCTTGCTTCATTGTGTCCTTTAATGCACAGATAATGAGGTAGAGAAGGGATGAATGGGTAATTTGGGTTTAGATCGTTGAAGACTTAAGACCACTGTGAAATGTGTATCGTGGATATCTCTGTGTTAATTAAGCCCTCACAACCAGTGTTGAATGATAAGAGCTGTTCACGGAGGCAGAGCCCCTCTCTCATATCATGTGACCTTCATTTGGTTATTTCCCCCCATTTTCTACCACATGCCATCTCACTTGTCTTTTTGATATTGATTTGTTCTAATCAGTCTGTTTTGATTCATGTTCTGTCATCGGACCAGAACACATTAGTCGATAGCCGTTACACTCATGTTACGTGGTTGCACTGATCACTGAGAGTAAAGGTTAGTTGTATGCCAAAGCCTTTTCACCAGATGGGAGAACAGTTTCAGTGAAGCCAAAGCTGCTTCTTTCAGTCTGGTTAGTTACATCGGTGTATCAGAAAGACATGAATGTAATTGACTGCGTTTGTGTGTTCAGGAGGGAAGCCTTTCTTTACCCGGAACCGATCCGAGCTGAAGGGGACTTTTATCAATACCAAGCTGAAAAAGAGTCGCCGGGGGTTCGGTTTCACTGTCGTGGGAGGCGACGAGCCAGACGAGTTCCTGCAGATCAAGAGCCTGGTCCTGGATGGACCGGCCGCCCTCGATGGCAAAATGGAGACAGGTTGGTTTACCCAAGGAAGCTAAAACTTTGTGTCAAATAAAAGAGCTTTGACCGATGAATTCCAGACATTCAGAATAAAACTTCTCCCTCTTCTCCACCTTTCAAGGTGACGTGATCGTTAACGTCAACGACACGTGTGTGCTGGGCTACACCCATGCCCAAGTTGTGAAGATCTTCCAGTCCATCCCAATCGGCTCCATGGTGAACCTGGAGCTGTGCCGCGGCTACCCGCTGCCCTTTGACCCCGATGACCCCAACACGAGCCTGGTTACCTCGGTGGCCATCACCGACAGCAAAGAACCGATCATCGTCAACGGCCAGCAGGGCTCCCACAGCTACGACTCGCCGTCCGGCCACGGCGGTCACAACATCGGCTCGACCAACGGGGGGGCGCCCCTCAACGGCCTCCCCCGGCCCCACAGCCCCTCGGCGGAGGCCGACACCTCCTCCCAGCACGGCTACTCCAGCGACGTGGTCACCCTGGCCTCGTCCATCGCGACGCAACCGGAGCTCATCACCGTGCACATGGAGAAAGGAGACAAGGGCTTCGGCTTCACCATCGCCGACAGCCCCGGCGGCGGAGGGCAGAGAGTGAAGCAGATCGTGGACTACCCGCGCTGCCGCGGGCTGAAGGAGGGCGACATCATCGTGGAGGTGAACAAGAGAAACGTGCAGAGCATGTCGCACAACCAGGTGGTCGACCTGCTCAGCAAATGTCCCAAAGGCAGCGAGGTCAGCATGCTGGTGCAGAGAGGTGAGAGGAGGCCGACCCCTCCATATGCATGCTTATTGTCTCAGTGAATGTGTCTTTGGTTTATTGTAACTGTCGAGGGGAGATGGCCGTACCTGAAGTATTGCGAAACCAAAGAAACCTTTCCCTTGAATCCGCTCAATGCTGATGACAACAAATAAAATAATTAGGCTGTCCCAGCTCACAGGGAGCTCTTTTATTGACACACATATTTATTTATTCATGTAAATAGATGTTGGAAGCAAAGGAGAGATTGCAAGATGGGGGGATTATTATGATATGGAAGGAAAGGAGCCGCAGAGAAAGTTGACATAACGTTTGAGGAGGGAAGTGGGGGAGAGAGAGAGAGAGAGAGAGAGAGAGGCGTTGACACTAAACAGTATTGACAGTCAGAACACCGTAGCCGCCTTGAAATGGAAAGGAGGCAGCGAGAAAGAAAAGTTAAAAGGGGAGATGAAGGAACTATGATAAGAAGGGAAAACATCGCAGGAGAACGGTTTCGTTGTTGTGTTTCCGGTCAGCGTCTGAATATTCTCCCTCTTTTTTCCCCCACTCTGTCTCATACTCGGTTGCTCCCCCCCCCCCCCCCTGTGTGTCTGTCTGCTGTGTTTGTTTGTTGACAAACATATCTAGTTTATTTCAGGCTTTTAGCGTAATCCACTGTTAAAATGAGTCGCTTTAAAGATGCCTCGGATTGTGCCCCCCTCCCCCTTCACCACACATATGAGCTGTTTACATACATTTCCAGTGTTGGTTGTCAATGCTCCGAAAACAGCACACCCGCATGTGAAGGCCTGTATTCGGCGTGTACCAACCCTTACCAAAGCTTCTGCGGTGGTTTCTGATTGAAAATCACTGTCACACAGGAGCACGAAATGGAAACAAAGCAACCGTGGATGGAGGAGAAAACTGGAATGATTGAATTTGGGAATTTTCCCTCCAATCCCCATCAGACTCTCAGAGCTCTAAACGCACTGTGGGATACAAGTAATTGGACTATTCTCTGTCAGACTGACATAGCTTGCTTTGGAGCTTATTAATTCAAGTAACTAAAAGGTTTGTGTGTGTGTGTGTGTGTGTGTGTGTGTGTGTGTGTGTGTGTGTGTGTGTGTGTGTGTGTGTGCAGTTTATCTCCTCGGTCGGGTTAAGTGCTCAGAACTGTCGAGGGAAGTCGGTCAGATGAATGTCGGCCAAGTCGCGGCGGCGTCTCGCATCGAGTCCCCGTCTCTCTCTCTCTCTCTGTCTCTGTCTCTCTGTCTTTCTCTCTACATATGTGACTCAATCTGTGTCTCTGTCTCTTTCTCCGTGTTGACACACAACCCAAACACACACGGACCGAACCGGTCCACTCCCCCTCACTGGCTTTTGCTAATGAGTAGTATTTCTCCATCGCATTAGTGTACACAAGCCCATAATGTGATACAGCGTCATCACGGGCAGGGGCTTAATGGGCTGTCAATCAAACAGAGGGCGGTTTAGCAGGGCTCGTGTAGATGCAGCGACTAGCTTTGATAGCCACAGACGGACAGATATGACTGCGATAGAAGGAATGGCTCTGCGCTAAAAGACAAAGGTATGGATGATGATAATGCTTATAGGGCATTTTAATTAAAGCAGCATTACTAAATGCCTTTTAGGGTCGGTCTTATCCTACTTAGGGGTTTGGAACGAAGGATGCCAGTCGGCAGAGGAAAACACAAACAAATGATGAAAGCCGAATGTACAGTGTCTTCTAGCAGGACCTGCCCTTCTAGTACTTCATGCAGATTAATAACAGAGCAAAAGTCTGCTCACTGCACTTCTCCCATTGGCACATTTACGTACCCAGTGCTGGCTACAGTGTGTTTTACAAAGATCTTTTTTGATGAAGAGCCTAATGGCTCCCACATCACAACACAGCCAGTAATTATTGAGCCAAATTGCAAATTGGACTTAGGGTGGTGTGTTGACTTTTAGTTCTTTTGGTCTCGCACTAGGGCTTCATATCGAACCCGTGTCCGTATACTATACCTCTCTAAAGCTGTCAAGCCCTCAAACCTGCCATTGAGTCCTTGGTCAGATACTTGCTTTTTGATCAGACACGGTAGATATGAATACTTTAGATTTTTTTTAAACTGTATCTTATTGAGGCAAAGCTTTGGCTGCTTTTGTTAAACGAACAAAATGCTTTTGTAGAAAAGTACGAGGGCTCTTTCACACTTCACTAGAATAGAACATTCTTAAATAATTCCTTATATAATAATTATAATTTAAACAATACCCCTATCCTGTCTAGCATCTGGGCATGGATGTGAATCGTGTGGCTGAGTGAGAATTTAATTTGTGAACAACCAAACCCTTGATCTAGGGTTGCAACTAATGATTATTTATATTATCGATAAATCATTTTGTTTCTTTGATCAATCGATTCATTTCTTTGTCTATAGAAAAGAAAAGTCAGTGAAGACGTCTTCAAATTCATCCAACTAATATTCAGTTTCCATAAAACAGAGAATGATCACATTTATCACATCGGGGAAGCTGGGACCAGAGAATGATTGGTATTTCTGCTTGACATAGAGTCAATGCACCACCCACACTACATCATTCCTGTCATACATGTCTGATGCACTGTATATACACACACACACACACACACACACACACTGCTGCACTCATGAGAGCATACAGCAAGGTTCCAGATATGGTGCCTTAATTACTCTCCCGCTCTTCCTCTCCTCAGTGCTTTCTCACTCCGGCTCGCTCCACCGGCAGCAACAAGACGCACTGGCCTCTAATTGGGGTCGTGATGTCAGCTTTGCTTATCATACACATGCCTCCTTTTCGCTCTTGTGCTGTCTTTTTACTCTCTTCTTCCACCCATCAAGGATCTCTTTGTCCCTGACCATGTGCATGTACGTACACACACACACACACACACACACCCACGCTCGGTGTCGGTCTCGAACGTGAACCCAACGTGCATCCAATTATGAATTTGGGGCAGAACGAGCCTGGTAGAGTGTTAATTGGTGGAGATCCACCCCTCCTCCATCCCCATTCCCTGTTCCCATTCCCCCCCCCCCCCCACTGTCGGTATGTAGATTCACACCCGCTCGCCCACATGAAGATGGGAGCCAATCCCTGAGGACCAGCGTGCCAGCGGCACACACTCGTTAAGGCCCCCTCAACCCCTCTCCCACTGTCTTTCTCACCACATATGAGCATGTGTGTCCATTTTCACTCCAGCAAGTCAGCTGGAGTGAAAATGTGAGCATGTGTTGTTATGCCTCACCAGCCACAGTGTGCAGGGGGAGAGAACCTGCAATTCATGGATCTCGGTGGGAAAACATGGCGGTGTGGATCTCATTTGAGGGTTCCAGCTTTTATTTAGTTTGTCTGCGAAAATGATCTTTGCTCCAGTTACACACATACAGTACATATATATATATATATATATCTCTATATATAGAGATATATAGATATACTCGAGGAAGAACCACCCACAGATCAGACCATCGGGTTGAGATTTGACAGGTTTTCATAGGTTATGCACCCAAGACACAGAGGTTTTATGATTTATTACTTCAATCTGGTCTGTGTTTCGTGAAACATTGTTCTTTCATTTGTCTAATTACACCGCTCTAATGTGCTCATTTTCCCCTGCCAGTCTTCTCCTGCCCTCACTGATGAGCTGACATAATTCATTTTGGCCCCTGATGTCCTGCCGTAGCACAGACGCTAATTTCCTCTCCCGTGCTCCCTTTGAACAGGTGTAAATGTTAACAGGGTCGATAGGGACGCGTACACCTGCCGTGCAGCCTTTTTCTCTGTGAAAACCTGGGTTTGGGTGTCGAATCTCTGAAACGCAGCCTCTCAATAGCCCAGCAGCTCACGTCATTAGTCAGCTGTAAAAAAAAATGTCCATTTGTTTCAGCGTGGACGCAGAGTTAGTGTTTTTCCGTCTGATTGTAAGGCCTGGCCGGTGCTGCAATGAATGCAAAGGCACATTGTGTTTGTTTGCAGCCACTGCTTGTAGCCATGTAGAGGAAGCGTAAGGAGAGGCAGCTGCAGACTGAAGGGAGAGGACGAGAACGGTGGATGTCAGAGGATCAGAGAGATGATGAAAGGGCGGCAACAAAACCCCCATGATGCTCTCCCCCCCCCCCCCCCACACACACACACACACTTAATGAATCATCAATCAATGGTGACACATTAGTCCCTTTTGGGCACTCAGGCCTCGCACTCTTATCTCAGAATGAGAGATGGACCTTTTCCTCTCCTCCCACGTAGCCAGCGGACTTCAAATGGCAGGTTGAGGGACTAACAAAGGCAAGAGGTGTTAAACTATTTCACAAATGTCTGTGTATTTGATGAACCCCGCCACTGCACGGCCACTTCTCTTTTTTTTTTTTAAATCTCCTTTGAGTAAAGAAGAATCTAAATACCCAAACAAATGTCAGAGACCTCAGGTGATCTGCATGGCTACTTGGAAAACTCTTAAGAGCATTGACTGCGTTCGAGCACAGGCGGGTGTATTTCCTCTCGCTTGCGTTTGTTTGCCTTTCCTGTCATTGCCTTTTAAGTGCAGTCTGAAAGAGATTTATTATACCCTTGAAGACAGACAGTGGGTTGAAATGTGTCTTCTCCTTTTTTGTTTTTTTCATGGGCGTGCGGCTTTAAGAGGGTAAAAACACCAAGTGGATCATCGCCACATTAGATTGCTCTTATTGGCTTAATATTGGGCAATTGAGCAGCTTGAGAATGTCAAAAGCATTCCACGGACTAGAGATCTTTGAGGACACACAGTGATCGGCAGACATGACGTGAACCTCCATAACCCACACTTACCGGCATGAGGCCCGTATAATGTGGACAGTCTTGTACACACCCATTAGAAAGAGATAAACGTTGATGATGGGTCCCTGCGCAGACCAAAGCAGGAAATCAATTCCCTGTATGGGCAGGAAGCGTCGTATTTTTTTGCTCACTTCGCATTAAAAATTCTGCTGACTGCATGTTCCAGTGGCACCATAACGAACAGCATTGCAGTCCTCAAAAAGCAATGATGGGATGGGGGGGGGCGGGCGGCTTGCCCGCCAGGTGCCCACGATTCACCTCCGCTCATCTTTTTGGGCTTACCCGGAGGCTCGTGCCTGTGAATCACTGCTTGTTGCACAGGGAAAAGGAGGTTGAGCCTCTCTCTCTCTCTCTCTCTCTCAACCATCACCGATCTCCCATCTCTTCACACCTCCGTAGCTATTGGGCGAGTTGTAAAACTCCCCCATTGCACCATCCTTTGTTACTATGACAATGCTCTGCAGATAATCTGCGCTGGGGGTCTCCTCTGGATGGATGTGTGCGTTTGTGCAGCGAAACATTCCGAGGTATTCTTTTTTTATTATGATGAAGCGCCGTGACCTTCTTTGCAAGAACCTTATGTTGTTGTTTTTTTTTACTTTTTGCATGCATGCTCTCCCCGGTCATCTATTTAGTCCCATTGGTACGCTCCTCCTGTCACATTTAATTTCAGTGTTTACACACACCAGCTAAATATAGCTGTACTCTGCCGGGCTGTCACATCCTGGCTGCTGATGTGAGCCTTTCACTCCTTGAGTCTGACAGTTCCCCCACGGTCACCCGGCACCGTCGCCACAGTGACAGATGGACCTGTCTGTTGGAAGCCATCACTCCTAGCGGAGATATACCAACACGCAAACACACACACTATAGACGGACAACATAATCTGCTTAATAATGGCTTCCGTTTAGTGCCTGCTGTGCTGCCAGGTTTTTACAACACCTCCTATCTGTTGAACTTGTACATTCGTACAGTACCTGAACCCATTTCGCCGAGTCGCAATTATTCCAAAGCACAGCTCCTCTGCACGCATTTCATGTGCTGAATTCATCTTTCTAGCGCAGACATCTTGAACTCTGTGTGTCAATGCTTTTCATGGTTGCATTTTCTTATTTCCAGTGTTTGCAAAAGACTCCGCTGTGCATTGTCGTCATGAACCCGAACGGTTGGAAGCTGTGGGGCTAAATCATAAGTTTCTCCTCAGGCAGTGAAAGAAGATGACTGATATTCCGTCAAGTACAATAATAAAAAAAAAGAAGAAAATCACTGCAGTCCTCAAATATATTGGATCATTTATTATTTTGGCTTCATCGTAATTCACAATAATCAGTTGATGTATAACATTAATCATACAAAATAAGCCCATATCATACAAATGTAGTGCCCCGTAGGTTGAGCAGTCGTTCATCATTCACTGTTAAGAATGCAGTGAATAATGCCACCGATTTTAAGATGAAGTAAGCAGAATAAAATGAGCTGGGTGGGGGGGGGGGCACAGTGGTCCTGGCCCATTATTTGAAAGCTGGGGGCGCTGAGGACTTAGTCGGCGCTCCCTCACTCAGGCTGTCAGTGCCCCACCTGTCCAAAACCACTCTTTCCTCCCTCTTGTATGTAATTATTCCTGGAGGTTGGCCCAAACACCCACATTACCTTTTGATGTAGGAGCTTCAAACACACTGTGGTGATTCACACACACACACACACACACAACCTGCTGACCTGCGCACCATTTTGCTTTGTCAAATGGCATCAAGGCTTCACAGTTTAGTTGGAACTCTATATCTTTAAATGAATATACATCATTTAGTGATTTGCTTTTACAGTAAAACGTTTGGATGAAATTTCAAACGATGCGAAGACCTGAATCGACCCTGTGTCCGAGTCTGTTTCTCACTTCCACGGGTGTGTCCGTGTTGTGTATCGGTGTATCGGTGTGTCTGATCAGAGAGCTCGGAGAGGGAGCGCGCTGAGCGGCGTTGATGGACCGCAGCAGCAGCAGCAGATCAGTTGCAGTGGATAGATGAAGGACAATCAAACGGCAGCCTGACACTTTGACTGACGGCGTGCTCAGCCCAGAGAGAACACCTCGGGATTGACACTGTGCATCTGCGTCCGCGTCTGAATGAATTATTCCTATTAATTGAAAGGGGGAGGGGGGGGGGGGGGGGGGGGTGAGAGGAAGAAAGTTGTGTGAGGGAGAGGAAGGAGAGAAGGAAAGAAAAGCTGCAGACGCAACACAGTTGGAGCCGTCAGTTGTGAATGAACCCAGATGTCTGAGAGATAAAGAAGACGAGTGTGTGTGTGTGTGTGTGTGTGTGTGTGTGTGTGTGTGTGTGTGTGTGTGTGTGTGTGTGTGTGTGTGTGTGTGTGTGTGTGTGTGTGTGTGTGTGTGTGTGTGTGTGTGTGTGTGTGTGTGTGTGTGTGTGTGTGTGTGTGTGTGTGTGTGTGTGTGTGTGTGTGTGTGTGTGTGTGTGTGTGTGTGTGTGTGTGTGTGTAAGATCTTATCCCCTCTGTTTCCCTGAAGGATTGACACATAAAAGTGGCCCATTTTTCTTCGATCAGACACACATCATGCTTTACATGTGTTACACGCCCCTATTGAGGTGTGTGTGGTTCGTACTCCGCTCATTGTTGAATTCTGAATGTTACAGAGGTAAATACACACCGCCACTTTTTGCATTTTCTCTTTGTTTCATGCGTTCCTTCTCCCGTTCTCATTTCCATAACTTCATACAACTGTTTATTTCATGCAGAGTCGAGGGAGGAGAGGGAGGGGGGGGGGAGAGGGGCAGTGATGTGCTTAAGGAGCAAATATCCCCGGCTGGATCCAGGCTGCGAGGCTGCGCGAGCACTTTAGTCGTCCGTCAGTCTTTCTTTGTGTGCTGCTTCTCTGCGATAATGATATTTTCTGCGATGGTATTTCTGGTCACTGCTCAGTCAAGCTGAAACCCGTCAGTCAAACCTTAAGCACACTTCGATTTGTGTCGGGAGAGCAGCGGGAAGCCGCCTGATGCCCGTGTGTGTGTGTGTGTGTGGATGTTTACCAGCATGTGGGGGTGGGAGGGAAACTGAGATGGAGAGAGAGAGAGAGAGAGAGAGAGAGAGAGAGAGAGAGAGAAATAAAAGATACAGAGAGAGAGAGAGAGGGGGGGAGACGGAGGGAGGGTGGGTGATGATGCTGAGGAAAGAAAAGGGAGGGAGGATAGTGTGCAGTGAGGTGTGAGAGAGAGAGGAGAGAGAGAGAGAGAGAAAGGGGGGGGGGAAGGAAAAAGCAGCAGGAAAGGGAGCGACGGAGAGGACGCTGCTACTGCCTATAGATGCTGGAGCCTTCGACAGCGGAGCGCGGCGCTCAGCGGACACAGGAAGATGGTCTCAGTAAGAGGGGAACTGACGGTTGCCTATAATTTAATGTTCAGTATCTTGGACTCCTTCTCCATGGGTAATGCTACGGCCGGGAACTCCAGAGCACAGCTCGCTCCTCTCTCCTCTCTCTCTTTTTCTTTTTCTTTCTTTCTCTGGCTTAGTTGCTCTCCAGGATTCTCCCCTATCCTCTTAACTATCACTTTCCTCCCCTCAAACTCACTCACTCACTCATTCATTCACTCACATGCGCGCCGCCGCCGCCGCCGTCGTCTGATAGCCAGGCTCTCCCAGTGAGCTCTGGGTTTCAGCCCTGGAGGCTGGCCCCACTCTTCCGCTGCACCACACAAGCCGAGCGCTGGCCGCGGCAGTGATGCAGATAGATCGCGCTGCCTGCCCCCTCCCCTCCCCTCCTTTCCTCCTCCCTTCCTCCTCAAACGCCAGCCGCGGAACGGCGAGCAAAGGATCCGAGCGGGGAGAGAGAGGAAAGGAGGGGGAAGGAGACGAGGGCTAAATGAGCATTGTTTTGGAGTCTGCGTTACCAGTTTGTTTGTTTTTTTTCCTTTCTTCTATTTAAATTTTTTTCTGAACATGGACAATATACTAAAACTACATCGGTAACCTTCTTCCTTTTCTTTTTCCCCATTTCTGTCCGGCTTCACAGGGGTGGCACCTGCAAAGAAGAGCCCAAAACTGGTAAGTAGTTGTTTTTATAACCCCCCCCCCTATACGTTTCCTCCTCTCACGTCCTTCCTCCTCTCTTCTGTCCTCCGTCTACATGGTGTGTCTGTCAAAAAGCAATTTTTGGCATACTTTCCCCGCCTCCCCTCTCCCACCTCGTCTCTTACTCTCCCCTGTAAGGTGTAACGTGTGCTGATGTTTTGGGTCTGTTTGGAGACATGGGATGATGTGCTTTGCGGAGGTGGATCCCTGTAGTTTGGCATCTCCCTCTCCCTCCCCCCTTCCCCCCCCCCACCCTCCCCTCTGGCGGGGGCTGGAACGAGGGGCTTTGATGCACAGCGTGAGCAGGGTTGCTAACGCGCTGATGATCGCATCGCGCGGGGTGCTAAGCTTGCACTGCGAGAGAGTTGAATGCGGGATCACAGCTGAGAGTCGGCCTCATCCTGTGATATGTGCTGCATTAATGGAGGGATCCGATTGACTGTGTCTGACTGTGTGTTTGTCACATTTTTGTTTTTTTGCAGGATGATTTTGAGCGGGCTCCACCGTACAGAGATTACACTAGGAGGGTATGTGATGACGTCCAGCTGGGGCGAACGTTTTTTGGGGGAATGAGGTGGTGCTGGTGCTGGGCATGAAATGCATTAGGTGATAATGGTGATGGCATAGCATTCTTAAAGCAGATAACAGAGGTGATAAGTTGAGGGTGATGATGGTGTTGATGCATAATGTTTGCTGTTCGTGTGCAACACCAACACACTGAAGACGACCGCTGATGCTGTGAAGCGTCGAGGCACTGAACCCCAGTGGGGGGGACCGCTGGTGGCGAAACAGGACTGAGCCGAGTCTGAGGAAGCAGCGAGGGTTTGTTGTGATTGCCCCAGCAAACCCCCAGCCCTCCCTCCCTCCCTTCTTCTGTCTCCTTAATAAGTTATTGGAGCAGCAGAAAGAAACGTATTAGACCAGTCCCGGAGCACAGGAGGAGAGCACAATGACTGCAGAAGGTCAAACCTAATAGATCCTTCAAAAACAAGAGAATTGTTTTCACTTGATCGGGGAATAGGATTTGGTGCTTTGTGTACATCAAACTGAGAGAGACATTCACAAAAAGAAATGCTGCTCCGTTGGCTAATGAAGGCACCATTTTGTTTGATGAAATGAAAGTGATCAAAAAAAAAGAAAACAGTCCCGAGGTCTGACTTTAGCACCCAAACGAGTGACTAATTATATGAATCCATTGATTTTCCTTCACCGCACAACCCAGTGAGGTTCCACTCACAACACTAGTAGAGTAAGCATTCCGGCTCTGACTTAATATTTGCTAAAGCGCCGTCGAGCTTCTTTTATGTCTAACAAGCGTGATGAATATAAACATGAATTGCAGAGGTGTAGGCGGCTGATTCAGGGAGTAATGAGTCTGAATTTATTGAAGACAGAGCTGCACTTTGAAGGCCAAACCGCTTTGATATTTGAGAGCAGATGAGCCGCTTTGCCTCCGCCCCTTCCTGGTGTATTTCTGTCCACCGCATCCAAAGAACTGGGAGGTCACATGACGTGAATAGACTGAGCTGCTGTCATTTTCTCTCATTGTCTTAAAATATCTTCCTTTCTTTCACCAGAAAGTGCTCTCGGGCTCTTGCCTGTCACCCTTTCCCTTCGCTGGTTTCCTTTTTCTTTGGGTGGGAAAATCTGCGGCGTAATGGTGAAGACGGGACTGTAAAGAAAGATACTGTGACAAAGCGGCACGGAAAGGATTTTTACTTGTACTCGCAGCGTACTTGTACTTGAGCTCAGGATTGTATGCGCTTTACCGCGCTCAAGCACCCGCTCCCTTCAAATCCTCGAGCAGGTGCTTAAGTGCCCATGTTATTGGTGTGGGGGGGGGGGGGGGGGGGGGGTTGGAATTTATGAGGAGTTTTACATTTCTGTCTCCACCAGTAAAGTCCTCCCTCCTTTCCAAACCCCAGGAGTGCTCTATTCACTGTGAATATCTCTCCATATGCAGTTCCTTGTTCATACATTCCACTCTGTTAAACAAAAGGAATAGGCGATGCACCCTTGTAGGTTTGTTTCTCCCACAGCTGAATTACTTAATCATGAGAGAAAACCATTGAGCTCTTTTTTTTCCCCCTCCCTTTGTATGCTAAAATAATTATCTGAATAAAACCAGTTAATTGTTCGTCGTGTTGAATCCGGGAGCAACACACACACAGTGGTTGAACGTTAAACACTTGGGTCCAACATTCTTCTGTATTCTAATCTTAATCCCACTGATTCTTCTTTCACCAACCAACAACGTCTTGTCTTTCCCGCTGCCCATCATGAGATCGCTTGTTTGTTTTGTTTGCCTCGTATTGTGTATTGACTCAGCTGACTTTCAACTGTCAAATGATATCGATCTGCTTCTCCAACAGCAATTGTCGAGAAAGGACAGTCAGAACAGCTCCCAGCATAGCGTTTCCAGCCACCGGAGCACCCACACAGACTCGCCCTTGCACCCGTCCCTGGCGCCGCCTCTCAGCGAGAGCGTCGCTCCCCCGCCCCCCCTCTCAGCCCCTGCCAGGCCTGCCTCCCCAGGACTCCCCGGCAGACGGCACCATCCAAAGAAAACCGGACCCCTTTAAGATCTGGGCCCAGTCCAGGACCATGTATGAAAGTAGGCGTAAGTATATATTTTTGGTGGCGGTTGGATGAGGGCTGCATGGGGCTGTTGGCTCAGTGGAGAACCCTGATGTCTTTAAATGGTACTGCACTTATTGGAGCAAGATTTGGGATAAGAGATAAGTCTTTTGCATGTAAGTAACTGGTTTACATTCACACATATTCACACATATTCACCTATACTCACGTAGAACGAAGGACGAAAATAGCATCGTAGAATACACAATTTATGTTCCGTTTCAAAATGTACTGACATTAAAAATAGGAGTTCAGCATTAGTGAAAATGTGAGAAGTCACTCGCTTATCTGTGCGCTAACTGTAAAGCTGGAGTCAGCAGGCGATTAGCTCAGCTTAGCTCACACTTGGCCGTGTTCAAAGTACTTTTTACATTTCTTCTCGTGCGTGTGGAACAAACAGAAATGTCTCTTTAAAGCTGCTCAGCAGATTTGTTTGACGTTGGACAGAGCCAGGATAGCCGTGTCCCCTTGCTTCCAGTCTGGAGCTAAGTTAATCGCTTGCTGGTTCTATCTTGAAAGGGAAAATGTGCCATCCTTTACGCGGATGTCCAGTCAGCATTGATTGTAAATGTAGCCCATTGAAGCAACAACAGATTTTGCTTCTTTCTCGGTCAATATAGCACGCACTGGGGAATGTATTGCTTCAGTCGACTATATATATATGGACATCCACACGAAATATGTCGAATTTTCGCTTTTAATATTTAACAGTTAGCATTGATTTCCGAGCAGCATCAGAAGCCGTCGTCTCCCACATGCTCTTCGTCCAGTCGTTTAAAAGCTACTACTGTAGGTGCCACTGTGGCCCAATCGCCGACACTGCAGCCATTGACACACTTTTACACTAGACTTCCCCGAAGAGACACACAGGCGTATAATTAGCAGCAATAGTGGAGTGGATGTCGTTGCATTGCATACCCCCCCCTCCTCTTTGTCTAGCCTTGCCAAAGCGAAGCGATAGCTCTAATTAAAAAGAACAACCCTCAAATCCACTGTCAGGTTAAAAAAACAAATAAAAACAGGAGAGGAAGAGAAAAAAAACTAAGTCTGTAAGGGCTGTGGACATCTCATCACTTTCTCAGGCACCTCTTGTCAAAGATTCTTTATTATTTAGATGCCTATGATGAAGAAGAAAGGCAAGGGAAGGGCTGAGCGTGGGCTGGTAGTGCAGGCGCCTGTTAGCAAGCTGCCGGGAAGGGCTGAGAGGAAATAAAGAATCGTGATGGAGAGCGGAAGAAACCAATACTACGGGGAAGATTATGTCTACAAGCCTGCCCTAAGGTGATGGAGTCTCAACAGGGTTTTTTTTTTTTTCTAAATGACCTGAGCCCGAGTTTGCTCAGAGTAAATGGGAGGACCGCAAAGAGAGCACAAAGGATGACGAGGAGGGCCCGATGAGCGACAGAAACACAGAGATGTGGGAAGCGAAAAGGTCAAGCTTTGCGAGATCAAGGGATTCTGAGGTCTAGAAAAGTAGAGGGAGCGACGGGGAGGACAGCCGACCGGTACCAGCAGGTGTGAATCCTCCGCTTCCTCGCTCTGCGTTGAGCTCTCATCCTGAAATCCTGCTGCGTGCAACCCCTCAGGCCTCGGCCGCGGCAGAGACATTTCTCCACGCAGCATTCGCTGTAATGAAAAGTTCTGCTGAGATCAAGGTCTTTAAACTCACCATGTGGCGAACGATTTCCATTTGCAGAAAAACTCGCACGGACCTGTTCTGCAGAATCTGGGCCAGGACGGATAGGAAACTCTCCAATGCTTTATCGACACTTAATTTTGATTATTGTCTGGCTTTAACATGTTCCCAGTTTAATTTCCTCACTGTTTGAACCAGCCGTGCTCGTCATTCGCAGTAGAACTCGGCACAGGTCCGTCCATCTTGGTAGAACATTGATCGATTCACGCCCAGTTGCCTCACTGCGGGGATCCCTCGTGGATCCGTTAATGGACAGGAGCAGGGTGCAGCTGTGCAGCTGTGCTGTTGACCCTACCGCGGGGCAGGTTCAGATTGCGACCGTTATCCTCCGACTCTTCCTCTCCCGGGTCCTCCACAGTCACATTGTGATAGATTGGACGAAATCGCTGCGTTCCGCAGGGATTTCAACTGTTGACTGAAGGAACAGATTGGGAGCAGGCTGTTTGTGCCTTCTGCCACCCTGCCGTCTCTTAGTGGCCTTGGCGGCAGTGGCCTTGGCGGCAGCGGCCTGTGTTGGAGCGAAAAGGAAATCTCCCAGGGAGTTCGCTCAGAGGTGCACGTTTGTCAGCCAGTACAACACAGCTGCGACCATTCAAGTGCATGCACATACACGATTACGTATGCACGCGCTTAAAGCGAAGAAGCTCGTGTGTACACCAAGATGAGGCCACACTCCCTCCACTGCTACATGTCATCCACTGCAGTGCAATGCACTCTTTTATAGCACAGCATCTTTCTAGCGACTAGCACACACACACACACACACACACACACACAGACGTCTTCTCTTGTGGCTGGGACTGGAGTGTGAACTAGCCACACTCTGCTCAATAATATATGGCGTATTCCAGCATGTATTAGGACCGCCGTCTGGTGCCAAGTGCTCCCCAACACATTCAAGAGGAGAAATGACCTCGCATGTCACACATCACTGCATAAATGAAACAGTGTAGTCCAGTGGAATAGTAATGTCCAGTCTGTGGGGAAATGTCACCGAAAAAAAATGCTGTAAAAAGCTCAAACAAAATACAGCCATGCTATTTCAGACTTCGGAGTGAAATTTCAGCCCGATCATTTCTAATTATGGGACCAATGAGTGAAGGTGTTCTGAATTGTGCTGGCAGTCTTGTCTTGCTTCTGATAGTTTATTTAAGCTTCATACCGGTGCTCTTTACCCAAAATAGATCCTCTTTCATCTTTTGACGGATCGGTTGTTTGTTCTTTTCCCAAAGCCTCCAGACAGACCGTTTGTGCAAAGTGCTATCTTAGTGACAAAGCTTGGAACAGTTGGGAGGATGAATATTTGCATGTTGACATAAGCAGACGGGTGGTTTGATTCCCTAAAAACAATGGGTGAATCCATTATGGCCATACTGTTGGGTGCAGTTATGCTAAATGGCTAAACTGCATGCTGGGACTGAACTCTTCTTGTACAGCAGGCGGTTGGCGTTAATGCGGATATGTTAACGGTGATCTGTTGATTTTACAGTTCCAGACTTCCAAGAGCAGGACATTTTCCTGTGGAGGAAGGACACGGGGTTCGGCTTCAGGATCCTCGGAGGCAATGAGCCAGGAGAGCCGGTGAGTGTCTCTCAGTGTGTAAACTGCAGGTTCACTAACCTTGAGTGTCTCTCAGTGTGTAAACTGCAGGTTCACTAACCTGAATGATGAAATGGACTCTATATTCACAGTACTAGTCTGAGCAGCATCCATGGGGTTTCACACCAGTGTGGCGTTCTGAGCTTCTCATCAGCTTCATATCAGTGAAAAGAAAACCACCCATGTCGCACACACACACACACACACACACACACACACACACACACACACACACACACACACACCACCTCTTTCTTCTCAATCTTAAGGAGGCAAAGTTGTTTGTTCTTGTTCACCGGCCTGCACTCCTGCACTGCATTTCTTGAAGGAAAAATAAAGAATGATTTACCTCGGAGCTGGGATGTAATAGTGTGGTATAAATTGTAGCAGACCTGTACTGCATACCAATGTTACACCTGCTGAAAAAGTTGGGACATTGAATATGTGTACGTACAGTATATCTTCATTTAAAAAAAAAATCTTGTCTCTGTTAAAGCATCGTTTGAACTCCTTTGATGTATATATTTCTAAAAATATATTGCATTTTTTGGCAGTCTTCGCCGATCTAGATCTACATGATCTGGATCTTTGTTTTCTACTTTGTTTGCGGTTTCAGATCTACATCGGCCACATAGTGAAGTACGGCGCGGCGGACGAGGACGGACGCCTGCGTTCCGGCGATGAGCTGATTAGCGTGGACGGCACGGCAGTGGTGGGCAAGTCGCACCAACTGGTGGTGCAACTGATGCAGCAGGCTGCCAAGCAGGGCCACGTCAACCTCACTGTGCGACGCAAAGCCAACTACACCGGTGAGAAGGGAGCGGGATCGAGGCCGCGGCCGAGCCTGATGGAGACCTGCTGGCAGCTCCAATGTGCAACCACTTCCTATATATCTATAGATAGAGACACGGGTCAATACATCAGACAGATACCCAGTCACAGCGTTTCCTCACAGTCCCCGTTAACGTATTTGAGCTTTCAGTAATTGTGTTTCATATTTTATCAGCTGTATATTTCATAATTAAATTAATCAGTGTTGCCAACACAATCATATATCCGCATAAAAAGCACTTTACATCGCCATGGGCCCCATTTATTTTTAATCTCAATTCCATCAGGGGCCCAGGGACCCGCTGGCTATGTGCAGGGATCGCCTTCCACTGACTAATAGTCTGGGTGTGAAACGCTTGGAAGCGCTCGGCCGCTACCGTGAGCAAACGTCAACCCCCCCCCCACGCCCATTACTGTCATTCCGCCGCTCTGCTCGGCTCCACCCTGCTCCTGAGCAGGCAATAAAGAAAAGGCCCATAAATATGATGGAGAGGGCGGTCAACCTTCGGCCCGATGACGGCGGACAGACATTAGTGCATTGCTGCTCCCCGTCTGCCTCAGAGCGACGAGAATATGAGGCGCCTTCCGCGAGCAGCTGTGCAGGAAATGAAATGTGGAATGAAATGTCCAGATACTACAGTCGGGCCGCGTCTTCAGTTCATCTTTTGTTCAAAACAGATCAGAGGAGCGATTGTAGGCGGGGCTCTTCCCCCCCTCCCCAAGATGTCCTTTATCATATCAGCACAAACTTTTCAGATTGCACAGATGATGTAACATTTAGCTGCGTTCTTTTATCTTTCCTTATTAAGCACCGGCCTCTTTCTCTGCTTTTTCTGTCCTATTATCTCCTGAGCGGCTTATGTAACACTGTCTGGCCGTCTTCATTCTTTTCTCAATCTTCCCGTGTCATCTTCTGAATCTATCTCACCTCCCCTTTATTCCTTTCTCCTCACCATTTCCTCCCTCGCCCCCTTCACTTCATAATCTGCATCCTTCTCACCTTATCCTCCTCTGCCGTGTCCAGCTAAAGCCGAGGGAGATGTGCCTCCATCGCCGGCGTCCTCCCACCACAGCAGCAACCAGGCGCCCAGCCTGACGGAGGAGATAGGGAAGCGCACCCCACAGGGCAGCCAGAACTCCCTCAATACCGTGAGCTCCGGCAGCGGCTCCACCTCCGGCATCGGCAGCGGGGGAGGGGGCGGAGGGGCGGGCGGCAGCGGGAACGCCGTGGTCGCCTCGGCAGTCGCCGCCGCCACCACCTCCTCTCAGCCCCCCAACGTCATCTCCAACGCCTCCTCCGCCTCCTCCGCCTTTCAGCCCTATGACGTGGAGATCCGCCGCGGCGAGAACGAGGGATTCGGCTTCGTCATCGTCTCTTCGGTGTCGCGGCCCGAAGCCGGCACCACCTTCGGTAAGAGATGTCGCACTTTTTTTGTTACGAACACAGTCGTTGATTGCACATGCCAATATTGCAGAAATCAGTTCCACCCAGTAAAACATGAAACACACTCTTCATCACTGGGGCCTTTTTTTATCTTCCTATCTTCTTTATGGGGCTGCCTTTGTATCATCCATAAAAAAACACTAAATAGCCTGACAACCAGCACCGATTCTGGCTGTTTACAGTCCCACCAGATCAATACCAACTCTCTTCAAAGGAGTGCTTCTTCTTTCTCATTTTCGTCCGAGCCTGACAAGCCAAGACACTGAAACCCTTTCTCCGCCTGCAGCTGCTGCTACACTCGCACAAGGCTTTTATAATTGATCACAAGTGAAGTGACTTACATAAGGCGTTTGTATTATTCAGCTGAACCTAAATGGCTTCTGCCGAGCAGGTTGGCACTAAAAGCCTAATGACAACTTAATGAGAATGAGTGCTGCAAGCAGGATAGATAAGGGTAATGATCGGTGTGAATAATATGTATTTATTACAACGTAGAGCAGGAAGATGCACTGACTCAAAACCACATTGTCTACAATTGAATCATTGTGTTGTTGACAAACTAGACGTTGCAGTATTTAGTTTGATCTCACACATCACAGCATAGGAAGCTGAATCTACTTTGCTTTACAAACTAGTAGTCTCTTTTCTATGCAGTGCACTCCTTTCCCTACTGCCACGGCTTTTCTGCCGACACCACTATGGCATTCCACTTCTCTCTGTGCTCTTATCTCCGTCAGTGTGGGTGGCCCGAAAAAAAGGCATGAAAATGCTCAACTTTCCAGGTTGGCTTACAAAGTGGCAAACCTTTTTTTCGCAGGCCAGAGTGGAAAGCATGGGCCTGCAGATAAGCTTTATTTGACTTGACCTGACATGTAAAATCGAATGGAAAACAATTGGCTACATGAACCCAGTCCACGCATACAGTTGGGATTTGGAGGAGCACTTTATTTTTGTTCAGAGATGCCACAGCGCCTCTTTTTCCTCCGTCTCTCCGTCATCTGCTTTCCATTCGATAGTTTACAGCTCGACGCAGTGAAAAAGACAGGCGAGAGGTCAGGGTTAGACACATTTGTAGTGGAATAAAAGAAAGGAAAGCGGTTGACAGGAGGGATGAAATAGAATGAAAAAGAAGATTGGTGAAAGGAAGGAGTGATTGCACGCTCCGTTTCTCTGCAGTGACTGATGTCAGACTGCAGACAGAGAGAGAGAGAGAGAGAGAGAGAGTAAGGAAGAGAAGCAGAGAGACCTCAGGGTAGTTGGTGAGATGTCAGCGCTGATGTATGTTTGTGGTCTCTAACTTCTATGCGGCTGCAGGTGTTTGGGATGCAGACGACGCAACACGGTTCTTTTAAGACCACCTTTCTACTGCCGAGAGACCCGTGCAAATATATTAATGACACCCTTTTTAGAAATGTGGTGCTGGAGCAGCTCTACGTATTATGAGGACAAACCCATGATTCATTTGAAGAAAAGGAGAAGGCCTGAGAACTACAGTATGACAGATGCAGAGCACACGTTTGCCCTTCTTTACCAACGCTTGCATTTCGCTGGTCGTTTCTCTGATCAGCTTCTCTGTGACTGCGGCTTGGCTAGCTGTTGGCTGTCTATGAATTAACCCTTAACCTTCTGATCCTCTTTTTCTACTCCTTTCCCATTCCTTTCCCTTCTCTCTCTCTCCGAACGCAAACCCCCCCCCCTACCCCCCCCCCCCCCCCCCCAAACACTCGCACACACTCGCACACACACATACGCACTGAATCGCGCATCACAACGTGTCAATGGTGACCATAGCTGGCAATGCATGTGTGGCCATGCCCCACAAAATAGGCCGCATCATCGAGGGCAGCCCGGCGGACCGCTGCGGGAAGCTGAAGGTCGGCGACCGCATCCTGGCTGTGAACGGGTGCTCCATCACCAACAAGTCCCACTCGGACATCGTCAACCTCATCAAGGAGGCCGGCAACACCGTCACACTACGCATCATTCCTGGAGACGGTGAGTAGAGAAGTGACAGTTAAGGACTCCATTTTACAAGATAGTGTATTATAATAAGCAGTTACCAGTCGCGACAAAGTTTTTAATACTTTGCCAGGTGTTAATATTGTATATAAAGTCTCTATTCCCTTGATGAACTGTTCCCAGAATGGGTATCCTGCTACCTCAGGGTCCTTAAAGGTGCCTTCGGGGTCCTTGCAACAGTGTGGGATATTGCCAACCAGCACCTTCTGACATTATCCCATTCAGTCGATCGCCTTCAGCCAGATATTCATATGCGATTTACAAGAGCGTGTTCTTGAAGGTTGTCCAAGTTGGAGTGCATACTTTTGCAAGTTTCTTTTTTTAAATGGCACATTAATGGCAGCCAAATAATACAATCATCGACTATTGTTCGTGTTATTACATAGTCTGAGTGGATTTGAGGAGCAGGACAAGTCTTTACTTTCCTGAGTGCTTATTATGTATACCTGAAGTGTTATATATAAAGCTCGCAGTTTCTTCACTCGCTTTCAGAGCAAACAGAAACACCCCGGCTGTGTTGACTGAATTGCTACTTTTAAAGTGATAGATAGGTGTGTTTCTATGTGTGTGTGTGTGTGTGTGTGTGTGAGAGAGAGAGAGAGAGAGCTGTGTCTCTATTGTCAAAGTGATTTTAAGGAAAAGTTTGTGCACATTTCATGTTGTGCTGTGCAGCTGAGAGCTCTCTCTACTTTGTGCTGACAGATCAGCCTGGCATGCTTCACAAATGCTGTTTAATTAAGTGTGTGTGTGGTGTGTGTGTGTGTGTGTGTGTGTGTGTGTGTGTGTGTGTGTGTGTGTGTGTGTGTGTGTGTGTGTGTGTGTGTGTGTGTGTGTGTGTGTGTGTGTGTGTGTGTGTGTGTGTGTGTGTGTGTGTGTGTGTGTGTGTGTGTGTGTGTGTGTGTGTGCGTGTGTGCGCGTGTGCGCGCGAGGAAGGCGATACTCCCTGTCAACGTGCTCACTGGTAGAAATTGGAGCGATTTGTCCGCCACTCGTTTGCTTTCCGGCTCACTTCTCATGGATGAAGAGTTTTTTTTTTTTCCCGTGGAGCGCTTGATGAGAACAGCGAGCCAAAATTGCTCTGCCAAGAAGACGCAGAGAGCATGCGAGAAGGCGTCCGAGATAAATAACTGGATATGCTTTATCGGAAAGTTCCGTTTTCGTGTTTATGTGCACGTGTCAAACAAACAGATGCCGTCTGACACGGAGACGGGGAGAGTGACGGTGGGGAAGATTGTGGCTTGTGTTTCTGAGTTGTGTGTCTCTGTTCACACATGACTGAATGCGCTTATTTCTGCGTGCATCAATCCTGTCTAAACTTTCTGACACGAATGAATACCATCGCACGGGGCTCTTCCAACGTGTAGTCGGATTCGGCTCCTTTCCGCTGAGCTCACCTCTCCCCCGTGTGGGGAACACAGACGGGAGTTTTGTTTGCGACTGATGCTCGATACTGCAGTGACAAGGTAAACAGGAACTCTTCCTGCTGTTGCACAGTTAATGCGTGCACAAACAGCTAATGCTTTCATCAAAGCGGATGTCTCTGCAGCATAGAGTGGAGGTGCAGACCAAGCACACCTCTTTGCTTCATATTGAGTGTGAGAAAGGGAGACTGAGGTGAACTGATGTGCCTGGTTTTGTTGTTGTTTTCTTTTAGCAAAACCTGAGTTATATTGTGTATTTCTTTTATCTGGTCTCCCTTTCTTTCCCCGCCCGCTGCTCTTTCTCATCCCCCTCTCCTGAATTTCTCATTGTGATGCTCTTCTTTCTAACTCTGTCCACTCGGGGCAGGAGGGCATATCGCCATGGCCGTAGACAAATTACAAGAAACGGCTCAGTGCTTCTTCTTTTTTTTTGCGCCGCTTATGTTTCTAAGCGAGAGAGGAGAAAAGAGGCAGTGGGTCGCTTGCGGAACGGAAAGCCTGGGGAGGAACGCAGCTCATTCGATTTAATTTCCAGACAGACAACAGTTGGAGGAGAGATGAATGGCGAGGCAGCAGAACGGAAGGGAGTGCAAATGAGCAGATGGAGGGGCGAAGAGTGTTTACAGGGACAAATTTCAGGCGGTGAGAAATGAGCAACAGAAAGCGCGTGAGATTGTAACACAGTTTTGCTGTTGATGCCAGAAATCCCAATGGATGCAGTACGGTCTTCACGCTGGTAGATCCACCTCAGTTTTAGAGGGCCTCACTGCCAAGATGGAGACGGTTGGAGTCTCCCACTTTGAGAAACCTATGGGTGACGTCACAGAGACGACGTCCATGGTTTATACATTCTATGGTAGTCCGAGAACTAGAAGGTTCTCCAAAGTGACGCTAAGCCCCGCCCACGCTGCAGCTTGACTGGTTGACTTTGAACTTTTTGGGCATCGGGCAATCGAACAGTTAAGCCAACAGGCTCTTAGGGGACTGGTGGAGGTGGAGGAGATGAATAGATTAGAGGGGAACTGGCTGTGAGAAGAATAACGATTAGGGGGCTTAGAAGAGAGTGGAGAGCTGTAATCAAATAAAGGATACCTGTAAATAGCCAAGAAAGACACCGTTGACGGGAGAAGATGGGCTTCTTTATGCAGCGAGAGTGATGTAATGACAGCGGGCTTTGGTCATTAAAACACAGCGTTATTCAGTGATGACACAAAACGATTGAACCAGTGTTAAGATAATAGACAGAATAACCAGGAGCTTTTATCTTCTAGAGGCGGCAAGTCTGCATGTTTCAGTCCACAGTTGAGATCAACACCTTTTTTTGGAAAAGAAATGCAATTTTAGAAGCACAAACACGAAGTGATTGGCAGCACAGATGTAAACCACCGGACAGTGTAATTCTGGTGGAGTTGGTGGTGATCCCCATAGGTCAGCTGACAGCTGCTGAATGATTTATTGAAATGATGACGTATTAGATTAGACACTGTATTGAAAAAAAGCAAATGTCAGTGAAATGTCGTCAGTGTAGCAGGAATGTTTTTGTATGAATGCATGAGGAAGAAAGGTTCCGACACTAGTGATAACTGTCCGTCTCTCTCGCCCTCCTCAGAGTCATCAAATGCGTCTTTGTTGACCAATGCGGAGAAGATCGCCACTATAACCACCACTCACACATCTCAGCAGCAGGCTGCACCGGAGGCCAGGTAAGGGGCACGCTGGGAAATTGAGTGTTTTGAGCAAACATGTAAAGGCAGCAGAAAGTGTAAGAAGTATGCAGATGAAATTCATGAGTAACTGCCTGAAACACATTCAGTCACTGGTTCCATTTGACACTGACTGCTTTATCTTTCTGCTTCCAGGAACAACACCAAACCAAAACAGGAATCCTATGAATTTAAAGCGCCCCCGGGCCCTCCACCTCAACCCCCGACACAAGTCTCAGCTCAGGTAAGGAAGGACACTCCAGTCACCCTTGAGTCACACATCCGTCCGTTTCATGTCTCCATCGAGCACCCAGCAATCTGCGCTCCAGTCCCACATTTGTCTTTTCGTCCATCCATCCAGCTGTTCCAGCACACATTCCTCCTCTGTCCCTTCATACTGTAGTCACCCACCTTCCCAAGGACAAGCAGAGTGCATTGTTATTTATTAATTATTCCTTTTCCGTCTACCTGCCGGCGTTATCGGACTTTCTGCATTAAGGAAAGCCTGTTTGCTTTCAAAGTAACCCCTCAGCCCACTGTGTTCACTGCTGAATTAATCTGGCGGTGTGGAGATGGCTCGCTCAGATAGCATTGATCCCGCCGCAGAGGAGATTAGGAGAGCGTGAAGACGGGCGCTGCTGTGGCTGTGCTGCCTGTCCTTGTGGTGCCCGGCCTCCCTCTCTATCTGTGCCCTCTCTCTTTGTCCCCCCAGAGCCCAACGCATCAATAATTCAGCATCCTTACACCACCTGAGCATATGCATGTACACACACACACACACACACACACACACACACACACACACACACACACAAACAAACAAACACAGCCTGGCACACCTTTGAGGTGGTGTGACTTTCCTGAAGGTGGCATTTGTACCATGCTCTCGAAATAGTACCCCACTTCAAAGGACACACACACACACACACACTTCAAATCTGAATCACAAACCGAAATGTGTCTTTCTCCCACCCTCACCTTCCGTGTGTGTGTGTGTGTGTGTGTGTGTGTGTGTGTGTGTGGTCTCTCTTCAACAGGATTCTGAGTTCTACTCAGTGGACCTGGAGCGGGACAACAAAGGCTTTGGCTTCAGCCTGCGGGGAGGCAGAGAATACAACATGGACCTGTACGTGCTGAGGCTAGCTGAGGAAGGAGCAGCCGTCCGCAACGGAAAGATGATGGTACGGGACAGTGTGTGCTCACAGCATTCACACACACCAAGACATCATCCAATGTTTCCAAATAGTACGCCTTGTCACATAGAAGATGCCTCAGACTGTGCCTAAGTGGCACATTTGTCCTAGGAAGTAATACCCATACTCTGAAAACAGTTGTATAAAGTCCTCTGTGCCTCTCCAGGAGTTATCTAATATTTGTGAAAATAATGAAGTTATTTTCCAGAGCTGTGGCGTTTTGAGAGTGTAATGAAAGAAGCTGTTGAGTTGAGTCGTGGGAGTATTTTTGGAGCTTTACCCGTACTAAAGAGTAAAAGTCAGGATATCTCAGCCTCCGCCGCATTGAATTTTTTTTTTTTGAATGTGTCTCTCACAGGTGCAATACAAATTGGCTGCTCAAATATTTTATTGAATTCTAAAGTACAAAAAAAATGTTCTATGTCTTGAAAATGAGACCTTAGTCTCAGTGGGACTTACTTTAATTAAAGGTTACATGCAACTGTGATAGCAATAGGCATACTTTAAGTGGAAAACAATGAATTACATTTTAAAGTGCATTCTTTGGATCCACCCAAAAGATCTCCTGGGGTCCATTTGGACTGTTTTGGCTTATTATGGCTCATAAATGGACAGTTCCCTCGACGGTTTTGGTCGATTTTACTTTCTTTTGGCAGCTTCTATATCCAGCCATGTAGCTTTAGATGTGGAGCTGAACGATTTGGAAAAAAAATATACAATTGCTGTTGTTTAAGACTGATATTGTGATATGATTTGCAATGTTAGAGGGAATTATGTGTTTTTTTTCCTTATTCTCATTTTCATTGATAGACATTGTGTGATGGGGTACGGTACCAAACGGGGCTGATGATACAGTCTCATAGACTTTACAGCCATCACAATAATATTATCTATCAATATATATGCGTGTGCATAATGTACCCCCCCCCCCCAATTACTGCGAGCTCTGCTTCACTGAATAAAACAAGGCTGCCTCCAGGCTTCAGCACACAAGCGCTTCACTGTGTGACTGCAATATCAAAACACAAGGCAAACGTTAGACCCACGGAGCATACCTGCAAACAAGAATATGGCATTCATACATGCTACAGAAGCTGACATGAAAATGTAATATTTAACCTTTACTTTGATTAACCGCTGAAGTCAGCGGCACGTCCCCTGGGCTGCCCGATTGACTATACGAGGGGTTAATCGATGCGTTCGCATGTGATGTACGACATATGCAGAAGAGAGGGCCTGTCGGCAGTTGCTGTTTGCATGTGAGCTACAAGGGAGTTTTTGGTCTATGTTAATATGCTCCACCGAGGAAGTGTGTGGGTGTGCATGTGTGAGCACATTATATACATTTGTGCTTGTGCACCTTATTAGCCGAGATAATAATAGCAGCAGCTCTGTGACGGGGAGAGAGGTGTCAGCGAGAGATCCATATTCTGCCAGAGAGGAATTCCCTCGGCGCTGACAGCGCTGTCAGAGAACTTGAGGCGTGGAGGCAAAGAACCGGGAAGTCTTTCTTCTGGCTCCCGTTTCCCTCCCCCCCCCCTCTCTCTCTCTCTCTCTCTCTCTCTCCCTCCCTCGTTTTCCTCTCTCAGCGTCACAGTTGCTGCTTTTCGACGGGATTTGCCCTCTCTGGAAACTGTTGATTTAGAAAACATGTTTTTTTGTGTCTTTTATGCGATTTTGCTTTCAGAGGATTCCATATGTAACTTCTCCTCATTCTGTCCTCCCTTCTCCTTCCCTTCTGCTGCCATCGTGTCCCTTTGAACCTTCCTGCCTGTCATCTTTCCTCTTGTGTACTTTCTCCCCCAACTGTCACTTGTTTTCTGCATTCTGCCTTGCTCTGTTGTCTCCTCTCCTTCTTCTGGCTTTTTGCTGTCTCTCTCTTCTTCACCACCTCTCATTTACTTCCTCTCCCCTCCATCTTTGTCACGACTCTCCGCCTCCCACCTTTTGCTTCCTCCCTCTCTTCCTCCCCTTCCCGGTCCTCTTCCTTTTTTCTTTTTTTTTTCTCCCCCCCATAGGTCGGCGATGAAATCTTGGAGATCAATGGCGAGAGCACCAAGGGCATGAAGCACGCGCGAGCCATCGAGCTCATCAAGAGTGGAGGCCGGCGCGCCCATCTGGTGCTCAAGAGGGGTGATGGCTCTGTGCCTGAATATGGTGGGTCAATCTACGAAAACATTCCCTTCTCCCCCATCTTCACGCCCTGAGCCAGGGGGACACCCAGTGGACGGTGGTGGGTCGAAAGGGGAAAGAACTATATTATCCCTCCGAGGACCCTTCACCCATCCCTGGGACAAACCCTCCAGGGAGGGGGAAGGGCTTGCTTGGTCTTGGGTCTCTTTCTGGTGGAGGTCACTACTGGGCTTTGGGATTTTTCTTTTTTTTGGGGTGGGGAGGGGGAGCAGGGGTGGAGGTTGCTCCTCTGGATGCTGTTGCACCCTCCCCCCCCCACCCCCTCCCCTCCTGCTGTCACCTGCTCTCAGTTTCTATGTCATCCCGCTGTCACTTTTCACCTTCTGGCCACTGAGCAAAAGCACTCTGCTGGGACTTTACAGAGCGGTGGTGGGTCTGATTTCAGTGCTACATGAAAGTAGAAACTGTTTACAAGGTTTGAATGACCAGAGTAGTGAAAGATCAGTGTTTCTTGTTATATTGAGGGCTCCCAACTTTTCATTAAACACGTATTTAAGCGTTAAGAGGAAAAAGGAAACCTTGATTCTTTGCATCCCGTGATAAAATGGGACATCTCGCAGCTTTGGTTAGGACGTGACACAAACGTATTTATGATATTTATTGAAGGTGAATGTAAGCTACTGAACTCTCTAAGGGTTTTAAGTGAGTGAACTGTATTGAAAAGAAAAGGCAATCTAATGCTTTTTTTTGTTGTTGTTGCTATTTTAAAAGAGGGAAATCTCACAATACTGTGCTTGACATTACTCACTAATCCATGGATTTTATTTGCACCCACACTGTTAATGTCATTGAAAAGCTGTGATGATAGGAACGCCACCCATCTCCATTCAAAAAGGAAAAAGAGTCGCTCCAGTTCTATAGACGTTTTGTACAGTGATGAAAAGAATAGAAGCATTTTTACAAGTATTTTTGTTCCGTGTACAGAGCCATGATCAGAGCCACATATTAATGGATAAAGTCTATTGCTGCATGAACTTGTCAAAAGTGTAAATTGGATTTTTCTTTTTCTCCCTTCTATTGTCTATTTTCCATAATATTTATGGAACCTTTGTTTTTTTTTTAATCGTACTGACCAGTTCTGATTGATAGTCACGAGTCATCCTAAGTGTTTTTCTTTTTGTTACTTTTGTTTTTCAGTGGAGTCTTGAAAAGTTCGTCAATGTAATTTTATTTGCGCTCAGAATGTGCTGTCTTAACCGATATGACATCATGTGAACTTGTGTATTTTTGGATCATTGTTTGTACTTTTTAGTTGGCACAACCTTTGACAGTCTTGCCAGTGTTTCTTTTGATTTCTGTCAGCAATGTGAAACTGCTTCATACGCTGTTGTTTGTGGGTGTGAGTCTCACTGTCTTTATTTTTCTGGTGTTTTGGGGTTTCTGCTGCTTCTTTGTCCACATGTGTAGGTGTGTGTGGGTTAGTGTGTCGGGAGTGTGTGCGCGCGCGCTTGGTTCCAGGACTTTTCTCTGTAACTGATGGGGTTCCACTGAAGGGTTTGGGCAATTTCCTGGACTGTCTCTTTATTCTGAATGACTCAATGATCAAATAAACACTTTTTTTTCATTGAAAAATCAACACAATAATTCTCCTTTTCTTCCTTCAAGTTGGTTCCAAGCGATCTAAACCCTGTGCTCTTCTCTCTTTTTTCCTTCCGTATTGCACTGGGCTCTTGTCTTCCTTCAGGAATGGTCGTTCCCCATCTCACTGCATGTATGAGAAATGACAAGATGGGGGAGGCCTCTGTCCTCCAAAATCAGACCACGGTTTGTAACTGTCCTCCCATGTCGTCTGAGTCTCCCTCCCACTTCCTGTCTCTCTTCTTCTTTGTCTCGCTCCTTCGCCATCCTGATCTCTGTGTGGTGTGGCCTCAACTCACACATGCCCCATGCTCTACTCCATACATACAAATCCATCCACCCGGAATACATCGCCAGTACCGCCGCTGCCGTAGCCGCTGTTATGGATATTTTATGCAAATGTCCGCACCAGTTGCATTTAACCTCTGGGCAAAAACGTCCACGGGTGAAATGCAGCGTGTTAATTTGTTCTCTCTACTTACCCTACTTTAGTACATCAAAGAGCATCCTTTTTGTTAATAGTATCAGTTGTAGTTGTATTCCTGCAGCCACAAGTAGAAATGGGTAGAATAACTCAAAAGTTTAACCATAGGATTCTGATAAACAGAGCATTGTGGTGGCTGCATATGTAGATGATCTAGTGAGACTAACGACGAATATCCTGAAGGTAAAAAAAGGTAATATTTATGTAGAATTCTTCTCGACTTACTAAAAGGCCCCATAAAGTGCACACACACTGTCACTGCAGCACAGCAATCATTTTTGGATCTCATCGTGAGCATTTTATTTGCTTTAAACGTTTACAAAGTGTCTAAGGCATCATGGCAGCGCATGAAAGAGCATGGCTACTCAGTGCACTCAAGCAGCAGCATCATCAACATGCAGCACAGTGACTGTAACCGGCCTCCGTTCCAGCCATCCTGCTTCAGAGAGGTGACCCCGGTTAGACCTGGGAGCAGGTTTGTTGTGGGTAACAAGTCTCTTCAAGCACTGGCTGCCTCTCTGTCACTGCCTTTTTTATTCTCATGTGCAAAGTACACTAATGTTTTGTTTTTTTTACCATTGGCTGTTGCTGTGCCATCTCTGCTGGCATTAACATCCGATTGGCTTCCATTTGGAAATGTTCTCAGCTTCATGTCTGAGTGATTCGGCATGGTTGATGTGAAAGCAGACAGATTTGTAAGAGTCTAGATGCATGTTTGATCCCCGTGCCCTCGTCTGTATGTCACTCTGTGTTACAGACGGCAGCGCCAACAACGGCAGCGCAGCAGACCCAGCCGCAGGGTTACAAAACGCTGCGGAAGTGAGCGCCCTGTCCGCGACCAACGCGCCATCGGAGTCAAGCAACCCACCAGAACCCCAACAATCATCCCGGAGCAAGAAGGCGCCGACCAGCTCCGGCGCCGGCAAGCACCACCATTCCAACCACCGCCACCGCTCCCCCAACAAGAAAACCAGCAAGGGAAAACACAAGGGGAGGAAGTCCACGGAGAAGAACTTGACCAAGCTGTTTAAGAAGAAGGACGACAAGCGAAGTGACGGCCACCGCCAACATTCCAGCGGGCACCACCGTAGCCGCCACCGCTCACCCGACAAGGTGCACGGCCGGTCGCGCAGTGCAGAAAACGCCCTGGATAGCGGACGCCGACACGGCCGCTCCCCCGACAGACGCCACGGTCAGCAGTCCTCTAATCAACACCGCCGCTCTCCTCAGCGCTCTCCTCACCGCTCTCCGTACCGCTCGCCGCGCCGCCACAGGTCCCCGCACCGCTCTAAGAACCACTCCCCCACCAGACGCCACGCCCATTCCTCAGACCCTTACCGCCGCTTCGCCTCCCCAGAGAGACAGGGCCGCAGCAACGAGAAGCCCAACGGGGCCGTGTTGAAGGAGCCACCCAGGACCCCTGAACTCAGCTTCACTCTCGAGGACAGCGTCCTCCGTGAGCCCCCGGCCCTGGACCGCCTGAACAGGGAGGCCACGCTGCCGCCTCTACGCAGGGATGAGCGCCTGTACGGGGAGGACAGTCTGCTGATGAGAGCCTCCTCCACGGAGAGAGCCTACAGGGGGGACAACCTGCTGAGGGACGTGGCCTCCCGCGGCCAGAGAGACGCCTACAGAGAAGCCACCTTGCCCAGAGTGCGCACCCCCGACTCTGATTCAGCCTTCCAGAAGTACAGCTCGCTGCTGAGGGGGCGCTCACCTGAGAGGCCGGAGAGGGATGGCCGCTACGCCAGCCGGGATAGTTCCCCCGCGCCGCAGTACCGAGCCCGCAGCCTGGGACGAGACATCTCCCCGATCAGGAGCTCCAGAAGGGACGACTCGGAGGACGAAGAGGACGATGACAATTTTGTAGCGGCCAAGGTGAGGGAGTACTACAGCACGCTCAAGACCGACAGCAGCCGTTCGTCCGCCCTGCCTGAGCCCAAGAAGACCTACAAGGATAACCCCAAAGACCTGAGTATCTGAATGGACGGCTGTCAGCCAATCAAAACCACCACCCACAAACACCTCAAGTACTCATTCACGTCACCACTTGGTTCTACAGAAATGCACCCAATTATGAACACACACACACACATAGACACACACACACACACACACACACACACACACACACACACACACACACACACACACACACACACACACACACACACACACACACACACACACACACACACACACACACACACACACACACACACACACACACACACACACACACACACACACTGTATGTAACAATGTTGAGTTACTAACAAGACAGTGATTCCAAAATGACTTTTTTTCTTGTATGATTTCCCCCCTTTTTATTTTCTTCTTGTTTTTAGTTAAGCATTCTACATTTACAGTAATTCAGACTTTTCCAGAAAATGTAAAACCATAAAAAAGCAATGATGTGCCTAACAGTTCCATTAACGAGCAACATTTTGTTTTTGATTTGATATGTGACGGGCGTTTTGTGCCGCACTGTCAGATGATGAAATGTATGTACTTTTCCACGAGGATCCCGTGGAAGTACCACGCACCTGGATCATGTAACCGGTGCTCACAATGATGCTGTGCATGTCTTTACCGGTTCCAATGTCTCTCTCTCTCTTACTCTCTCTCTCTCTCTCTCTCCTGCCTTCATTTGCTCTCTGTGTCTCTCTCTCTCTCTCTTTTCCCCCCAGTGCCACTGTTTTTTAGACATTTGACCAGACTATAGCACAAGCCTGCATTTGTTTGTATATTTTTGACAGTTTGCAGTATGTGTACATTCAGAGGTGATCATTTTAAATGAATGAAGGGAAAATTAAAAGTTAAACTACGATGATGATGTTAAAATAAAAATAATATATTCAACGAATAAACAGGTTTGCGCTTTTTGTTGTTGTTGCTGCACAGCCATTAGAACCATTTTGATTTAAGTCATTAATGTTCCCAACAGGGGAACAATACACATGGGAGGGTGACTTTCATAGCAAGGCAGATATTGGGTGACAGGTAGAAAGTGTCTGAGTACTGAGCTCTCATTTGGGCAAACAAAGGAGGCTGACATTGTTATATCATGCCTCCCAAAAGTGTGTGTGTGTGTGGAAATAAAGTCTTTGAAGAAAAGTAAAGCGCGGAGCTCACATCCTTTCACAACATCAAAGCCTGGATAGACCAGTCTTTAAAAATGTTCCTCCTCTCACTGCTTACTTTGATTTGTGCCTTTTTCTTTGCCCCATTTCTCCCGTTGTCCTCAACACTCCTTCCTCCTCTTCGCGTATCCGCTCGCTTTGCTGAAAGATGTTTCATTTGATAGAGAACAGACGGCGTAGAAGCTGCGGCCCTATTTCAGGACGGTGACGGCGGCGGTATGTGGATGACGCTGGGGAGGGCTGTGTGTAATTTCCCCCCATCCCAGAGGCAACAATGGGGGAGATGAGAGAAAGAGAGCAGAGTGGTCACTCCTGGTTGACCTGTGGACGCCAGCAGGGGATTTACTGCTGCAGAGAAATGAAATGTGTTGTCTTGGCAGTGCTTGATGCTGAGACAGAGGAGGCACAGCATGAGTTAGCAACTGCTGCATCCAATCCAAGAATTCAGTTGTGAGATACTGCCATTTAAGTGTGCAAGATGGCACGCGTGCTTACTAATATATGTATGATGTCGTCTGGTCACATTCCCTCAATGCATGCACATATGTCCGCTTTAGAACTGAACAATTTCTGAGCTTTCATCATATGAAGTTCGTTCCAGTTGCTACAACACATGCCAAGGTACTTAATACCATATGTTCAAAAGCATGCATTCAAGATTACCCCACGGACACAATCTGTGCAGCTCATAAGAGCAAATGGGAGGCAGAGATGAAGCATCGCGATCAAACGGTAACACAGCAGAGCTTTATTTTGGCCCAGTTTCTCTGCGATTCAACAGGGCCTCGGTGCATTTCAACTGCTTTTGATGCAACGATCTGAAAGTGTTTTTTTACACGACGACATTTATGGATCCGTCTTCCTGCATTCCACAGCAGGACACGGGCATTGCAACTCATTTTGATAAATGATTACAAAATGCAAGTTGCACAGAAGGGATCTTATTTTAAATAAATGCCTATAATTATACAATTAGGTCAATTATTTACTTGTGTAAGGATGGGGTCTCATTCGGGACGTACTGCCATCCACAAAGAGACACAAAGGAGATGTTTGTACCCTGCAAACGCGTCTCCTTTTTTTCCCTCTCCTCTCTCTCACAGTGGAGGGGACGCAGCTCTTAAATAATGGATGTAATCCACTTTCCAGCAGCGAAACGCTCTCCTCCCCTCTCTTTTACATCTCTCGCTTCATCTTTATCGGGACATACTCCTCTCCTCCTCATCATCAAATGCACGAACAGAGCTCCTTGTTTTATTGCTTGTGCGACCCCGGAGATGATTAACGACACACGTCTGGTGACAATTCATCATGTCAGTGCCAGGCAGGAGCAGGAAGAGACTGTAATGAAAAGTCCAATAACAACATGCCTTGCAGCCCAGGGCGGCGTCGAAGCCTCCGCTCCCCCATCAGCTCGGCTCCAGGTGCGCTCGCTTCCGACCTTGGAGACCCTCTGCCCCCCCCACCCCCCACCCCCCCGTTGCCATGGAAACAGCGATGCGACGGGCTCTCTCTCTCTCTCTCCTCCGGTCCAGACTGGAGCAGACGAGAGTTGTAGATGCGTAAACAAGGCTGAGGGAGAAAAGTAAATGAAAAGAAAACAGGAACGTTATTTTTGGCTGCGTGCTCAGGATTTTGAGATGCCTTCACTTGAAGAGAGGGAGGAAGTTTCCACACGTTGAAGTTGCTTCTCTCTCTCCTGAAGCTCGGCATCCTGTTTAACAAGCCTGTCGTGGTTCCCACCGCTGTCATGTTACGGAACGTCCACGCCACTGCGTTGTAGTAGCTGTTCTTTGTCCCGATACTGTATCTGTCTCATGCTCGGCTGCGCGTGGAAATCGGCCTTCTCGGGGATGGAGGTGTGGTGGATGGATGTGTTCTGGCTGCTCAAAAGGGCATTTCATGCAGTGCGTGTCGTCTTATCACGGTTAGAGCAACAGCGCACGAATAGGATACGGTGCGAGTAACGCTTGAGACTATCGTGGTGGATGGTTTTATTTAGTAGAGAAATGGCTGCAGCCTCCTGCAGTTGTCACACTAATCAATCAGCAGCTGGTATCCACAGACGCAGCAGCGCCTCATAAGATCAGAGTCGGTTCTTTTTTTTTATTAAATTGTGCCTTCCGTCAGTTGGGGCCATCCAGGTTTTTAATTTGATCCCAGCACTAATTTGATAGACGTCTTTGGCAAACCAGAGACCCCAAAATAACTTGATTGTTAAATGTTTTAACAGCTGGTAGCTTTGCGATTGAAAAACACCCTCAGATTAAACAAATAATAGAAATCTTACCTGATACTCTGGTTCAGAGCACTTTTATGCATTTATTTGTATTTATACATCAGAATACTTGAGGCTGTATAAATACACTTTCTTTAAAAAGCCTGCACTAAATAATGTTTTCAGTCATGCAGGCAGTTTTGAGTGAAATATCTTGACAGCTATTGGATGGATTGCTGTGAAATGATGTGTAAATATTTCAGGATCCAGAGGATAAATTCAAACTACTCTATGACCTTCTTGACTTGTCCTTGACTTTGCCAACAGGTTAGTTCTTGGCAAAAGAAGAGGATGATTTTATATTCATCAGGGGACCAGAGGACACCCTGTTACTCAGTGATAGGCTCATTTTGCTAACACAAGAGTTGTTACTCCTGTCATCCCATTAGCGGCTCAATGGACTATGCAGCAACAGCGCTTGGTGAGTTCAGAGGTAAGCCACACTCAGGAGAGGTCCTTCAGTTTGGGTCCCCAAAAAAGTGACACTGAAGTCTTGCCTGCCCCATGTATGTGTCCCTGCTGGCTTCCCTCCTCTGTTGAATTGTGAGCGTGCAGGCGTGTCGAACGAGTAAAAGAAGCAAACCCCCACCTGTGCTGCGTGTGATGAGAAGATGCAGGTGTTCTTCTCATGCACACGGTGTTCCTGATCAAAGGCACATTACAGCACACCTCATTGTAACACTAATTATATGTTTTGAGAGTGACTCATCCACTCTTGAAAAAAAGAAGTGGCACTCTGAAAGCTGCCTCAGACTGACCCAATAAAATAGTTATACTGTCATAAGAAATGCATGCCTAAAAGTTGTCTTTCCCTGTTGCACTGTTGAATGATTCATTTCAAACTTTGTGTGAGGCCGTGGGTCATGGGAAATACCTTCTGATCAGTGTTAAACTAAATGAATAACCTTCTGTAAATGAACTTTTAGTCACTCTCACTGTTAAAGAGCGAGTGAAGAATGAACCTTTTACGAGCAGGTGTTTTGTGTCAGTTTGATAGAAGGCGAACTGAGCACCCAGCAGAAAATGAAATGAGGACAGAGAAATAGTCCCTTTAAGTCAAGCAGCCCTGCTGTTCTGTGCTCAGGCCACGCCCCCGCCCCATGAGCTATGTGATCAAGAGCACCAGAATGCAATGTCTGCGTTCTGACTGTGTGATCCACGCTGTGTGTGTGTCTGTGTTGTTGTCAAACCCAGAGAGGAAATCAGTCATGTGTTCAGCGCGGGTCGACAGGCAAACATGCTTCAAAGATCTGCCATGGCTTTCAGCATCATTTCTTTTTTTAGATTTTGACAATGTCAGGTTAAATATTGATGCTCCGAGGTTGCTTCAAAGGAGTCGTGGAGGGAGGGGGAAAGTTGGCAACATATAAAAGTATGTTTTGAGATTTTTCTAAGTGGGTGAGGAATTTGGAAAAGACAAGAAAGGAGATCTAATCTCTTCTTGCTTTACTTTTATAGTTATACACTTACATATATGTCCAAATACACAGAAAATATACCTCCAAATATACATTTCTGAATGCACAACCTGCTTCATGAATATTGCAATGCAATTGACATCCAACATTTTAATGTTTCAACGGTAACAAATGTAACCATGTTGAACCTCTCCCTACACATTTGATTTATGTGCATCATGATTATTATGCAGGAGAGGTAGTTTGCTGTGATGAATATTAGATGAGTAAGATGTCAGTTGTATGTGTAGGTAATCATGAACAGTGGCTATTTTCATGGACAGTGCCCGTTCAGCCGATTGCTTGGCCTCCGGTTATTATTCTCGAGAACCGCGATCCAAACAACTTCACGCTCAACGCTGCACTTCCTTAGGTCCCGATCAACGATCACACAGAGACTCCCTCCATTTTAGTTAGATACCGCCAATGGACATGTAGATCCACCACCATTTGGCTGACATCTGGTTGGTTAAACTGTGCCAGGACCACTGTTTTTGGCTCACAGTTGTTTGGGAAATGGCTGGTGGATGTAAACAGGGGTGAGCGCTGCTGCACACAGCTGTTGCAGACAGCTGCTGCAGGCTGCTCAGAGATGTAACAAAATATGCGGTCCAGTGGTTCTCATAGATGCTGACTGTGGCAACTGGTTAGCCGCTGAGTGGTGTGATGTTGGTACATGATTTACAGACCTTTAAGAGCTCTTACTGAGTGGGGACGATGCTTCTGTAATTGATCCCTTGACTTAAAGAGCAACTCTGATTGGGCAAAGAAGCAAGGAGAGGAAGCGCTCTCTACTTTGACCTGGCTGATGCACAGGACTCAGCTGAAGAGGGGCCCCTCGTCGTCAACCTGAGTGGATGAGTGCTGCTTCTCATTTTCATCGATGAGAAGGCAAGAAGAGGAGAAGTCTGATCAGTACACACCGCAAATACACAGCGGACACAGTTGGGACGAGTTGAAAACCCCCCCACCACAGTACAGTCTAATTTAAATAATAATGTCTGCCACTGGTGGTCTCTCAATTAAAACAATAATAAAGGACAGACGTTGACGTGGTGAAGAAAGCGTGGGATCATGGTCTTCATTGTTAAACAACCACCATCGCCAATGGGGACGATCTATCTGAAGTTCACGGACAAGGTAATGTATTAAAGTTGTATTCACTTTACGTTTACTCATGTTTATTCATGTTATGTTATTTCATTCTTAATGCGATAGCTGCAAGTAACATATAAATAAATGAGGTCTCTGCTGGATTACTGTGTTCCAAATTGGCATGCAATTGACCGTTCGCTAAGCCCCTTTGCTACTGTTGCTAGGCCCTCCAAGCTGTCAAACAGGCATTTTCAAACAATGTCAGTTAGAGATAATCCAATGGAAATAATAGTTCTGGAATATCAGAGAGAAGTAGACAGAAAGGACCACAACATGCGTTTGAGAGCTACATTGACGATATATTTTGTCGGCAGAGGATTATCAATGAGGACGCCACTAAAACCGAGGGCACAGCTCAGCAGTCCCAACGCCACAGAATGCCTTCTGACTCGTGTGAAGACGGGACTGTGTTGCATCTTATCTAGATCTGTATCTAGAGGATTTAGTGTTCTGAATTTTGGGTCTTCTGTTTGTTATGTTCTTCCTTGTTTCTTGTTAGTCTCCTTCTTTTATTTTGTAAGTTCACTCTCCCCGTGTGTCACGTCTGGTTTTGCTTTCCTGCCTTTGTGTGTTTTAACACCTTTATTGATTTCCTGTCAGCTCTGCAGTCGCAAGACCACCTGCCCACCTGTTCCCACTTCCCCATTAGTCAGAGACTACCAGCCCAGTTCCTCTGCTCCTTGTCGGTTTGTCTTCCTTTGTTTGGAGTTCTGATCCAGTTTGCCTGCATCCTCGCCTGCTGTTTCCGTGCCTGTTTTGTCGGACACATGCCCTATCAGCTATTTCTATTAAATCCTGGCACAGTTTCTGCTCTACCTCCTCATCTTTGTCTGCGTGTGAGTCCAATCACCTGTTGCCTGCTTTCTAATAGTGATATTCAGTGCAAGCCTCAGACACAAGTCTTGACAACTCACGTGAAGGACAAACAGGAAAACAATGTTCCTGCACAGCAGGGTAAATCAATACATTGTTTTTCAAACTAAGTTAGCGAAGCTAAAGTAGCTTTCATTATCTAATATAAAATAATAATTTCTTGAAAGCCGGAAGGCAACAAATACGACACTGTCCTTAACGAGTCAATTATTACTGTGTGTTATGAAGAAATGCTTAATTACTGTTACCGAGTATAATTCTGTGACATTGTATGATTTACACCTACCCGAGGGCATGTGTAACTATTTAAACGTATCATCTGGTGTGTTCCCAGATGTTTGAGCCACTAGAGGGAGTAAAGGGGATATGACGGCATTGACAGGCGACCAAATGAAACGCACCTTTACCTTGAATACAATTACAGATGTAAGTAATGTAAGTATGCAACTCAACAAAATGTGTTCAAGAGGTCTAGTCGTTTGAAAATAGAAAGTAGAAATGCATATGATACCTTGAACCTAAATGAGTATAAGACACTACACTAAATCAGGTTATTCGGATTAAAATAATTTAAAATTGGAGCCTGATAATTACTGTAAATAAGTAAAGTAAACACACCCAGGTAACATAAATGTATTTAAAAGGAATAGCATTGAAATTAATCATGTGTTAAAAGTGAAATGCAAACACAAAAATGTGCTTTAGTGAGTATGTACAGTATTTTAATGAGGAGTCATTATTAGTGACTTATTACATCTCACAACAAGGAGGCACTTTGTTCTGGCAATCAGGCTGATTAGCTGAATAAATTACCCAATTTTAAATATTAGTCATTTCCATCAGTAGTTATGTAATGACTTGGCGTTTGTCAGTAATATGTTTTCGTCGAAATGTTAACATTTTGTGTCGCCATAATTTACACCCCATGGCCAGTGAAATGTTGCCATGGTTACCATTATAATACTGGGTAATATCCTCCACACTTCAGTTTATCCACATCTGAATAATTTAAGGCGCTACCATTACTACAGTGTGGACACATTAACTTTACATTTCAATAACATGAAATGAGGCTGTGTCTATACAATATCTTCTTAAAGGTACAGTACCTCCTTCTTCACCTGTACTAGAGATGAAACGTCTTCTGTGTGTGCTGCATCGATATGTTGACCATTATTTTTTTAATAATCTGTCGTCTGTCATCCAATGGCGCTGTCATAATAAATTGCCTTGGTGCCCCTTTAACACAGAAAGGCATTTTCTTTTTAAATGTTTCAAACTTTAATTAAGAAGACATGACCAAAAAATATAATATAAAGAATATTCCAAATAGAAATGGCTAAAACAATAAATGATGGGACTGATTTATGAGAATGGGTGTCGTGGTTGTTTTTGGTAAACTGTAAAAGATTACTGCACATTATGAAAGGAAACGCATGACAAATTGTGAAATGAAATTCAAAATGACTATTTTGCCCCATTTGGCTTCATGAAGTAAATCTAATGCAACAGGTTAATGAGCTTCAAAGTCAATGCAACTGTTCTTGCTAGAGAGAGTCTACTTTGTATCTACATAATGACAGATTAAAACCTACATGTTTGTGTCCCACACTGTCATCTTGTGGCCAGTTTAAGACCTCTCACTCTCCCACCCCAGCACCATATAACTGTCTCGTGAAGCTTTGAGAACAGACAGTTCACGGAAAACATATCGTCACCTCCCGAGCTACAACTCAAAGCCTCGAGTGTGACCGATGCTCTAAAATGAGAGCAATCTGCTATTTACCGGCGCCATTCTCCTTCATAACGCAGTGACCTTTTCTGCCAGGGTGTCACACACATTCAGTATCTGAGGCCAAGGACTCTGTCAGAGAGAGAGAGACGGATCAATATGTCACCTTAGGAATTTGTGTGTGTTTGTCAGGGTCAGGAAGGAGATGATGGTCTCCAGCTTCTTTGTTCGTGGTATTGATTGAGTCTAACACAGTGAGCATGTCGCGCTGGCTCGGGGTCGGTAATGTTGAGGTAAACCGCCTTAACACCTTCTGTTGCTTACATGAAACGGTTTTCTAGTGATTCATCTCGTTGCGCTGGAGATGAGTGGATAACTCCTATCAGTGAAGTTGCACACACTAAGTTTCCTTTTTTCGAAGCTCTGTGCACCTCCAACACACACACACACACACATTCGCCTACTACTAAAGGTTTTGTAAGACCTGTGAGACTTGACGGATGATTCCAGCAAGGACACAGAAAAGATGGGAGGCCCTGCGTGGGCTGAGTCAGTGTTTACTACATGACTCACACGCCTCCCTATACACTGCAAGCCGGTCCCACAAACATGCTCGCACACAAACACATGTGCTTGCTTTAGAGTTGCTTTACTGCCTCACCGGCGCATGATGTGTTTTGCATAGCTCCCCTATGCATCACTACATCAACTACCAATTCATCGAGTTAAAGACGGACTGCAGGGGCTGGACACAGAGTCATCAGCAGAAATATTCTGGGCAAACACATGTTAAGTGTTTTCTCATGGTGCGTTTTCCAGATTTTTTTTTATTTTGTTCCTCTTTTTACAGCAGCTTGTCTGTAATAACCTTACTGTAGGAACAACAAAGAGTTGTGCTGAGGCACAGCTTCTATTAGAGAGCACTTTACCACACAATGACTCCACACACAGTCAACAAGGCCATTGTTGAAATGATCGGTCTTAATTCAGTCAAGTGTGTGGCTTTGGCATATATAATTGAGCTGCGATATTATCTTATGTACGCAAACTGAATTGCTTTAGCAGGGCACACACACACACACACACACACACACACACAGTCGATCTCCACCGCAGGGGGAATTGCATGGAGCTCCACACAGCATGCTAATAAGCCTGCAGTCTGCCAAGAAATACACAAATCAGATATACATCTGCGTTTTGACCTCACCACTGGCCCGTAGCAGAAAACAAAGGAGAAATAATGAAAGGTACATTTGGATTTCCACAAACTGCTTTTTGTGTAGCTTGTATAGTCAGGATGCCTGAGCTGTGGAGAACTAGCTTGTAAAAGACTTTCGTTTTCTGCACGATGCTCTCTGCTGTACGGCTTCTTCTTCGTTGCAGTAGAACAAAGGCTGTTTGGCCTCTTGAACAAAAGACGCTTTGGCTTGACTGCGGTGGCTGTAAACTTCCTGCTGGTTTGCAGTGAACTGGTGCGGAGCAGCTGACCAGAGGAAACTCTGGAATAGGCATGCAAACAAAGGCCGTCATTATAAAAACCCCGGCTCCATCCGTAGTTAGACTGTTGATGCTGATGTGATTTTGTATTTTAAGATGGAAGCTGTGGCCTCTGCCTGCAACTTGTGAGTCTTCCAAATCAGTTTTTTATATTTTTCTTCTGTCTTCTTTTGACCACTTGGGGGCAGTGCAAGAGGCTGTGAACACAACACTGACATATTATCACCTCCCACAGCTGATATGATGAACGTGCTAGTAAACACTTTTTGCTCTGTGTTGCATCCGACGGACTCTTAAAGACATCAGGGTTATTTTAGTCATGGGCAGGTAATGAATGTAAGTACAATATTCATTCTCCTTTAGTTCTCCACCAATCTACGGCTCTTTAGCTGTTAAACGCTCCATTATGTTGACCAGCTAATTGCTAACTTTGTGTTTCTGCTGTTTGTTGCTGGGCAGGAGGCGTTCAGTGGGTTTATCAATCACTGAAAAACCCTTAAATTCACCTGAAAGCTAAGAGGAACTGCAGAGGAGTTGGGTGATCGTCATCTTTCTTTCTGGGTTTGTCTCTACGAGCGAAATGGTTCACATTACGTAGTCATTTGATCCATTGCCAAGATAAAAATATGGATTTGTGCAGCTTTTATTCCGGTTAGAAATGTATAAATGGTAATCTTTCTTAAACAGATTACCACTAAGCTGATTGTGTGGTGACAGGTGTGACTGAACCATCAAACCTGCACAGGTGTTTATGTGGAGTATGGCTGATTTGATATGTATGAAAATTAGGTAATACTAAGACTCAACCATGAACACCCACGGAAGCTTATGAGACGTCACTCTTCACCACCACCATCATCAAAACACAATGAGGGAATATGTTTGGGAGTAATAGTGTTCATCCTCCCCAGTAGAGTTCAGAGACTTACAGACAGAATCTATACCAATGCTGAAGCATTGCTCCTTTCAATGTGAATGATACGTTAAATGACTAGGTGTAATGTAAAAGGGGTCGCTCATACTGGCCACTTCACCCCAACAGACAAACGAGCTCTAATAAACCCACTGTACACTACCAACCCAGCACCGAATAGCAGACAAAGTGAGCAACTAGCTGGTGAACATGGAAGCATTTAGCAGCTCAAGAGCTAACTTCAATCTGAAGTGACCAGAAACACAATTCCAAATAAATGCTAGTGTTGCTCTGTGTCCACTAGACGTGTAAGTAGGCAATTGTTTGCTACTTGCATTATAAGGCGATAGTCAGGTGTGTGTGTGTGTGTGTGTGTGTGTGTGTGTGTGTGTGTGTGTGTGTGTGTGTGTGTGTGTGTGTGTGTGTGATTAGATTGTTGTGAAGTTCTGTCCCCTGGTGGCCCAAAATGATCAATGCAGTGTTACATTAATTTGTGGTTTGCAATCGGTTGCATGTTTTACTATGGAAGCCCATTCCTGCCAGCAAAAAAAAAAAAAAAGATCACAAAAAAAAAATAAGATCACTAAAAAAAAAAAAAATAGTAGTAACTTAAAAAAAATAAAAATAAATGTAATTCACAAAAAAAAATGAAAAAAAATCCACCCACAAAATAAATAATAATAATTCTAATAATTTTTTTTTTTTTTTATTTAACTTTTTTCCACCAGCAAAAAAAAACAAAACACTTTTGGTGCATCCATCTGTAACCATAACACTGACCAGATTTTTCCAGTTGCTATAGAAAGTCGAAATTATGAGATACTTTAACACAACAGTCATAGAAGCAGCTATGACATATGAATGGATTGTGAGTACATTGAAGACTTCTTTAAAACGTGGCTTTACAACACATGAAATACAGATGATGTTTCACATGGATTGTACTGAGCAAACGCACCCTTGAAGCTCTGGAGTATAAAGAATGAAACCAATGTGGCTGAGGTGGCGACCAATAAACAGCAACTGGAAACATCTTTTTTTTTTTTCTTTTTTGCTGACAGAGAAAAAGTAAAAAAAAAAAATATATATATATATATATATATATAATTTTTTTTGTGAATAACATTTTTCTTTTTTCTTTTTGTGAATTCATTTTTTATTTTTTTTTGGTGATCTTATTTTTATTTTTTTTGCTGGCGGGAATGGGCTTCCATATTTTACCCTTAAATTCAATGCTGTTTCCCAAAGTCGTTCATGTGATGTGTGTAGGATTACGCTCCTTGTTTTATAAAAAATAAATCACTTTAGTTTTTATTTCCCAGAAAGAAGCGAGTTTGATTCCTCATGGGGGAATAGTCTAGAAGGTTTAGAGTTAAGACATTCCTCATTAATCTTCCCTTCCTTTCTTGTCTCTCCAGCTACTGAGAACATCTTCAATCACCGTGATTTGTGAGACCAATGTTGCAAACGATACAATCCATGAGGTTGTATCTCAATGACAAATGTCCTTGAATACATGATGTGTGGTATTTCATTCTGTGTGTTTGATAACTCTCAGCAACAATTTAAAACCTGGAAGGACAAAGACGACCAATAGCCAGCTGACTTCGTGGGTTTTCCATTTTTAGATTAGATGAAAAATGTGGAGTTATCAGTAATAGACAGTCAGAGTCCCACGGGTCCTGTAAAAGAAACTACTTGAAGCACTAGCCAGGAGACCACCAAGTATGTCCACATTTACTGCTGTTCATCATTTTTACGAGTCTATTTTATCACCTGAGACTCCTGCAGAACAGTGTCTCTGGTCTACCTATTGCTAATCTTACGCAGGAAACCCTTGGGCTGTTGTTGTAGAGGCACAGTAGGGAGACGGAGACAGTGATGGAGATGGGGGAAGCTAATTTAATATTCTAGGCCCTTTGGGGGACGTCATTGCCACAAAGTAAAGCTCTTCTGTAGTGCATTTGAAGATACAGAAGCCCTGATCTATCTCTGACTTGGGTTAAAGGGGTGGAAGATAACTGGAAAAGGAGGCGGGATAGTTATGACCATAAATCGTGACTCTTTCATTTGGGAAATATATTACAAATAATATGTACAAAGTCGTGAAGAACAAACGGGAGGGTTTCCTGCCTCTGTTCACTAATGTGTATCTTGGTCCAAATAGATTTGAATCATAGGATGTTCTCTTGAGCAATAAAAGTTAGTAAGTGACGACGTACACCTGCGCTGAGGCGTGTGCATTTGGGTGGGAGTCGATGTGTGTGTCGAGCCAGGTCGACGGGCCTGTGTGTGTGTGTGTGTGTGTGTACGTGTGTTCCTTCCAGGAATTCTTTGGTGCTGCTTGTCGCATCCTCTGAGGTTGTGTGAGTAAGCACGCGTGTGTCCGGGATCTGACGTCCTACAGCAAAGGGATGAATGAAGATTGTGAAAGAGGGTGTGTGTGGGAGCTTACTCCAGGGGGTGTGGGGGAAGAGGACCTCCCCCCCCCCCACACCCTTACACTCCACCCTGTCCTGGACAATGCAGGGGGGCGGTGTGCTGGTACTCAACACGATGGAACACGGGTATGTCTCATACCTCTAGTAGCCGGATGGGTTGTGTGAAACGCCTATGAGCTTGGACGTGGACTTCCCCGTGAAGTCTGAAATGCATCCTGGAAAGACCTTTGGAGCCACAAGACCAGAGTAGGAGGGGGCTAGTTGAAGCAGAAGGGGTCATTTATAAGCCCTGATTCCAAAAATAGAGAGCTACAGCATGTTCTGCGTCTCTCTCTCTTTGTCAGTATTCTTTGGGATAATTGAGGTGCTTTACACCTTTATCTTGTTGTAATATGGCTGAGCTGGTTGGAGTGCTGTGCTGAGACCGTGGGGCAGAGTAGACCAACCGCTCCCTGGGTAGCATGACGCATTGTGTAGTAAGAGAGGGTCACACGGCAGGACCAAGGACGTAAACCACGCCAGTTCTGTGGGAAAACGACACTGAGCATGCTCCGCGACCCCCGATGACCAGTCTCTCCACACTTTGGTGGGGATTTCTCCTGGGAGGAACCCCAGAGGACTCTCCACTGCTGCGCAGAAAAAAATAGAAAATCACAGAAAATACTCTCTTTCTTTTGCTTTTTCTCACACAGCATTTCCATGTGAAAGATACAATCCTTCCTCTAAAAACAAGTTTGTCTAACTCACAGATTAAACACAGATTTTTGCATGTGTGAGTGCATGATGACGTAGTTATTGTCTGAATCATATTTGATAACCACCTTGGGCAATAAACGTGCAGTGACACTTCCCGAACTCGGAGTGAATCCTCTGTTCTTCAATAATGCGTCTGCATATAATCATTTTTCCCGCCCATACTTCACCCTGCTGACGTAGCAGACCTGCGAACGCTCTCTGGCTCTCGAGTGCTGTGACGTCTGCTGAATTCAGGAGTGGTGCTCTGGTTATTGCCGCTGCTGCGGAGTCTGACACAAGAACAGCATCAGTGACGTGACTGTATTTGCGGTAGCTGGGTCATGTATTCATTGAGGCTACTGTTTTACACGTGGGTCATTTTAATAACGGGGGTTTGAGTCACACTATCAGTTAGAAGTAGTTCTCTTGACTTTATTATGGGAACAATCATATAAAAACCGACTGACATGTTTGTAAGGAAATCGAAATAGCTTTTTAGATTTTTTTTGGAATATAAAGATAACTGTATGCATCTAAAAAAGATCCACTCTTAAGAAATACAAATTAAAGAAGCAGTCAAGGAAACATAAAGTTATGAAACCTCCCAACCCTAAAACATGCTTGACCGTTTCCTACACACACACACACACACACACACACACACACACACACACACACACACACACACACACACACACACACACACACACACACACACACACACACACACACACACACACACACACACACACACACACACACACACACACACACACACACACACATTCATCTAGCCTTTGTATATTCTGTTAAGTTACCCCTGCGCCCCTCCCTGGCTGACCCTCAGACCTCTGTCTGGCAGTGATGATGTCAGACACAAAGGTCACCAGAGGTTATCACAACCGGCTCTCAGAGCAGTTTGGGCCTCGAGTGTTTGAACGCTCCCACCAGACTGACAGTGGTCAAATAAGCCACTCCATGCTAAGTCAGCATCCCCCTTCACACACACACACACACACACACACACACACACACACACACACACACACACACACACACACACACACACACCCACGGGATGAAGTCGCTCTTGAGCACTAACAGAGCTCCAGATTCTGGACAAAACCCCACATGTTTGTGTGTGTGTGGGGAGACTCTGTCGGCAACTTCACTCTTTACGCTCGACAAGTTTTTTGTTTTTTTATTTGACCTTTGACCTTAATGATCTGTAACTCCAACTTCTAGATGTAAGCGAGTCCTCTGTAGAGTTAATGATGTTTGCCAGGAGCCCTCAGATGTTATAGTAAACTTGTAGAAAGCTTTTCAGGATGAGTGTAGGCTGGTTTGGGATAGTTCAAGCTTCTCAGGGTCATCAGGTTTTTGTTTGAGTGTGGTCTTTTGAAGTTTAGGGCGCATCATTCACTTTGAAGCCCCACCCTTTGTAACATTAGTCTTGTTCCTGCTTTTAAACGTTGGTTCATTTGGTAAAGATGTGGAAAGACTTCTCGTTCACAGCCTGAGAAGAGTAGCAGCAGGTTATATCTAAAAGCAAGAGGCTTAACAGCTGCACAGAGGAGAAGCGTACGCCCTAATGGTTTCAGTCATGCCCTACTTGAGATGGTCTTGGTTTTTCACCATTAGGTAATTGATTAGTTTAATTGCCATTGCATTAATACTCTCCGTTGGATAGGATTATGTTTTGCATTGAATGGGATTAGTTCCATATAGAGTGTGACTAAAAGTGAGAATAAAATTATGGATATTTGAATGCATTTAGTCATGAATGAATGAATGGATACATTGTTGTGTCCTGAAATAGAAAGTGACAAAGTAATACTTGAACAATAATGGATATGCCATGACCATTTTTTTTGGGGTCAAATCCGATATATCGCATGCATTGCACGATTGTACTAAAAGGCTCATCTGAGCGTGAAAGCTCATTCTTGAACTTGGTAACAGTTGTTGAACAGTTTGAGTTGGTTCAGCTGTCATGTAACCTGAGCATGGCGCTTCAACCATGTGACAACAGAGAAAGTGGATTGAAAGCTCTAGAAAAGCTAGTAGGTGAAGATTATTATGTCAAACCAAAGAGCTCACGAGAGCCCTGGCACAAACATGATCTATTCATATTATAATACATCGTTATACTATAAACACAATGATCTAGTTATCCTCTTTGTTATCCCGACTTCACTTTGCTAGTAGTGCACCAAACATCTAACAGATTCTATCAGAAAAAGGCTACTTTAAAAACTCAGGATAGCTGGCACATTTCAAAGTGCTTTCTCAGTATTATGAGGAGAGACAACTGTTACCATTAAAAATGTATTAGCTTTTCACTGGAACTTTATTAAATGTCCAGCAGCAGCACTTACATATCAGTTGCATGCCGAGGGCCAAAGCAGGGCTATAGACTGAATTCTTGAAATGCTGAGGTCATGAGACCAAATTCCTCCAGAGACATTTTGTCACAAGCCACTAACCAAAATCTTTCTATCTTTACTATTCTGCACAACATTTCACACTTTATTAATTCACAGTTTGAATGTATTTATAAATTGTATCTACACACTATGGGATGTTGCCCGGGTGCACTTTTGGTGGACAATAGAAAATTCCTTTCATATTTATTTATTTTTTGCTTTAAACGGTCAAATGTGGTCTAAAAGATATTAGAATGAACCTTTAAAAATGCCAAAAAAAACAATAATATTAGAATTTAAACCCATCTGAATGACGATAAACTCTCCCCACTTTTCCAGAAATATGACGTCCTCAATGGTTACCACAGCGTAAAACCCGTTTACCAGAGGCAAAATGTTCAGTGATGCAAGAAAATATCTCTTATCTTTCACTCCACTTTCCATCTCAACACGTCTGACCCATCAAACCAAGTCCAGCTCCAATGTTTCTGTTCCCTTTTCATCTCTTTTTGTCTTCCAAAAACCTGACCTGGAAAAGGTAGGGCAGAGAGAGAAGAGGAAGAAGAAGAGGGTGAAACAGAGACCAGCTCATCTTTTCCCTTTTATCCGGCTGTCGGCCTGTTAATTAGATGGGAGAGTGTTTTGATGAAGGCACATTCCCTGGATGTTCAAGCTATCAGTTTGGTGCAATGGGGCCAGGAGCACAAGCCGTAGGGGGTGAGTGGGAGGTTGTGTGTGTGTGTGTGTGTGTGATGGTGTGTGTGCAGGGGGATCTGAAGCCTTGTGAGATGGAATACAGAGACACAGTGAGGGGGGGGGGGGGGGGGGGGGGGGGGGAGGAGATGGAGGAGGTAGAGACGTGAGCAGAGTGAGAACTCTGTTTTCAGTGAAGATGCGGCAACATTATTAGTTTCCTCTTTTATAATTTTCCACTTTCCCTCATTCTTTCTCTCTTGCTGCTCCTCCTCTGCATCTGTGTGACCTAACATCTTCGTGTTATGGTATCTTGGGTTGAAATTGCTGCCTGGCTACATTTCCCTAGTTGACTTTTAAGCATATGTACACTCTCATTTATTTTGGCATGCTTTTTTTTTAGGGGAAATAATTGTTCAGAGAGGATCAAAGGCAATATAATCAATATTAAGTGCCCCACTCAAAGTAGATTTTTACAGGAAAAGTTGGCTAATTGACTTTCTTGCCAAGAACAAGATGAAAAGACTGATACCACTCTCATATTCATTAGTTATGAAGTTGCAGACAGTTAACTTAGCATGGAGACTGGAAGTATGTGGAAGCTAAAGGCTAGCCGTATCTAAAGCTAACTTTTGACTAAATTCATCAAATTCTCCAATGATACGACTGTAGAAGAAGCCTCGAGGAGAATTGCCTTTAAGAAGCTGCTCCTTCCTGCTTGTGAACGGTGTCTCCCTGTTGCTCTATCAGGACCTAACTTATCAGTACACATCCCCTTCCTCTCTCATTCTCTCTCTCTAGGTGGTCTTCTCTTGTCACTGAAACCAACCACAGCCAGTAGCAGGCCCGACCCAGTAAATCACCAATTCCCCATTACAGGCCATGTTTCTTGTTTCTCATCCTCCGGTCTGCCTGGCTTCCTTATCAGCCTACAGAGCTTTTCATCTGCACCTCTGGTCCTCTGCCACACCACCAGGTTCTCGTTTAGCCTCCCACCCTGGGAGTGAAGCTTGTTTAGAGGAATTATCTTTCATCTTTGTGGGTGGACATTTCAATCTGGGAGGAAACAATGTCTCAGAGTGTAAATTAGATGTTCACATGCGTGTATTGGAATATCTTGAAGAGAGACTTCTGAATCAAGTTTGAAAGCTTGTTTTCTCCATCAGTCATTTCATAGGATTAGCACACTTTAAATAATTTGACAGAATGATCCACATCCTTTCTGGCCCAGCCCAGTGTGTATGTGGAATGGGTTGAGGTTAGTGCGCCCACTCCACACTGGGTTTCAGAGGGAAGTGTTTAGTGGTGAGATCCAGATTTTAGACAAGGCTAAGGGCTAAGGATCTGAAACCAGGTTTTCAGATGAGAACATGAAAAAATTCTGTTGTATTTTCCTGGCACTGCAGTGTACAGTCGATGCTTTGGATTTACGAGCTCTCTCTCTCTCTCTCTGGTGACTGGGACCTGCTGGTGGAGACAAAGGCTTGGCTTTGGTCCTCATCTGCCCCCAGCTGGGGGACACTGCGGGCACTAATTCTCCTCTGTCAACCCCTGTCAACCCCTGCTCATTATACCACTTACTGGCAAACCTCTCTGGTGTATACCTCGGCACAAAAATGGGACAATACTTTTTGTGGAATGCGAAATAACAACAATGCACTGTGGGAATATTACACGGGGGTGGAGAAAGGAGGAAGACTGTTCATTAGAAAGAACAGCTCCGTGGTGTTTCCTTTGCCTGTGTTGAAAGCTTGTGGTGATTTATTTTTATTTTCTTATTTTTTTGTAAAGAAAAAAAGTTGTGGTCAAGTGGAGACATTTTTTGAGCGAGGTTTGCTGTCGATTTTACGCAATTTAGAAACATATTTGTACAAGATTATCGCATTGCTGGTGCTTTACATGTGGTCTGTCACGTTCCTGATAAGCCTGTAGCCTGTATCCGCCCCATTCACTCGTCAACTTGGAGTCTGAACTGTAATAAGGCTTAATAACACTTTCACCAGCCACTAACGCACTTCTCTCCTCAATCAGCGCTGTCTGCTCTGTAAAGCCCTCAACTGAAAACAGCTCAGTTCGACCTGCGCTGCCGGGTGACGCCCGTCATCAGGTACTTTCACGCTGATCAGGAAAATGATTGTTTTGTGCGACTGTCTATGACTTCATACAAACAATAAAAACAATCTCACTCTCCTCGTATCATAACCCAGACTGCTCATTGCACAGACTCGGCAGAACAGTTTCAGTTTGTTTGTGTCTGTGATCCCAAGCTGTGTTTGTAGCATTTGCTTCTGCATGTTTATGCTCTCTCTCTCTCTTTCTTCCTCTCTCTCTCTCTCTCTCTCGCGCTGCAGATGCATGCAGAATAGATGTTGTGCGTCTCTGGTTGAGTTTGGAGGCCATGTTTGTGGCTTTACCTCCCTGCTGCGTTTGCAAGACTTTGAAGCTGAGTCTGGGGAATGAGGGATGATCTCTGATCTGTCTCCTCTCTGTTTCCCCTCCTTTCCTCCTTTTTCCTCCTGTTCTAACACTCCCCGCGAGATGCAGCTGGTCTGTGAGCTCATCCCTCCTCCAGCGGAGCTGCAAATAAACCCACTCTCTTTACTCTCCCTCACACTTCCAAGATCTATCTCTCTCCTTTTCCTTCTCTTATCTTCCCTCAGAGAACATGTCTTTCTCCCCTTGTTGCTGATTTGTCTGACGAGTTGTCAACAGACCTGGAGAGTTAAAGTTTCACACACTTTAGAAGTGGATATCACTGAGATGAACCACGGTGAGGACATGAAGCTTTCAGATCATTAATGCAACAAGCTGCATCCTTGTTGTGAAAGGTTGAAATCAGGACTCCTGCAACATTTCAGGAATAGTTGAGTTTGCAAAGATGGGGGTGAATGAAACTGTTGTCTTTGCCAACAAATTGAAGACTGAACCAGTAATGAAACTCCAATGATGAACTTCTTGCTTCGTCATGTTGAAGCAAACTCGAGACTTGTGAATTTCTGTGGTCACATCCATATTCATGGTGTTTTGAAAGCAGACTGTATCTGTTTCATTGTAGGTCTATTTGGCTTTCTTGCACACTTATTCTGGTGCTGCAGTTTTACGGACATGGATGACGGAGCCGCCAGTCTCCTCAAATTCCCCTTGAGTAATTATTTATTTGTACAAGGATGGGTGATGTATGATCAATTATGACAATAAGCGCACAAACACTGCGCCCAGTTGTCTGACGTGTATGCCTGAGTGAGTCGTTGTCAAAATGAGGGTTACCTGGAGTTTGTACAAAGGTCAAACGCAGTGAAAATGTTTTCTCTTCCTCACAATGGCCAATGTACAGGCTCTCAAAGCCCCCCCCCCCCCCCCCCCACGCCCCCCCCCCCCCCCCCAAGCCTGACCTTAAACTTAATTTCAGGCATGTGTCACATACCTCCATACGGTCGTGAAAGCCAGATTCTGCTGATGAAAAGTGCTCTAACACAATGCAGCAGTCGCGAGCAAGGCCAGGAAGGAAGAATTAGTAACACATCCTCTAAAAGAAAAGCCCCGGCCCAGGTCGTCATATCGTTACACATAACACATCTGTTTGTTCAATCAGGCCTGGTTAATTTATCACCGGCAGTCACAGGACTTCATGTGCTTTTCCACACTCACTGTGCTCACTAATATTCAGGTGTTTGTTCACATGGCACGCCAGCAATGATGAAGTAAGCAAACTTGATTGCTGAAAAAAAAAAAAAAAAAAGGTGCTGTGATATGAACGCATGGCGGCAAAGAAAGGACTCAAGATGTGCACTTCTTCAGTGTGATCTGTTCTCGCTGAGTGCTGCAGACAGATAAAATGAATCAGCGGTTTGCGGTCGGTGGACCGCAGCTCTTCTGGCACAGTTTAAATCCCAGTGTCTCCTCTGCGCTCTCACAGAGAGAGAGGCACAACTGTGGCCACGTTTCCCCCCAACATGAAAGGATAAGCCTAATTAAAACATCTTAATTACAAAACTAGATACAGCCGTCCAGACGTGGGGGGGGGACATGCTGGAGTTCAGCACAAACTGTTCCCCTGTCATCCCCTGAGGACAGCTGATGGCATCAATAATCATCCTCAAAATAAAAGAATGTTGTGATTTCTGTGCTTGCTTGATGTTTGTAAAAGTTGTCTGCTTCTAGTTCTTTGTGAAACAGTCATCATGTCAATAACAAATTGTTTTTTAAAGGTTTGTGGTTGCGGTTTTGGTAAAAATTTGCAAACACATGCGCGCACGCAGGCTGCTAAGTCCCTGAATCGCATATGTATGGATGTACTGTATATGTGAAGGACGTTGGGCTTTCTGTTAAAAAATGTCTGTAATTAAATGATTGGCCGAGGGTTTGATAATGACAGAATAGCTGCCCATACTCATTTTGAGGTTATAAACAGATGGAATGCCTTGCACATCACAAACAAACCATCTTGGGTTTTGCAAAAAATGGAGCTTGGGGTTGAGCCTGAATCATGGACAGTTTGATTGGTACCAGGCGATAACAAACAAGACTGTCAGGATTCCTCCATGCTCCTTCAACACTTGCCTTTCATCTTCCTGTCAATGTGATTAGTGGAGTTTCAACCGACCCCGTTTGTTTTGTAATTCCTGGTTTTCTTTGCCTTGTGTTTGATGTCAGAATGTAACCTCAAATATGAGTCTCGTAATGAATTGTAAACGCCCGTAAGACCCCTTGAAGATTGTTCAGGGGGAGTTACGGGCTGTGGTCTGATCATCCACCTGGCCATGAGGCCATTGACCAGACATATCAAATGGAAGGGAAACAGGAAAAGGAGAACCAGTGTATATCAAACGGAACTAGACTATTTAGTCTATTCCATAACATTCCAAGGACTTATTGATAACAGTGATGACTGCTGCAGAAACCACAGCATTATTGGCAACAGAGCTTGAAGTTAAAGTGTGTGTATTCTGTGTGTTCATGTGCAGTGAATGCAAGCTTGTTTTCAAATATTATTTCAGTGACATTTTTGTCTCTACTTTACTGTTATTATAATTAGAGTTGACTTTTCGGTAGTGGCTCAGTTCAAAGCAGGTTCTCTGTCCAATCTGAAAGCCGTCTCGTATTAAACCTGTGAGGGGAGCCAAAGCAGAATATTGTCATTCAGCATTAACTGTACATTGGCCTTGTTTATTACGAGAAACCTGAGAAGAAAGTGATTGTTCATAGACCGGCTTAAAAGTATAGTTAGACATATTGAGAAATACGCTCAGCCCACTCGCTATCTTGCCAAGACTTGGATGAAAAGATCAATACCAAGCTTATACTTGTCCACATTATATGACTACATCTGGCTAGCTTAGCTTAGCACAAAGACAGGAAACAGGAAACCGGTTATCTGGCTCTGTGCAAAGTTTGCAAAATCAACCTACCAGCACCTCCACAACTCACTAATTAAAATGTTTATATCATTTAAATTGTATGTTTCTGGAGTTGTGAAATCGTTAACTGCACTCTGCTGGGAAATAGCTTGCTGCAGTTAAGACATGACTGTAATTGGCAAACTGTTTGTCAGTATTCAACTTGAGTCGAAAAGTGTAGATTTGAATCTTGCCAGATACACTGACAGCTGCAGGGGCACTGGACATATGGTAAAGTCACTTGCATGGATCAGTTAAAGAAGTCCAACAGAAACCTGTGAGAGGAAACTGAATTGAGGAGAAGTTGATGGTGTAGATCCAGAAAAATAGGAAGAGAGAGAGAGAGAGAGAGAAAGAAAGAAAGTCTGTTTGACTCAACTTAAAGAAAGGATTTAAATTTTTCCTTTTCAAGAAATCTGACTCGGCAGGAGAGGGAGGTGAGCAGAGCTGAACTTCCCATTCAAACCAGAGTAAATGAACTGTTGTTGGAGATGCACCCAAAATCTCAGGCAGCAGAGCAGCTTTTGGATTTGTGTAAGGAGATATTGACAGCCCATAAATTGTGTGTGCCCAGACAAGTTTCTTTAATTTGTAAAAAATAAAAAAAAAGCTTCAAAACAGCATTGTGTGAGGTTGCCAGGCAGCCAGCAGAAACTTCAGGAAAGGACTGCTCCCAGCCAAGAAAGTAGTCCGTTTTTTGTTACCTTCAGACAGAGGAGGCCAGCAGGTCTGGCGGTTTCTTTAATTTTCCTTCGGTTACCCACGTTACACAAGTTCTCATATTAAACAACATCAAAAGGTAGTTTGTCAGTGCTGTTAAAAGCGTCTGCTAAATGACTGTAATGTAATGACAGAAATCCAAAGTCAAAAGTCTTGATGTTGCAAATGTCACCCATCTATCTTTTTTTTTAAATTCAAATAATGCACTAAAGCAATATTTTTTCTTTATTTCCCCTTTCCTCCCACCTGCTTACCACCCTTCCTTCCTTTCTTGTCAACTGATCTGATTTATTGTATATACATATGAACAGTAACCCAACATGTATGTCACATTAACTATGCTGAGATCCCAAACAGAGGAATACAAGAAGGCAGTTGCAAATAAACAGTTTTAGACAAACAAGCAATGCCGTCATCAATCTTCATTCTTAAAACACATCTATTCCTGTAGGGCCTCCTCTGTATGTCAGAAGAGTCAAAGCAGAGGAAATGGAGGGAAACATATTTTGCAAAGAGATGATGGTGAGTCTTTAATTATTTTACCTAAAGGGCTTTGAACTAGGAAAAAAAAAATTATAGACAGTCAGCCCAATCGCCAGACGAGAGGGACGAACCCTGGATCATGTTCAATGGTATTTGTTAGACAAACATGGATAGTGACATCATGAAGACATGGTCACCAAAGTCTCTCGCTGTGAAGGACTTTCCCCGAGATTAGAGTGTAACAAAATAATCTGATGTTGAACTTCAGTTAAATCCCCTTCTCGTTTCACACCACATGTCCTGTGCGCTCATGAGTGTGTTTGTGTGCATTCGTTGACGTCAACATCTCTCTGCAGTGGCACAGCCCAGATTCACTCGCTTGGGTGCTCTCTGTGTTTCCATAATGTCTTGTTTAAGTGTGACCCACCATATGGCTTAGCTCGTTTACACTTAATGAGCTCATCTCAGGCCCATTCACAGCTTTCCTAGAAACACTGCCATAGGAACATTTACATGTGACGTCTCCCTCACACACACACACACACACACACACACACACACACACACACACACACACACACACACACACACACCTCCTAGACACATTATATTCCTGAGAATGACAACCCAGCAAATAATATTGTTAAAAGAGATGAGCATTCTTGCTCTTTGATGGTTTGAACTCAAGTAACACTAAATGTATTGTTGATGTAAGGTAAAGGGGTGTTCATAAGCTAAATAGCCTTATTGTAAAATCTTACATTTCTAAGATTCTCCCAAAAAAACCCTGACAATCATAAACAAAAGAGTTTGCAAAGCACATCTGGACTTCCCTCGGATTAAACATCCCAAACGTGACCTGAGCTGGAAACGTTTTGTTCACCGGCAGTGTCGTCACTCCTGCCGAGAGGCAAGAGGGCGGGGTTGATGGTGGTGTTGGGGGGAGGGGGTGCAGTGGCTGATGATTCCTGTGAAAGGATATGGCAACCATACAGAGTTCCTCTGGTCTTAAGATTTCAGTCGTGTAGTAGTATGATACATGGTTCTGTTTGAAGATGTAATCTCCAGTTTGATTTCCATTCAGCGGGCAGGATGGGAGGGTGCCGGGTCCCTGCTCCCCTGGGCTACCACATCCAACCGATATCAGGGTCAGGCAGTCTCTCTTATAAACACTGATTAAAACACTGGAAGTTGCTGCCCTGGCTAAAAGCTCACGCTGACAAGAACCAGCAGGATGGAGTGGCTCTAAGGAAGACGAGCCAAAAGTTAAATTAAACTCCATAATGTGCATTCGTCACAATTTTAACCGAGGCCCAGTGTGCAGGTATACTTGAGATAAAACAATTATTCCCTTCCTTTTTTTACCTCTGTCATCTGATATTTAGAGGTCTTTAAATCTGCAAAAGCGAAATGACGTGTCATACATTGTTAACATCATCAAAGCACGCGGTGCAGGACTGTGCTTATCTCAGCATCTAAAACAGATGCCACGGGTTCAGAGGGCGCTGCTGAGTAGATTTCAGCAGTTTTATAACAACCAGATAAAAGGAGACTGATGTCAGTATCTGCAGCCTGCATGGAAAATACTCACTTGATCGCATTATAACACAAGAATGAGATGTGTGGTTTCGTCTGGCAGCGTTCATTTTCTCCTATTTTTCTGTTTAAACATAATTATTGACTTTCGCATTTGCAATGTTAGATCTCATTACAAAAAAAACACAACTACAACACAACACAATTATTACAGGATGCTGTATGTCAAATGATCAGAGAAAAAAAAATGTAGAAGCATTCATTTTAAAATGAAAGCATTGTTTCTGTATGACAACCACAGTGAAATTAGAGGCAGACTTGAAACATATGGCCGATCGATGAATCCATGGTTTTGTTTAAAGCACACAAAGAGCTTTTCCAGAGCAATTCCGTTGTAAGTGTGTGTGTGTGTGTGTGTGAACATGTTTCAATGAACATTTGAAAACTGTGAGTAGAGCATCATCTGTGGCAACACCATTGTCACGACACACAAGTGTTGCTCTGTCCTCCCCTCGCCAAACTCCAGCAACATTTCTGATTGACAGCGAAAACCTAAAAAAAACATCAGGATACATCCATTAACGCTGATTCAACTGACTCTGTTTCATGTGTGAGGGAAGCGCAGCACGCTGTGTGATCTTAGTGACGATGCTGAACTGGCTCTTACCTGCAGGCCACTTAGTGACTGCCTTATCAGATTCAAAACAAAAACTGAAGGAATCCTCATGTTAAAAGCTTTAAAGTAAAGAGATGGAAATGATGTAATCAGATTCATCTGTTGCTCATTTGATGGCCAGGTCCACTTGTAGCCACTTTGGGCTCTGTGAGGTGAAGTCTATGGAGTGGAGTTTTCTCTCAAAAGGCTGCAATATTCTGTGCTGAAGGTATGTGAGCTCGTGCTTTGTGACATGTGTTCGTCTATCTAGCTTTGAATGTGAACTATAGTAGCATCATCAAACATCAATGGCAAGCACATAAGCGGAAAATAATTAAATATAGTGCTTATTTAATGTTTTACTTTTTGTAGAGCCAACTGAATAATAAGGGTTGACATGTTTATGCTTCTGTCATTTTAATACGACACAATTGTATGCTGGCATTCAACAACGCTGGAGGAATTTGGCTTTAGCATCATGTAATTATACTGCATTCAGTCATTTAGTGGGATTGAATGTTTTTTGTTGTGGTTTTGGAGTAATTCTAAATTTGAGTACGATGAAATGACAGGGTTTGGAGTTTTGGACGGCAGGTCCAAGTTTCTGTATTGTGGTTTTTTTTTTAAATGAATAAATTGTGAGGCAGCTGGATTCAAGAGGCAATCGAAAAATGATTGTGATTGTTACCTTAAAATGTATAAAGAGTTGGTAGTTGAAGCATAAAGACATGACTTAAGTGCTGTACAGTCAGTGTAATACACTTGGTTTAATGTGAAATGTAATGTAAATGTAGGGCAGGGAATGAAACGGATGCCCCTTCACCTCCATTAATGCGTTCGTTAGGAAGCAGTCCACAGATGGTCTGAGGGTACATTCTGTACCCTTCTATGTGGGGCTCAATGAACACGAGATCCATCCTCTGAGATGGTCATACAGTGCTTTTACAATCTCTTTTGATTTTTCCACGATTCATCTCAAGCTAAAATGTTTTCAAGTTTATGGTCATGCTTTTAAAAGTAATGGCAGTAAGAGTCATGGTTAAGCATAATTGGTAAATATGCTGTTGCCTTTGCCTCAGGCTTCTACCCAAAACACAGTCGCACAGCTGGATGAAACTAATGCAATTGTATGTGCACTATGCATTATTATACATGCAGAGTTAATTAAGATGTGTCTTTATTGCAAACAGTATCTGCTTTCCACCATTCCAGGTAAAAGCAAATGAAAGATGTATATATGCAACTTGGAGGAGAAATGGCCGAGGAAAGAGAATAGGAAATCCTGTTAAATAGGATTTCTGCTGTTTTTCCCATTTTCTGTCTCCCTTACTCTCTCTCTCTCTCTCTCTCTACCTCCCACTTTGTCTTTCCTCTTCTCCTTTCATCTGCAAACTGAAACTTCCCAGAGCACGCTCACTATCTGAAGTGAAGATTAGGAGCACTCTTGTTGGCTATTGTCCTGCAGCCCATCAGAATACCGGCAGTGAGCTATTGAAACCATTCGATAATCCTAAAGAGAAGGGTCTGCTGTTGAAGTTAAACACTCACCACCGCCCACCATCCTTATCAATTATGACCCGGGCATCATGTAGATACTAAGGACGGGTCTTTAGGTAACGTAGATGGAAAGTTGGAAAGAAATAAGCACAGAAGAGAAACCTTGAACATCCATATGCCTTCGCTTTTATAAAAATAAAATAGAGAATGGACTTTCTCAAACATCAAAAAGAGATGCTAATTGCCCATAAAAAGGTTTTATGGGTCAAAGTAATTCTGTCCACACCAGGACAACAAAATGAATGAATTCTTTGTTGAGGTCCGTACGCTCTATGAATCCACTTCATTTGGGCCCGTCCTCTTTCCTCAGGCCATATAGAAAGCAGAGCAGTTACAGATGGCTTTTTTTCAGGAAACCACGGGCCCAAAAGGGATCCCTCTCTGCTGTGCATTTAGTATACAAACTACAAAGGCAGGCTGCGGTCAGCACACCCTTGTGAAAGGGGCTAAAATAGTGTCAGCAGGATGTCCAACAGACTGCAGGCAAGCGGAGGAGATGGCAGAACACAAACCCCGACATGTAAATCAAAGGGAAACACTCCTCACGGCACCTTCTTCTATCATATAAAGGAATTACAGGAAATAAAATATTATATCTCAGGTCGCTAAGCTGTCTGCTCTGCTGTGTCACCCGGGCCGCCTCGGCACTGACGATCCACCTCTTTGCTCATTTTAGAGTTAGGCTGGAAGGGTAGAAGAGAAAGTCAATTTATTTTATGTTACTTATGAACAGCTTGTGTATTTTTGGAAGTCTTGCGGTCCAAAATACCTCGACTCTCAGAGGGTTTCACACTCAACTGTGTGTGAATTGGTTTTGTGTCAGAAACGCTGCTCATGAGATCTGTATTACACTGCGTAGGCTCAAATTCATCGCTCGTGTTTTGCCAACAACCCCGTCCAGTTGTTGCCATCTGCGCTACACTTTGTGAAAGTCCAGCTGTGCAGAAATGTATCTTGCCATTCCTCACTGATTAGAAGCCGGCCCATGTTTGACCGCCGTTAGTTGGTTGTGGTATGTCTCCTTTGGAGGGGTCAAAACTTTGATTATCATACTGTAGTGATATTTTCAGATGAGGTATGTAGCCTACGTTACTTGTGAAAACGGTTACTCTTTCACTGACTAATGTCAAAAGCAGAGCCCCGCTCCTCCTACACAAGCAACAATGCAGCGTTCTGCCTCTCCTTACTCGGTAGAATCACATGCTGTTTTTAACTTTTAGCATTGTTTTTGTGTCAAAGTTGGCATTCCTGTAATATTAAAACATTCTTTTCCCGCTATGTTCCAGCCCCGACCTCAAAGGATGCGATTAACAATGAGGTGCCACAAGAGACAGATGATTTTTTTCCACCATTTTGGCTCGCTTGGCACTTCGACTCCTCCGTGCCTCCAAAATACCAGGTGCTTTGTTCTGCTTGTTTATGACTGTCTACACATAATAGAGTTCTAGGAGGATATTATATATTTATATATTTAGCTGATTCTTTTAAAACTTGTCTACTTTGATACACAAACAGCTGAAGGATGCTCAAAAGTGGAGATCAGCTATTATTACGTACAGGTATCATGTGTGAATATACTATTTATGAGTTAAAGGGCAAATTTCCAAAAGTCTGGATTAGATTTTCCTCCAGTAGATCGTTGACCCCTCTTACTCAACTACAAAAATAAGAGGTATTAACAGTGCTGTGACTCAGGTTAGGTTACCATTCAAACATTTGACCAGAGGTGTGGCAGAGAATTGAGTCCCATGGGCAACTCGAATGAGGTGAGAACGAACTCCAAACTAATGTGTGATGATGTGAGCTCAGTCGTGGGACGCCAGCGTTTAAACGTGATCGAAACTGAACCTCAGGGTGACCCGAGTGGGAGTAAATGTGAAAAACAGGAGAGCAGGAGCAGAGTAGATCAAGTGTGAGCAACGCTGTTGGTTTGCTTGCCTTCCCCCGTGTGTGTGTGTGTCTGTGTGTGTGTGTGTGTGTGTGTGTGTGTGTGTGTGTGTGTGTGTGTGTGTGTGTGTGTGCAGGCTCGTGTAAGAAGAAGGTTTAAACTCCAGTGATATCGATAACAGAGACTGGACATTTTTCTTAAATTGCACGGACAGCCGAGCGACACAGGCCATGGGGGGAAAATCTAAAATGATCCAGAGGCAGAGTAACGTTTCTGCTCTCCAACATTTGTTGGAAGTGTGATAACATTCTAAACGTCTCGTACATGTACAGTACAGCTGCGTATCAATAACTGATATTTCTCAACAGAACAATTCTTTCTACGGTAGCCAATTTCCTTCATAGACTAGTGCCCTCACTTCAGTACCTGACTGAGGAATGACTGTTTCCTGGAGATGTAATCTAAAGGAATCCTAGCCATCTGACATGGGATATTTCCTGTACCTCTGAAGCCATCCATTCCTAAACAGAAACGTACACACAAGAAGAGGCACAGAACGGACGAATGTCACACATTCAGTGTTTTCTTTTCATGGCAAATCTTCATCAAGAAAACAGGAACTAACAAGAGGAGCCTTGATAGAGTCCAAGTTAATGCTACAGCAGAATAATAAGTGAATTCACTGCTGACTTGAAGGTTTTCAGTGTTGGACTTTCTTACAAGCACATGAATGCACATAAACTAGAGTCAAACCTGTTACTCTTTCAGATACCTTGCTAAACAAAAAACAGACATATGGGTGAAAACATAAGCTGCTTCCCATATTGTTGGACGTGACATGGATGACCACCCCTATAGAGTCAGACATCTATCATCTATCCCTGCTGTTAAGACATGGAAATGTGTGTGTCAAATATATTGACATTAAAATGTTGCAAAATGACACGTCCGCTAGAAGGACGTATGTTAATGTATGATAATTTAAAACACATTTAAAAGTGCATCTGTTACAAGTTTCAAATAGATGATTAAAAACATGCAACCCGCTGAGTAGGTTGACATATTTCCCTAGTTTCTTCCCCAAGTCAGACCACATCCCATGGAAGTCAGACTCATCAAATTGTGCAACCGCAGCAATTCTCACTTACCCACCGTGAGACTAAAAATGATAGCTCAGCCATATTAAAAGTCCTATTTGCAGCATCTATCTGGCTGTATTAAATTCAATGCCGGTTCTATGGCGGTTACCTTTGAACATCAGCTGCTGTCACAGGTTCTTTTAGTTAGTGCAGCTAAATGGCTAATGAATCATGGATATACCGGCTGCACAAAGAATATCAATGTCGTGCTTCACATTGTGTTCCAGAGACTGGAGTTATTATGGAGGTGACTCACACAAGCGTGTGCTTCTCACTTCTTATTCCCCTTTATGTGTAAACGGTCTGCATCTGTAAGGATCTTTTGTTTGATTGTTGTATACTCCAAATGCTTTCTGCATTTTGTTGAGGATTTTGTTGGGTTTCATAATTATAGTATAGCATACACCATATTGTATTGTTTTGGGTTTTAGAACAAAGTTCCTGTGGTTGAACAGCTAATCTGTTTCTAGTTCTTTTGGCTGGAAGAAACACATAACTGTGTATTTCACCAGGATTTTCTTGTTTTCCTACAAACAAAAACTTGAACCATGAGCTAGTTTGATCTGTCGAAAAAAGAAAATTGACAAACGGGAACATTAGTCTGTCCTTTAGCTGTGCAACTTCACGTTTTTATAATGAATCTATAGTACAACAAGAGCATGAGTTAGGCTTCAATTTGATTTAGTTTCTGTTGCATTACACCTCTTTGTGGTGCATTGCAGACTTACTGTATGCGGAGACTTATATAGTGTGTGCACATATTTCTGCTGTCAGTCAAAGCAGTCACAGTCTGGTGCCATTCACCCTGCTGTGTTAAAACCATAATACCATTATTGATTCATTAAACCAGATTTGGTGAAAAATCATTTCTTTGTTGAGTGAAAATCCTAAGTGGCTTCTGAAAGATTAGATTAGGACAGACAATGAACTCGCTACAGCGATGGAAATATTCCAGGTGACTCTGTTGAAGTAATTTCTTTCAATTGTTAGAATTGCACAGCAGGCAAACCACAACATTAGTTTAAATGTTCTGTTTCACAATTATATCACAGCCCACATGATGATTCAAGATTTCAGACTGCAGCTGAAGACATAGTAGTAGTGTAATTGTACTTTAAATAGTCTGCCTTTTATCATTCAAACCACCTTTTTTTTTTATTGCAGGCCTTCCTTGTGGTGAAGCTTTCCCCCTCACATCCAGCTGGAGTCCTGGTGCAAACTGCTGTGCGCCTGTCAACTATAGTGAGCTCCCTGGCTCCTCTCGGCCCCAGACGACCCATTTACACACAGTGGCCCCGCCAGCAGGACCCGGGCCAGCCTATTCTACAAGCCTTGACAGCCATTAAATAGAGTCCTTGACCCAGAACACTAAACTATATCTAATAGGACAAAGGGATAGATGGAGCAGAGCAGAGACAGTGATGTGTGGCCTGAGGATGTAAAGATCCCGGCTCCGTAACTAAAACTGTGGTACAGTGCACACAGTTGTCAGATCAAGTGTCAATCAATAGATCACAACAGGTCATATGGTAAACAGGCGAAATGGTTTCCCAAATTTGTTTTGCATTTTTTGTATATATCATGTGACAATTTCATTTGATGTCCAAAGAGTCAATGTCACTTTCAAATGCATAGGAAATTCCACATGTTCACGCATGAAAACCAAGTCGTGGTGAGAAAGCCCATGTGGTTTGGGTTAACATTTGGGTATGTGAGTAAGCCTACATTACCCTTACCCTTATTATTAAACATGTCTCTTAAGTACTGCATGAAACAGCTGGAGCGAAAGAACTCAAGGATACTGCCTGTCGTATTCAATGAGGAATTTTTAAATAATTGTGTTTTCAGCAGAGGGATAATCTGAATTCCCAGCTGTGCTGTGTCCTTACACAAAGTCAGGTGGTTAAAGGGTGTCACAACATCTTTTTTTTTTTCTTCACACTTTCTCTTGCAGCTGAGCGTAATTAGGTCATCATGCTGTCCTATCGTTGAGCGCAGGGTGCCGAGTGAGCTGACAAGGCACATCAGGAGCCTGAGAAACAAGATCACCATTACACAGAATCATCATCACAGTGAGTCAGACTGGGAGAGGTGGATTGCACACACCAAAGCTATACCCTAACAGTGCCCTCCCCACTCCAACCCCACCCATTGCAGGCCCTGCCCTTCACCGAGTGCACGCAACATAATCATGTTATGAAAGAGTACATGTCCTTTCTCAAAGTTTTAGTGGAGGGAGATTTACTCACTTAGTCTAGTCTTCTGTAAACAAAGGAGTTCGGGGAATCACTGAGAGCTTTTCGGAACTGGCCATTGAGTTTGGATTCCCTTTAGTGTTTGTGTGGCATGCATTATGTCACACTGGTATCCAGGCTACGCTACACTAAACCTCTGATGACTTCTTCATCCTCCTCACTCTTTAACCTGGGGTCTGATTAAATTGGTCTCTGGCATGAAGTCTATTGTTGCCATTCCACAGAGAGCCAGAGAATCTGGGAAGCATTCATGGTTTTGGAGGGACCCCGCTGACAGCTGCTGTACTACTTGGGCAGAGTCCAGACCCCTATCTTGTGGTCTGTGAAAGCTCCTCCAATGCCCTAATTGCGCTTCAGATGTTGAACGTTGTTGTTTTCACTCAGCTCTGACCCCAACGTAAACTTGCCCCGGACCATCCTTAAAGTCAATTTACAGCTTGACTCCCCGCTCTGCTGAAGCTCTCATCACCTGCTGTCTGCTGTCGGCATTTGGAGGGTGCAGGCATACGACATAGCTTGATGTTTGAACATGTGTGCCCGTATGCGTGGCTCTACGGTTGTACGTGTACGCCTGCAGGTCTGCTGGAGACGTGTCTCTGTGTCTCTGGATGTTTACCCAATTACTGCTGGTCCCAAGTGGTCCCAGACTTAATAAGTCTGCAGCCACAAAAATCATACTTTGCTGCAGGAGTCGCTTGTTACAATGATGCACACTATGTGCACACACACACACACACACACACACACACACACACACACACACACACACACACACACACACACACACACACACACACACACACACACACACACACACACACATCTGCAGTGTCTTGCAACAGATAAGGAAACATCTTCATAGAATTATGCTACAAAGTAATCTTGATCAGCATACAATATCAAAATACAGACAGATCAACTGTTCAACTTGTGTTGCTGTGCTGTGATTAAAAAAATGCTCTTAAGCAATTTTAGAAATCTTTAGAAACATACATTTGGGTTGCTTTTTCACAAAACTGTGAAACTGACATTATTAATGGCTTGGCAAAACACATTGCGTAATAGAGTTGTGCATAATCAGTCCATTTGTTTTTTATGTATGATTGTGGTATTGGATCCATGGATGGCATTGTTGACTGCCTGACAACTTTTTAATGGATTCCCATGAAATTTTGATCAGACATCAAATGGTCGCCACAGGATGCTTAGTAATCGCTTTGGTGATCCATTCGTTTTTTCCTTTAGTGCCATCATCAGCGATACTTTGTGTTTAGTGTTAATTAGCTAAACGTTAGCATGCTAACATGTTAAACTAAGATGTTGAATGTGGTAAAAATGAAACCTGCTCAACATCAGTATGATAGCATTGTCACCGTGAGCACGTTAGCATGCTGATTTAGCTTAAAGCGCCGTTGTGCTGTACTACAGCCTCACAGAGCTGCTAGCGTGGCTCTCGATGTTTTCCACTAAAATGTCTCTCACATAGTGTCCACCGTATAGTCTTCATTCTGTGTTGTACCACAACACATCTGGCTTCAAGTGGCTCCTTTATAAACTGCTTGTGCACTTTCCAATTCACTACACATGGATATTGCTGCCTCGTAATGAAGACAAGTTCACCGGGCCAAGACAGTCTGCCGGAGTCGGGGCTGAGGGAGACGCAGAGTACAACAAGATTTTTAAAGCTCCACAATTAAAGTGCATCTCTTTGAAATCCCAGGCCAGGCTTTGCTACTCCATTCAAGCTTTCCGCTCCCTAACGGCCTATTATCTGATCTAGAAGGGAAGTGAAGTTTACACTGCTGATAGCTGCTCTGATGATGATGCCTGCGCACAACTCAGGAAGGGTGACTCTGATGACCTCAATGGCCATCCATTGAGAACACTCACACATACACACTCACAGCTGTGGTGGCTACTCCATTGAGAAACATGGAAAAATGTCAGTTGACTGAAGATGGTGGCCACATGCTGCAGTTAAAGGCGGAGTGGAGGAGTCCCTTTTTAACGCACACTCATTGCCACATGTCGGTATTGGCCTTGTGGAGTCAAATGGCCATTCATTGAGAAACTCGAAATAGTTATTCTTAGTTTGAAATGAAGGGTGTCTGTAACAACTATACAGTAACTACGACAACACATTTGAGAGTTCCACGTTGTAGTTGCTGCATATCGAAACACTGCTAAAAGGCAATTTCTCCCAACTGTTTTTACTTGACCTCTGTGAGAAAAAGGTTTATGGAGAGTTCTGGGAAAGGGAACTAATTGTGAATTAAAGGGGTTTGTGATCTACAGCTCCCCATGTTGACGTTTTTGCTGAACCCTGGGAAAGAATTTCCAAATAACAAGAGAAACATTGGGAGAAAACCAGCTCCTGTGCAAAGGTAAGCAGATGTGGGAGTTCTTATAAGTGATCATATATAGGTTATTCTGAGGAGGGTGTAGTTCATTATAACAGCTGATCTCAAATGCTAAGTGCTAACAGTACAAATTGCAGGTTGGGCCATGGATGTTTATCTGCTTATGTTGGTTTTGTGAACTGCAAAAGTCATGATTATAAGACTTGATGTGAAATTTATAGAAATAATGAAAAAGGGATTATGACTCCTTGCAACACCACAGGTCGGCACATGTAATGACCATAATGACAGAGGCAATAAAGCTTTTTGGCCTGTTTCTGCAAAGGATCCTAAGTGCAAACATAATCCTTGCTTTTTGAAACCCGAAGACAACTCAATTGACGCTTTTGTTTCCGGTATGCACCTGCAAATCAGCCTCCCAAATGGCAGTGCTTGTTGATTCTACACAACAAATGAGCAATAAAATGCCATCTGTTAGCATTTATCACCACATACGGTCTTGTGGGGAAACATCCACTGAAGTGATGTGGCTCTGAGTGGAGTGATGGCATGGAGGCCAACAGGGTACAGCTCAGGACAGAGATGCTGGTGATGTCCATGCACTACAAAGTTAGTCTTTTCTTTAGAAATGACTGAGATATATTTCAAGGCAATTCCCCAAATTATACACTTATTTCCAGATAATAAATCTGAAAATAAATTGCTTCCTCTGAGTCACAAGTTTTGGACGATGTTTTGGTTATGTGCTACTTCTATCATTAAGAACAAGACTATCTTTGGTTAGCAATGTCTTCTTCATTTCTTAATGTTAACATTGCATTCATTCATTTCTTCAGACCCACTTATAGCAGGATATCACAGCATTGTGCAACAGATTTGAACCTTTTATTCCAGTGTGGTTAACCCTTTAGCAACCTGCTGCCTTCTATGTCTGTAGGCTTGTGTCATTCATCCAGGCAGAAGCCTCTTAAATTGTGTTTGAGGGAAACTGTTATTTAAGTGTCCATTAGTGATGATTAGCCAATTGTTTTGAATGCCACAGGCTGAACTACGGGACTGTAATGACTTGAAACTGTAAAATTAGTTGCAGTCTACTTATATTGTATTATATATATATATATATATATTATATTGAAGGAGCTTAAAACTGTTGCAATATAGGTTCCGGCCACTAGTGGCACTACTGACTGCAATACTGCTGAACGACAGTCAATAGCCCAATCCCAATCTCCACATGAGAATTAAAACTGAGATGATTCGACTTTCAGTTAAATCAGTATTGTTAAACTTTTACACCAGAAAAGGCTTTAAGAATGAAAACTAACCACTGTATCTAAGGTCAACTTCAAATATAGGAGCTAACTTACCTCCACAGTAACGTTAGCTTATAGTTGTACTTAGATAAAGGGTTAGATTAAGGTTTTAGTCACTTATACCTAAGAGGTTATTGAGTTGTTTTTTGGAAATCACCAAATAAGTTAGTTGAATTCAGACAAAAATCTGTATTATATTTATTTGATCAACTGACTGTGTTTTAGTGTACTTTTTCAAATATATTTGCAAGATATCAAGTATGATATAAAGCCCTACATTCTTGAAATTTAATGTAGTTTTTTATTTCCACAGAATATACATAAAAAAACTGTTGTTGCAGAACAAGGCCTCATATAATTAGGGTAGTTTTATGGAACATGTCAGGTGCAATTTAACATTTATTGGTGGCTGCATTCCATTTAGGCTTTTCAGTTCCAGTGTGCAGGTATTGTGTATGCTCACTCGCTAGCCTGGTTTACAGGGGGAACTTAATTGGAATATAGCCGTCATTAACAGTACTAGTCAATTATAAATGTCTGCTGTGAAAAATGCTTATTATTCTAGGACATAACTCCATTAGGCAAGTCATATTTCCACTGTGCCTTGTATGGTTGATATTTATGTATGGGTGAATAATCTCTCTTTTTTAACATAACAGTATCCTTTTCATAAATATTTTTTTTAAATAGCTGATACCATTATGGGGACTGAACGGGACATTTTGCAGTTGAAAAATAAACTTCTCAGTGGTCTCTGGTGGACAAACTATGTAATGGTGACACTGTTACTAAACTATCTCAAAGTTATTTCTGGCATTTCTGTCCTGTTACTTATCGGATGACATATGCAGTGATACCGATATATCTGTGATGAGCTAATATGCTTATGTCTATCCGAAAACAATATTATGAAAAGTTAGCAGAACAAGTTTTGTGTTCTGTCATATAGCTCTGTGTGTATGGGGGGGGGGGGGGGGGGGGGTTGCATGAATGGGGCAGGAGGCAGACTGGATGCTCCAGTCTTTGATCCTCCACATAACAAAGGCACATACAAAGGCTTCCATACAGCCTGTAGCATTGTTCTGCTGAGGAGACTATAGCTCATAAAACCATTACCATTATCCCTACACAATACACTTTCCAGCACCTACTTAAGACCTCAAATCACTACTGTATATGGCTACGCTGCTTGCCAGTTTGCATTTTGTCACTCTGTGATCCCATGAACTTCTAAGTATACAGCCATGCACATTATCTCGCTTGTGGCCCCAGGGAAGGCATTTCCTATATAGGGCCCCCCTCACTGTCATGGTCACCGATCGGCTTTGCACACTGTGCAACTGCCCACCCATTTAAAATCAGATAAAGTCAAAAGCTATTAGAAATACGTCAGTATTTAAATGACAGGACAAATTTGCAATTGAATCACCCCATAAATATATACACTTCATTAAGCCAGTTCATTTAGGCGCTTTATGGTCATTGGGGGGCCCTGAGCAAGGCTCCTCTATAGGCTGTTTTTAACTTAGAATTGTATGCAACAACCCAAAAAGTCTCATGAATAATCCAGTCACTGAACACATCGCATCATCTATGTGACCACTTTGGTCACTACAGTATGTAACGGGAGTGGCTTCACTGTAGCACCAGTGTACCTTGCCTGGACTGATCCCGCCCCTATAGCTGGGGAGAGAGCTGGTGCACGGAGCCCATCGCAGTTGACTGTGTGAGCAGCCCACCCCTCTGCAGTATGCATGTTCGCCAGGGAATGCGCGAAGCGCTCACGTCCCAGCAGTGTACTTCACCGGCCAGAGACCATCTACTAAAGAGTCGAGGATAATACAATTGGATGTGGCAGGCGGACCGGAGGCGGAAAGCCCGGAGTGACTGGAGGAATACAGTATTACTACAGGAATACAGGCTGCCGCTCTCCTCTGAACGTGGACAATCATGCATGTGCTCTTCTGGGGCTTGGGGTTCCTACTATTCCCTGATTTCTTGAATGTAGTCGCATCTACGGGGAAATTGCTTTTGAATTCAAGCACAGGTAAAGTATGCCGCTCTGACGAACCCCCGCATTTTCCCTCATGGAGTTACTTTCTAACACTGAGTGCAGAGAATGAATGAGTTTTGAACTAAGCCAAGCACATGACTTGCAGCGCTTTCTAGATAACTGAAGTTCACTGAATGCCTGCCATTTGCTTGCAATGCTGTAAAAACAACAGATTTGTCAAAAAAAACCTCAAATACATTCGATATGTTAATCATGAACTATCTATTAACACATCTGGGCTCTCTGATTTGTACTGATGCTTATCCTTAATTGCATTGCTATTCCTCTGCCTTTCCCACCCCCCCCCAGTAAAACAGGAGATCGGCACTTATGAGATTGTAACACCAGTGCGAGTGAATGAAGCTGGTGACAAGTTTCCAACCAGTGTGCACTTTAAGAGGAAAAGACGAAGTTTGGACGATAGCACCGGGAATACTACGGATCACTGGGCCTCGCCAAATATTCACTACAGGATATCTGCTTTCGGACAGCATTATCACCTCAACCTCACGCTGGAATCGGGATTTATCGCACCTCTCTACACGGTGACAGTGCTTGGGGTGCCCCGAGGAGATAACGTAACGGATTTTGCAACAGATGGGGAGGAGGAGGAGGACACGGAGTTAAGGCACTGCTTCTACAAAGGACTTGTAAATGCACAAGCGGAACACGCCGCGGTCATCAGTTTGTGCTCCGGACTGGTGAGTTTTTACGCACGGTTAGATTCGTCGTGCATGTGATGACTTTACGACCGGGTGTTTTACTTTTCCACCATGGGTATTTAGAGGCAATTATTGCCTATACAAGACTTGTAAAGCTGCCTCGCCATTCCCTCAAAAAAAGTAAACACATCGCCAGTGCAAACTGTTATGTGCGAATATCGAACTTAAGCAGGCATCTATGTATTATTGCGATTTTAAACATGTCTGTATTTAGGAAATAATTGAAAATTGCTCATATCCCAGTAACAATTAAATGAAATTGAAGCTGATTTAAAACTCATTAGGTAAAAACTTTGAGACTGCATGATTTGTAGTAGTTGTTTATTTCTGGGGCACTTCCAGACACTAAATACATCTCAAAATAGCGAACAACTGTGCTGACTGGCAGGACTCCCAAGTCCATTGCCAATAGTCAAGTTAATGAACACTACTCTAAATCTTCCATGCCTGTCTCTGGTCTCCCGGTTGTCGGTGACGTCTTTACCCACGATAGTAGAGCGGGAGTACGGGTGGTACCGACGTCATCATAAATTGGTCCCTCTCCCAGGCATGCGTTTTGGAGTGGAGCAAAAAATGCATCCTGAATTCAAACATAAAAGCCACAGTGAAGTAATAGTTATGACTGAAGAAGGGGTCAATTTCCTCCCAAATGACAAATAAAATAAAATAAAAAATGCTCTGAGCTTTAGGGAGTTGAGTTGACATTTATGTATTTCGATATTTATATTTTAGATCCCTGAAGGGACATTTGTTTTAAAACAGGTGATACTGCTGATGGCCATCATTTATGTACAATCTAAAATAATGTGTTAGTTGTTTTCTTGCAAGGAAACTTGGAGGGAGATTCTCTCTTTCCTTGCCAACTCCCTGGGTCACTCAAAGTGCAGGTCCTAGCGTAGTAATGGAAATAGTGTCTTGCAGTGTCTTTGCTTAAGAACAATCCACCCTGCTACATGTACAAGCAGGATCATTTAATGGTTTTATATAATTTTTGTCAGACTTTATTATCAGAGATTACAAATATGAGTTGTGCCAAATGTAATTGTGCAAAACTTGCATCAGCTGCTTTGCTTATTCTCCACAGCCAACGACCAAAAAGCTAATTGTGCTTGGGTTGGCATGTACCTTATCTGGAACATCATAGACCTCCAAGTTAGGCAGTCGCACTAATTGGCCATGTGAAATACATATAACAAGGCTTTCAGCAAGCTTGCCAAGAACACACAATCTCACTGCTTTCCTGATAGGCATCACAGGTCTCACTATTATGTATTTTCTCCTGTTTTGAGAAGATTCTTACACGCGTGCAAATTCACTTATTTCACCTTTTTATGAAAGCCCTCGAGTCACTGCATTGCTTACTTTCTCTAATGAATATTAAATGAGTCACATTCCACTGTTGCTTGCCATACATACAGTATTTTGTAAGTGAAACATACATTGCAATAAAGTTTAGTGGCTGCTCACTGATTTGCAAAAATATCTTTGAACCATATACTCCCCTTGGTCCTCTCTGTGGATTCAGCAAGTTCTCCCCATGTTTGCGTTTACAGAAAATGGATGGATGGAGACTAACTGGGATGCTTTTTTTCCCCCTGCCATCCAGCTTGGCACTTTCAGGTCTCCAGAAGGGGAGTATTTTGTGGAGCCCCTTCACAGCTTTCAAGGAGAACACTATGAAGAGGAACACACGAAACCTCACATTGTATACAGGAAGCGTGCATCCAAGAAACAGACATCTGAGGAGAACTCTGCTTGTGACACTTCAGGTATGGTGTATTACATGATGGGTACTCATGCATGCAATTTACACAGACACGGTCGTCACAAATTTGCACATTCTAGACAACACAAACACCCAACTTTAATGCCTCTACGCATTAGCTAACAAACGTGCATAATGCACAGCTACTGTATGTGCAACTTGCATTGATTCAGACCTCCCCACTGAGGTTCCCAATCAGCTGACAACAGTGTCCCCTCTTCAGTTAACCAGCACACGACTGCTTCTGAGCATGGACCTCCCAAGGGCTGTATGTAAAACAGTGTGTATGTGGTTGGTTCATGTGCTTGCGAGTGTTTTCACAGGATACGTTTCGATTGCAACGTATAAGTTGCCATTTATTATGTCTTGCATGCGCATGCATTATGTGACCTTTTTTAAATGGTTCCCACAGACGTAAGCAGACATAATCATTCCGTTGCCCCCAAAGTCTCTGCAATCAGTTGTAACAGGAACTGATTATGTAACAGTAACTGAGATTATTGACCTATTACAGTTGTAGCATGGTACGGTAGAATCACATGTAGCTGATCTGGTTAAAACAAGGGGAAAACTTTGAGTGCGTCTGTTTATTGAGGTCGATTTTGAAAGGCAAAGATTAAAAAGAAGAAAATGGCTCTGCAGAGCTGGATAATAATAATGATAACAATAATGCTATCTATTGTGGTATGACAATGAAATATCACGATGTCATTTGCACATTTTCTCATGAGTAGACTACAAATAGAAGTGTGTGATGGAATTTAAGTGAAAGTATGGTGTGAATCTGTGTTGGCTGACATATCGTGTCTTAGCCTGCACGGTGTAGCGCCTACAGCTGCAGCACAGTTGTGAGCAAGCTTTCCAGCTCTCACACAGGATCATTTGGAAGTTCACCCTTGTATCATTCTATCTCAGTTTACTGGCTTCACTTCCTGTTGACTCTTGTACTTCCTCTTCCTCTTTGATAAGAAAGTTGAGTAGACCCACTGCCTTCAACGTGCAGTGTAAATTGTATAGTCGTTAAATGATCCAACAAAACTAAAATAAATCTGGAGAGATTTACTCTGCTGGACATCTTTCTGCAGATGTTTGGTTTCACTGTGTATGTAAATGTGTGTGTGTGTGTGTGTGTGTGTGTGTTCTTGTGCTTTGTATTTTGTGTGTATTTCTCTTTTGGTTCATTCTGTAATACAACATTTGTGTGATATCTTAGCCCGGAGGAGCATACATTTGACCAAGAGCTTGGACAAAGTTCCATTGTTACCTTAGAAGTTTTGAAGAAGATCACATTTTTGTTTTTGTTTTATTCATAAATCATGTATACTGAAAGCCGATCCGCTAATATGATGTGGTCCAGTTCACTGTTATTTAGGTGTTGGTGCATTGCTGGTGGTCCAGAAACAAAAAAAAGACTGTCATTCAGCAGTTTTGTTGCCATGCCATGATTAAAATCAGAATTAATTCACAACAGTGTTCAGAGTTTTTGCTGCCAAGTTGTTGAACTGTCTTCTTTTGGTGTTTGCACTGCAGTATGTGCTCCATTTTTTTTATGGCTGGGTGCCAGGTTTACCTAGTCTGAACTCTTTGCCCTTTTCTCTCCCCTCTTCTGAAAGAGGGAGAGAGAAAAAAAAGGCATTCCAGGCAGTGTTCATTTGTCAACCCACTCTTTGAGCAACAATAAACAAAAGGGAGAAAGAGGCAGCAACATATTTGAACAATACCCACTACCAGACAGCCATTTTACCTCATTCATCTCCACCTTTAAAGACATGAACCACTTTAGCTTAACCGTAAACACATGGATTCATACCTTGTCTGTTTTTCTGACTGAATGTATTTCCCATTATCCCTCCATCTTTGTATATTTACACATGCTCCATTCCTCCTGACCTCTCTCTCTCTAGGACACAGATATAAGAAACACAAGCTTAAGAAAAGGCCAGTGGCTGGGTTGACCACCGTCTCCAATGCAGCCCCTGTGGTCAGCGCTGGTATATTCAATGACGTGGAGTCACTGAGTGCCGGCCTGGCCAGCGGTGCTTTGCTCAGATCGGAGAGCGGCAGTACCAGCACCAGGCCGTCAAATGATAGCAGCGGTGACTCAGGACCTCACAGGAGATCAAAGCGCTTCCTCTCCTACCCGCGCTTCGTTGAAGTCATGCTGGTGGCCGACAACAAAATGGTGGAGCATCACGGCAGCAACCTGCAGCACTACATACTCACATTAATGTCCATAGTAAGTTCTGCTACATCTTCATGGCTGCTAGTAGAGAATGTTTGCATGGTGGAGGCACATACATGGCCAGAAAGTAGCTACACGTGTGGATATTTGTGTACTAAATGTATGTACCTGTTCTGCTGTGCTGCAAGTCAGTCAGTCGGCCCTTGGAGAGGAGGGCCATGGGAGGGAAAAGGGCAGCCTAGGGCAGGGGTAAACATCACTTTCAAACGGTCAGGGGGAAGAGAGGGCAGCTTGAGGTAGAGCCTGCCTGACAGTTTGATGAATGTTAAAAATAAGCTCAGGTATGTCACATAGACCGCATACTCTCTCGGCCACTTCAAATACTAGCTTCCGCAGGCGTCTGGGGCCGACAGTCCTCAGGGGGAGGCTGAGTTGACCTATATTCTGTTCTTGGCAAAGCTGGTCTTCTCCACAGGGGCTCAGGCCATTATCAACTTGATCTTCCAATCAACCAAATTTCCCAGTACTTGCTTGGAACTACAGGAGGGCAGCCCATGATAGAGTTACCAGTAAATGAACTCTGTCACATTTCACCTGGGTTAAGTTAATGAGGATATTGTAACAGTATTAATCCTAATATTAAAACTGGTCATATCTTGAAAATGTTTTTATTGACCGGATTGAGCTCATGTTTTGTTTCCTTTATTCAGGTATCTTCCATCTACAAAGACCCCAGCATTGGCAATCTGATTAACATTGTGATTGTAAAGTTAGTCATAATAAACAACGAGCTGGTAAGACCGCTAAATTAGTATTAATCTCCATACACTTACAACAAGTATATGGTGTACTACTTCTCAAAGAAATTATACCTCTGATTTTTCGTCATTGTATGTTCTCAGGATGGTCCAGTCATTTCATTCAATGCACAGACCACTTTAAAGAACTTCTGCATTTGGCAGCAGAGCCAGAACATCCTGGATGAGAACCACCATTCCCATCACGACACTGCCATCCTGATCACCAGGTGCAAAAAAAACACGTTATCATATTTTTTTTTAACAGGTTTTTAGGTCTTTTAAACAACCAAATAGCCCGTGAATCAAACAGCATTGCATCTGCTTCATCAAAGCCATAGATCAAATGGGTCCCAGATGCCTGATGAATAGAACTGCTGTTTAAAAATGTACTTAAGTAAGGAGGACCCGATCAAGGTTGGGGAATTGTCCGTCTTTTGTACTGTGCCACTGACCTCGACCCATTGTCTTTGTCTTCACCACAGGCAGGACATCTGCAGAGCAAGGGATAAGTGTGACACCTTAGGTAAGTGGTTTAGTTTTTATTTAATGCGCTGATAGGCTCACGACCATGAAATCATTTCTACTGTACTTCACGGTGTTGATGGTGGCATGATCATGATGGAAAAACTGAAAACGGAAGTCTGTCTGGTTTTTAAGGACTTGCAGAGTTGGGGACGGTGTGTGATCCATACAGGAGTTGCAGTATCAGCGAGGACAATGGACTCAGCACTGCATTCACCATCGCCCATGAACTTGGCCATGTGTAAGCACAGCATGTTTCCACTGATTGTTTTCCTCAAGTACTGTCATCCCTCCTAGTTAATGAAAGGTTTGGCTTCAGTAAGATGCTGGTAGAACTTCAAAAGTCTTTCTAGGAATCCACATGCATGCCTTACCAGCAGATGGGGATCAAGGAATCTTGCATATATGGACAACATCTGATCATTTCTGGTGCTTTGGTGTGTTTCTGATCATATCCCCTAATTTTTGCCTGCCTTTTGATTTTGACAAGAAAGAGAAAATAGTCTGTAAATTGGATTCCCAGATTTTAAGTCATACCTGCCCTTCAGCAAACTCTGTTGTCAAACGTCCTGAGTCAGCCAGAGCTGGGGGGTGGCTGGGTTAGCCTCCTAGAGTGGAGACTGTTACGGACCTTAACGGCCCTCATCATCTCTAACAAATGCTCCTTCTAACCACGAAACAAAAGGTGGGATTGTTCAATTCCACGTTTATCCGCATCAAGCGGTGACAACATGCTTGTCGACCGCTTAGCCCCAGAGCTCAGTGTTATTTGGTACCTGTCAGGTGGGGAGCTGAGTAGCTCGGAGGGAGGGCTGTGGGCAGTGTGGTGCTGTACCTGTCCACCACCAACGGGGATCATATTTGTTCTCCCTGCAGGAGCTTGATTGCTTCTCTTATACTCACTGTGCTTCTGCTATGTCTGTCGCCCAGTGTTCATATCATTCAAGATTGTGCTGGTTTACTTCCAAACTCCCCACAAGCACGAAATACAAACGCTCTGTATTATATTCAGCTGCTGCTGTGAATAGGTTTCCCAAAGCCAATATCACAGTGACACCGCTAATATATAATCCATGTTTACATTTAAAACAAATGGAAAAACACAAAAAAATGATTCTTCGCTTTGAGTCTGTCTTGTCTATTTTGGTTTGCGAAAGACTAACAAAAATAAAACTTTAAAGTCCCAGTCAGGAGCAATATAGAGACGTTCATCAGCATTAAATTGGCGTTCTTAGCATTTCTCTGAGCCAAACGGTGGTCTTACAGAGCTGTGCATCTGCATGATGTAAAATAAAATATTGTAAAATATTTCATGATATCTGAACATGTGTTTCCTTTTTCTCTCTGCTAGGTTCAACATGCCTCACGATGACAGTAACAAGTGTAAGGAAGATGGCGTGAAGATTCAGCAACATGTGATGGCTCCCACACTTAACTACAACACAAACCCTTGGATGTGGTCCAAGTGTAGCAGGAAGTACATCACAGAGTTCCTTGAGTATGTCGTACTCTTTTCTTCAGGAGTGTTCCAAACATGCACGGGGATTAGATTTTGTAGATGTTGTTTTTCTACTGAGTCTGAACTACTCAAACAGCCTGAAATCAAATAGGATATGCAAAGTTCTACTTGCGAGAAGAAATTGTGGTATTTTTTTAATTCATTTTTATTTTAAAGCTCTGACCAAATACTCTTTAAAGATACTGTATTTATAAACGGTATCACAGAGATTTCACAAAATCTTTTCCTGCATGCTGTATGGAGTTTTTATTTTTTTTCCACTTTTGGCAGCAACAGCCACATTTTTAGACTTAAATGCAAATAAACTGTCATAATATTTCAGGGTTGCTGCAGCCTCTAGTCTCTTCTCTTCCAAAGGCTCCTCAACTTGCTGAGAAAGACCAGAGAACTCCTACTGTAGGAAAGAGTAAATGCGATTGTATCTGGCAACTATCCAAAATCCCTTTCCATACCCCCAACTATTCAAAGTTCTCTCCGCATCTCCAACTCTTGAGATCCCAACCACTTTCTACATATAGTAGACTGAATATGAACAGAAACCTGTCAAGATACTGAGCAAGCTGTGTGTACAGTAGGGGTTCTTTATACAGTGTGTATATATATATATATATGTACAAAATGACTGGCTGTACTGAGTGTGTTTTCTGTCTGTTTGTGTCTTTTGTTTTTCCCTTTTTTTTCTTTGAAGTCATTTTATTTTTATTTCTTAATAGCACAGGATATGGTGAGTGCTTACTCGACGAGCCCGTTTCTAGGCCGTACAGTCTCTCGCAGCAGCTGGCTGGACGGATATACAATGTCAATAAACAGTGTGAATTGATATTTGGGCAGGGAACGCAGGTGTGCCCTTATATGGTGAGTGGAGTCGGCGTGCAAATATAAACTGTCATGTTGCACATGTGGTGTCTCTGAGGGAAGCCTCTTGTGTTATGATCATGTGCTGCAGAGTTCTCAGCTGAACTTGAATCATTTTAAGTTGTATTTAACAGCATGCTGGTTGTTCTTTCTGAGATACAAGCAAACAAAACCACATTTTATTTATTCATATAACGTGTTCTCTCACCACTTATGAATTCTCACATCAAACCATCCAGATACTATATATTGGTCTTGTTGAATTTAAAATGAATACCGCAGAAATGTTTCCATAATAGTTATGACACCCTGAGGCACTGTCGAAAAGTTTTCTTGGCTCGTGTTTTCTGGTCTGACAGTAAAATCTTGTAAGCCACTGGCTAAGAAACACCTGGTAAATGAGATGGCTGATGCAGCAAACTTATAGTTTGGAGTCACCTTCTGGCATGTTTTATAATGTGCGATAAATTGGATGTCTGTTTCTGTGAAGATGTTCAAGAATGTTTTCCTGTGTGTGTTTCTCAGACGCAGTGTCGGAGGTTGTGGTGCACTAGTTTAGAGGGCGCCCAGCGGGGCTGCAGGACCCAGCACATGCCGTGGGCAGATGGCACCGACTGCTCTCCTGGAAAGGTAAGTGTTTATGTGGAAATGTAAGAAATTAAACTATGTTTTAATAAAGCAAAAGTTTGGGGTGAACGATCTGATTGACACATTTTTATATATACGTATTACGTTATGGTTTAATACACGTGGTTCTCTTTATTTGATTTTACAACTTTTCCAGTGACACGTGACTATAAAATGGTTCACAGGCGTTTTTTAATATAGAGTGCAAAAATGATAAAAGAAAACATGTTGTCAAACACTTGAAAAAGAAAATGTTCTTGCCATTGGCACATACGTTAACGCTAGTAATTGAACATGGCACGTAATTGGGGGTGTGAAGTTGTAAATGATGGAGGACTGTCTCAGTGCAGCTTTTAATTAGGACTTTCTTACTAACCCCTCGCTTCCTGCCACTAAGGTTGAGAGAACATGAAAGCAACATGAAGTCCAAAGACGCTCAGACACACACACACACACAAATGTTGAAACCTTTTCACGTTTACACCAACCTTTCATGCAGTACACCGGACTAAACACTTAAGACGGAGACTGTTTTGTTGAACAGTGTAAGATTATCCTCCTGTTATGAGCTGAGATATATTTATTGACGATGTGCGTGTCATCTTCTTGTCTTCTGTCCAGCCAGACCCTGCCCGTGAAATGTCTTTTTCAGTTCTTATTCTTTCCATTTGCTTTACTGTATAATTCATCCCAGATTAACATCAAAGCACAGGAGAGAAGATAGATGTGTTGCCAGTTCCATGGATGACATTTCATGTGCTCACTCTTGTCTGTCCCTCTCCCTCTCTCCCTTTTTGACTCTTTCTCTCTGTCTTGCTCTTATTTTTCCTTCACCCGTTTACCTCCTCCTCCCCCCCCCCCTGCTTCTATTCTTACTCGCTTAATTCATCCGACTTCTATCTTTTCTGTTTCTCTCTCATTGCAGCACTGCAAACACGGCCTGTGTATAGCAAAAGAGCATGACGCCACACCTGTGGAGGGGGCTTGGGGAGTATGGAGCCCTTTTGGTACCTGTTCGCGGACATGCGGCGGGGGCATCAAGATCGCCGTGCGCGAATGCAACCGACCCGTGTGAGCTGTCCTTCTCTTTGTAGTCACGCATGCCTAGTGGACCTTGTCTCCATCTCAGCTGCCAAAGCCAGTGTTCCATAGATCAATCCTCCTCAAGGGAATTCTTTTCATAGCTTGTGTTCATCAAGAAATGCCCTCTGATGGCAGATCTCACGGGGTTGTTTGGGATTCAGGCATGATGAGAATGAGTTTGAACCTGAAAACAATGCCAATGGCATAGTCAAGGTATGTGATGGTGAGCAGCATGTTGAAAAGGAGAACAGGTTAGATGGGAAAATGTTTGAATCTGTGGGGGGGGGGAAATTGCTTACTGAAGCATGAACTTAAAATATTTACTAAATTAAAACAAAGATTGGTCCATTCACTTCCTCAAATTTTTACTTCCAGGCCCAGGAATGGAGGAATGTATTGTGTGGGTCGCCGAATGAAGTTTCGTTCCTGTAATTCTGAGCCCTGCTCCAAGCAGAAGAAAGACTTCAGGGAGGAGCAATGTGCGTCTTTCGATGGCAGGCACTTCAACATCAACGGTCTACCTCCTAATGTTCGCTGGGTGCCCAAGTACAGCGGAAGTGAGAATACATTTGGTTTTTTTCAGTCACTGGCATCCTGCTTGCTCCTTTTGTCAACTTTGTTTCACTTGTGCATAATAGACATAACGTAGGTTTGACATTGACGTATATTAAGTGCTTATCTCTGTCTTGCTTCCTTTGTCAGTTCTGATGAAGGACAGGTGTAAGTTGTTCTGCAGGGTGGCAGGCAGCACAGCCTACTATCAGCTCAGGGACAGGGTCATTGATGGCACACCGTGCGGACCCGATACCAATGACATCTGTGTCCAGGGCCTGTGCAGGGTGAGATCTCTAACGCTTAGTAACTTAACAACACTCAGCTGCATGGTACAACTACATATGAACAGCTAACACAACTATCGGTGTCCATTCTTGCACATTTACCATATGGAGCGGATATAATTCTTTCCATATCTTTACAGCAAATATTTTCAAAAAGCATCTCAATCCTTCGCCAAACCACTGTGTTTATTGCCACCTGTGACAGATAGAGTTGTGTTTGAAAGCGTGATTACTAACTAACCATACACATCAATATGCTTTTGGGAAGAAGCAGTGGGTTTGTCTGTGTACACTCTAAACCACACACAGTGTTTGGTTAGATTGTGGGTTCAGTAAGTTGCCTTCCTGGCCTTGGCAAGTGGATTTTGATGCTATGGAACGTACGCTAAGCTCTTCATCCTTTGTAGAAAATCCAAAATGTATCTTGCTAAAAACCAATGACAAGCAGAGCTCATGCCATTCATAGTGCGGTGTTTGAAAGTAAATTTATTACAGATGGGTGTCAGCAACATAGCTATAACTCAATAAGTTCATATGTAACTAATTTAAGGGTCACTGGGTTTGATTGTTCTTTCATGATCAGTTGTTGAAGTCTATTTATTATGTTAATATTGTAGTGTTGAACTTTTGCCAATCAACTGGAATTAAAGAGAACGTTGTCATATATTACCCCTTTATCCTCCATCTGATCTTCTCTCCTGCCTTTCAACCTTCTCTTCTACTTTCCCTCTTTTTGTCCCTTTTCCTACGAGTACCATTTATATTACTCCTGGCACTTTCTCATTTCATATTTCATAAATTCCTCCCTTCTTCCTTTTCACTGAGCAGCAAGCGGGCTGTGACCATGTATTGAACTCTAAAGCCAGGAGGGACAAGTGTGGCGTGTGCGGAGGTGACAACTCTTCCTGCAAAACTGTAGCAGGCACCTTCAACATCGTCCACTATGGTGAGCTATAGCCTCTTTTATTACACCGTCATTTCACCTTCAGCAAGTTTAAAAGACAAGCAGCTCTTGTTATATTGCTTTAACACATGTTTACATGTACTTTGTTTTCAGAATAAATAGCACTGAGAGTGGGGCTCACTTGTTAACACAGGCACAGACCTAGAGTGCATTAATGATCTAAACATAATTCTTATGCTATTTGCAGGCTATAATGAAGTGGTGCGAATACCCAGTGGTGCTACAAATATAGATGTGCGTCAACACAGCTACTCAGGGAAACCAGAGGATGACAACTACCTCGGTAAGACATCCAACGTTTTCATTAAAAGAAACTACTTTCGTTGTATTTCCCCACATTTCCATAAATATTGTCTCCGGCCATTTCTAAAGCTGTTGAAAGCCTGCATGTTCAGCTTTTAATGTAAAGTCATGTGCTGCAAACCCATGGAGTTGGCATATAGTGTGCATGCTAACACGTTAATAAGCCAGAACTAGCTTTCTAGCAAGGTCAGTTGGTTTCGTTTGTATTTTCTGCGTGTGTGTTCGAAGTTGCGTGTTTTCTTTGGTTCTGTAAATGTATGTCTCTCTGTACCTATTGTCTGTATGTCAGGATGTGGCTGCTTTGTCAGCTATTAACGTGTGTCTTGTTGGCAAGAGCATGCAAATACTGGAGCTCAGATTGCCCTCTGGCTACCATTCCATTAAGGTCAATTAAGGTGTGTGTGTAAATGTCAGTGCATATTGCAGTTTTCTTTTATTCTCTCTCTGTGTGTGTGTGTGTGTGTGTGTGTGTGTATGGACACAGTCATTAAGGGCCCGAAGTGGAGATGATTTTGCCGGAATGAGGGCCGCTCTCCACAGTCATATTAGTGTAATGTGTGAAATGGCGAGGAAAGTAAAGGCAGGAAATTAGCTCCATAATCGCATTAGGGTGAATGAGTGCAGCAGACTGGCCATGGAACAGAACAGGATGCCCATGGATGGGACTTCTCCAGGAACAGAGGATTATATTACCACAATAAGACTTAACTGCTGCCTACTGCATGTGCCTTACTGTAAATGAAAACGCTAGCCAATGTGTTGCTCAGCTGCTGCGTCACGTAAAAACACAAGCTATTGTTTTCTTTACTTTAGCTCGTTAGTGTCACGAGAACGATAATATTCACAAAACATTTTACGTTTCTTAAGTTTCTTCTGCGTTTTTTTTGTGCCAATTATGCAAAGATAATTAGATTTTGCATCAAATACTGCTCAATCTGGCTCTCTGTCACAGTGGCATCAAGCACAGTAAGTGTTTTTTCTCTCTCTGCAGCCGTATCAAATAGCCGTGGAGAGTTCCTGCTTAATGGAGAGTTTGTGGTCAGTATGTTCAAAAGGGAAATCAAAGTAGGAAATGTCGTCATTGAATACAGTGGCTCTGACAATGTCATTGAGAGGATCAACTGCACTGACCGCATCGAGGAGGAGATCATTGTCCAGGTAAATTGTCCTTATCCTGTTAGCTTGGTAAGCCATGCGGGAGATGTAGAGCGAAACTGATATAGAAGCAGTGGCATGAGTAAAATTTATGCAGGAACTTAAATACTTTTACAGGCTTGACCTCCAAATTTATTACTTGTACTTTGGAAGATGTGGACAATCTATGATGATTCATAGATAGATTATATGATAATATATACTAATCCTACTGTATTTTAATGCATGTCACATTGCCTGCATTTTCCCTCAGGTGCTGTCTGTGGGAAACCTTTACAACCCAGATGTCAGATACTCCTTTAACATCCCCATAGAAGACAAACCTCAGCAGTTCTTCTGGGATGCGTATGGGCCCTGGCAGGAGTGCAGCCGCCTGTGCCAAGGTGAGGGGGAGGCACAAGGGGTTGGCACAGTGAGATGATGGGAGTGGTCAAAGATAAATGGTGTGGTGAGAGTAAAGATGAGATGCAACAAAGAGGGGAGACGTGGGAACCACTAAGCCAGAGGCATAGGAGAGGTAGAGATTGTCTGGCTAAACTTGACAACTTCATGCTAGACATATATGTTCGGAGCAAGTGATTAAAGTCAGATTACCTTCTTTGACATGACCCTGGATATGTCGGAGTATGTAGGCGGGCAGAGGCGGATCGCAGGTAAACTCGAAAACCTGTTATGTGTTATGACTCAAACACTTTGTCTGAGAATTTCTTTCTCCACTTTTTGACACTGCCTTGCTTGAACAACCAACACTAAATTCCAAAGAGAAACCAAAGGAGTTCACACAGCTGGGAAAACGGCTAACATGTAATGCCCTCAGCACCTTTTGATTTTCCGATTTATACGGCTTTCCTAGCAGTCTGCGGCACACAAAGCTCTCATAGCACTGAGCTGCAAAACTTGGTAACATGAGGTACTGATAGAGAATCTATTTCCTGCAGCCACATGAGGTTTAAATCTCTCTCCCCTGCATAGTTGGTGCTCTTTGATTCAGTGCAACGATGTCAACACAAGAGCCGAGGTGAAAGCACATTGCTGCTGCTAGTCGTTGCAGTCCTATGAAGATCTATATTGCACTTGAGCAAGCTGTTGCGACGACTCAGACAACCACATGCAGGATCATACAGAAGCTGAGGTCAGGCAGTGGAAGGTAGCGGCGTTTTAGTTGAGGATGAAACTATGAAACCCTAGATTGCAAACTCTTAGTCATTCCTTTTTGCATATTCCTCTGTGTCTTTCTCATCAAAGGGAGCTAAATAAGTTAATTTAAAAGCCTAAATATACAAAACAAAAATAATACATTTTCTTTAACAACAAATACTGTCATGAGTGCAGCATTTCCATGTTAGCTTGGTGCTTCGGGAAAATTCAGCCCAATCAGTGTTGATGTTGAATGTAGGCAATGAAGCACTAAATTCCTCAGTGCCTGCTATATTGACCGAGAAAGCTGAGTTTTCTTGCTCGCAGAGCTGTACCTGCAGTGCCTACATGTACCAGGATGCATTAAGTGCAAACCACATGTTGCCCAGCCAAAACATAGTGTAGCCGAGTCGCACCTATACTTATGCAGGTAATACAATAAGAACACAGAGGCTCCATAGTCCCAACCAGAGTCAACCAAGACTGCAACAACTCTTAATTATTTACCACATTGTCGACAGCATGGCATTGCAGCTTCATTCCTTCCGTTTTTACCTTTCACAATAAAAGCCCAACGCAACTCAATATTTTAGTTTATCCTGAAAAAAGTCTCCAGCACCTTAGTTGACCTGAGGAGTAAAAGTTGAATACGTAGTTAGTAACGCACCCTGGCTCTCCGTCGGAGTCGGCATCCAACAAAAACTCCCTCCACACTCACATTCATTGCAGCAGAATGATTCATGATTTCTGTTGGCATTAGAGTGCAATTTGAGCAAAGGCGCACCACCAGTCGGTGTTTTCTCGCTGCAGCCCAGCCTCTGGAGGGTCCCTGCCTGACATTTCCTCCTCGCTGCAGGTCAGGTTTGTTCACTGCGGCATTTCTCCGGTGGTATACTATGGCTGAATACGGCTGATTATCCGTGCCAGCTGTAAAATCTATCCTTGCCCATAACATCTTCTTTACTCCTGTTTTTGGGAAGCCATTTTTGCTGTTTGAAACGTAAGTCATTTGCAATACAAGCAAAGAGACGAAAGATGGTACAATGGTACTTTTTTTAAGCGGCATCGAGAGCACGGGCCCCCATGCTGGGGATTTAAGCTGAAGTAGTTTGTAGTTCTTCGTTGCCTCCAGCTACATCAAGGGATGCAGGAAGTACAACAGATTTTGCAGCAGGAGAACTTCGCTTTCTCTGCATGCACTTTGGAATTTATCGCCTAAATCGACTACATTCACCATCAACACTGATTGGACATCCACATAAAAAGTGACACATTTCTCTTTTAAGAATTCTAAGAGAAACTTTATACATTTTGAATTGACCTGCTGTAAACATGCGTCATTATTCCTTCATAGGAGAGCGCAAACAGAAGATTCTCTGTAGCAGAGAGTCAGACAGGGTGATGGTGTCAGACCAGAGGTGTCACGGTACAGCTAGACCTGCTGTCATCACCGAGGCCTGTAACACTGAATGTGAACTCAGGTTTGTATTACCAACCAGCCTTAAGTGGCTTTTAAGAACCATTAGATCATTATTTTGTCACTTGGGTATTTACAAATACTGACAAGGATTTTCTCTATCACCCTTGATATGCAGGTGGCATGTGGCTCGTAAGAGTGAGTGCACAGCTCAGTGCGGCCTGGGATATCGTACCCTGGAAATATACTGTGCCAAAATCAGCCGTGCGGATGGTAAAACCCAGAAGGTTGACGACCGCTACTGTAGCGGTCAGCGCAAACCTGACGACAAGGAAGGTTGCCATGGAGACTGTAACCCGGGTGGCTGGGAGTACTCTCCTTGGTCAGAGGTAAGATTTGTCGTAGGAAGCGTGGGGGTTTGTGTGTGAGCATAATCCAGATGTTTGTCAAAGTTTATCATGGGTTGTGTGTATGTGTTTACGCTAGCTGAAGTTCAAACGTTTTGTATCGCAGTGCTCCAAAAGCTGTGGTGGGGGCACCCGCCGCCGAGGGGCAGCGTGTCGAAAGGCAGCCGAGGCTGGCGGCGATGACAGCAAGTGCAGTCAAAGGGACAAGACGACAGTCCAGTCCTGCAATGAATTCCTCTGTCCACAATGGAAGACTGGCGAGTGGTCTGAGGTCAGTTCAGCTCTTATTCTCTTTGCCCTGAGAAGAAGGTCTGGTCACATTTAGTAGATTGAGGCAATGATGGCATATACACTTAAAGGCAGGGTTGGTGTTCTAAATCAAATCCTCTCACAAAATAAAAGTGTAAAATCGCTCAGTCTTCCACAAGCTGCTAGCTTGACAGCTGTGAGTACTAACAATCTTTTACATTCGTTAATTTCCAATTATATATATATACATAGGAAAAAACATCTAGAGAGGAATAATGACTGTCATTTGTGAGTTTCTGTCAAGGCATACTGTTTCATGAGGCTTGTGCATATACATTTGTCGTGAGGAAGAATTCGAGGGGTCTATGAAGCTGTGTTTAGTCGATGTAAAGAGAAACAGTGTAAATACTGTAGTTTTCAGCCAGCAGTGATCTGGGTCAAATGTCAACTCCCAGTGCTGATTGTGCATGTCTCAGCTTTGGCAGAGTTACTTCCCTCCTTCCACCATAGTGAGTGTGGGGAAAGCACTGATTGCAGGGTAAGATTGTACTTAACTGCTGTACAGTTTACACATTGTAGAGCAAGGAGCTTGCAAAGCTTTGGGTTGCATTCCAGGAATATTTCAGATCTCCCATGTGGTGCTAATAAATACAAACACCTACACTGCACTGTTTACATATGCACTGTACTCGCACATAAATAGACACTCTGGCACTGTCTTTCGGTCCCTTCCGACTGCTATTTGTTTTGTAATCTGCATATCCTGCGTTCTTCCTCTGTCATGAACTGAGTTCCAGCAGGCTCAGCGACTGGTAACAACCACTGTCCATGTTATAAAGTGCATAAATATCTATCTCTACAACTTGAAATCTTTTCTCTTTCAGTGCCTCGTGACATGCGGGAAAGGCTATAAGCACCGTCAGACGTGGTGTCAGTTTGGTGAGGATCATTTAGATGACCGCTTTTGTGGCTCGTCTAAGCCGGAGTCGGTGCAGACGTGCCAGCAGCAGGAGTGTGCCTCTTGGCAGGTCGGACCTTGGGGACAGGTGAGTGTTAACAGGTGGTGTTAACTATTTTTTTGTCCAAGGATGTCAAAAGATTGATCCATTTGTGATCAAAAACTATTTGTGAGGAAAGATGGTAATGTGCTGATGCAGGGCTACAACTGATGGACAAATCCAGGGGTATACCTACTTAATGTGTCATGTTAGATAATTCAATTTGTATTCCAGAACAGGTGAAACGGCAAATCACTCTGTTTGGCCTATGATTGGAATTTGTATTGTAAGTCTTAAAGAGAAATTAGGTGTTCTTTCCCAAGATTGGCCCATTGACCTCATGAAATATAATAATCTGAATGTGGTACATCTGTGCTCGATATGTTTTTTCCAAGGCAATGAAGATGCTATTCCAGATATCCTGATCCACAGTTCATATATAGGTAATATAGAAGTCTAATCAGTTGATGAGAAGCACCACAGAGGCTGACGTTAACTATTACTGTTGCTTCCTCTGGTGAGTTCTCCCCAGACGTAAACCAAGGGGAAGACATGGATAAGCTAAGCTCATCATATAGCACTGTACCCTTTCTCCCGCCTGCTTAGACACAGAGCACATCCTGCCAATATAAATATACAAAAGCTACGGTTGATGTGGGTTGGCGCGTACTTCTACAAAAGCGTTATATAGGGTTATGCATACAGTATATAATGTCTGTGTTTGCAGGCTCAGTCTCATTTGTGTGTGTGCACATTGAACTCCCAAAAATTTGAGATATTTGTGTGCCCCCCATCAGAGGATGTGCTCACGTTAAGGTATATTTGAAGTTGTTTAATGGAGCGTTGTCAAATGGTAGTTGAAGGTGCCGCCACACAAGTTTGACCCTGTTTCATTGGAGGCAGTGAGGCAGAAGAGAGAGTGGGGTAGTACCCTATCTGACTTGGCTACAGTGGAAAAAAAGACAAGTGCAATGTATATTAGCAAAGGGTCCTTGTGTATTTGATCTTTGAAACTTATCTGGTTGAAACTTGGATCCAAGGATGTTTGTCGGGGAAGTGGAGGGGTAAAATAGGTTTTTTTTATTTGCTTAGCCTGGTTTACAGTTCTTTTGTATTTGTTTGTGTGTGGGAGTGTTTTGCCTCAGTTGAACTGTCAGATCTTTGCCTTCTTCGTCCATTTCTCCTTTTTCTATTTGGCTCACTCTTGCTAATGTTCCCCCACCCTCGTTTTTTTCCCTCTTTGAACCCAGTGCACTACCTCATGTGGGCCAGGCTACCAGATGCGAGCGGTGAAGTGTGTAGTTGGCTCTTATGGTGCTGTCATGGATGACACTGAATGTAATGCTGCCACCCGACCCACTGACACCCAGGTAAGGAGGCCATTATCTCCCTTCTTTCCTTGCATCTTTTCTCCCTCTCTTACATCTTTCTTTTACTTCTCACAACTGCGCACAATCTCTTTCTCTTCCTCGCTGTGCGAGCAACAGTTGTTCCACGGTTGATTGTCAAACTGATTCATACTGTGAGGGGAGAAGGAAACAAGTCAACACTCAAAACACACACACACACACACACACGCACAAACACACACATTTCATTTCCACCTGGTCTCAATAAAGCTATGTTGTCTGATCTAGTCTAGAGGCACAGACAGAGGGGGAGGTTATACAGGCCTCACTATCCCCAAATAGAGACACACAACTCTCAGACAATACCCCCAAAAGAAAGCCAAATTGTTTTAGGATAGTGTTATTCTTCAGAATACTCGTATCTTCATTATTTAAGTGACATTAAAGTCACTACCCACTGGCAATGCATGCAGAGAAAGAGCTCAGGTTTACATGTGGAATTGTTTTTGTTGTCTAAATCTGCTTGGGCATCTGTTTAAGTGCTCCACACGCACAAAAAGACACACAAACACCAAAGAAACCTATTTTGAGCTGAATTAGAGTTTTGTTTGGTCAGCGTGGGGCGTAAACCCATTTCAGAGGGCTGAGCATGCAGGCTCAGTATGGGGCCCCCCCTGTAGTCGCAGCGGCTCTTAATTCCGGTGCCTGGGCAGACAGAGCCAGTGACCCTGAAGCAGTCGCCCCAAACTCGTTGTGATTCTAACCAGCCAGCCATGAAGTGGGCCACCAGCCGCCAGACCCACCAGCCGCCAAGCAGGGCTTAGAAAAAGAAGTGCAGATGAGGAGGAGAGAGGTGGAAGCAGGAGATGCTTTACTCGATGTTTTCACATAAATTGGATACAGGCTGATATATAATAGCATATCATTTATAAAAGCCCTAAAGCTGTAATATAGACACATACACCCAAACTCACTTGATCACTCCAAATCAGTCTGACAGGAAGTGTGCGTAGAGCTACTTTAAGCGCTGCCATGAGGACTGTTTGTCTACGTCAGGAGGAGCAGTGTGGAATGTGGAGCCTGATCAGAGCCTATGCAACCTGACTAAGGCCCTCATTCCTGGAGATTTGGGGTCAGAGGGCACCAGAGGGCATGGGGGGAAAAAGAGGAAAGGGCGGAAGGTGAGGGACAAGGGGGTGGATTAGGGGTGGAGTTTACGACCACGCCAGCATGGGCATTGGAGCCCTGAATACCGCTCCACTATGACCTGTTATGACAGGGATCAGGGCTTTATGCTGAGTGGCTTACTGCCACAATCCATAGTTTTAACTGACGGGGCGGACCCTGTTAATGTTGTTTTGGTAAGGTGAGAGGAAAGGGTTGATGGGAAACACAACTACTCTCAAACGTAGAGCTGAAGGAAGACTGTTAATTCATTGGTGACTGTTCCATCCCATGTCAGAGGAGCTATCTCTGATATTCATGGTATTTTGTGGTCGGGGACAGATGTTGTTACAGTATATTCATTTTGTTAATCACTGCATGAATGGGTGTATGTGTCCCCCCCCTTCCACAGGACTGTGAACTGGCCCAGTGTCCCAGCAGCCACCCTGTTCCCCCAGGGACTAAAGTCCCTTCCCACCAGGGCCACAAAACCCAGTGGAGGTTTGGTTCTTGGACCCAGGTTGGTGGTACTGTCATATCTTCAATTTCTTTCTTTTTGTTGGTTTCCAGCTTCTTAAACCTTTCTCCTCTCCACAACAGTGTAGTGCCAGCTGTGGCAAAGGGACACGCATGCGCTACGTGAGTTGTCGTGACAACCAGGGTGGCGTGGCAGAGGAGGCGGCGTGCGCCCACCTACCGAAACCCCCTGCCAGAGAAGTGTGCTCAGTAGTGGCCTGTGGACAGTGGAAGGTGCTGGAATGGACAGCGGTAAGAAAACCAACTGTCATCATTTATTCAGTTCTATCTGACCCAGTTATAGGTTATCTCAAAATTACAATTTAAAGTTGCTGCACCTAAATTCCCGTAAGCTCACCCAATGTTGTAGAGGACAGTCTCAAATAAGTGGAAATTTGGAAAGAGTCATCCTGTTCAATCACAAAACATTTCCTGTCAGATCTCTGCATATTGTTATACTGACAGGCAGCCCTGTTGATTAGCCTAAATTGTGTGCTGTCAACATTGCCATCCAGATGTTTTTTCCTCCTATTTCAATGTACTCTACATTATTTTTCAACCACACTGACAATCAGTGTCTGCACACGCTATGTAGATGTTTGTGTGAGCAAAGATGTGGAGACAGGGCGGCAGCTGTAAGTGTGTATCCTAGAGAAGGTGTGTGAGTGTGTGTGTGTGAGTGTGTGTGTGTGAGAGAGAGAGAGAGAGAGAGAGAGAGAGAGAGAGAGAATTTGATTGAGGCGAACGTTTCTGGAGCTGGGAGAACCAAGGGGCTGCAATGAGGGGATCCTCGTCTTGTTTACAGATGTTTCTCATCAGAGTTCCGAGAGTGATGCAGTAGAGCCAGACTGTAGGTCTGGTCACCATACACACACACCCACACATGTACCACCAAGCCAAAGACACTCATTGACCCCCCCAAGAGGAAATAGTTCATCCCCTGGCCAAAATAATATTTCAGAGGCCTATCCCAGCCACAGTCACACTAGATTTACTAACCCAAAGCAAAGTAGCCTTATTGTGATAGAACACTCCAATATGACAGTTTTGTTATTGTTCTTAGAGCATGTACAGCCTACAGTATATCATCCAACATTTTCATTTAGTATCACATCATTTGCATCGGCCTACTGTATGTATGTAAAGCCTTCTTACGGTATCTAAAATCATGTGAAATCCATAACATTGTGACAGAGCAGTATAAACCTCTGGACAGTGTAATCCCAGACGAGGTTTTAAAGTAGACAGCTGTTGCACAAGTATAATAGATCACCTTATGCAAGACAGAAAGTAGACTATGCAAGGGAGGAGCTGAGTGAGACGCCATTAGTGCTTGGCAGAAGATCTGACTTGTGTTATTTTCCTTAAAAGAAACATGTGTGTACTTTTAAGGTCTTTTAAGGAGACACTGCACTGTCAGCCAGAGCCGTGTCCATTTGTTACATGCCATGTTTAACTGGAATGAGAGCTGTGTCGGCATCCTCGACACCAAGTCAAACTTTCAGTTGGTGTTGGACCCTGGCAAGAATAAGCCTGGTTTTATTTAAGGCCCAGAAAGGAGCGTTTCCACTTTGGTGGCATCTGAATGTAGCTGACAATGTAGTTCTGCTGGTGGCTTCTGGTTTTGGCCTTCAGTTTAGGTCTGCGAGACCTGTAGTGTTTGGTGCCCCCTCTGGCTGCTCTGTTGCTCGATCCTTGCTTCACATCATGCAATAATGAGCATTACTTCAAATGTGTGTTTGAATGTCTATGTTTGTTTGCATCTGGATGCAAATGCATTTAAACTCTTGACCGATCTCTTTATTCACTGTATGTGTGTGTGTGTGTTTTTAGTGCTCAGTTACCTGTGGACAGGGAAAGACGACACGGCAGGTACTGTGCGTCAACTACAGTGACCAAGAAGTGAATGCTAATGAGTGTGACCCAGACGATCGTCCTTCCACAGAGCAGGACTGTGCTATGTCTCAATGCCCGTCCCGCTCCAGTGAGTCCTCACCAAATGGCAGCACCAGGAATAACCTGCCCGGCAGCCAATCCCACCAGTGGCGGACTGGACCCTGGGGCGCGGTAAGGCATCTTATACACAGCAGCATTGCATTTCTGGGGGGCTGACGTCTAAAATGTTGTGCTTAATCATGTTCAACCAAACCCTCAGCTAAGACAATACAAGTCCAGAGAAGATTTTAGCAAGTGGGGAAATGAGACATGTTAAAGGAATAGTTTGATTTTGTAAAAAATGCGCTTATTTACTTTGTTCTCTTGCCAAGAGTTAGATGAGAAGGTAGATACCACTTTCATGTCTGAACAGTAGATATGATGCTACAGGTAACAGATTAAACAAATATGAGATAACACTGACGAGAACATTAATTAGTGAGCTTTGCATGAGAGTGGTATAGATCTTCACCTAGCTCACAGAAAGAATGTTGAGTGTAGTTGATTTAAGGTGTCATAACTAAATTTGTCCTCATAATACCATGTATTTTCTATGTTTCTTGTGTTGGGATGGTTGAATCACTAATGTTAATTGTTAAGTCCAGCAATCATCATCATACAAAGTGGCCTATAATGGTTATAGCTGTCACAACATTGGCAGTTCGATTCCCATACTCCCTACATGTATCACCGATACCAAACAGTAACATAAACCTAAAGAACTTAATTTACGAATCTCAACATAACTCCCTATCATGAGTTTTGTAACCTGATGCAGACTTTTACAAAACCTGACCCTCATGACGTGATTCACAGGCTCCTCCCCCCCCCAATGGATCTCTTTCTTTGTATTGTTTTTTTTTAAAACTGTGTTGGTGATAATCTCCATCCAAAAATAACCTTTAGATAATTCTAGGAAGTGATTGAAGCTATTTCTGGTGACTCTTCCTGCCTCTGTCCTGAGTATAAAGCAGTAGACACATTCACTCATTTGACATGAGATGTAGCTACGGCCTTTTCTTCATTTCTGTGAGAGTGGGGGCTTTGTGTTCCCACAATATATGCCTCATAGTGCACAATGATTTCTGACGTGTACTGTTTGCAATTAACAAACTAGCGATTTCTTTATGTAGTCAAAGACACATTCATTTAAAGCTTTGCAGCTGTTTTACTTTAGTGTGTGTTTGTATGTCATCATGTCTTAATGAAATGTAAAGTAATAGGAATTATTTACACCTATTTGTGAGAACCATGTATTTGACAGTGTGCACTCTCCACTCTCTGTACAACAGTGCTCCAGCACATGTGCAGGAGGTTTCCAGCGGCGTGTAGTAGTGTGCCAGGATGAGAACGGCTACCCTGCCAACAGCTGTGAGGATCGCAGCCGGCCCAATGAGCAACGATCCTGTGAGTCAGGGTCATGTCCACAATGGATCTATGGCAACTGGGGAGAGGTAAGACAGACTCCACTTTACTACGGTTTACATCATATTACAGTTTACCAAGTCTCCTTGACAGATACTGGTCTAGTTTAGAGAGAAAACTTTGTAAACTGAGGGATGTTTTTGAATGAATACTTTGACCAATGCGGAAGTTGCTTAGTGCGGGGTTTTTGAAAATGCATTAGAACTCATTGTCAGGCTCACATTTTCCATGCCTCACACAAGACAGATCTATTTTAGCATGAAAAAAAATGGCCCTAATTCTTTCTCAGTAGTCAAAAACCTTTTCCCCATACCCATCTGTAAAACACAACCTCTCCTCCTGCTGTCTTCAGTGCACCAAGCCATGTGGAGGTGGGATAAAGACGAGGCTGGTGGTGTGTCAGCGTCCAAACGGCGAGCGCTTCAATGATCTGAGCTGCGAGATCCATGACAAGCCACCAGATCGTGAGCAGTGCAATACTCAGCCGTGCCCGTCTAGCCCCAACTGGAGCACAGACCCATGGAGCTCGGTACGCTCATAAAAAATACTCTATACCTTGTTTTTCAACCTCTCATGTTTTTTGTTTTTTTCAAATACCTGTAGTCTTACTTCAAAAAAACGGTCTTAAAAGAGGCTTTGACTTTGGTGCTTCTGCCCTGCAGAAATTACGCTCCTGCTTCTTTACTTCTACTTTTAACCTCCTCCACTTCCTGCTCCCTCTCTGGTGCCTGCGATTGGTCAACGTTTCCATCAAGACATTTGGAAAGTTAATTTCTGCGGTGCTTAAATGGCAAAGATTTGCTCACTCAAAAAAAGTACTGTCAAAATACTTCAGTGACAGCTGTGACCACAAGAACATTTGTGTCAGTCCTAGCTACCATAAACTGTTGTTGAGCCTTGTATTAGTATTTGAAAAGTTCAGGATCACTTTGTATCACAATCAAAGATAGTTTTGTAAAATATTGTTTTTAAAGATAATTTATTAAGATTTTTTTTTTCCTTTTTATCTTTTGTATATAGCATTAACTTTTAAAGGTGATTTATTTTGTGTCTTAGCTCTTTGTATTCGCACATTTAGCCAATCTTTGTTCATATGCAAATACCGATGAATGTTTTTGTATATCAGGAATATACAGTACGATGCCTTGTTCTTTTATTATCCAAAGAATGGCCCATAATATCCAAATATGTGGTGCTACACAATGTAGTCCGTGTTCTGTTATGAACTGTAAAAGCACCACCTTACATAGGACTGTATTTGGGCTGTGTACTATATATATACATCTTTGTACTATATACATCTTTGAAATGGCTATTGTATCAAGAATTCAATTTGTCTTAAGGCACATGTGTTTTTTTTTAGAGAAGTTACTAATCTTATTTAGACACTTTATTTTACAGTTTATGTATTAACCCTACGCTATGAAACAGTGGTGTTGCCCCAAAACAACATTAACGCATGAATATGGTGACTCAAAAGTTCCTGAAACGTCCAGTATCAGTAGTAAACACCAGCAAACAGCAGCTGTACTAGCACTGTGAAATAAAATGTCTCACTGAGTTTGTGGTAATTAGTACTAATAGCCATTGTATTCCAGTTTGGCAGAGGGTTTTGACCCAGTTTTCTTAGTGTGGCCAAAACAATAGGTTTAAAGCTCTCTGCTCCAAAAGTGCTTGATATGAGTGTATTTATATTGTGTTAGTTAATGTTTTCTTTGTACAGTAAGTACTAGGAGTTGCTAAATATGCTATGCTCAACAATACCTCATTTGGAACAGAACACGACTCAACTAGCCATTAAACTAACCTACACTACAGCGGTGCTTTGGCCAAACAAGGGAGATATAAGATATCGAAAAATGAACCATCATATTTTTGGTCGGTTAGGTGTTTATTGTGGCACATTGCTTTTTGATGCTGCCTTTTTCTGTACTTTTTTATTTCTTTCCATGAGCAGGTAGTGGATTGATTAAAGTGTATCACAGATTTGATGAAATATAATGTTGAATTGTTCGAATGTCAACCTGCTCAACCTTTTAAGGGAATGAGCTGTTAAAATGTTGTACTTTGAACATGTGATACCTGTGACCACAGGGGAAGTATATAGTTTTTTTGTATCCAGCGCTCTCACTCGGAGCCAACCTAATGTGTCTACCTCAGTCTCTGTTATGATTGCCCCCCTGCCGTATCTTTCTCTCCCTTGCACTGGAGGGATTTTGGCTGGCTAAGATTAAGCGTGAGTTGTTGCGACTACCCAGTGCAGTTAATAGTCCTAAACACAGATCCAGGGTGTGTGTGTCATCTCCCACCTTGTGACACTTAACTATTCTGTTGAGGACAGTGAAAACTGATCCAGAATCTGTGGTTAGGGGCAACTTTTTGCCTGCAGCCCACCCAGTTGACTCCTCCTGGTCATACATGTCTGTACTGACATCACACCTTATTTTAAGGGCCTGTTAACGCAGCAGTACCTTTTTTTTTCCTTTACTACACATAATCTACTAATGACAACTATCGCTTGTAATGACTCCCATGTGTGTGATTGTAAGGTAGCATATAATCAAATCTAGGTTGAATCAGTGAAAGTAAACACGGTATTAACACGGCACATCCTATCATTGCTCTTCAGTTTCATTGTTTGACTCCCTGTGGTCATTCCTCTTGGTGCATACAGCAGTACAGATCAAACATCATATCAACAGGCTCTTGAAATAAGCATATTGTATGTCTCTTATTCACAAATGGCAGTATTAGTTTGTGTTTCAAGAAGATTTCTGTATATTTATGTAATTACTTGTATTTATTGTTACTTCATATAATGTTATGTCAATATTTAATTTTTTTTATGGATTTGTTGGATTTCTGTTCATTTCCAGAAAAGGTTACGATTAAAGTGAAATAGAGGTACTATCAAAGGCTTTTTTCGTTCTTATTTTCGCAATATATTTTGGTAACGGCGAGCGCGACATACAGCGTAATTATGTAATAATGTACCATTACAGTAGGCTCGAGGGAACAATATATGAAATTAGGAAACAAGTGGGTAACAACCTGGATAACTATTCTACTATTGAGACCTACCATGTGACCTACTGAGCAACAAACCTGGATGTTTGGGGGCGAAGATGGAAGTGTTGAGTTCTGTAGCATTTTATCAATCGGCTGTGATTTATTTAAGAATTACCTTATAGCACAAACTACATATTTGGGTCATTTCATGAGTTCCAGTGTCAACACGTCTTTTCTAACAGCAAACTAACTTCAAACTATTTACACTTGCGTCCAAAACTGAGCAGCCCTAATGCCAGTACCACAGGCAAATCCATTTTGTACTTTTACAAGTTCCCAGATTGTCTTAACTTTACATCTTGTTTACTTGTATCTACATGTTTGTAACCATATGTACTGTACTGGTACACAGCACAAAATGTACGCTGTCAATTTGAAACAATTATGTTGTATGTTGTGGGCCGTAATCTAAAGCGTTATATCAACATTGTTTTCCCAATGCAGTGAGCAGGTCACTGCAAACAAAGAAAAAGGAAAAAGAATAACTTGCAACCCCGTGGCAACTTACACAGACTGGTTGTCCAAAAAAGAAAAAACTGAAGCAAGTACCAACCACTAACAACATTCACTACGCCAATAGCGTTGCTGCTTGCAACATTGTAGTCCTGCTGCCAAGCCCTGTAGTGAAGTATTTAACTCAAGATGAACAACTCCTGCTTTATGGTAATTACTGTGTGTTGGTGGATAAGAAGGCTTCCTATATTATTTAGTATTTTACCTTTGACTTCAGCGAAAAGATTCAAAAACACAGGCCTGGCAAATAGTCTGTCAAGCAGCCCTCCCTGCCCAGTCTATTCAACAGGGTGTTTTTCATGAATGAAAGCGCACAAATCACTGAGCAATATCCTTGTTATTTGAAGTGGTCAGGGCCTCTGCTGACCTCTTTTATCGTCTGTGTCAGGAGTTCAAAGCCCTTTCCATCAAAGGTAAAATCTTTGTCCAATGTGTGACAGTGCCTTAGTTTACCTCCCATTTAACTTACTGTGTTCATTCACTCTTAATGCCTACCCCGACTTTTTCTGGGATGCCTGGTGACGCGTGCTTCGCTATGAAGTTGCCAGTGCCCTTTGCCCCTCTGTCAGGCCCCTCTACTCTGGCCTAATGCAAGTTGATGACGGTGTACCAATATGGGGGCCAGTGACAGTGACTCGAATGAGGGGAGCCGTCAGCAAGACAATGCAGCGGTGAATTGGTGGGTCATGGGTCATGTTTGATCTGGGGTAGGGGCCTCTTCCCGGTTCATCCCTTCAGCACAGACTTCTTGGAAACTGCTTTGATCCCAGGGAGGGGGAGGGGGGGGGGACAACAAAACAGAGTTGAATAGGATTCCCAAAAACTATGCTGACATGAATAAGTGGTTTATTTAGGGGGCGTTTCATTTCAGGTTGCGCTTACCGATGCTTTGCTTGTCTGGATTCTTATATCTAAAAAGGCATGATTTAAAATATGCATTTTGTCTGTGTATTGTAATTATTGCCCTTTGAACTGTGTTGGGAAGGCAGTTCGAACTGATCTGACTGGTGTTTGACACTTTAAAATCCACGTAGCATTATGGGGAATGCATTTATATATCACGGACAAAGCGCTTGGTTCAGTTGATTCATCACGTTGGCATGAGGACAGGAGGAGGCAGGGATCGAACTACCAACCCTGTGATTAATGGAGCACCTGCTCTACCTCCTGCAAACATAACTGATGCAAATAAAATTGTTTATATTGTGTATTTATTGTATGATGAAGCAGGAAATCGTTCATGTACGTGTGAGCAGTGACATTTGTATTAGGGAACTGCTCTGGATAGTTACAGTAACCCGGAGCATTTGTCGGCAAAGTTAATGGGGGGGGATCATGTACTGATACACATGATGTTTTAATTTGACCCCTTTGTTCAGATTCTAAAGGAATTCTGAGAGCATTTTAGCACATTACAACAGCAGGAAAGCCCTCGTAAAAAAAAAGTCTATAAACCTCTGTGAGGAATGACTTGATGTTTGAACATAACAGTCTGGAAGACTGCCTTAGATCGTAAATGCTTTCCTTTAATGACTTGAACCTTTCCTGGGAAGCTTAGTTTCTCCTCTGATGACCCACTTACTCTCCATGGTTCATCTTACGCAAATGTGTGAACTTATGTTGTGTTCATGTCAGGCGATAACATTAAAAATGCGATCTGTTGTCAGTGGTGGTATTGATAATAGAACTGTCAGTGACTTGTTACATCGATCATGAAGTTTTCTACTCGTGTGCTATGATTCATCATGGGAAGTGCTATTCCAAAGACATCTAACCAACACAGTCAGTCATTTTATTTGAAATTGAGTCACAACAATATCCACGTAAAAATTCACACAATTGATTTGACTCATTTTCTTTATTACTTGGCATAAAAACAAACTAAATAATACTTTTTTTCATCTTTTTTGATTGACATCACCAACAACATGAGTAATTCCAATAATCTAGCACATTCCAAAATGGGAATAAGCACTTTATTAGCCCCCTCCTTTGGTGAGCCTTCCTCCCCCTGAATGAGGTGAGAGGTCGCAGCATGTTCCTGTCTCCTACAGTCCCTTGCTGGTCAGGACAGCGCCACACGCTGCGCCGCATACTCGTTCAACTCTGAGCCTGTCGCTTCCCATCCATCCTCACATGCAACGCCCCCTGTGATTATCCGAGCACAGTCCGGCCCTTCTCCACTCCCTCTTGCAACGTTACTGTGGGTGTGTCCGCGACTGCCCGTCACACCGAGTTAAACTCCCAGTAACTCTGTGAACCCGGAGGTGAAACAAACTTCTGCCGGGGTGATTGGGCCCGCTTTGCCATTGGACTAGTTAACCACGTGGAACTCTCGTATCACTTTTTTTTTGTTTTGTTCAAAAAAACATCCAAAAAGTGATTTTCCCATTTAATAAATACTTGGCTTGTTTATATTTATAGCTGTGCAGTCATCTACTTTTTTTATCATGCAGATTCTGATTCAATTAAGTCAGACATCCAACCAATTATGTGCATTATGAATCCCAATAATGCTTTTTGACAACCAAATAAATGTCATTGCTTTGGAGCGTGCACTTTTTTTTTTTGCAGTTGCACTTTTAACACAAAACATACCTTTTGATTTCAATTTCACTTGTTCTTTCCTTTCACATCTTGCAGTGCTCCGCCTCCTGTGGAAGAGGGTTCAAGTTGCGTAAGGTGGGCTGTGCGACCGGGTCAGGCCGCCTTGTCCCAGAGGAAAACTGCAAGCATCTGTCCTCCAAACCCAGCAAGCAGAGGCGCTGCAGAGGTGGCCGATGTCCCAAGTGGAAGACTGGCAACTGGGGAGAGGTTAGGACTCTTTGACCCTGCTATAAAACACTCCTCTACCACTCTTGTTCTCACGCTGCCACACATGTAAGCTCTCTCTTTCCACTTTAATGCTTACCAGCTTGCTGCAGATGTGTGAAAACATCTGCAGCAAACCGAACTGGGTTTATGCAGCATGCCAGGCCACTAACTAAGGCAGGGTGCTTTTACACATCACATGGTGGTTTGCACCGCAGGCCTGGGGCGGGCGGCTGCTGACAGAGGTTTTGAGGTATGGCTGCGACTTTACCGTACCGTAAAGTGTGACAGCAGTGGGGATGTGCACTCTTATCCTTGATCGAAGCTTAATTTATGTTAAGACAAGCCAATGTCAATCTACCCTTCTCATCTCTATAATTTATCTTCTTACTAACCCTTTTATCCTCCCTCTAACTGTTTCCCCCGCTGATCACTTTTCAGATTGCTTTTTTCTCTCTTTCACTTTTTTTCCTCTATCTTTCCCGAATGGGAACCACATGTTAGTCTTTTATTTGAATGCCCTACTAAACATGCCAGACACACTCACAACCTGCACCTGGGCTGCTGGAAAGACGGTCTGGTGCCTGTTCGCTTTTTCGTTACCTCCCGTCACTCTCTATTTCCTCTCTTTTTTCTCGCTGTCTTTTCTCATGTCTTCTTTTTCTGAACTCACGCCAGTGGCCAAGAGTCCAAGCACAGAGCCACATCTGAGCTTTTCAGAGAGGATGTGCGTCGGCTCTAAACAGCTGTGGAGCAGGACACATACCAGGAGAGATTAATACTCCACACAGGCTCCAAGTAAAGCATGGTTACCGATGATGCAGCAAGCTGCCTGAAACTACATGGCAGATAATATACAATGAAATATGTATAGTTGTGTCACATATGAATAGATATGTTAATATGTCTGTATTTGTATAGCTGGATGTAGAAAAACAGGAACCTCAGCTCGATCATCGGGCATATGTTTATCACTTGCTGCTCCCTTAACCTGCAAAAATAGGACCACTCTTGATACTGCTCTCAGTCTAACTCATTTACAAATGCACAGAAACTCAAACATTGTGTCAGCCATACTTTGTGTTGTTGTACCCTAAAGAAAACTTATCTTCAAAGCTACACAAGTTATCACTTATTATGCATATATTATGACATTCATTAGCTTCACAATAACATCAGTGCAGCGCAGGTTGCTCAGAATCATCTGTTGAAAAGAGACAGATACAAAGATAGTTCCTGTTTAATGTTACCTCCAAACGCATGGAAACAAAGTTTGAAGCTGAAAAAGGAAAATGTATGCATTGCTTATACCATATGATTTTTTTGTCATCTGGGTTAATGGAAGAGAAAACAAAACTGATTCTCAATCTTTGTGTTTTTTTTCTTTATGTATTATAGTACATATATAAACACCTACTTTCTACTTTCCAAGTTCCAACTTGAATTTCTTCACATTTCTGTAACAAAAACAAAAACATCAGTTAATATAAACCATATACCTTAATTAAATATGAACATGGAGGTGTTGTTGCAGCTATTTAATCATTACATGTTATTTCCCTGATAGTACTCTTTAATACGCCAAGCCCTGTGTGTAAGGCATTGTGTCGTTCAATTAAGAGTTGGAATGCCACTGTCTCATTCTTTGTTTAGAAAATAAAAGACATTTACATCTTTAAACATCTATTTCAGTATTGGCCACATCTAGACAGAATGTGCATAATTACTCGAGGAGTCCTAAAAAAAAGGGTGAAGGAACACAAAGTGACAACGAACGCAAATCAATAGCCACAATAAACTCAAATATATTCCCTTCCATAAATGCTGTCGTCAATCTTAATACAAAATAAAACAAGTATCCATTAGCTAGCAAACAAATGAGAAATAACCTGCCACTAATTAGTGGAGCTCACGAGGCTTAATGGATATCGCGATAGTCATACTATTACAGGACTTTAAGTCGATTATTTGATATGCAGTTAAACAATGAACTCATACTGAGTAGTAAAGGTTTATATAAGAACGTTTTCAAAGTACTTATCTGTTCTGCGTTCAGTGTTCAGCATCGTGTGGCGACGGCATCCAGCAGCGGGAGGTGCTCTGCCCGGTCGGAGACCGACGGAGCCCGCTGGAGACCGGCTGTTCCAAGCGCTCCCGACCGGCGTCCAGCCAGAGCTGCCGGGTCGCTGACTGCCCCTCTCGGTACCGGTGGAGAGAAGGAGACTGGCTGACGGTAAGCTGCACCGTGCTTGAAGAGCATGGCAACCTGTGCGCTGAAGAAAGTAGTTTCACCACTCCGTCTCCACTGGGCGAGGATGAATCTGCTGATGTGTGAGTCGGCTGCTTCAGTCAGGAGGCGCTGCTGTGAGGAGAGGAGGAGGGGAGCTGCTGCTGCATGGCCCTTATGAAAATCAGATGATCGTTTTTTTTTTTTTTTCCAAGACAGCCGAAGCCTCGGTGTAAAAATTGTTAATTCCTGACTTAATGCTGATTGGCTAGTTCGCTTTTATAGATGAAGTTGGGAAGCCTGAAAAGTGAATGTAAGCAGCTACATGGAAAGTAAATGCACACCTGTTATTTAAACATCAACTAAGCTTCTACATGCTGCCACTTAAAGATTTGTTTAAAGGCCCTTAAGAGAACCTACTCAGTCAGTGTCGTATTATGAGTGATGTGTACACATGAACACAAACTACTTTCTGCCAAAGTTGCAACAGATTCTGTTATTCCTTATGAGAGATTGGTCTGTATTTTTATTTTATTTAATCACTTTTTTTTTTAAAGAAGAATCCGGCTTTACACCGGTTAAAAGTGGGCGGTTCTCAGTTGAAAATAAGTGATGTGGCATACAGCTGTGCAGGACTCAGGATTTAGCTGTTTGAATCAAAATGTGATGACAGTTTTGGGGTTGTTTGCTTATTTATTTTTTTATTTAACTTTTATTAACAGTACCTAAATATTTTTCTCTGCCAACTTTAGATTGTATGATAATTCAGAGAAAATTGAGATAAAACCACATTTACAAGGGACTTAAAAGTACAAAGTACAAACTTATATTCAAGCATAATTGAATATTAATTCAGAAAAAGTGTATAATATTGCTATCTATCTTTTATCTGCTCTCAACTCAAAGTTAAGGAGTCTTGTAGCTTGATATAAGTTGCAGTCTAGGCTATAGTTAATGGGTGCATACCTGCTGATCAACATCCAGCAATTTTCTATTTTCTAGAGGACAGATCCTTGTTGAGAGTTGGGATTGTTACAACAGGCAGCTGCAGCAGGAGTTCCTTCTTGTGTTCAAGTGATGTTGAATATAGGTCACTGAGCAGCATGAAGTGTGTAAGTGTGTCCTAGGAAAGGAGAGTCTAATTAATCTGGGGAAGTGTTTGGAGCTCTCTGCCTGGGTGTTCCAATTAACAGCTGGATGTAATTAACAGTAACAGTTCACCTGGCACGGGTTAACATGCCTATATGTTTTATACACTTTATACACTGTGGCGTCGATCCTTGGACTGTTTATAAGAACTGTTGTCACTGTGACGTCACCCGTTGGTTTGTGGACTGCCGTTTTGAAGCCTTGAGTTAAGCATTTTTTTCTATAGACCTAGAATAAAAAAAATGTTGTTATAGCTCTGTCTACCGTTGATATAACCAAAACATACTGAAACTCAGGCAGCCGTCAGGCAGGGTAAGTTTCATTCGTGCATAGTACAGCAGCACAGCTCACAATAGCAGTTCCAGGTATTTAAGTTGTTTGACAGTGTTGAAGATATTAAGAGTGATGAAGACCAGCTGCAGTCGGCTGCATCAGAGTGTCTCTGACGCAAGTGGAAGCCTCTCTAAAATGTTTAATTCTCAACTTACGTCTCTTGCCGAGGTTGATGGGTCAAAACTCTCATGGTGCTACTCTTCACTTGTATTATTTAGTTCTCATGTAAACATGTGCAGTGGCAACCACCAGAGAAAACTTGGGTTTTCCAGTCAGGAAGATGTCCGCTGCGCTGTGTTTGGCTGCTTGTCGTTTGTCCTGGCTCTATTTGTCCTATATGATGTGTAAGCCACTATGATCTATGATGTTATGCCGGAGACATGCAGCTTTGTCTCCCCCCGACCCAAGGTCCCTCAGGTCGGCTGACTTCTAGCATTTGAATCCTCTTAATGTGGCTGATTCTTGACTTGTGATTGATTGATTTAACCTGTCCAACTTGGGTTGGAAACATATCTCATATGGGTCAATGTGGATGTGAAAGGGTAAACACACATTTCTGCAATCACCATTAGATTATTACAACCTTACAGTAGATATTTTCTGCTTCCAACCCTCCCAACCATGTATTCTGCTCTCGTTAATCACGGAGAAATTAGTCTAGGGACTATGTTTTGCATATCTTTCCAGAGGCAGCTCTGTTTAGAAAATCTGCAGTGTTTATATTAGGTCTGGTCTAATTTGTGGTTTAGCTGTGATGTGAGAGACTGATGTGAATGGGTCAAACTCAGGTGTACCACGCAAGTTGTATGTATAAAACACTGAGATAGTGGGTGTCTGGGTCTTAGTAAATAGCTCATTAATTGGTCAGAAGCATCGACCGTATTGTGATATTCTTCTCTTTTGGGGCGCGGTGTGCAGTCGCTTACTACTAGTACATTTTGTCTCTGACCTTTCCTCAGACGCATTGTTGGCATGGACTGTAAACTGTTTCGGGAGTTAGAAGTTGTGAAATATCTTATTGGGACTTGGCCATGTCCTCAGCTCAGGTTTTTCTGCTCACCAGCACTGTGTTTTCCTCCCAGCTGTTATCTACTGTTTTGACATCTTCACGCTGTAGTTCCATGTGGTGAAGGCACTGCTTCACAAGAAGACACAGATCTCAAACTGTTCATCCTTGCTCTTCCTTTGCATTGATTACCTACATTGATGATTTTTGAGAAATCCATACTTTGAAATCTTGTAGTTGCACATGCAGCCTCCTGTTTGCTGCTGGATAGATGTGCATACAGTAATTAGGTCCACTTTAATCAAAAGAAAAAACTTATTTTTTAGTACCACTCAGCATGATTTGCCATTTTCGTAAAAGGCCAGTGTCTTCTTGTGTCCATTACAGTGCAGTAAGTCGTGTGGAGCGGGCCACCGACGACGGGCCTTGCTGTGTGTGGACCACAAGCAGCAGGCGGTCCATGAGATGTACTGTGTGAACCAGATCAGACCTCCAGACATGGAGAGCTGTAACACCCATGCCTGTGAATTGATCTGGATCACAGGGGAATGGACTGAGGTGAGAGCCAAATAAGCAATGACGTAGTCCCACTAAAGGCTGTGAGATCTTAGTTGTAATGAGTCAGTTTTCTCTGAATAGGAAACACTTTACTCTTCAAAAAGACCATTCATGTGAATCACCATCTTAAAATCCAGTGGTGCGGAAATTACAGAAATCACCCATGTTTCCTGTGTGGAGTACAGTTATTATTTCATGCCGGTGATTTATTCTCTCCTCCAGTGCTCAGCCAGCTGTGGACAGGGCTACCGCCGGCGTCTGATCTACTGCAGCGAGGTGCATGTGGAGAATGACAACTATGACTATGGCCATCAGTCTTTGTCTAACTGCCCCGGGACCCCCCCTGAGAGCTACATGCCTTGTAATTTGGACCCGTGCCCGCCGCCACAGGAGTGGAGGGTTGGAATCTGGGGACCGGTGAGCGAGTCAATTGTTCTTAATGTTGTCCAGTCATTTATCAAGTGTGTTGTCAAGGCGGAGCATGCATGTTTGTAGTCTTAGTTTCCTAAAATATAACCATCACAAAATAGATGAAGTTGTGATTTAGCAAAGATTGAATGTCACAATATTAAATGCAAATCAAACAGGTCTTCTCTATGGATATGTGACTAATGTAACTATTTGCAGTTATATAGTGTATGTAGTTATATAGTGTTGTAGTCAACTTCTAATATTCACGTAACAATATTGGATAGAAAAGTGCATTAATTTGCATTTCAGCTAATTTAAATTAAAAATTTGCAAAAAATGTTTATAGAAATTTTATTACAATCTTTGATTTCATTAAGCGGCCTTTATGCATTACCATTTTTTCATACATCAGGTTTCATGCTTTTCTTTGACATACATGACTTTTGCCTGACATTAATTAAGAACATTGTACCTTTGGCAACCTCAACCTGTGTCATAACCAAATGGTTAATTATCGGTGTTGAAATGACAAAAATGTACATGTTTGTTTTTTATTGGGGCCACTTTGAAGATAGAACTGCTGACATGACCGTCATCCACAAGTTTTGTTTTCACACTGTCATGGTTCTCCTCCTTCCCTCCAGTGTTCACCGAGCTGTGGTGATGGAGTGATGGAGAGGACGGTGCAGTGCGTGTCAGCAGATGGTCAGCAAAGCAACAGGTGTTCTCAAGACGCCATGCCAGAGGCCAGGGAAGTCTGCAGAAACCCAAGCTGTGAGTACTGCGAGGCTAACAGGCTACTTGAATGCACCCAGTATTCGGTATGGCTTGTCTTGTCATCTCAGAGATTTGGCCTATAGTGACGTATTTATGGTGCGAGGCAGTCATCACAGATTCACTGTATTTACTTCACTTTGGTAAGATGAGGCATCACAGAGTGAGTTCATTTTCGTTCTCTTTGATTTGATGCTGTGATTTACCACATTTGACTTAACTTCTGAAATGTGTGTTTCTGCATGCTTGCACACATGTGTGCATAAAGCCTGATTTCCTGTCATGTCTTAATTATTTTCTAGCATAATACACTCTTATACCTGTTTATTTCTACTTCTTTTGTGTCTCCAAGGCCATTTGCCTTCTAGCTGTCAAGACGTCCAAAGCATGAGCGGCCCGCTCCCAGACAGCGAACACTTTGTCAATATTAAAGGAAAGGCACTCAAGGTGAGATTATATGATGTTTTTAACATAGCAGGTTTTGTTTATGAGGGGAGAGGTACAGTTGACATTCTGATTACATTTTGCTGTCCTGTTGTGACTGTGTATGTGTATGTACAAGGTTGCAAAAAGATGCAGCATATTTTATAACACACAGTTAAGAGGGAAGTCTTTGACTGATTTCAAAATTACTTTGAAGGATTAGGTCATCTGTAGGGATTGTCAGTGTTACCAGACCTAGGGGAAATCTGGACCAGCAGCAAAGGTTATCTATTGGTTACACAGGCTAACCTGTGTAACCAATAGATCTAATTGAGAGGACCAACGTTAGCGTCAATGCTCAGGCCAGAGCTATTTTTATTCTGAGCTGCATTTCAGATCATAACATTTCACAATTTACATCAACATGGTGTGAACAAATTAAAATGAATTCAAATATATTCCACAGTTCTACTAACATTTAACAACTACGGTGTAACACTGAAGTTCACGGACAGAACTAACGTTAGCTAGGTAACGTTCGTCGGAACAATTAGCGACAAAATATAGCTAACTACATTTACCACACATCTCCAATCATGTTAAAACACTACAGAACATTCGATCATAACCCAAGTTAAGGACAGAAAAACAAGTTTTGCATACCTGTGGATTAATACAGAGAGCGGACCAACGTTAGCGTCATGCTCAGGCCAGAGCTAACAGCTAGATTTATTCTGAGCTGCGCATGAGCGGAGCCTGTAGCTACGTTCTCTCTAATGGATCCACAGCAGCACCAAAGCGCCATCTACTGACGTGATCGTGTATTACCTCGATATAAAGTTTGAAAGAGTGTTAGAATAGTTCAATTATTAACAAAGAAACCTACTACATCACTGTAACATCTTCTATTCTAATCGTGTTCCTCACCTCCTCACTAACATTATTGTTTTTCCATTCCTAATCTGCACTTCTTCTCTGCTATTTCTTTACCATCCTGCCACCTCCACCCCTTTCCTTCACCCTTGGTTCCCTACTTCTCCTCTCTCTGGATACCACCTCTCCTTATCCTCCTCCGCCCTTTTTCTCCTCAGGTCTACTGTGCAGGAATGCAGACAGAGACTCCACAGGAGTACATCACCTTGACGACGGGTGAAGGGGAGAATTTTTCAGAGATCTTTGGCTTCAGGTAAACAGCTAGCAGGATAACAATGGGAATAGCCTATTTCATTACGAAATCCAGCTGACTCCTGGCAGTGTTTTCTTTTGTCTGTAAATGAAGAAATTCCATGGAAGTGTTAAGTTGAGCTACGGTATTTTGTGTGTGTTTGTGTTTCCCAGACTCAATGACCCCACCCAGTGTCCAGCTAATGACTCCAGAAGAGAGGATTGTGACTGTCGGCGAGACTACACCGCCGCTGGCATCACCACCTTCTCCAAAGTCCGCCTGGACCTCAGTAAGATGGACATCGTCAGTGAGTGGCTCTCACACACACACACACACACACACACACCCATACAACAGCATCCTGTGCCGGCGTTAACTCTACATTACTCTCAAATAAGAACTTCCTTTGCCATTTAATTATGTCCATGCTCACGAGGGTTAATGGGCTCAAGATGTCACAATTACAAGGCTTGAGGGAATTAAATGGGACTGCTCTAAGTAGATGAAATTATACTGATATTACCATTAGGCTGAACCCCAAAACTAAGGCTAGATTTAGACCAGTTAAATAACACGAGAATTATGTCAGATGTAAGCTCTCATTATAAAAGTTCACCTGAACTTCCTGTAGCAATATTTGTCACATCATACTTGATTAACTTGTTGGTTTATCTTGTCACTCAGCTACAGATTGGCAGTTTGCCGTCACTCTTGAGGGCAAGAGTGTTCCATTTGCTACAGCTGGAGACTGCTACAGTGCCGCACGTTGTCCACAGGTGAGAACAACAACAACAACAGCAGCTGTTAAATAAATGACCGGAAGGGAAATTAAACCTTTGTCACTGTAGGTAATGTAACTAATAACATTAGTGATGGCTCAGGTCTTTTTAAGTGTCCTAGTAAGCCTTTCCATTGAGCTATCCTGCTCTGGAACAGACTTAAATGCTTTGCCGTCATTATTAGTGTTTTTGTTTCAGATCATGCCTCTAGTTTTGGAATATGTTCCATGAAAATGTCCCAAATTATCATTAATTGATAATCTCATGTATTCTTTAAAATTGCTATGATACATTTCTATGGGATAACTTATTTATATATTCTCTTTCTCCATCTCTTCTTTCAGGGGCGGTTCAGGATCAACCTCTCAGGAACAGGTTTGAAGGTGGCTGAGGACTCCTCGTGGATCTCCCAGGGCAACTATGCAGTGGCTGATATACGAAAATCACAGGTATAGACAATACGTTACATATATGTACATGTCCATATTCTGTGAAAACTCCCCAAATTACAGCAAACTTCAGATAAGTGGTCTTAAAGAATTGGAGTACACCCTTAAAAAATGTGAAAGACGAATAACTCTCATGATAGTCCCTCATTCATTCATGATGGCATACCGATATATATTCGGTGAGGTCCTGGTCAGCTTGTTAAAATAGTTACATAGTACCATACATTGTTCTGTAACTCTTTTAAATTCACTGCCTCATCCTCTCTGTTGAGTTACCTCTTATACTCCATCCCTCCCTCCGCTATTTTTCCTCTCATGTCCTCTTGGCTTCAGAGCTATTAGTAGTGGGCATACTCCCAAGTGGGTTCTGTATTCACAGCTCCACTTCTCCCCATAACCTCGCTGAGAAAGGACCCTTATTGGGCAGCTGCTCTCTCAAGTGCCCCCCCCCCCCCCCCCCCCGCCCCCGCCCCCCCACACACTCCTCTTTTGAAATGGAGATCAAGTTGGAGAGTGCATTTTGGTAAGGTGAAAACAGGAGGCAGTTGTGATGCCAAAAAAGTGTTCACAGTGGGATATACCCATAGTCAGCCGGCCCACTGTGTGCACTAGAGGCAGTTTAAATAAAGCCAGGTTGTGAGAGTGGGACGTGGAGAGCACTCCAGAGGAGATCAGTCAAACCACTCACTGCACGCTGTGGCTTTCATGGCGTGGGATCGTGCTTTTGTCGTACTCGTCTGATGCAATTTCTTTTTTGTTTCTATGTTTGGACGAAACCGTCCCATTATGCTGCATGTGATTACCCAATGCAATCAATCCTTGTGACAACATGCCTGGTGGGCCTTAGTCTTTGTGTGCCTTTTTGAAAAGGGAAAGCTAATATTAGAGCCACCAAAACAACCCTGAACTGACAGTTCAGTGATAGGGGAAAGTGCTTCATCAAAACGTTTCTTCAACACAGGACAGAGAAATTCAAGCAAGCTGTGATCCTGAAAAAATGTATATACATATTTTGTATACGTTTTTCTCATAGTCTTCATTGTTATGATTATATCACAGCAGGAAAGCGGAATCGCACATAGCTGATGTTATTCCTCTTGTGTTCGCAGGATGGCAGCAGAGTGTCAGGAATGTGCGGAGGCTACTGCGGTAAATGCACACCGTCCTCTAGCGCCAGTCTGCCTGTGACGGTGGAGTAGATCTGATACCATCAAACAGGTGTGGGATGCATTTTTAACATGACAACAATACTTTTCAATTACAAACACGTGAGAGGAACCTGCTGTAACCCCCAAACTGATGAGGCCTTATTAGATGTACACAACTCCTCAACTAAACTTAACATAGTATTTGTGTTATTCATGTTTTCAATGCTCATAAGGGGTGATCTACACCAGTAATGCTTGTAAAACAAAGGAATAAACCAGGCTTATATTTTCAGTCAACTGAATATCAAGTATTTCATATTACAGAACTGTAGTTTGCATTTCTGTTCTTGTGCTTTTAATGAGTTACTAACTGAGTGTTAATGTAGCTGGCATGTGTTTTTTCTCAGCATCTATTTCCATTCATCCTCGGCATTCCCCTTCATACTCATTGTGTCAAGACGTCCCTCCTCTTTGGTGCTACCGGTTAAACCCACCATGACCTCACATGTGTGTATAATAGTGTAAATGAATCTGGTGTAAGTATTGTACATAGCAGGTTAGAAACGTCTTATTTATTGTACTCTCTCCATTTATTTTTGTATTGTAACATAATTTGTTTTGTTGTCAGAAGCGAACACCACACAGTTGCCATTTATTCAATTTTTTTTTGCCAGAATGTGCCTTCCAATTTGGATATTTGCCATTTGTACTTTGTGATGCTGACACTACTCCACACTGCCTGTGTTACAGCCATGTGTTTCTTTTTTGATCAATTTATTAAGTTGAGGCATTCTAATAATGGTAATGTTGTTATGGTCACTGGACCTGTTCATATTCAGGGAGGTCATTTTTAAAACTTATCCTTTCAGGCAACATATATGTTGGACACATGCACAGGTGCGAAGTATAACTGGAGTCCACTTGTATAGCATGTACCATTGAGCAGCTCCTTTAGAGGACTTCTTGGTTTAAATCAACATCAGTATCATTCTAAGACTTCTGAGACGTTCACTCATACACAAACACACTGTAGTAGCCTGGAACACAAACACACTTGAACAAACTACCGGTTACAAGAGCTGGGGAGATTATGTTGCCCAGACATCAGAGAGAACCAAGTTCCTCTATGTGGGTGCATATCTCTCAGGTAGCGTGCAGTGACCAGGGAGAGCCATTAGCCTTTAGCTTTCGCAGAGCAGACAGGTTATCTTATCTGGAGGAACTTGAAAGAAAGACTTCACCTCAGGCCAATAAAATTCCAGTAGATACTCCGGAGATATAATGCACTGGTCTGGCCCTGGAGACACCTCTCAAACTGCTGAGCCCACAGGCCCGGCAGCGTGATTTCTGTCCAGATGCTGCCTGTAAACCGTTGCCCTTCTGTACCTCACATTCCTCTCTCCGTCTTTGTTTTCTAAGAGTCTATCCAAACTGTTCTTACCGATATGCTCCTGTTTAAAACATTCTGACGTGTTGTTGTTGTGACGATATCAGGGTACTTTTTCTGTATGCGTTTGTTTTTGCATCTCTTTAGCCGGGTTTATGCAGTTTTATGAGCTTTTTTTTTTTTTTTTGCCAGAAACAAATTCAGACAACCTAGAAGAAAATACTTGCTTTCTTTAAGCCTAAACTGTGTGTATGGTAGATATGCAGGGTGCATACCTGATGTACAACTGATTAAGAAGTCATGAATTATGCTATTTTAGTGCCTTACTGTACGTGATAATGTGCACACATCAGACAAAGGGAATTTCAGTGTTAATCTGCCTCTATACATGAAATTATTTCTAAAGACACAGGGAAGTAAACATTTAGTGTCTTGCTGACAGTTTTTGTGAATGTCAGAATTGAGTTCAGTCCATAGAGTTCTCAGGTGTCATAAATGAAGGGATTATTATGATATTTAAGTGTATTTATCTTGTTTTTTTTTCTCGCATTTGCCACATGTTTATCAAGTAACTGAAAATGTATCATTGAAGTTTGACAAAGTAAAGTGTCATTATATATGCTTTATTTTATATGCAAATATTTATTTTACCTTTTCTTTATGTGAATGTATATAGGCTTTGACCATGAATGACTATGAATTACCATTCAGTATTGCCAAAAACTGAACCGTCTGGCAACACATTTTCTGTTTTTGTGAATACATTTAATTTATGTCATATCTGCATAAATTGTATGAGCAGAGTTTGGTGCTGCCATATGAAAAGCATGATTTATGTATGCGATCAGATAAGCAATGCATAAGAAGGAAATAAAATGCCTGATACATGCCACGCCTGCCTGTCTGCTTCTCGCACTAATATATCGTTTTTTACTCCACTTTGTCCTTGATGCTTCTTCCAACTTCAACATTTAATGTAAAGATCCTGAACGCACAACAGTCGGATTAATGCTTGGATCATAAAATTCTCGCTCCATTGTGCTTCTTCTTCATTATACGATTACACACCTTCTATCATCAGAACAGTCTGGCTTGTGACCTGACAGGTGTGTTTTATGGATCTAATGTAGTCTCTGTCTGTATGCATATCCGTGAGTTATCAGGCCATCTACCAGATGTCAACACTGGTCTTTCCAAATAATTATAATTCATTGCTGAGCAGATTTCAGAATACAAAAAACGCAAACAGGGAATGACCTCGTAAAAACACCCTCGCTCAACTCTGTAAATGCAGCTGTTTTTCTTCTACAGTCTGTTGTGGTCTGACCAGGTAGATGTTGATGAAACAGATGTTACTGAGTCAGTTCACTGACTTTGGTATTCTTCTCTTCTTGTGCTTACTGTACGCTTTAGTAGTTACCAGTAGCCCATACTTGTCAGTTGGGGCCACAGCGACCGCTGTTCAACAAAAGTCACTTGGTTCAGATTTATCTATAAAATATTGGTTTGAGTGAATGTAACTTCACAATCATGATCACCAAGTGGGCAATAAAATCCTACAATTGACTGGGGGGGGCAGAATGAATATGCATTAAGTTGCTCTGGTAGACTCATTTACACATGCTCACATTACATACGATTCATGTTGTTTTGGTATTCTCAGATGAGGAGCCATCACTTCATTTGGTGATTGATAAGAGAAGGGAGGCGCGAGCTTTCAACAGCTGCAGAGGCCTTTTCTAAACTTCTAAACGTGATTCAGAAGTTGGTTATCAAAAATCCCAGGGGTTAGTTAGTTTGTAGGAGAACTCTCTGTGCTTCCCTTTCTTTTTCTTGCTCCCACATGAAAGCTGTGAGACGGCTCTTTATAGAATAGCTTGATGACAGCAGCGTGTCAGCAGGTTTGTATTACATCAGATATTTCTGATAAAGAAACTTCTTCCAGATGTAGCCAAATTCTAATCCAAAGAGCTCTGCCTCCCCGCTCATCGATAGCTGCATCACCATTGAACGTTATGATGAATTCCTCCATTCATGCTGAATGTGGATTTGACATTACAAAGACAAATGGCTTGTAGCTGTAGAGACTATCGCTCCAAGTTTTCAGCTGCATATCTGATCAAAACAGAAAGTGGCACCTGTACTTACTCTGTTCATGGGAACTCAGGTGAACCATAGTTTGGAAGATGTATATATGTTTTCCATTACAAGAAATAATGTGTCACGCTCTTTGGTAAAGAATCTGATTCATCTAATTATTTGTGCAGATACTGATGCTGCCTCAGAGGGTGAGTTAGTGCACTATGTCTACTATTGGAATCATAAGCACCTTATAATCAGTGATAGTCAAGCAGAAAAGAACACGTAAAATAGCGTTAGATGCACCTTTAATGCGTATTTGACATCGTCATCCGTGCTTATGTGAGTTTGTGTGGGTTGTCCAGGGTTTCTGTCTCCACAGTGACCTCACAGGGGCGTGTCCTGTTTGACACCAAACAAGCATACAGGCTGGGCAGGTGGTTCAAAGCAGAAACATAACAACTACTCATGACACCACAGAGGAAAGCTTCCTAACTCAAGATTTCAAAATGATAATCTGATCTGATTTATTTGTACATAGTGCATTGGTATGGAGGCAAATGATGGCCATACAAATTTGATTATGAAAACCCAATTGTGAAATATAATCACATCTGCAGAGTTCTCGATTTAACTTCCATTCAGACTCAATGGCTCATCCTTGGTTATCCCGACATTCAGATCTAAATTTTAGTGTCTGAATTTGACCTTTTGAGCAACCAGATTGTTTACATGACTTGCATATTTATGTCTGTATTTGATTCATTCACCAAAGAAAAAAAAAAGATCTCATTATTATGATTTACTATCTCACAATTACAAGACAAGATCAGGTTCTAATAACTTCGAGCAAGTTGTCTCTGAATTAGAAGATATTATCTCCTAATTATGAGATAGTATATCATAATTATGAGATAAGGCCTCTATTTGTTTTTAATTAATGCATTGAGTATTCCGTGAGTACATTTTACAAAGATTCAAATCTTTATAGCCTTTATTTTCTTTTGTACACAGACACTTATTAAGAGCTTGAAATATTTGAATACATGTACAAATATATATTTGAATACATCATATCCACACAGTGGACTCTATAGTGGAATCCACTCTTAGCTATAGATTAGTTAGCAGATCCATTGTTTTTATGGGAGCGCTGCTTCACCTCAGAGTTCTTGTTGGTAATCTTAAATGGCCTGTCGTTTTTCCTCTGCTCCTCTGGGTCCCGTACAGTGATCTGATATTGCAGCTGAATGACACCAACCACTGCCCTCATTTTACCTCCACTCAGGGGAGGAAACAGGAGAGGGTGAATATTGCAGAAAAAGGTTGCCTAATCCGTTGTTGATGACTGCTTTTAACGGTGCAAGAGCTTGCTGTCATCTCTAAATATTTCTAGGTGTGAGGAAGTGTGTCTAGAGGTGCATATCTGTAAAAAACATAGAGTGGGGTGGGTGGGGACGGAGACCAGTGGACATCTGACACCAGTGTTGACAACAATAGCTCAGCAAACTGAGACAGGGGATCCCAGATGCTTTCATTGTGGGAAAAAAGGGTGATGATTATGCATATATGATGAATACCCAACACACACACTCATAGAAACTATACTGCCTCCCTGTGTATTTCCATATCTGTATTCTGATGAGTACAGTGTGCACTTACAGTGCAAGTCTCCCAGACCTTCCCACAAGGATTAGAGCAGTGACCTAAGCAGCTGTAGGCTCAGGCTGTTCCCAACACTTCTGAACGTTCCTTCTGCCACCTTGCAAGCAGCCACTTATTGAAGCCAAATCAGCCCTGACAGACTTCTGCAGGTCTAAAGTTCACTGGCAAGATATTTGAGATAATGCGAGGCAAAATGCACGGCATCAGAAATCCCAGATTATGAAGACTGTTGTTTTCCACACTGACAGCAGGAAGAAAAAAAAAAGCCCAATATCCGCTACGCTGACACCCACTGCATCCTGGTGACTGTACAACCAAAAAAGGAGATTTTGCTCCTAATAGCATTCAAGCTGTTTTTGATTCTGCCAACAGTGCTTAGGCTCTTAACTTAAGACTTAATGAGGGGAGTTTTAAAGTCATGAGTCCCCGGGGTCGGCTCCATGCCATCCTTATCAACATCATTCCTCAAGGTAATCTAGGATGGCTTTGAACTGAGGCTCAGTGGTACAGTAAGCCTCAGGCCCACATGCACACACTAAAAATGTGGAGGCCCAGATACAGTATCTTTATCTGAATGTAGAATGACTGCATTTGTCTTCTGTTCATTCCTCTCTTTTTCTATCGCACTGTCATCATTGGACTCTAGACTGCTGATGTGTGACAAGGATGTTTTCTTACTCCATCCACCAGTGTCTCGGGGTTACCGGTCTGTCCTTGAGAACTCGCTGCTTCTCTGTTTAAAATCAATTCAGTACAGAATAATTTTAACACAGCAACACCTGCCGCTGCCTTTCTGTTTTTCTTCCTCCAAAAAAATGAGAAAGAACATAAAAGAGCAAGAAAGAGAGCAGCACTTTCCTTGTGCCTTTGGTGGATTGACAGAAATAGGCATTTTCAAAGATAAGCATTATATTAGAAAATATTCAAGAACCACATAAATGTGGTGCATTACAATCAGTGCATTTTTTCATACACAGTGAGAGCAATTTTGATCATTTACACAAGAAATAAATTGCTGACTTACAAATTCAGTAGCTCTTCATGAGCTTTCATCGTTTCACATTGGTTTTTCAATAGTCAGTGAATTGGAGTTAATATAGTTAGTAATGTTAAGCTGATCCATGTTGCTTTCAAAGCAGCTATGATCAATATTTTCATGTAAACAATGCAACACATGACTACTTGCATGTGAAGCAGGGAATGCTTAAATTGCTCTGGATATGTAAACAGGCAACTGTTTACAGTTTGCCAATTCATAAGGCAATAATATGTTAATATTGTGTTTATAGCTTGTTTCTGCTAGGCTAGGTTATTGTGGATCTGTTGTTTAGAAGTATGATACAAGCGAAAGCTCCAGCACAGATGCTGAATAGACCTTGTGGTGAGACTGTTGGCACTGTGGAGACACCTTTGCATTGCCACCTGTCTGTAGTCCAGGGTTTACAGTCATTATACTCAAGCACATTTTTATTTCAAGCTTTGAATTTACGTGGTTATTGACTAACACTTCTGTCTTAGCAGAATAAATGGAAGGTACTAAAAAAAACACTTTTATATCAGGGACAACAGAATATTCTTTCCTCCTGTTCCCACTCACAATTTAGAGACAGTCCTGCCAATACTCTCCTGTATCTACCCTCAGAACATCTCTTAATTCAGAGTTATTCAGATACATTCATTTCTAACCTCTATTCATCTCAAAAGAAATGTCTGCCATGTGTCCCCCGTGGTGTTTTTTCGTCCCGGTGGTCTGACAGTGTTGACTCTCTCCAGCTATTCATCACCAGAGAAAAGGCTCCAGCTGCACAGCCTCAGTGTGAGAGCGCTCTGACTCACAGGCATTCTTCCACCAAGATGTGTGTAAACTATATTATCATTTCAAGACACATATTTTGCTCAAGGCTCTGCTCTTTTATGCAGCTCTGTCAGCCTCTCTAAAGTTTAGGTATCCACAATACTGTGGGGTGTATGCCATGAATAGTTGTGGATGGATTTCTTTCTATTGGACACAAACATTGTTTTGCTTTTTAAATGGAGCGGCACTGAGATTGTATGTATGCTAAAGCTCCCTATAACCTAGACTTTCCTGCTTTAATTATTGTTGGAGGATTCATTTTCTGAGAAACAAATCCCAAATCCTGTTTATTTGTCACATACACAATATAACGTGTAGTGCAATTTTGTGCCTATTACTGAAAGCAACTACAAAAACTAGACCAATATCATACGACTACAGTATACTATAAAATATCATACAAAAAAAACAATCACACAATCTAACAGTACATTTTTTATAAATGAAACAGTGAATAGATGATTCAAAGTTGCATTATGTTATACTGTGACTCAGCAGTATTTTTGGAATATATTCATCTTTTTCTAACTGAATCTTTTGGCACAATGAAACTTGCCTCGTTGCCTTGGAACTCATAATGAATAATAAGAAACTGATTCTATGAAAATAGGTCGTTTGAAAGCATAAAACATGTTATTTCCTCAATAATGACAAGGTTTGCTGTTTGCCTTGAGATCTTCTCAGGCTGGACGTCAGTACTCGCCCACACTGCCATTTACCACTTGCATCCCTGCTTTCGTACAAAGTTTAATTATACTGTGTGTTTTTCAAAAGTCATTTTCTAGTTCTCTATTGGCTGTGAGGAAACAGGGTGGAGCTGCAATCCGGAACAGCTCCATGCATTAATGAAGGAGGTTAATAGGATAGGACCTCAGCCTAGACTTGGTGCGTTTGGAAAAAGTCGTGCGGGCATTTTAACAACTGCGCACTCCAGTTTCCTCGGTGCGCCATTTGTTGTTGCCAATAGCCGACTGTGCCTTCACTGACCTGTGATCAGCCTGTCATGTTCAGTCGCAGCTATAAAGGGAGAGATTCCAGCAGATCGGTAGGTAGGCAAAACCAAGTTAAAGGTTTGGTGGTTTCCATTAGCGCATGTCTCCATCTGCTTTAATTAATAATTGGAAGAAAAAAACCCGCATGCGTCTTATTTTTGTTTGATATGAAGTTTTCCCTGTTTCCTGCTCTGTCCGGTTGCTAAGGGCATACGTTACATCTGTTTTGAAAGTCTTATTAACAACACAGCGTGAAACACGATGAAAAAGACATGTTCTCCCTCTTTCAACCAGTGGCTTGTTTGGTTGAATATAGGACGATGCGTTCCAGTAACACATTTGTATTTAACTGATGAGGAGCCAGCATGTTTTATTGCTGTAGGTGTAACTGTAATTAATGCAGGTGACTTGAAGAACTCCATTTAATAAATGAGTTAAGTTATCCCATAATACTGTTTATTGTGGTGCTTTGAAAACAATTTAGGTTTTGTAGGGCTACTGCAGGGGAAGTAACTCATACAAGTACTCACCACTTAGCTGAAGACAGTCTGACATTTAGAGCCACAGGCAGTGGTTGTTGTGTAAATTGACAAAGCAAGAGCCAACTATGACCCGTCATCTCCTTGTTCCTGTTTCTCCAAAAGCTGAACCCTGCAGATGAGCCGCAGAGAGGACAGCCCTGCATCACCTGTGGAGAACAGTGTCCTGGCTTTGCCCTGCACAAATGGAGGTAACAGCATCGCTTCACTGCACATCGATGGCCACACAGTCGGTTTCCTTTTCCGCTGTGCATATGCTTCCATGCCAAAGATAGGAGTGCATTTGATATCAAACCACTCTTGCGGACTGGTGTGAATTTGTAGTCAGCTGAGGCGTTTATCAAATAAATTAGTGCACAATGAGGATTATTTGCTGCCCTGCAATAGTGACATGTAACCAGCTGTTAAAGCAATTTGGCAAAGTAACATTTGTAAAAAAAACAACAACAAAAAACGTATGGTTTTCTTTTTTAAGTAGTAGCATTTAAGAGGAGCCCTTTGAGATCTCTGGTACTCTGAATAGAATCAGCCATCCATACTACTGTGAAGAAACCATTGTTCAGCCCTGTGTGCTCTAAGATAATAGTTTTTACTGTAGAGACCATTCATGCAGCAGGGAGGGTTCAAGCCTGCTGCCTTCTACAGTCACCCTGTCAAAACTGTGAGGATGTACATTTTCATATGCTGCGAAAAGAACGGTGTACTGTAATAAGAAGTGATCCTGCTATGAAGTGTGGGGGGGTTTGGGTCAGTGTGTGACTAATGTGTGCAACTCCGTCTTAGGAATGCAGCACAAATAGCATCACATACGTTGGAGGAGAGCACTGAACATTGTTAGTTTATTGGTATCAGCTGATTCTGATGAACACCAATCACTCAGTAACAGAGTCCCTCTATGAGAAGTACTGACTTCATAGAGGTGTTCTGAGCTCGGTGTCTGTGTGCTGTTTAGTGGCCGCTGACGCTCAGTTTGTGGAATCAACAAACCTCAAAGGCACATTATGTTCTGATTACAAATCCTACATTGCAATTGTGGGACACAGTAAGCTGCTTGACTTGATCTACTGAGGATTACTTGGGGAGGAGAGGTCCAAAATTATTAGATCAACAAAACTGAACCGTGTGAAGAAAATACAATAGTTTAATTCAGTTGTACTTACACCTGCTTTATTCTGTAGCACACCAGGATTATTCCTAATGCCAGTTCTCCTCATAAACTCTGAATAAATAGCATAAAACTACAGTATTTTGGCAAAAGAAAGGTCAACCAGGTTGGAGCCAGCTTATGCGAAGTTTACATGGCAGCCATGAATTCTTAAGGCATTTTCTCTCTTACTGGAAATCCACAATAGAATGGGAGGGTCTGAATCATAAAGACCATTCTGCCTCTTTTGCTGTAAAGTAAACTATTACAGGGGGCAACAGCGGGCCCAGGAATGCAGCCTTTATTTGCCTCTCACAATAAAAAGTAAACTTTTTTTCCCCTCCGACAGACTGGAATAAAACGTCAGTGGACACAGACTAAAGGAGCCCGATGGACAGTTTTATAGCTCCAACAAGGCTTTGTTCCTGCACAGAAGAATGTCCTGATTTTTTCTCTCAAGGAAAAATAAATGTGTTTTCATGCTAATTTCGCAAGATATGGCACTGTAGTAATGTGTTTTGGAATGTGGTGGACTTTAAGTGACCCTGAGGTTATAGATGGGGAGATGAAGGAGATAGGTGTGCACATACTGCCTCCTCTGTACCGGATGCTGTTTATCTGCTGCTCAGTTGACGAAGGAAAAACAACAGTTTCATAAAGATTTGGATTTCTAATGTAAATATAATGAGGTATGATGATGAAATCATCCTGATTGGCTTTTCAGCTTAAGCGAATCAGTACACAAGAAGAGAAACGGAAGTGTGGAAAGCAATGAAATGAGTAAAGTCAAGAGGGCACACGGAAGGCTCTTCTCATTTGTTTTTATCCTCAACTCAGTTGATAATTCCAATATGGGAATATTTTCCCAACCGCATGGTCATTTGGAATGAAGCTGTTGAGAAGGTTGTGTGAAAGTGGTAGGCAAATGCTGCTTTGTTTCATGTAAGTTGTATATCAGCAGTCCTATGTCTTCTGGTTTTACATTTTGAATGACGAATGCATAACCATCAGGTGGTATGAAAGTTATTTACTGTCACACAGGCCCAGAACGTACATGCTAGTTGGTCGTTGGCTGCAGCCTAGTCTTTGCGATGTGTTCAAGTGCAAGACAAAGAGTGTCTGTGCCTTAAGAAGAGCCTCGAAGAGCTGGGAGCATATCTGTAGACTCTTAGTCTGGTTGAATAATGAAGTCTAATGAAAATGTGTCATCCTGAGGTTGAAACTCGACTTTTAGCTGGCTAGACCACAATTTACCAACATTCACATCTCAACTACCCAAAATAATGTTTCGGCTGGTCAATTTAAAGAACGCCAGCTGCTGACCATTAGTAAATATTCTTCTCATAGTTGGAAATCATTACAATTTCAAAGAGACAAGAAATGACTACAAAGAGAGACGCAAAGCAACCAAAGCAACATCAGAAACAGGCTAAACAACTGTACAGTCTGTTTGTCTTGAGCCTATGTAGGAGAGGTGTTTGGGTTTTTTGCTTTCTGTGCCCAGGGATCCATTGTCGAAAATTTCACCCATGTCTGTTAAACCCTGTTAAAAACAAAACTAATAAAAAAACAGCATAATTCTTTAAATAAAGTATTATTTTGAAAAAAGGTGTGTTGAAAATGTGCAACTGAGTGAAAATTGTCAAGTGTGAGTGTATTTTAGCTGCACATTGAGGTGTCTAAACAAAGTTACAGACTTTGCTCCATAATCACAAATTATCATTGTACCAACTTTTAAAAATTCATATTCTTATGAACTTTGAAGAGTGAAAATATTTTCATGATCCTTGATCCATTAGTTAAGATTCTTGTCATTGGAAATCTGGAAGCAATTCCAGTTTCATTAAAATCTGGTGAGATTAATTAAAAAAATGTATGACGGTTGAACAATACAAAATATAACCTGATATTCTCTAAATAAAGCAGTCTTTTGAAAAAAAAGAGTGTAGCAAATAAACTTTATTCTTCTTCTTCCGTACTGCCTCTGTGTATAAGAGGTTCCCACTAAGCTAAACTCCTGGGGGGGTTTCAGCCTGGTCTTTTATAGTAAGTTGACTGAGTGTGTTGAGGCATTTCCCATTCAGAGTCAAGAGAGGAGCCAGTCTAGTGTTGGGTATTTAAAATCACCCGGGCCTACCAAAACATTACCGTCAAGAATTCGCTGGCGGTGTTATTTGACTCAAGTGTGAATGTTAAACACAGTGGCCCGTGTCTGCAAACTTAGTAGTACAAAAAGTTCTTTCCCAGTGACTTACAAGTTCACACTTGATGGATCTTGGATGGCTCTCAACTTGTGGAGGTGCAACATTTAAAGTCCTAGTCGAAGACTCGGGATGACGTTCTTCTCCCCGCATCCCTTGAGATCTCTCTGGATGAGGTAGCGGAAATGGCAGTGTAAAAGGACACCCGGGCTGCTCTGCCCACCCTGCTGTGGGTAAAAGACATACAAATACAATGGACGGATGAAAGAAGAGCTTCTGTCACCTGGCTGCTTGTGTGTCAGTGTGCCTGTGTAGCTCAGTAAGCTGAGTGGGCTGCTCTGGGCAGGTTGAGCATGTGAGGAGATTCTCCTTGCACAACACGCTCCCTCTGAATTAATAATGCCTGCCTTCGGCTTGATTGATCTTCCTTGTGCTAATGAGACTCATTACCAGGCCTTTTAGCATGTGCTCTGAGTGTGAATGCTACCTGATCGGCCCGATCATATGACCCTCTTCTGCACGGTGCCGGTGTGTTTTAGAGCTGTATCTAATGTGCGCTTAAAAGGTTACACTTGACCCGTTGGTAGAGTTGGGTCAGTCCAGACGTGAATCAGACTACAAAGGAGGATTTATGCCATGAGATCTTGCCATTTGCTATTCCTTCATTTCCTCCGGCCAGCAGCACAACATAAAACTTAATTTAAAGCACCAGGTTTTGTTCAGGTTGCCAGAGCTGACTGGCACTGGACAAAGCCTGTCCTTGTATCCAACAGGGCCTTAGCTGAAACTTTAGCTGGCTAAAAGCAGCAGTGAGGGAGGAGGAAAAAAAAAAGAGGAGGAGAAAAGATGCTTGCAGTAGAACAAGAGGGACTGAGGTTGAGTTTTAACCCGGCCCTGAATGGCTCGCTGACGTCTGTCCCCTCGGTAACCCAGTACGATCTGCATAACACAAGCCGGCCCCGCTATTCACTATGTTAACAAGACTGCTTGGCAAATAAAACTGTCAGGGCGCACAGGCATATGAAAGGGCTCTGGCTATTTCGGCAAAGAAGAAGAAGAAGAAGAAGACCTCGGTATGAAGTGAGGGGGAGCGAGGAAAAAAAGAAGCCATTGGTGGTCGGTGCCACACAATAGACGCTCTGCTGATTAATCACTTCAGCTAGTTTAGTTGAGATAGTTTCCAAAGTTGGAAAAACGCTCCCTACCCTTCTGTCTTATTTCCCTCCCTGGGCTTCGTTTTGGAGCAGAAAGCAGCAGCAGCAGCAGCAACATCTGTGATGGCACTCGTATGGGTCAGGAGGCAAATGACTGGGCTTTTTATTGTGTAAATGGTGTGTTTTGTCTTTGTCATTAGGAGGAAATTCATTCTGAAAGGGTTATATTTTGACAGGTCTGCGGGGTCATGTGATGTATTACTGATGTTCACAGATAATGCAAACCCAGAGAGCTGTGAAGCCCTGATATAAATCATAGTTTGACCTTTGGGTTGTCAGACAGTGTTGGGCTGAACTTGTCACCTTTCATTCCCTCTTCTCTTATTCTCCTGGTCTTCTTTCTGCTGCTGTTTTCTCTCTTGCCCCCCCCCCCCCCCCCCCGCTTCCTGTTTACCATTTCACCTTGTTTTTTTTCCCCTCATATCATTCTATCTACACAAAAAGCAGCAAATGTGATTTAACTGTAATGGTACGGACTCTGTGCAGATTAAGCATGGCAGTCACGGAGACAAAGGTGGTCTACGCATGCAGCTGGCTGAGATCCCGAGGGGGCCTGTCGATCAGCTGCTGAATTCCAATGAAATCCCAGCATCAAAATTCAAGAGCCAGGCTGATGTGACACCAAAACATGCACAAAGGTCAAATCTAGAGGGGGCACCACAGCTGAATTCCAATAGTATTCCTCATTTCCTCTCTCCCGGTGGTTGAGATTGACTGGGGGTTTAATACTGAGCACAGGTAAAGACAATTTGTTTTGAAGCAAGCACGCAATCCTAAGATATTGTCTGATTTGTTATTTTGAATGCACACATTGTTTCTCTACCGTCGGCAAGAGAGTGCACTGATTCCTTGATATGATGTTATGAGGTTTTCTCAATGTATTCTCAAGCATTGATAATGACTCTTATTTGTTGCCTTTTCAGTGGTAGTGCACCTTCCTTCTGTTTTGATTTGGTGCGACAGAGCGCCATTGTGTTGGCTGTTTTATTGGCTGGCTGTGTATTTGTAGACCCTATCAGGAGAGAGGGAATGATCCCTCTCATCTGGTTCAGATACAGCCTGTAATTATACACATGTGACACCTCTGGAGCAGATTCTGGAGCTGGAGACACGGAGAACGTGCGCATAAGAGGCTTTTAACTAACTTCATGTCTAAAACAAAGATGTATGTGTCAGCAGTGAGCTATAGGGCATAACAGTGGATCGTGTCATCTCATCCACCAGGTGGGTTCCTGACGTGTAACGGGAGATCCAGCGAGGTGTTGGGTTGCTCTATGCTTGTCGTAATTGCTTTTGTAACTTTCTATGGCTCCTGTATTGTTAGTATTGCATGATTATTATGTTTGATTGAAACCATGTGTATTTTCATTTGTCATTTAAGCTCCGGTGATACTAAGCGTAATGCTGTTGTGCAGTCAGTAGAATATAGTTCCATTTTCTTTAGATTTGTGTTGGTTGTCTGTGGAAGACACTATGCTTGTTTTGTCCCTGAACAGCGGCGCCACATGAGGTTAAAGAGATGCCAAAGTGAAGGCCGTTTTCTCACCTTGCTATCTCGTATGTTAGACTGTACCCTCACCACTGTGACTTTTCCTTTTTATATTAAAGCTGAGCTATTTAAAGGTCAGTTTGTCAGCTCAATAGTTATCACGGTCATGACTATGGCAGATATGTGTTGTTTCTTCTGCTGTATATTTGCCCGTTGTCTCTCCAGTATCATATATGTATGTCTTGTTTGTAGATACTAGATTTATAAACCGTGTAAAAGAGAGGAGTTATGATATTTATAGTGAATCATCGTGAAGGGAGCAGCTGCTATTGTGATGTGAAATAAAATATGCTCCGTTTAACTTTTTAGATTGCAATCCTCGAATCCAACTGCCATTCTGTCTCTGATTGATTATATTGATTCACATAATTGAAAATAAAGCTAGCTGGTTTAAAGAAGCTCTTCTGTTCAGTTCTCAGCTGTTTTTCCTCTCCGGTGGTGAAGTGCACTGAACTGACCAGCAGGAGGCAAACATGTCAAACTGTGCCTCACTGAACTCCAATGGTCACTTTGGTTGCAGCCAGGTCACTCTGTTGTGTCCCACATGAGAAGTGTTTGGTGGGGTGAGGTAGTGTTTTTAGGTAATGTCCAAACAAAAACTAAGGGGTACAGCATATGATGCAAAAAAAAAGAGAAATGCCAACTAAATAAATGAAGAATGAGCTGTATTGGCATATATAAAGGTTGATTCATCCTCTCTTTAAATTCTGTGGTGGCAACAGGGCTACTGACTTATTCAACAGAAAAACATGTAAGGATGAACCATACCACTAAGCCACCACATCATAAGACTACTCTTCAGCTATCTAATCAGCCAAAAGACTAGAATAAGCATCCACATAATGATCTACGATCAAATATACAATAACTCCTTAATTTGCACAAAGTGCGTTGCATTGCTGTACTTCAGCAGCTTTGAATAATTTACTGTGTTATCTAATCAGATCCAACAGACTCTTTCATATAGTCTTAATAGAGCTTTATTGTATAGGACAGCTGTGTCAGTCTGGGTGATGTTTGCTGGCAAATCCTGCAATAAAGCCAGTAGCTTTACTCTGATCCACAGCTCCAGTATTTTCCTTGCTTCTCTTATCAAGGTCATCTCTAACAGGTGCTCATGCATTTGGATTAAGACTGATAGGCATCAGAAAAGTCCTTTTAGTCCCTCACAGAAGATGGTGTGTGTGTGTGTGTGAATGTATATTTTAACCATTATATGCTCTTTTGTATATATGTGTGTGTGTGTGTGTGTGTGTGTGTGTGTGTGTGTGTGTATATATATATATATATATATATATATATATATATATATATATATATATGCGCTTTTACAGACTATGTCTGTTACGTCTTAAAACCCTTCAAACTGCTATTAAAAACTGAACTGGTGCAACTCAAAGCATGTATGCAGGTCAATATTAGTGTTTCCACAGTAAACCAGGAGGAAAGTAACACTGTTCCTGGTGAAATGATAAAAAAGGTGTGCTACCTTACAAATGCCTGTCGGAGGAACATAAAACTGAACTTAGGTGTCTCAACTCTCCGTCTGAATTGAAACACTATTTTGCACGACTGCGATGCGCTCTGCAGTTGCGCTAAATGAACACAACTTGGTTGCAACCTTGAACCGCTTGTAGAGTTTTCATTCTTCTCACATTAGCAAACCCCTGACCTGTGCGCTACCGATACTAATTCACTCAGATTTTTGCCCTGGTGCTGATCCATGCCTTAATGAAGGCTTAGCGTGCTAAGCTGCCTTTGAACTGTCTCCGGAAATAAAGGGAGGCAGGCTCACTGCCATCATATGCACAGCAAGTTAGCATTTACTGTGCTCAGGCCTACAATTTAGACTCGCCCACCCCAGTAGAGAATCACTCGTGTCATCCTGATCGTGCCTGCTGTTAGTTACTCCATGTACTTTGGCTGGTGAAATGCTCAGCTTTTGACTTCAGCAAACTGATATCATTGCTTTGTGCTTTGAACAAACGCCAATTTTCCATTAATTGTATACTTCAGGCATTCATTTACATTTACTGTATGTTACTTCAAATATTTGGTGCAAGCAATGGCTACTAACACTCTACACCCTCTTTTTCTGTTTTTCTGATGTGACTTTACATTCACGTCCATGTTGTGTGAGCTCCATCCATGGTCTCCCAAGGTCTCAGGAGTCTTAACAGCTACACACTAACTCCTGCAGTTGCTTGAAAACGAATACTTAGTGGATTTGTAGTAGTAGTGAGGAGATAGATGTGGGGCCGCAACTAACAATTATTTTCATTATTGATTGAAATTAAAGTCCATAAAAAGTGTAAATCACAGAACCTGGGGTCACGTCTTCAGTTTGCTTATTTTGTGCAACAAACTGTTTAAAATGCAAGAGATTCCATTTTAATGTTATTGATGATGATGAACAATATTAAGGGTCCATAGCCATGCAAGAGGATCTGCAGAGCAGTGCTTTGAGGATTTTTATTAGCAGGTATAATGCTTACAAACTTTAGTAAACAAAGTTTAGTCTGTTGGCATGCTAACATTTGCTAATTAGCGCTCAACACAAAGTACAGCTGAGGCTGATGGGAATGGTAAAGTTGAATGAATTAGTTTAACAGGTTTGTATTTGGTCAAATTCAAAAGTATTCAGCATTTTAAACTTTCAAACCCTGCTTTATTTTACTCTAAATGAGACCATCATTTACCTAAAGAACATCATGCTGTATTGAAGAAGCCTTGAAACTAGCAATTGACACCATGAAGTCATGTTTACAATGTTTAATGCAATAAATCAACTGAGAAGTAGGGTAATTTTCTCATAGACTTCTATGCAATTATACTTTATTTTTGCAACCAGAGGAGTCTCCTATGGAAGCCCATTCCTGCCAGCAAAAAAAAAAAAAAAGATCACAAAAAAAAAAATGTAATTCACAAAAAAAAAAGATATAATTAATTCACAAAAAAAAGAAAAAAAAAAAAAGAAATTAATTCACAAAAAAAAAAAATATATATATTTTTTTTTTTTTACTTTTTCTCTGTCAGCAATAAAGAAAAAAAAAAAAGATGTTTCCAGTTGCTGTTTATTGGTCGCCACGGTTTCATTCTTTATACTCCAGAGCTGCTTCTTGCTTAACATTCTATTCAAGGGTGCATTTGCTCAGTACAATCCATGTGAAACATCATCTGTATTTCATCTGTTGTAAAGCCACGTTTTAAAGAAGTCTTCAATGTACTCACAATCCATTCATATGTCATAGCTGCTTCTATGACAGTTGTGTTAAAGTATCTCATAATTTCGACTTTCTATTGCAACTGGAAAAATCTGGTCAGTGTTATGGTTACAGATGGATGCACCAACATTTATTTTTTGCTGGTGGAAAAAAAGTAAAATAAAAAAAATATATATATTAGAATTATTATTATTTATTTTGTGGGTGGATTTTTTTTTTTTTTTTTAAGTTTTTTTTTTTTTAGGGATCTTATTTTTATTTTTATTTTTTTTTAGTCATCTTTTTTTTTTTTTCTTGCTGGCGGGAATGGGCTTCCATAGTCTCCCCCGGCTGGCCATCAGAAAGAATAACACTTCCGCATTGGCTTCCCTTTTCAGACCCGTAGGTTGCCGCCTGGTTTCCATCAAATGTCATGGCAATCCATCCAATAGAGTTTGAGATATTTCAGTAAAACAAAAAATTCCACCTGCTTGTGGCGCAAGAGGAAAAGTCAGGGGATCCCCAAAGTCATTGATATACATTAGCAAGGAACCATGAATATCTGTACAAAATCCGTTGTCAATGCTTCAAGTAGCTGATGAGCTATTTTTGGAGTTTCCTTTTTTTTCTCTCCAGTGCTACTTTGGTCTCTTATACATTTCCACAGTTTCTCTATCATTTCCTTTATTCTGTGCTCATTCATTCGACATTTGTACGTACCCTCTATATCACTGCATCCACCTTAAGTCACTAACTCTTCATCCATGAGGACCCCTCTTTCTTCCTCCCTGCTTCCATCCATCCATCCATCCATACACCGTCTCATCTATCCAGTTTAAAGACTGCCAGCCCAGTGCAGCGAGGTTTAAGCAGTGCACCACTTCAAAGACCTCTTTGATTCTCTCCTCATCTTGTTTTATCCCCCCCAGTTCTCTCTGTCCAGCCACCTGTTCCCATCCGGGGGGGGTGTGCGTAGAAGTGAAAATCCTTGATCAGAGCCGTACCAGCAGTGTGGTTTGAACACACAGTCCTTGATGGATTTCATGTGTTTGGAAGACCTCCTTACAGTTTTATGTTTATGATTGTAGCAGCCAATAGAGGTCAGCGTTGCACAACAGCATAGTAGTGCGTTATCCCAGTTGTCATCCTTGTATTATGTGGTTTATAACTGAACTGGAATATGTGATTGACAACAAATGCTCAGGGCTACTGTGTGACAATGGTCAGAGATCATTACTTTGTTTATTAAGTCAACCTCGTAAGCTAGAGACATGCTGACAGTTTCTATTTGACTTCTCCATTACTTTAATGACTTGTCCTATTTTCATTACAGACCCAAACTCCCAGTGGAACCCAAAGCCTCATTTGTCCAAACTGCAAGAGGAGCTTGATGACTCTGCAGTGTTAAATTATTTGATTGGTTTATTGATTCTGTGAGACGACTGATTATTGGTTGGCCTAAGTGGCACATTGACCTGTGAGAACTGATTGTTGCTGTCTAATATTGAAGAAAGGGCCCAGACAGCCACTCCATCAAACAGCACTGAGGATAAAACGCAAGGCTTATTTGCTGTATTGATCAAAGACAAAATGTGTCAGCTGGTGTGTTTAATGTTATTTCAGTTTGCTATGTTGCACCTGCTTGTCTTTTTTGCCCAATTTAACTCTTAAAGCTAACGTCGCACATCGTCTCAGCTTTGACCTTTTATATATTCCTCTTATCCATCATCTCTTTCTCTTCCTTCCTCCCCCTGTCGGTCTGTCTGTCTGCCTGTCTCTGTTTGTGATTTGTCGTCATCTGAGGAGTGGGCGAGGTGTCGTCTTAGTTCTGCTCACAGCTCTGCATGAGTCAAAGCTGTATCTAATAGGCTGGATGAGCTGTGATGCTGTTCCTGCTTCTGTTCAGCTTGTTCACTAACACTTTTTCTTAGTTGTGTATTGTGTGTTTTTCTCGTGTGTGTGTGTGTGTGTGTGTGTGTGTGTGTGTGTGTGTGTGTGTGTGTGTGTGTGTGTGTGTGTGTGTGTGTGTGTGTGAGAGAGAGAGAGTATTAATAGCTGAGAGCCTCTTAAGTGAAGGCTGTAGTCCATGGATGAGAGAGTAGGCTGGCTTCCATTGCCAAGCTGTACAGGTATCTATCAACTGATCTGGGTGCAGAGAGAATGGAGGTGGGCAGAAAGGAGATGAAAAAAGGCTCTGAAGCATGGCCAGCTTCCTATGATAAAGGCCTGAAGTAACAAACTCCTTCACTGAGACATCAGGTCAGCGCACACACAAACCAGGAAGAAAAGAGGGAGACCACTGTAATGACTGTGGTTGTGCTGGGTGATGTTGAAGTGTTCATCTGAAACAATTCATACAAGTTTTAAATATTGATTAAAAAAGACTCTGGTTCTGTTCATTTATGGATTTTTCTATAGGCCAAACAAGTCTTGATTTGTGAGGACAATGTCATATTTGAGAGGATAAAATATCCGATAGTGATATATTGACCTTTTTTTTTTTTTTGGCAGATATCAGTGTTGGTCAGTCAGGAGAAATGGATTGCCATTTAATTTAGTACAGATAGCGTTTCAATAGATTGGCACACATTTTAGAATCCATAGTCCTCAAAAAATGTATCCTAATAACTTTGGTGATCCCTTATCCTTTGGTCGTGTCTAGATGGTCGCAAGAGGGTTGAGGTTTGCCGTTAACCTCAAATGGTTAAGGTTAGGACAGGTCGTCAGAAAGCAAGTCGCACAATAGTTTTTGTATGTTTGCACAAATCCAGGGTGACCATACAACCATACATTTCCGTCTACCATCAAGTAAAAATTCAAATTTGTCAAAAACTTTGATTCATGATAAAAAACAACAACATCCCCATCAGCTGTACTTTGTCTTTGGTGCTAATTATTAGCAAATGTGAGCAAGCTAACACCCTAAACTTAGGTGAACATGATAAACACTATACGTGTTAAACATCCGCATGCTAACTTTTTTTACTGTTAGCATGTTAGCATGCTATCATTAGCATTTAGCTCCAAGTCAGCTTGGACGATTTGTAGGTCCAGCTCTACTTTTTGCAGCTTCTCCTTTAAAGTTTTTATTTTTTATTTTTTTAAGTCTGTGCTAATACAGTTCAGATTGAAGAGATAGATGGATGGATGACATATGTACCAGGGTTGAACTCAAACACACAAATCACCTTTACATGGTGCATACTTTAGCTAGTTCCGACAGGAGGATTTAAAATACCATGACATGTACTTTTAAGGCCTGTGGTTTGCAAGGAGACAGCGTAGGCACAGACATTGAGTCATTTTGGCTTAAGATGGATGGAAATGAGAGCCAGTAATGCAGACACCTGACAAAGGTACCTCATAAATCGGATAGAAGCCGTCATCGCCCTTATTGCACAAAATCATGTCTCTGTTGCTTCAGCTTAAAAACCACTTGGAGCTCTGCTCCTCTCTCTCTTCTCTTACTTCATCATTCATCTGGCCAAGTTTATTTGTGCAGGTTGACCGGTTGCCAAGGCGATGAATGTGCTATAAGTTTGCTGCTGCCTTGACAACAGACCAGACAAGTACTGCATTATCAGTATGACAATAGGAGCAGAACAAATAAGGACAGACAGAGTGAACACGCATACGAGAGAAAGGGAGAACTGAGAAAGAAAAAGGTGGCTTTTTGCTCACTTGACGTCAGACTTCGCTGAGCGTTTTCTCTCCTTGTGGTCCGTAATACAGAGCAAAGGGCTGTGTGGGCAGAGTTGATACCCAAGTGGAATTAAAATAGTTTTTGAGGTTGTTATTGGCTGTGTTTCAATGAAATGTTAGTATTCCATGATCTGAAAGTTCTTTCAAAAGCCTTTTCACCCCGGTTAAGAATGCAATTCTGTAGGAAACACTGCAAGCCTTTTTTCTGATAGGTGTCAAATTTAATTTAGTTGAGTATCGAAGGATCAGATTTCAGTTGCTTCAGCCCAAATAAAGTTCAGTATCAGACTTAAAGCGCACATCATAACCTGGATTTGACTCATTTGTTACGTTGTTTTATTTTTGTCCTCAATCAAATAGGTGCTCTAGTCAGCATTAAGTGCTTCGTTAGATATCTCATTGTTGGCATTTCTGCCAGTGACATTTGATTGACTTCCCCTTGTGAAACATAAAACGGACACGCACATCAAAAGAATACAAAACAGATGTTTGTGGAGTGCAATACTTGGATATATATGTAAAGAAAGTCCGTGATTCATTCTTCACTGAGTAGCGCGGCCCCAAGAGTGCTCGAGCTGTGGAGGTATGCCTTCCATTTGTGAAGTCTGACAATCTTGTGAAACCAGAGAGCTGAGTAACTCACCAGCAAGGTAGCCTTTCAATGTAAACCCCCCTCGTGATTTATTTCTCAACCTGATACTCTTGTAGTTATGGCTAGCAGACAGACTGTAACAATTCTTGAATTTGATGTTGAAAGGGCTCAAATTAGCTTTGACTATAGTTATGATACCCAACACTGGAAACAGGCAGAGTTAGAGTTGGAAAAACTAAAGGTGCACCTGGAAATATAATCAAAATAGGTTGGATGCAGTTTCACCTTTTGACTTGGTCCAGTTTATCAGAGGATGATTCACATGAACAGTGTGACTGTATCACACATTTATCTCAGGAGCTGATGTAATGTGCGATCACACTTTCTGTGCTCTCTACAGCGTCCCAAGCTGTCGCATCTGCCGTCTCATCGGTCACGTAACAGCCCTGCATACAAACCTGTGTTTTCCTGTCCGGCCATGACAGTGAATGTGACTTTGGTTAAGTGACAGCGTGGCTGTAAAGTCCAGAGGCAGAAAGCAGCTGAAATGAGCTGATCTGTTGAATCAAAAGTCTGTTGTATGCATGTCAAAGGTCAGCTTTTAACCAGCAAATCCCCTTTTCTCCCGTCTAATCCTCCTCCCTGGGGTTTTCCCGCACCACAGGGCTCATCTCGCACCAACCAAACCGCAGACAGACAGGCGTGATGGTTCCTTATAGCCAGTCATATTTCCAACAAAGATCGTTTGGCCTGCAGGTGTAGCAGAACTGCGGCTCCAACTCCAATAAGCAAGTGTTACATCGACATGTGATCATGTCAGAGGATTGATATTTTACAAACATTCGTCCATTGTACTGAACACAAGCGACACATTCATTTTAGAGATTAATCTGCATTGGGGTCTGTCCAGAGGCGTACACATTTCGATATTAAAATAATACAGCATGTTTTAGAAGACTAACTCTTTATGATTTTAACCATCATTTGATACAAAAAAGCAGTACCTTTAAACTTTAGCAAATGCTAAGTAAAAGTAGCTGTCCTGTGTCAGTGGTTTCTAATTTGTGTGCTGTGGATTTACAGATTACACAAAGGGAAATAACACGTTGATGTTGTTCAGATCATAATTACGACCAGCAGAACGTTAGCTTACGTTAGCTGCATTTCCAAATGTGAGCTAAAGCAAATTCATGACCGATAGCAAAATAACTGCAAAGTCATCATTATTGGTACTTGCGTCTAAATGAAATAATAAAAAAGAATACAAGCGATTCAACTAATTTAAAAGGAGCTATAAAGAATCCATTCATTTCTGGTTTCCCTTGTTGATGAGCTGCTATAAATTCAAAACACAAAGTTGCTTATTTATGCAATATTTCAGGTGTGATTACAAAGCTTGCAGCGCGGGTAATCATGGTGGAATAATGTGTGAACAATCCAAAGACTGAATAACGGGATTAATATGTTTTCCAGTTCTACCCATTCTGCCAAGAAAGCCTGACCATGCAAAAGAATAAACATTGCGGTTGTCATTTTATCTTTAAACTTTTATAGATTATGTTCCACAAGGCTAGATCCCAAGTGAGCAACTGTCCTGAGGCCCCAAAAGCCCCTAATTCACCTTGTGTAACTTAATTGAAAATACATTTATTCATTGCACATTTGTACAGGACTATAGATGAGACCTGCATTCTACTGTTCCTATTATTACTCGTCTTTTCTTCCCATTTCTGTGTCAAAATGTAGTTTAAGACTTATAATTATTTTGGTTTATATTGTGCTCACATGCTGCATTTGCCTCAATATAGTCTCAAACTAATTGACACACAGAAAACCAGGTAGTATCCCAGCATGAGTTGTTTTCTCTGGGCAAATACTGAAGTTTCCATGTAAAGTCTGCTGTGTTCCCTGGACTTGATAGGAATTCTGAGGCGACAGCACACTATTCAAAGAGGTCTAGTGGTGTGTGGAGGGCTGGTCCAGCAACACGTCTTTCTCTCTACCCGTGGTGTCATCAGTCCACATTTGCTCCAACAGAGTCGGCAGTTTAGGCCAGTAAAGCTGACTGGACTTGCTTAGTCAGGGAGGCTTGTGATCTGCACTGTGTCTCTCTGCATTCTTTAACAGTGAGCTTAGCTTTCCCTCAATTCAACCCCCTCTGTAAAATGATGTGGCCTGTGGCGTACACAGTCCACATTACACACATACACTCATCATTTCCCCCACAGACCGAATCGCTCATTTGGTGTGTAGATCAAAGACTCCAATATTTACAAGAGGTCTTGGGGTGCAATTTGTTTCCTCGTTTGATTCCGACGAGACCGTTCCCCGTCTGCCCTTTTATTTATCTATGTGTTTATTTATTTATCTGTTTTAAACCAAACCTCTTCTTCCTCATTACAGCTGCTTTAATGTTCTCGCCGAGCAGAAACTTAATAGATGCATAATGAACGCCGTGCGAGCACATTTGGAGTGAAATGTAAATTGTTTGCCTGCAGCTCTGGTGATGAAACGGAAGGAAGACAGATTGGAGAACCCGCAGTGGATGGAAAGTCCTGTCTCCTGTCATGTGGGAACACAGAGATCACAGTGCCTCAGCTTGTGGCCTGTATATTTTGTTATGGCACATTTTCCCATCTGGTCGGCTTATGAGACTCTTGGCTTTGTTTGTTTGTTTGTTTGTTTGTCTCCTAATGTATTTTAATGCCGTTTTCATCTTCGATGCCCTTTTATAAGCCAGTGTTTGATCAACATCTGTCACGGCTGGGCGTAAGGACGCCCCAGTTCTTTCCTGATCTGGTTTCAAGCCAGTCAGATGGAGCCTCTTGTCTGTGATTGACACATGAAAGTAAATGTCTCATAATGACAATGGGGTCTGTGTGTGTGTGTGTGTGTGTGTGTGTGTGTGTGTGTGTGTGTGTGTGTGTGTGTGTGTGTGTCTGCGGGGGATGTGGAGACAAATAGTAAATGTTTTGCCTCACTCTCCTGCTTTCTAAATTGATATTGGCGTCCTCACACAGGTGGTGTACGGAGTGTGTGTGTGTGTGTGTGTGTGTGTGAGAGACATGTGGAAGGTTACAGGTCTGGGCCAGCGTGTGTGACAGCAGGTGTTAAATGCTGGAGACTCTTTGTGTAACTAAGGGATGTCCTGAGGCAGGTGTGGCAAAACCTTTTTGTGTGTGTGTACGCTGCCACGCGTGCCTGCCCGTGCTTGGTGGCATACAAAGAATAGCCTCCGCAGGGATTAAACCTGTAATATTTAATAGCTTGACACCTGAGCCAGAAAGCGTGCCTTAGCTTTTTTCTTTATTGTCAGATGGTGTTCAGCCCAAATATCCAATCTCATGTTCCAAATTGACTTCAATGCACGATGGGATGGATGGCAGCGGGACTCCAAGCATGTATGCGTTGTTTAAATGGTCTTTTGTTAAGCCTGACACACTGACCTTTTTTTTCTTTCTACATCAAGACCTTCTTATTATCGAGTCTGGAAAATAATCACATCTACATCAGTTCTTCTCGAGGCTCCTCCCCTTCTTTCTGTGTTTTTGTGGGTTGATTGTTGTGTGTGTGTGTGTGTGTGTGTGTGAACATGCAGACAGGCCTGCACATTCATTCAGAGGACACACACACACGGAGGTCAAGTTGATGACATTTAAATTCAACTTTCTCGCTAGGTAAGCCGGTCACGTCTCAGAGAGAGAGAGAGAGAGAGAGAGAGAGAGAGTGTGTGTGTGTGTGTGTGTGTGTGTGTGTGTGTGTGTGTGTGTGTGTGTGTGTGTGTGTGTGTGTGTGTGTGTGTGTGTGTGTGTGTGTGTGTGTGTGTGTGTGTGTGTGTGTGTGTGTGTGTGTGTGTGTGTGTGTGTGTGTGTGTGTGTGTGTGTGTGTGTGTGTGTGTGTGTGTGTGTGTGTTGAAGGTATGTTTGACGGGCTGCTCACTGAGTTCCAGCTCCACCTCTGGCTTGTTTGAATTGCTGATGCTCCAACTCAGACAAGCTTAGCTCCAAGTCCCTGAATAATGAAACCCGAGCACAAGGAGAATGGTTGATGGGTGCATGTCTGTTGTCTATATCTGTTGTTTGTGGATTTCTGCTTGTTTCCGTGTGTCTGCTAGCATTGATTAGTATACTGTTGTGTTTGTTATGTTGTTGCTCTGGCAGAAGAAGCTGGCTCACAGCTGATGTTACTGTCCAACCTCTGAGTGTGTGACAGTTAATTTATATGAAAGAGTGGATCAGAGATTGATGATGATTGCAGTAATTTGCAATCTATTTATCATACATTCTGTAGGAATCTAATGTTAAGAGTAACAATTTAAACATGCTTCTATTATAGGATTTTGGACATATTAAATGTATATTTCTTATTGTTAACACATGTGTAAAAAAGTAAGTTATAGGGGTTTCAGGCTAACTGTTCCCCTTGTGTCCTATCTTGCTCTAAGGCTCCAGCTTTGACTTCGACTGAGTTGTCCTCATTGGATTAGCTTCTGAGCTAATGGTGCATATTATTAGCACAGAGACTTTATTCTGTCTGGTCTGATTAATGATGTGGGACAACAGAAGGGAGAGTGAATGGGTGCGCTTCTCAAACTCAATAGACCTACACTGGACTGTCGCTGAGACACACACACACACACACACACACACACACACACAAGTAATTTGTTCTTTCCTCACTGCCTGCCTGCTTGATGCAATTTTTGGTTACTTGACACCTGTGTACTCCAGCAGGTTATAATGTGGAAAGAATGATAACGTGTGTGTGTGTGTGTGTGAATCTGTGTCCTGCCAACAGTCTGAGAGACCTAGAGTCTTACCCATGGATATGGCTGTACATATAGACATCTAATCCTGGGAAGTCTGCCTGTACTGAATTGTAAATTCACCCCAGAGGGGACAGAATCATAATGTTGGTCGACATCGAGCTTCACGAGTCTCTGTGGAAGCGACTGTGATGATAACTGCCTGACAGCTGCGAAGCATCCACAGAGCACTCTATGTATTTGGCAGGGCTCCCGGAGCGTGAGCGTGCTTGGCCCAAAAAGTGTACAGTCGTGGTTGCACAACGGAGAAGAAACATCAATGCCTACACACGCTCATGTCGAGCATCACTTGTTTTGTAAGGAGATTCTCACCCTGCTGTTGCTTGGAAGTGTTTTTATTGTCACTGCAAACGTTGCTCATTTTGACAGTGCTCAGCTTCATAGTTGCACAATACCTGTGGAGCAATTCATGAGAACATCTGTCAAACCATAAGGCTTTGTAGGACATGTAGGCCTGCAGTTAATGTCCATTTATGCCGTCATCATTCTGTTTGTTGCCTACCTATGCAATCAATAGGTCGCATGTCATTGTTCTGTGACTCTAAATACGTCATGGCATTTCGTTGCAGCTTAATATGACATTCATACAAAAAACTTTTGGAATTTGTTTCCTCTGTCCATACTGTGAGGTTTTCATTCAAATGTTGCTTCCTTTTTTGTTGAGCTTTCTGGTTTCGGCATGTGGTATCATATGTGAAATAAGAAGAGGAAGCAGATTTGACAATACAAAGCAACGAGTTAAGAGATTTCCGAAAAAATAAATATTCTCATCTTGTGACCTTTTCAGATTCATCTTTTCTATCCTTTTTATCCTTTGCAGGTTCCAACCTCCAGTTTGATGTTAGGAGTTGGTAGGAACTGATATCATGTGTTTGTATAGCTAACCCAGTCTCACTGCAGGTAAAGCTACTTTACACTTTTTTTTAGTGAGTAAAATATTGGAAAGTAGAACTCAGAAAAAGTAATGATGGCTTTCATAACACTGCTTTAGTACAAGAGTTAGTGTATGTGTTTGTTTAACTATAGCAGTTGACTGAGTCATACTAATCCTCCGGAAGCCATCTGTTGTTTGACCTCCTCCTTATCGACACACAACCAGCCTCCACAGGTTGTGTGTGTGTTCGTATGTGTGTGTCCGTCCATGCCCAATAATCTGGTGTTTTTGTTTGTGTGTGCAGACCATGACTGTCAGTCAGCCATCCTGGACCAGACGAGGGAGGGTGGGGGTGTCATTAGCTAAGGCCGAGCATAGGCCATGTTTAGGGTTAATAGGGTCGTGCTCCTGCCAAATGTGCACATGTGGGACCTATTTTAGTCCAGAAGTTAGCCTGGCAGAAGGGGGGCGGCTAGTTTTGGGGTTCACTAGCTAAGTGGGCATCCGTCATGATCATATTTCAGAGTGCTTTCGTTCGTTGATTCAGGGCTAGTATCTGAGTCATTACAATTCAGGAAGCTGATTGAAATTCAGCCCATGAATCTGAAAAACCAGTATGAAGAATAATGAACTATTGGCATTGAGGGATGAATTGCTCCTTCGGGTTTCATCCAAGTTTATTGAATCAAAAAGTATCCAACTCTTTCATTAAGTTCCACATCTGTCTGTGTAGATTTTATTGTCTCATTGCTCTGTAGTGGAGTTGAAGCGTGGTGAAATTTTGGGATTCAAACAATCTTGACCAACAGCAGGAGTCTATAATTCTGGCACTCTCACACCATTTACTGCTCTGTAATTGACTGCATATATTATGTCTTTTGATAACACACAAAGCTAAGAATGACTGCATGGTTTGCTGCAGAAAACTGAAATAGTTCAACATTATATAAATATGCATGTTTGCTTTGTTGCCCAGAGTCGGATCAGTGTCTGTATACTAAATATGAAGCTACCACCAGCAGGCGTTTAGATTAGCTTCACATGAAAACTGAAGATTGTGCACAGTATCAATGCTCTGAATGCCCCTGTGGCAAGCCAACCAGCTGCAGCGGTTGACAGTACAGACCGATATTTATCTTCTCCTCTAACTCTCAGCAGGAAGGTGAATGAGTATTTCACAAAATGTTGACACAGAATGACTGTATATAAGATGTGGACGTAGTCATCATGACGTTACCCATTGGTTTGTGGACTGCCGTTTTGAAGCATCAAGTTTGACAATTTGGCCGTCGCCATCTTGGATTACGGCCGCCGCCATCTTGGATTACGGCCGTCGCCATGTTGACTTTTTGCAACCAATGAACGGAACTTACCATATTTGGAATGCAGAGTGACGTAGATGCATCGCATACGGCTCTGGCAGCAGCAGTGACCTGTCAATCCCACTAAGCCCAGACCAAAGGTTATAGGACTGTTCTACAAAGGGTCTTTCACTATACTAACTTACACAGCACAAAGTTTTTCAGCTGTTTTCCAAAACTTTTCAGAGAATGGGCAGATTTAATTTGTTTGGGATTTTATTCCACTCCTCCCCACCTGTGTCGAGAAGTGCCTCGACTTTACCTTTTAGATTGGGTTATTTCAGGTTAGAATCGCTAGCCAGTGGGCACACAACTTGAGACCTTTTTAAACTTATTTTTGTGTTCTGGGTTGCAATACGATCTTGATTTCAAGCACTCTAAAAAAAAGTCTTTAGGTGCTCTGCTTTTTATAAAGATTGAGGTAAACACTCTAAATGAGACATGTTTTTGTTCGTCATCATGCTGATAAATGTGATTTCTTCAGTTCAAGCCGGTGTATTTTTACACCCACTCTGCTGCTGTTGTTCTCTCGCTTTCCACTCTTGCGTCATGGCTGCTTGTTCTTCAACTATTCTCAGTGATATTTCTGAAGTTTTTTTGTGGCATGAGTCATCCCATTTCACTGCAATTTTGTCTCGAAATAGGTTTGAATTGCGACGGCATCAATTTATTCCTTTTGGGAGACAGGTTTTTAGCACCTTAATGGAAAAAGGTTCAAGCAGGATTGTGGCAGTGTGGACGGTTGCATAAAACAAGGTCCTGTCCTGAGCTGCTGTGTGGGATGTGTACCGTTTGCTGTCGACAGCTTCTCTTTCACAAGTTCTTCTCTTTACGTCCTCTTAAGTAATAGATTTATTTTGTTAATGAGCGGACACGGCTGGTGTAAAACTCTAAAAGAGCTGTAGACAACTTAACACAACAGTTTCAAAGACAGAGGGGAAAGTAAAGACGTGCTTTCCTTTCCCTTTTTGCAACACTACACAGAACATCCGGCCTTGACACAACAGCAATACAGTCCTGGCAGGTATGGACACTTCCTCTCTGCATTGTTTAAATCCCACAGCTGGAGAAGCATCCAAGGCCAGTCCTGCTCAGCACACCAGACTTGTCAATGATTTGTGTGGTGTCTAATTTGTTCTCCATATGGTGCAGATACACACACATACACACACTGACTAACGCATTCACATACACACAGCTATCCCCTCCCGACTTTTATTCCATCTCTCTTCTTCCAAACTGCAAAAATAAACGGGGCCGCATGTGCCCTACATCGGTCTGTTACAGTGCAGTTTCTAAAGAAAGGTGCAGGTTGGCTGTACCCATCAACTAGCATTAATCTGCTGGATTGGATTTAATGAGCCACATGGGATTCATCTGCCATTTGGGCCTGCCTGTAGCTCTGTGCAGTGTACAGTTCCCTGGTCAAAGTAAGGGACTTGGAGTGCTCGAGATGTAGGAGGGAAACAAGACAGGGTTTCTGTGGTTGCCTGCTCTCTGACACAACCATCCTGTATGTTGGCTTTATTAGAGCGTCACCTTTGATTAAACCACCCCAGAGGAACATTTGGTTTGTCTGATGAGAGCACCCCACAGGGGTGGGGCTTTGATGTAGAGGAAATTATTCTTGACTGGGAGACACCAGGGAGGAGAGGTCACATCAACACTGGCTAAGTTTGAGAAGATGCAGATGCAGGGTGTTTCAGCACACTCGCCTCTTAAGTTTTCCACAAGGAAGGAGAGGGAGGAAGATGGGAATGAGATGGTGAGAAAAAGTGTGTGAGAGTGAGAGAGGGTGGGTGGGTATCTGCAGGGTTTCCAGCTGCTGTACAAAGATGGTGACCTGTTGCACCACCAGAAGGAATGATTATTTTTTCCCACAGCAACACTTTGAAGTTCCTCTTCCTCTGTCTGCATCCCTTTTTTTTCCTCTTGATCTCCTGTTTTTACTTTCACATTGATTTACATCTTCCTACCTTTGAAGTGCAAAAAACAACCTCACTTTAATTTCAGCTAATGAGTGCTGAATTTTAGAAAGGGGTATATATTGGGATGAGGTGATGAAAGTTTTTCAGGTGAAAATTTGCAACGCAAGTGGTGTGGATAGTATCATTTGGAAAAATAAGGCAGCAAGAAGCATTTAGAGGGTTATTTTTGGTTTGATGAAACTCTTTCTTCTACAATAACAACACACAGAAAGAGATGAAATTCAAGACTTCGCAAAAATTATACAAATTAGAAAGTTTTTTTTTTTTTAGTGTGACTTTGCAACAACTAAATGATCAAAGGACACCACACGAGTTACTATATGGATGACATCGTGTTTCTAAATCAATTTGTTCACTGTGTCACGAATGATAGGTGAATGTTTAGTTAAATAATCATTCATTCATAGAAGTGTAAAAAGGAACTAGATTAGCATTTCATTAAATTCTAATCGATAACAATTTAAAAATGCCCTTAGTTTTTCAATTTTATTCATTTTATTTAATTACAAATATTTGAACTCGATAAAATAAATTGAAATAATAATTTGATTTAAATGAAATATCTATTTTTGGAAAGAGAGATCTAATAAATTGAGATATTAGAAAGGTTAATTTAAATCAAAATGAGCTTAGATACAATATATAATGAATACAAATATACTTAATTCAAATAGGTAAATACATTCAGATGTAAATACTAAGGCTAAAAGTAGAACAGTACATTAAATTCTATTTAATTTGTATTAATCTATTGATTATTTGATTTAATTTATCTACTTTTATCACAATATTATAATTCATGAAGATGTCTGAAATCACTTAACTCATTCACTAATCCCTAAACTCCATAGATTATTCTATAGGCAGCAGGAAATTGCTAAAATTGAGATTCCAGACATTTATGGATCATCATCATTTTGATGTGTACAGTCACACAAAGGTAATTTTCTTGTCTATTACATATGAAATATTTACATAATCAGGGTTCATTTTGTAAACTTTGCAAAGCTCCTTCAGCTCTATACCGAAGACATTACACAACTGTTTTCACAGGACGAGTTGTGCTCTACAGGACGAGTTAACTGGACTTTGTGTGTAATATCAGCGGCCTCTTTAATGATGGAATACCGAAGTGGATTGCAGCCCTGGTTATTGTTATTAATTACACATGTGGTTGTTACCGCTGTGACAAGTCAAAATGTCTGCTATAAAAAATGTCTGTGTGCATGTTGGCTAACTGACGGGATTATACTGCTGCTGAATGCAACCATCATTAATGTTATTAGTTCCACATGTGCTTTTTCTGCTATAACATGTCAAAATGCCATGAAGGGAGCTGATGTCAAACGTTTGCTGGTTTCACCTCCTCAAATATGAATATGTGTCTGCTTTCTTTCATTTCATGACATTAAAGATTTGATAACTTTATTTTTACTTGATCGATAAATACAAAAATATATAGATAATTAGTAGATAAATGGATAACAAACTAATTTCCATACCTGATACAATTACTGCACTCCCTTCTTCTCTGTTCTAATATGCAGCTTCTCATGAGATTTAGTCAAGCATCACATTTTCTGACAGTGACTCAAATCAGGCAATTTTTCTTTTCACAGAAAAAAAAAATTCTCCTCAATTACCACTTAGTTAATTGCTTCAGCAAAGTCGAATCTTCTTTGGGTTTGTAGTGTTTCAGACTGAAGCCCAGAGTTAATTCCACTGGCTGCAGCTCTCACTTAATTTTTGTGTCTGTTCTCGTGTATTTTATTACTTACAATCTAACAAAAAAACATGGATGACAGTTATTTCCATCAGCATGTTTTCATATATTCCATTGTTTTGAGGTTTCCCAGTCTTTCTAGTTTAATAAACTACACTGTCCAATATGCAGCTGACACAAAGCAATGTGCTGCATGGCAGCGCTCCAAATTACTGGTGGGTCTTTATGGCCATTTGTATTTTCTCTGTGTCCGAGCTCGGCTGGGGCCGGGCCGGTAGTTGACAGCAGATGATCCCTTCTTTAATGAGATTTTTTTTTTCCTCTCCCTTCTCTGTCTCGCTTCATGGCGCCACACGGGAATCATCTAAGGCAGATAGAAGCCCTGAACCATGAAGAGAAAAGCTTGGACACAGATAGGACACCAGCACGGAGACCGACAGTCAGGGAGGGAGGGAAGGAGGGGGAGGATGAAGGGAGGGATGGAGGAGATGGGGAGACAGAAAGGGAGAAATTAGTCATTGTTGTACACTGACAGATGCCCAGCTCCTCTCCTCTCGACCTAACTAGTTGTCAGTCAAATTGCTGATGTTCATTTCAGATATGAATATCAAACCTAAGTGATAGTTTGTGCTGGTAGCTGACGAATCAGCCTAAGACACAATTTGCTGTTCATGGGTGTGATGTGTTGGATGTCACGTTGAAGGGATCATGACTATGCATAATTTATGTCGTTTATCTCAGCACTTTGTAATTATCGTCGTGTGTCATGTACGGTACATTTCAGCCCTGTGGGTTGTCGAGATGAAGTTCATAATTCATCAGAATTGATTTAGAGCAAGATTTAATACATGTCACGCTCTATTCATCCATCATATCCAGATTTGTTTTACAGCTTATGTGCTTGGACCATATTTACATTCATCCAACCATCCTTTATCTCTACCTGCTGTTCAGGTTACTGAAGGGCTGGAGCCAATCACAGCAGGCTTTAGGTAGAGACAGGCTGACAATAACAGACAAACACATTCAGACGCTATTCACTGAACCTGCTTGTCTTTCGACTATGGGAGGAAATGGGAGCACATGTGCATAGTGTTTTAATTAATCAACCTTACGTAGCCAAAATGGATGATTGGTTTTCACTTGAGTTATTTCATGTTCTCTTTTATTCTGTATTATTTTGGGTGCAGCTAGTGACCTTTTTAGCCATGCTCGTAGCCTGGCTCTAGGGATGGCAGTGTTGGTTTGTCAGATTGCCACACAGTTTGATGTTCCCCAGAAGGTGTACCGTAATGACTTTTGTGATCCTCGGACTTTTGATTTATTCATCAGGTCGTGTTTTTAAGTCGCCCAATACTTTGGTTATGACCGAATACCTGTAAAACTCTCTGCCTTGTTTGTACTTTGTGTTTAGTGTTAATTAGCAAATATTAGCATGCTAATTTGTTAAACTACAATTGTGAACATGGTTAACATTATCATCAGCATGTTGGCGTTGTCGTTCTGACCATGATAACATGCTAAAGTTAGCATTTATCTCCAAGGGCCACTATTTCTTAGTGCAGCCTCACAGAGCTGCGAGGATGGCTGTAGCTTCATAATTTTGATGTATTTTCTCTCTGTTAATAGCTCCTATAAATCTATATTTTACCATATTGCATATACACTTTAGATATACATTCATCCACTAATATTTCCCTGTGTACCTCTGACTACTTATCAGGCATACTTGCATAAAATACTCTGATCTTCAGAGCCTCTCAGGTTCATTTACAAATTAATTTCATGCATTTCCCTCTTAAACAGAGTAAGAGTATCTAATTGGAATCTAATTACCCAGAATGCATGTTAACACCAGATGTATAGGGGTCATTCATTTGCTCATTAATCCAGCTCCGTCTATCTAACCACCATCTCGCCATAAAGCCAGACAACCCCCTCCGTCCATTGTGACTGATGACTTCTGCTCAGCGCCAACAAATCATAATGAGCCCATCTGACAACCTTTATGGCGCCTTTTAGCCCGAAAGCAAAAGCACAATGGGAAGCCTCTCAATGGAAACGTGAGTAAATTCACCGCAAATTACTTTCTTTATTGTTTGCGAGAGAAAGTCTGGAGACAGTGGGAGGGATGGAAGAGGGGTGGTAAGAATATGATGATGTACAGGTAGAGGGATTGCATAATGGTGTGGTGGTGGTAACCACATCCTCGCCATTGTTACAATCCTACTGTGTTTGTGTGTGTGCTTGCATTGTAGGATGTGGGGTCTGACTTTGAGCCTGCTTCCTTACGAAAGCCTCACAGATCATTCCTTTGTTCTTTCTCTTTTCCTCCGCTCTTCCCTCTCTCTCTCTCTCGCAGCGTGGCTTCCTCAGAGAAAGAGAGAGAGAGAGAGAGGTTGATATATGACATCTGTTTGACTGGAATTGGATTGTGGACATCCCTAGTGGCACACAGAAACGCATCTATGGTATTTTCTTCATGCGTTGTGCGTCTGTATTGAGGGATGGGGGCTGTAGAGGGGGAGGAAGGGGGAGGTTTGGATTGAAAAAGAAATAACAAAAAAAATCACTCATGAAAGAAAAACTAACTTGTTCACAGCTGAAATGGCTCCCTGAACTATCGGCAATCCCAGAAAGGGAAGGATGGCGAGAAGGAGGAAGCCAGAGAAATATGGAAGGAGACTGTGAGAGAATCACTTAATGAGAAATGGAGGGAAAGTGAGGCTATAAAGAGAAAGGAAGGCCAACATCAAGCCTCGTTAAACTGACATGCTGCTGCCAGACAGCTTATTGCCTTGTTTCCATCTGAGTGATAGGCTGTCTTAAACTCTTGTCTTCCCTCAATATCCACTTTGACTCTGTTTCCTGTCTAAATGTAGGTTACATCTACTGATAGTACGGGAATTAGGCACTTTGGCAGCTTTCTGTTAAAGCCACTAAAGAGAAGGGATTTCCTTTGTCACGGTGAAGTTATTGACCCCTTTTACCCGCTGTCTTCCGTTGAATGTTAAGTCAGAATACAGAGGATGTTCTGACCATATGCCTTGAAAGCCTTATTGATGGGACAAGTGGCTTGGCTTCCTCACAGCGAGGCTGATATACGACATCTGGTTAACTGGAACTGGATTGTGCACATAAGGGGAATTCAGGGAAGACGAACATTGGCTGCTGCTAAGAGAATTTGACATTTTCTCTGTTTTTCTGTGTAGTAATGTGCTTCACCTCCCCCTTCTGAAGGATCGTTCCATTTTATTACAACTTGGGCCTTATTTTGGCCGTAATGTTCTGTCTGTTATGATAACGTCAGCGGCACTTAAGTAATTGTTGAGATCTGGCAACACATTGCTACAAGGAAGTCCGACAAGAAACATGCACAGTCAGATGATAATACAAGTCTTAACAAGTTGTTGTTTCTTGCCCTTTTGACTTTTTTTTTATCGCCAAATTTTCAGATCGCACCAATTATGTTCTTATTACCGATAGGAATGATTGGGAAAAATGATGAAAACCAGAGACCGTCTTGAGATGGGATCACACGCACCACGACTAAATCGTTTTGGGGCGTAAAGTGTGTGTGTGTGTGTGTGTGTGTGTGTGTGCGTGTGTGTGTGTGTGTGTGTGTGTGAATGATGGTCCAGTTAACACATCTTGTAGGCTATACCACATGTGAAGTCTCCTCTGGATTAAAATGAAAGCTTCATTTAAAATTAGTCATCCATCTACTGGTTCTGATGAATGGCTCAGAGGCAAACTTTGAGTCTGGGCGACTGGTGTTTGTGTGCAGACACACTGTGTTGAAATGAGGGTTCGGGGGTGCTATTTCATTTTCCATTTAATATCCCCAACTTAAATCCCTCCCTGCCCCCCAATGCTCATCCTTAAACAGTGTCTGCATTATGCATGGCCCAGAAAGTGTATCATAGTAGATATGAAATATGCATGAGCCCTTGTGCTGTGGCTTCCCTCCCCATCTCCTCATTCTTCCCCCCCCCCCCCCCCCCCCCCCCAAAGGAAGGGATCGTTTTGTGTTGTCTGATTGTGTTAGGGGCTAGGATCAATGAATTAGTCGTGTGTGTGTGTGTGAGAGAGAGGGAGGGAGGGAGAGAGAGAGACTGTCTCAGTGTTTGTGTGTGGTATTTCCTTCAAATGGCAGCAGAAATGAAAAAAGAGAAAGATAGGTTTGCAGAGTGGATGGTGGTGACAGAGTGAAGTACAGGATGAAAGAGTGACAAGAAAATGGATACAGACTCAAATGTCGGTGTACGATTCAAAAGAGGGCGAAGGAACCAAAGAGCAAAGTAGGAAGAAAGAGAGAGAGGGTAAAACAAGGGCAGCAGATCATCAAACAGAAGGAGACTCTTCTGGGGATTGTCAATAGAAGCAATATCCACTGATTGATTGTGTCACTGTGTCGCACAGAGCTGATCCCTGGAGACCTTGTGTGTGTGTGTGTGTGCGGAGGGAAGGGATGGGCGGGGGCTCGGGGCCTCAGCTGTTGTCAGAACAGGGGGCCACGCGCCTGTTTTGGAAACACTCCAGAAATCCCATATTGTGAAGCCACAGTCACCACATAGGGGAGCGCCTCTATTTTGTGGGAATTTTTTTTGCTCCTCCACCCTGTTCCCAATTTACGATCGTATTTGTTTGGGGCGCACGAGAGAGCAAGGCGATGGATTTTTAATGAGACAGGAGAGCAAAGTGTGTGTTGTGTGTGTTGTGTGTGTGTGTGTGTGTGTGTGTGTGTGTGTGTGTGTGTGTATGGTGAGAGGTTTAGTTTAGGGTTGTTACGCTTGGAACCGGTTATCGAGGGAGGTTTCCACCAGTTTTTCCTTTTCTGAGTTGTGAGGACTCGTCGTTGGGGTTTGCTTGGCAAGAGGCTTTCAGCCACAGTTCATCAATGTGGCGGTGGGGATAAACATCTTGCCCACGCAGACCCACAGCTGTACACACACACACACACACACACACACAACCTGAAACAAACCTTTTAACGAGAACTTCTGTGGTTAGACCATGAATTACTGCTTGAGATTGCGTCACAAGCATTATTCAAAAAGTGGTGACTATCTGTGCGCACACACACACAAATATGACCCCACACACAGATAATCCAAACGGGTCAGGGTTCACTCAGGTCATGGCCTAATCAGACATGGCTGGGTTAGTGTGGCTGTGTCTGATTTCATCATACCGTCTTTGTCTGTGATGAGATGGTGTGTTTAATTCCCAACATGAAAACATACTGCAGATGGACGGTCTGCAATCACAGACGGTGGTTGATTACTCAGCTAAGTACGTGTACATGGAGATGTGTGTGTGTGTGAGGGTCCGGGAGACTTTGGGACTCCCGCTGAGGCGTTCCCGTCGATAGTTGATAATGTGATGAACCTGACCGGAAATCTGATTCACCAGGCAATTGACATTTTAGACCTTTAAAAAAAGAAAAACCTTTCTAAACATTCTAGCTCAAGGACCTTCGACAAATTTGTCTGTTTGGATTTGTTCAACTTCTCACAGTTTCTGTAGCTGGTTGGCCAGTTTGCTTCTGGTTGGCCAGTTTGCTTCCTCTTACCTCTACCCAAATAACACAAAATAAATTCACACTTTTAAATTGACTGATGGTGGTAAACCATAGTCCCAAATATCATCTTTTATATCAGCTTTTGTCACTATATCATTTTAGATTTATTTCCTTCTCTTCATTTTCCTTTGAAATAAATATCCTTCAAATATAAATGCGTTTCTTTACGCCCACCACCTCCTGGAAAGTGCTGTATAAAATAACATGTCTAAGCTGACATTTATTGTCACTATGTCCTTATTATAATGTCTGCAGAGCTCTTTATTCTCACCTCTTGCACCCTTCATCACTCATTCTCATTAAAAAGAAAAGATGCTTAGAAGATAGTTATTTTTAACAGACTTATTTTTTGATGTACTGTCTTCCTGTTTGGTTTGACTGGCAGCTCTGACCACTGTGCACAGTTTATTAGCTGGTGTGTACTCTGCTGGAGCTGGACCGGACAGTTAATGATGACACAGTGACTAACCGGGGAGACTATGAAAGTGTGTGTGTGGGAGAGTGTGTGTGAATAATTGTGTGTGTGTGTGTGTCCACTCTTCCCCAGAGATTTAAGATCCATTGAGGGGATGAGGGGCGAGCAGATTGAAAGATGAGACGGGGAAAGAGAAGAAGGGATTAAAAAAGATACAGAGGGAACAAGAAAGCTTATGAACTTAATGGCTTGATCTTCCATTGCCTTGAGCTCATTCCCCTGTATATTTGAGGTGTGTGTGTGTGTGTGTGTGTGGCGGTGCTTTTTCACTATAGGAATTTTCATGGGCTTTACTTGTGCAAGTGAAACAGCTGGGCGTTGTGAAATCCAAGCCTTCCTCTAAGTAGATTGTCTCCCATGAGCTCACTGAGGACGTTGTTAACTCCCGTAGGACTGCTTGTCGGTCTGTCTGTGTGTGTTTGTGCGTGGTGTTAAATGGGGATTGGCTGTTGAGTTATTGTCAAAGTGGCAGACAGCATCTCTTCTCCTCTTGCCTGTGCTCCTCTCTCCTTCCTTTTTGCCTCCTTGCTTTTCCATTCCTCTCTCCTCCATTCCTCTTCTCGGCCCACGAGAAGCTCAAACGGATCGGAAGCGGCTGTGAAAATGATTCTGTCTAACAAGGGCCAATCTTGGCTTCTCGGTTAGCTGCGGTGCGATGCCTCAGACTTTGGCTTTTCGCGAAGAAAAGCACCCTGCCTCGAAAATCCCCTCAAAGCGTGCAGTGTTGTTTTAACCCTGGTCCCTTTGTTTGTATGTGTGTGCGTGTCCTCTCTACAGGGTTACCAATATGCAATGGATACCACAGTTTCTGCCAAAAGGCCGACTGCCAGGCCAGAGAGAAGAGAAGAGAAGAGAAGAGAAGAGCGGGTGCAGCCACCCTCTCCTCATCCCTCCCTATTTTAGTCTCTTGACTTAGCTCCCGGCCACACAGTCCATTTATTCTCCTTCCTCATCCCTCTTTGTTTTTATTCTCCTTTAAACAAAAGCAAAAAAAAAGTTCAATCTGCCTCCCTCCTCTTCCCTTTTTTATTTATTCCCCTCCATCGTTCTCTCTCTTTCTGTATTGCTCTTGGCTGAAGCTCAGCTCGTGGTCTTCAGCCTCACCGCTCCTCTCATCGCACACCGCACTGTCTGAGAGAGAGGAACTAAGCCAAGCCAATAAGCTGAGGGAACTGACAGCCAGAAACCATGAGATGATGAGTTCACTGCTGAGCTGTGTGGACATACCGGGTCACAAGACAAATTCCAGGCCTCTTTGTGGCTACATGTGATAAGCGTGGCCCTGAAGGGCGTCTAGGAGGCGCACTCCAAGACTTCACTGATTTCATGAAGCAGAGATTTCAGAAAGATTTAATTTTTGCCAGGTTGTCTTCCATATCTTGCAAGAATACATTTTCATCTGAGGTTTTCTGAGAAGGGAGTTTTTCTCTTTCAATGCAGATTGTAATTTTCATGCTGATCATTCCTTCTGTCTGTATTCTGCCCATTTTCAACACAATTGACACAATTGACTGAATAACTGCAGCTCTCTTTGTGCGACAACTACTTACTTTTTGTAGCCGGCTCGCTCTTTGTTCCTCCGTAAGACTACCAATGCAACCTTGTTTCGCACAGGTAGGCATGGCAACTGATGCTTTTTAATTCTTTTCTTTACATTTGCATAGGCTCAATTAAACTTATGTTCTGAGCAGAAACCGGCTGTTCAGGGAAAGCTATTTTCTACGGTGTATAGGCATGGAAATGGTTTCCAAAACTGTCTCTTATGTTTCATCGGGGTACGCACCGCATTAGGTCGTCGTGGTGGGGGTCTGATTCTAGACAAATCCTCACATTTGTATGCATCCAATAAATTAGGAACAATAGAAAAAGTTGATCTCAGGTTAGATTTTGGACAAATATATAAATTTGCATATTAACAAGGGGAAATTTTTTTTTTCTTTCCAGTATTCCCTCTCAACCAACTCAACCAAGCATGGTTACATATACAGTAACCTGAGACTCATAGACCTAATAACAATAACCGTTTTGTTTAATATGAATATGTTGGAACACCTCTTGTTGTACATGTTGTCACAGCATTACGTCATTGTGTGATTTCCTCTTGCATACTGTATATACAAATGTGTGCAATCATAAAATACAGAATCAGCTGTGCTGCTGCGGCTCTTTTTCAAAACAATCATCTTGTATTCTTGGAGTGTTCTTGTCCGCCTCAGCTCTGCTCTCGGTATGCCTCTGGCCCCTCTCTTCCCTCTCTCCGTGGGACCGTGGGATTGATTGATACCTTCATTTGTTCCTGAAGGGAAGAGGGGGATAAGTACATGACTTATCCTCTGTGTGTGTGTGTGTGGATGGAGGGGCGAGGGGGAGTTCTTTCTTTTCTTTTCTTTCCATCCCTTTTCCTGGACGCACCTCAGGCCCTCTTCATGCACATTTTGTTTTTAACAGTGACAAATGACCTCATTTTTTGAAAAGCATTTAGTAGGTCATTAGGAAAGTGAGGGGTGGGGACTTTTTCTTTGTCGCAAGAGAGCTCTTGCGTGCAGTCAGGTGGTGCCTGGTTATTTCTGCTATTCTCTTTAGTACAAATGGTACCGATTTTGCACAGCAGGGTGATTCTCAGCATATTTTGGGCATGAGGGTAAGCTTTTGTACCAGATTTGAGTGACGTGGACCGCAACAGTTTAGTTTCTATAGTAGCAGGAATGGTAACATGAGGCGTTGTGGCTTTTTGCCTGTAATTGATTTAATCTATATAAATGTTGCGATACGCCGTGTGTCTTTAAGGCTGGTGACTGGGATAGTGAAAGCATACTTTTCCTTGCCTTAGCGTCTTTTTCTCTTCCCTTGTGTCTGTTGTATTGCTTTACTTGTGTGTGTGTGTGTGTCTGTGCTTGTGAAATGTAAATGTTATGTGAATACCTGCAAATCAGGAACAACACAAGTCTTTGTTGTCAGGTGCAGACAGGAGCCGCCTCTCTTGGCTGCAGCGCTGCTTGTTCTCCAGAAATCCCTCAAGATCTACAGCTGTGAGTCTGGCTACCACACACTCCTTAGAACAGTAAGGGCACAGTGTGAGCACCACAGAAGAAGTGATGACATTCTGCCCACATCACGGCCGCTGGCGGTGCCAGAAACCTCAACCTCAACCTCGGACTGCGCGGAGATAGATCACTATTTCCTGTGTTCACTCTCTCCCTCGCCGTTTCTCTGCCTGTATTTATTTGACATATGACTGGCAGGCAGAGATGTGTGGGGGGGGACCTCCCTTCAGAGTCGGCCATTTTGGGCTATGGTTAGTTTAGGATTTGGCACCCGGAGACCCATTACAAGGTAGCAGTCAACTTGGGCTGATTTAAGTTATCCGCTGCTCACTGAATGTACATTAGTCCAACTTTTAGAGAGGAGAGCTTTTAGAAAGTGCTCTAGCAGATGTCTCCAGAGCCTGCTGCCCTTAGTGGAGGGTGAGCAGACTGATTGAGTGCTGAAGAGGGAATACTACACTAGTGCTCTCTATAAAGGTCAAGATCGGTCATTGTACAGCTGAAGACACCTAATTTGCATTACAATTTAATTCAATAAAACACAGTTTTTGCTCAAATAGCTGAAATACTGTGTGTGATACAGCTTCAAGAAAATGCAAGTAAGTGAGCCTTGAGTTGGGATTGTTATGTCGCACTATTTCTGAGGTCAAGAATGACCACAGTGCTCGATTTCTTTTTTTTTTTTTTAGTCGACACAGACCAGAAGTCATAAGTGTTCATAGCAGAGCTTGAATGTCAACAGATTAATCTCAATTTAGCAATCCCTATCCAATGATGATGACCATGTTGAAAGCTGCGTTCTGTAGAAATAGTGAATTACAATCAGCACTACTCCTCCTGTAGTTTTTCTTGCTGTTATCACAGAACTCCTAAAGCCAACTCTCAAGTCAGAGCTTCCTGCCACTTGATCTGAACAGTCTGTATCTCTTGTGATTGCGTGCTCTCTCTAAGAAAACGGGATCTTCAAACTCTTGGCAGGTTCTACCCTAGCAATGTTTGCGCCATAATTTGTTGGGTCCTGATTCCTCAAGTTGCTGTAAACTTTCTTAAGTCGATTCTGCTTCCTGTTCCCACATGATGTCAGTGCAGAAAACTGTCAGAACATTTACGGGAGTGCATCTGGGGAAAGGGCTTAGGAAAAAAACTGCTGACTGCTGTTGACAGGCAGTGGGAGGGGTTAATGTTGTGGACTGTTTGCCCTCTCAGCAACCAGCTTGGTGGTCACCCCTGATTGCATTCCTCTGTTGAAAAACTGCCGTTTGCTCACTTGCTCTTGGTCTTTTACTTGCACTCGCCGCTCTCACCCTGCCGACCATCTGCAAGCAGAACCGCTCTTCTCCTCCTCATCACCTCAGCTCAAGTCCTCCGTTTCTTTTCCCTCCCCTCTCTCTCTCTCTCTCTCTCGATCTAAGAGAGATGAAAACAGAATTTTTCAATTAGGGGGAGCCGTTGAAAGTGTTTGCTTCAGGCTGCCGCACTGCTGCTGCTCTCTGCCCCCTCTGAGATCCTCCTGTCGTTTAGTGCGTTTCCTTCCCCCTCCGCCTCATTCCCAGCACAGCCAGGGGGGAAGCGGGAAGCGGTGAGTAACTTTTAAACATTTTCATCCCCTTCATTCAACGGCTGATTTTGTTCATGCCGGCTTCTGAGGCACTGATTGGTGGAGAAGAGTTGTCTTTGGCAGGGAGTCAAGACTTTTCCCCTGGGTGGTGTAAATTCTGCATTTTGACACTTTCATTCTGGATAGCTAAGCCCCTCAGTGATTGGTTAGTTTTCTTAAGGGCACTGTTGACTTATCTTGACGATTTAGGAATGTTTTTATTATGGGAGGGCATGCATACCGTGACAATTTGGGCAATCTACGGGGCGTGTGTGTGTGTTTCATGTCTCACTGTATCTGTGCGTGAGAGTGCGAGTTCAATTTTAAGTGACTGTGTCTACACGTTGGTGTGCAAATCCGTCTCTGAGATTTTTACAGTGAATTACGACTGACAACTGAGTAAAAGCGTCACTTGAGCCTTGTCTTTCCGTTCCCTAGGGTGCTGCTTTGTTGCTCTGCCAACGCAGTTGTCAGGAGTGGGTGGCGTTATCTTTAGACTAGGGGGCAGAAGACGGAAGTGAGAAAATGTGTGTTTAGGGAAAAAGAAGGGGAAGAGAAATGGCTAAAGGTGTAGTGAGTTACAGGGAGAGGGGAATAAAAAAAGCAAGTGAACGACAGAAGGGAGAAGAGAAAAAAGGCAGTTAAGAGGCATTGCCTTGTCATCTCAGCTGTTGTGATTTAGGCAGGCTGACAGCACAAAAATCTCCCAGCATCTCACAGCTGTGCGACATGCCTTCCCCTTTTTATTTTTAACCCGGACACTTATATTGGGCTGCCAGGTCCAGGCAGCATGCAGACTATTGTCTCCTAAACTGTGTGTGTGTGTGTGTGTGTGTTTGCATGTGTCTTGGTGTCACTGTATCAGCGCATGCCTATATATGTCAGCGGCACGAGTTTCACTGTCCGACAAAATCGGGGGGCTCCTTTCCCTGAAGCCTTCGTTGTGTGCTCTGCCTCAAATCACGTCATATGTGACAAGTTTAAGAACAGTTTACATGTGTGAGATCCAGCACCCGGCTCAACGGCCTTTATTGACCGTGTGAGTGAACCGTAAATTGCCAGAGTGCATTCCACACAGACATGCTGCCAGCTCTGTTGATGGCACCCTTGTGTGAGCTGCTGGTAAAAGACTAACAAGGGGAGAAAAAAAAAAAAAAGAGGCTTGGATTTAAGAGTCCTGCAGCTTCCTGAGCCCCATGCAGCTCGCAGTGTCTCTGTACCTGGGCTCCACAGCGACGGCCTCTGCGTTGACTGATTTAAGCGTGTTGCTGGGGAACTTGTTGTGTATTTTTTTTTTTTGTGTGTAGAAAAATCATATCGGTGGAATTACTAGATAAATCGGATTTGTTGACAGTTGTGGAAAGACCTGCCCTCTCATCCTGCTACCACATCCTGCCAGCCTTCAAGACAAACATCCCTCACTTCAAAGTTTCTCTGGAGTAAAGAAAGATTTAGAATCTGCTGAGCCCACCGAAGCAGCGGGATGATGAACGTTTCAGGGTCAGGGAGGGAGGGGGATGGAAAACAGAGGGATGAATGAATTAGCTTCTGCGAGTGGATCTTTAGTTGCTCCTCAGGCGGCGAGTGTGGCAATTGATTTGGTAAGCGAGTGGTCGCCTCACCCACCCCCATCCTTCCTGCTGCTGCCAGACCTACCGCCTGCATTCGTGTGTTGTCAACCAATCGATGTCAAGGAGCTGGCTCACAGCGGTGTATCAACTTTGAGCTGCATTGATCAGTTCCATTGATTTGAATCCTAATTATGTTTCATCATCTGAATCTCTAAAAAGGGCTGACATTGTGCCACTCAATTTACAAGCTCTTTTCTTTCTGTTATTCACTATTACTATTGTGCAATCATTTCTTTCTTTTTGTGAGATGACTTATTTAATCCTACCTATTTACAAAATTAGTCCAGGATCTGTTATTGTGAAAAGAAATTGTATCTTTATGTTTGAGCAGTGAATTTTCACCTCCCACAATATTCTTCACAGAATGAGACGTCATCTCCTGGCAATGCCGCATCGTTTCTGCCTGGATGCAAGGACCATTTTAAGTAAGAAGTCTAAAACTCTACAGCCGTGCTTGCAGCTCTGTCAGGCTATACTTAGTGATAGTGGTTTATTTTCTGATAAACCAAAGAAATTGACAAACTTATTCATCCTGAGGGGGACATGAATTTTTCGAATACATTTTCATACCAAATCATCCAATAGTTATTGAGACATTTCACTCAAAACCACAATTGTCAACCTTATTGTGGCACAAATAGTGGAAAAGTCGAGGGATCACTTCAGAGGTCAGTTAATACAACGTCTGAAAAGTAAATCATAAATGTCTGTTCAAAATGTTAGCCGGTAGATGTTGAGATATTTTGCAAGATGGGTAAAAACATTGTCCTGCTGGTAGTGGTACATGAAAAGTTCCAAATCATCAAAAATCTGCGGGACCCATCCTCTTGGGACCATGAATGTCTGTACACAATTTCATGGAAATCCATCAAATAGTTGTTGAGATATTTCAGACTATCACACCAAACTGCTGACCGACGTTGACATCCTTAGAGCCCTAGCATGGTTAAAATTTGGATTTCAAAACCTTTCCTCAAACATTTAGTCTGTAATGTGACTGTAGACAAGATTGTATTCATTGTGAGATTACACAGAAATTTGGAAGACGGCTTTGGAGAGAAGAGACAAAAAACATGAATCCCCTTGCGTAGTTTGTCTGCTTCTCTTCCTCGATCTTTACTCTATTTTTGTTGCGTCCTTCCTACTGTTTTCTATCCGTGGGACAGTACAGAGTCTGTACTTCATCTCCATCCAGTGCCAGACAATGTCAGTCCTGGGACATTTAGCAAGAAGTAAGCTCTGACACAACAGGATGAAACTTGAATTAAATAACAGATTAACTGGGTAATTGGGTTGTGTCACAGTTCTGGCAGAAACGAAACTGAAACAAAAGCTCTTTCAGCCTCACTGAAGTCATTGAATGACATCTGAAGGTCCTTTCAAATTAAAAGAAATATATCAGCGCCGGCCTAATTTGAATTCAACACCAGATTGCAATAGTCTCTTGTGTACTTATACATTTTTATCACACTTGCCTTTTCTTAAATGTGTCAGAATACACGCGCACACACACACACACACACACACATAGATAAAGCTCTGGAGACGACCAGAGGCAAATGAGTGCAGCCAGAAAAAGCAGGCTGCCGCTCAACTCGGCCAGGCTTGGCAAATGATAAGGTCGACCACGGGGAGATGTCTGCACTCAGGACCTGTCCGTCAAGCACAAGAGCCTGCTTCCCTCCCCTCGTCATAAGAGAGTGATGGGAGGGATTAGGGGGGGAGGAGTGTGAGAGAGGAAGATGGAGAGGCAGGGAGACAGATATAGAGTGGCTTGGGAATAAGAGGATCGAGGCAAATTAATAAAGAGAAGGGGAGTGGAGGAGGGTCAGAGAGAAATAAATGGACCAGGACGGAATCCATGAAACCGTAAAAGATTTGTAAAATGAGGAAGTGAAAAACTGTATGGGCGGGGTGGTGGGTGGTATGTTAGCCAAACTATTCTTACCAACTATCCTGACTGTAGCAGCACGTCAAAATGTTCTCCATTTCATCCCATCTCAACCACAACTTCATCCTCTGTTCTCATTGTCTTGCTGTTTACTGCCTAAAACCTTCATTAGGTTACAGAGATTAAGTCAATTACCATAAAAATCTCATGGAAATCAAGTCATGTTGAGACCCGGACGCAACAATAGCGCTTTGTTCAAGGTTCACCAATAGAAGACATTTTTTTGTAAACACAACCCCAATTCAAAAACATCCTATAGAAGCAGTTTTTAAGGAATATGTCTGTTCGAGGTGACTGGGTGAAGAGTTGGAGACTTCTGTATCCTTTAGTTGAACTTCTACTGTCTTTCCTGCTGATGAAGAAGGAACTGACTTTCTGCCTATGCTGTATGTTCAACAGAGGATGGAAGCGTCACTGAGTCATTTGTGTCCTCGATAACACATACACAGAGATTAATATGTTCAGACTTGCCCCGACTTTTTTTTTTTTCCCTTTTCTCTCCCACGTAGTGATCAAAGAGGCCCCAGATGTTGCTCTTCACCTATCTCCTTTCACCATCTCCTGACATTGTTGTGAAAGTGGCCTGAGTATAGCGTTCACTTAGCTGAGGGCTGCCTCCGGTCCTGTAGCTTTCATTACACACGAGGAGATGGATTGGAGTTTTATGGGATGCGGAGCGGCCTTGCATCTCTTGCGAGGGTTAATAAGGAAAATTAGCCACACAGCTGAGCCACAGCTTTGGCAACGGGCTAATTCGATTTCGTTCCACACATCCCGTGTTTTTCCATCATGTTTGGTCAAAAAGACAGATCCCCCGACACACCAGCCCTGCCTGTGGAAAAGTTTCACGGTGGAAAATTTGGCAGTGGAAATTCTTTGTTTTTGATCCATCTGCTGCATGCACCACACAAAACAGAGCTATTTTTGGTTTCACAGTGAGCAGCGGAAGTGCCAGCTCTCACACAGTTCATTAAAGTCCTGATGGAGGATGATTATGAACTGAATCACAGCGAGAGCAATGCTTTTTTCATGCTCGTAGCAAAGTTGATACCATTTCCTCCATGTCTGCCAATTCACGGAGGTTTCGATCTGCGTTTACCGTTCGTGGTTATCACCTGGAACGTGTGGTAAAAATCTTTGTTCAGGCTGTGTGAGGGCAGCTTCTCCGCACTGACCTCAGCCAGTGAGCTCAGGGTCTTAATGTTTCAGTGTCATGTGTCCTCTGCTCGGGTCATGCTGAGCTAGTCCCAGAGGTATGGCCGCTATGTGGGATAAGCATAGTGAAAAGGGCTGTAGAGGAGTGCTTTGTGGACTATATAACTGTCGGCTTGATCAGTGTCATAGATGGCGAGAGCGAGATAGGTAGAGACGCGTCGGTTAATCTTCCCAAAGAGCGTTGCTTTGGCTGATTCTTCTGTGATATGAACACATTTAAATGTCTGAATATAACCGGAAATTCAAGCAGTTTACATGACAGTGGCACTATTTATGGTCATAACGTGGGCATGTGAGCTGGCATTGCTGGTTAGCTGCTGTGCTGCCTGGGAACTTTTCCTCTGTCTCTATGGCGACGTGCAGAGACTTGTCTCTGCTCTCTTTTTATCCCTGTTTATAATGCCAAGTTGCCATAAATACAGGACTTCAGGGAGCACTTATGGTAATGCACCCATTTTGTGGGGCAACAAAAGCTTTAATTAGGCTGAATGCCAACCATATGGGACAGCAGGTAGGCTCCCCACTCGTGTGGTCCAAACACACACACACACACACACGCACACACACATACACGGTACAGATTCAGGGAGGGTTAGTAAAAGTACTAAAAAGGGCCAAGAACCTCCTCTTTATGCTTTTTATGCCAAGGAAAATATTGAAACCTCCCCGGGTGTTGATAGTATATGAAAGGCAAACGACTACCATTTAAAGGAATAGTTCTACATTCGGGGTCAGATGGAGCTACTGTCAGGAGATAAATTAGCTTAGCTTAGCATAAAGTCTGAAGGCAGCGGGAAACGGCTCACCTGGCTCTGTCCGAAGTTTAAAAACCTGCCTACCAACACCTCTAAAGCTCACTAATCAACACATCTCGTTTGTTTCATCTGCAATTCATACACAAACAGAAATGTAAAAACAGCAATTTGTGGTTCCAAAGGAAGAGGTGTAACTATTTCTTGATGAATAACAGTTTATCCATCCGCCCAGTATGTCTGTGCAGCGTCTGTGACATCATGACTCTGGCAAGTCTCTGTGCCCGTTTGCTGCCAAGAAATAGTCACAGCATGTAACCTCCCGTACAACCACACCTTTTCATTTTATAGAGCAGGCTGTAGCTTAAAATAGAGGAAATTGTTAGCAGTCTGACATAATTGATACAGCAAGTCTAGTATTATAAACATGGTTTATGATGTTAATTAACAACTACTTTTGTTAATTGATATGTTTGTTCACAGCTGGTGAAGAGGTGTTTAACTCAGGGAGCTCAGATGCAAATTGGCTCCTGCTATCATTTCCATCTTTGTGGAGTTTTTTTTATGGTTGCCATAGTTACATTGCAAGCTGTGGTACAAAAGTACAAAAAAAAAAAGTTCAACCATCATCAGTAGCGAATGGCCCTGCACAGAAACGTCTTTCTGTCTGAAAGTACCTTAGAGGGGCTGGTAGCTGCTGGACCAGACCCTGACACAAGTATACATCCGTGGTTCTCCAAATCTCCATAACGCACATGCCAGGTGAGAGCATGTGAGAGGACAGTGGGTGCCACAACTTGGCTAATTCAGCAGACCGGGCTGCAAATCAGTTATAGGAAGAGGAGTAACGGGAATGAAAAATGAGCCGAGTTTATGGGAAGAAGGAGAGAAAAGTGTGTGGGGAAGTAAATGAAAGCCTTGGAGGGTGGGTCAAGACAAAGGGGCATGGATGATTAGAGAGAGTTAATTAAAAAAGAGACGGAGGGTATAGAGTGAAGCTTAGAAAAGGTAAGTAAAGTGAGAGCGGGGAAACGCTGGAGCGAGTGGGAACTATCTGACCAGAGGAAGGAAGAGTAATAAGCACAGAGGAACAGTGCGCAGAGGGAGGGAGATGAGGGACTCGTGCAGCTGTAAGTAGAGAGGACGAGGTTAGAGGAAGATGGGAGGAGGAGGGAGGGGTGGCTCAGTGCGGTGCCAAGCTGTCCCAGGGGTGATGAATGAGGCCATAATGAAGTATCTGTGCTCCTCTGCCTCTGCCTCTGGCTGGAGAATAACCGCAGCCTTGGCACGGCCGCAAAGACCCGCTCAATCATGCCAAGGAGAAAACACACACACACACACACACACACAGACGTTTGCATGATCCACACACACAACGGAGTCTGTGACTGTCTGTGAAGCTTCTGCATTGCAAATTACAGACACACACACGCAGGAACTTTTGACAGATGATCTGTCTCTTCCTACCACCCACCGTATCCCCATCGCTCTCTCACACACAGACACACACACACAGACACATTAACACATTCCAATACTAACACATTTCAACCTTTGTTCGGTTCCTGTCTCTCCACCCAGACCAGAGGTGGCAAGAGTGTGGGTTTTGTAAAACAACCTTTTGTTCAGTGTGACAGGCTGGCAATGCACAAGACGCTGTGTTTCACACACACACACACACACACACACACACACACACACACACACACACACACACACACACACACCTACACACCTACACACACACACACACACAGACAGCGAGTGATGGAAGTCAAGACAAATGGTAAATTCCTCCTCTGCAGTAAACGAGTTGTGTTGTCCTGCGGTTTCCACCGCTGTCACCAGTACACTGAAACATCAGCCTGCCAGTTAGTCACCGGTGCACAAACAGTACCTGATGTAGTGTGCAGAGAAGACAATGGCCGACAGTTAATGTTAATGTGTCCCCCCTCCCCCTTGCATGAAAAATCCAAGTACTGGTGACAGTCAAGAGATTAGAGCGTTGAATGTTGAATGTTATATGACCTGAGTGTGTGTGTGTGTGTGTGTGTGTGTGTGTGTGTGTGTGTGTGTGTGTGTGTGTGTGTGTGTGTGTGTGTAGGTGTGTGTGTGTGTGTGTGTGTGTGTGTGTGTCTTAAATTACATGCAGATATATTTTCAAGTGAAACAAACAACAACAAACTCAACACTCATTGAACTGTGCCCCTTTCCCCCCCTATGTGTTGCATTGCAGTGATACGACCAATCAAGGCCCACCCAGGAAAACACACATTGTTTTTTTTCTTTTATTCAAGTTAAAATTCACAGCGCTTTGACTTGCAATTTGAGGTGCATTACAACCACACATCTCTGCATGTGAGATTATGTCAACAAAGTGTAGATGCTGTTTCTCTGTATCTGGTTTGCCTGCCTCCTTGATTGTGCAACACCCGTATCTAGATGTTGAAACCTCTCATTCACCCCTAAAATGAAACATAATTTCTTCAGAAATTGATGTTGTGAGTTTATATAGCCTTTTATCCAGTGTTAGATGTGCGCACTGTTATGTACACATGTATGTGCATAATTGTTAATGGATTCAGATGCTCTTTTGTGCCAGCCTGGGAGTCGTGTGAATTGGTAATCCGCAGTGAAAAAAGGTATTTCTGCTCTCCTTTCATTGATGGTGTTGCAGAGGGGAAAGCTTCGAATTAGGAGGGAAAAGCACTGGATGCACAGTATAGCCTGAAATTTGCTGACGGGCAGTTTTTCACTGATCCGTCCCAAAAGACTGGAGCTGGGAGAGAGAAGGAGAACTGTGGTGGAAAGTAGGACAGGGACGATGGATCTCTCTCTTACTCTCCTCTCTTTAAAAGCCCATCCGCAGTATCCTCTCTGTGTTGTGCTTCTGTTCGTGTGCATATATACTAAATGTGCTTGTGTATGCAGTATGAATTGTTGAAGTGCTGCACAGGGTTCATTACCTGAAATTCAACTCTGTCTCCAAACATATCCATATTGGATGTAACCCCTGACACTTCATCGATCCCACCACGCCAAACTTGCATGGTGGAAGCTGCTTGTCATGTTGGCTGGGCCCATAGATAGTAGTACGGTATTCAGGAACAGGATCAAAGGAAGGTTTCATATATTGAGGGGTGAGTAAATATTTCAAAAATCTGCCATTTTTGACAACTTAATACAGTAAACGAGTTGGCAATCAGTTCTCTACTTACACATTCAGCAACCATATTAGCGTTCGTATGCAGCCATGTTTTTGGTTTTCCCATGAATGCAAGTCATACATGTACTCTCCTCTTAGCTCGGATTTGCTCTCCACCAACTCCTGAGGAAAATTCCTTGCTGCACCATAGCTTGTGAGCTGGTAGCTAACATTGCCTGCTGTCAGGTGCTTGGCACTGGGCAGGCTTATCATGTTCAGGGTGATGGAAGTCACTGGAGTGATGCCGGTGTGTGCATGTGTATTTTGGCTCAGTTTCATTCAGACAGCCTGTAGTTTTGATCTGTTTCCATGCCATCTTTCCAGCAAACCAGCCTACACAATGCTCTCTGTAACTTGTTTCTCCTCCACTGCTGCAAGCTGTTCTTTTTTTCCTCGCCACATACCCTCATCCTGATTTATATCCTTTCTTTCTGCTGTCTTGCCATCTTCGTTTCTGCCTCTCTGTAATTTGGCCACTAATGGTCTCGAAAAATTGATTCCCGGCAGTCTGTGATCCGCGTCTCCTCTCGTTATGTTTTTGCCAGTTCTATACAGAAAGGAATGCCGCAAAGCAAACACACGCATGTAAACATACCATGTACTCTTACCACAGAGGATTGTTGAGGTCGTGTATCTTTTACCACGAAAAATGTAGCATGTTGGATTGTGTTTGATTTGTCAAGCAGAAGGAGAGAGTGAGAGATGAACATCAGCAGTGATCAAATACAAAAGAATGTGGAGCAGAATAATGGGGTGATGAGCGAAAACAATTACGTTTTTGGAATGGAGATGAGGAGAGACTGAGAGGGATGGAGAAAGATGCTTGCAGCTGGAGAAATACTTCTGTGAAACATGTTTAAATAGTAATATTGCCACTGTAACTTCTTGTGACATTGGAGAGGAATGACTCACAATTGCCTTTTTATTATGAATATTTTACCTTCATGTCCACATTTCAACAACTCTATATAAGAACAGAGAAATGTAGGGAGACACACACTTCATATTGCTCACTTATTACAGAATGTGGCCCTTCAGTCTGGAGTTATTATTTAGATTAGTTACATACTACTGCAACACTATCACACTCTCGCCATTTCCATATGCAGCTTCCATCACTCATTAGGAATTCCCAGTCAGGCTCCCGAATGGCAAAATCTGAGAGATCAGTCTGGAAGCCTGCTTAATAATAAGTGAATAGTGCTGCCACTGTTGTTTTGGAGGACAGACTTTTCCTGTGTGTGTGTGTGTGTGTGTGTGTGTCTGTGTGTGTGTGTGTATGTGTGTGTAACCCCAGTGGAGCGTGTAACATTAATGAGAGGGCCGGAGACGGGCCTTATCACCAGCTTTCCAGTCCTGGCCAGACCTTAATTAGCTCATAAATGCTTAGTGCAGACCTTGCTGCGGTACTGCAGGCAGGGCCGAGCAAAGTTACACACACACACACACACACACACACACACACACACACACACACACACACACACACACACACACACACACACACACACACACACACACACACACACACAGACAATGCACATGTGAATGCTTAGACACAAAGATGAACACAAACTGAAATCTTCGCCAGTATGTAGAGGGTAATATTTGGTTGACTCTCAAACTCTCAAAATGTGTGTTTGTGCGTCGGTGTCTTGTGTTTGCCATATGGTGGCATTTGTTCTGCATACATTGATTGTGTGTGTTTACATATATGTATGAATGACTTGAACCAATATGTACGCAGACTAGAAAACATGTTGCAGCTATTTAGTGCTGGTATTGGGTATGTTGTGTCATGTGTGTGTGTTTGTTTGTAAAGGCACTACTGTATATGAATTAGCACCCTGTGGTCAGTGATCTGTAGCCTTCGGCGTTGGATTGTTAGCCTTATTATGTCTCAGAAGGAAGATTTCACTCTTTGGAAAAACTGTGATTTTCAGACCACCCTGAATGTTCCCACAGTCTCTAACAAGAGCCTGAACTGCAGATAAGATAGACCTTGCTTTGGAAGGCTCTTATCTTCATACGCCCACTACTGTGTGACAAAACTGATTTATTTTTCAAAATAAAACTCAAAATGTTGCCTCTCTATCAGCTCTGTCCCTTTCCTCTTCTTTCTCTTTCTATCTCCACTTTCTCACGGTTGCAAAGTCCGTTTATAGTTGTACCTCTGTCTCTCGCACACCAACACACACACACACACACACGAGTGCTGGTGACATCGAGGTGTAAAAGCGGCCACTGCCTTTAACCCCCCCAGCCCCCACCCAGGAGTCAAAAAGGGCCCCACTGTTTGCTTCAGGTCAATGTTAGTTGGTGGAGAAAGCTGGTTTCCATCCATCCAAGCCGTTGGCTTTTCTCGACCAAGAGGCGACCATAACCATGAAACAAACAGACTGCCAGAAACTCGACGGTGTCTGTCTGCCTCTGCATCATTAAACAGCACATAAAGTCAGAGGTCTTTTGGGGGGATGGGTGGGTCCTTTTGAAGTTGGACGATGACCTCCAACTTGTTGCTTTCTGACAACCCCCCCTTTCCTTTATATTCATACACACACTTCCGCTACATCCCGCTGCCGCAAAAAACACCCCAGAAGGAGACGCTTCCTGGATGCACTTTGTGTGTCTGGCTAAAAAAAAGATGTGTATGTGGTTATGAGAAATAGCCATTGTGTTTTTTTTGGAGTGTTTAACTTCTTTCTATTTTGCAGCCTGTTGATCTGCTGCGGGCAATTGGGGCATCATGGAGATGTTTGTTTTTTTGGTCATTAAAATAATCCCTCGTGGCCCCAGCTCTGATGTAATGGGAGCAGACCGCACCCCCCACACAGCGCCGCGTGTGGCTGAAAACCCCCTTCTAGAAGCATACAGAGATAATAGGAAACAGATTCCGGCTATTAATTAATCCATATAATACAGTTAGATGCTCTGGTATCTGGCACACCAAGTTCTTCCCCTCCTCCAGACTCACACACACTCACACACACACACACACAAATATTATCATGTGAACGCAGAGTTCCCCTGTTCCTCACTGAATCCGTCAGCTGTCTGTCCCTAAATCGTCTGAGCAACATTGAAATGGGCTGCACGGTTCCAGCAGAGAAAATCAATGTTGTTAGGAACAAACACTGGTTAAACCCCCTGCTATATTCCAAAGGAACACAGCATTCATGTTTGGGTACAAGTCGATGTATCGGTAGTACGCTTCGTCACTGGAGCTGCTGGAGGGTTTTGTGACAGAAAAGCTTCCTCCATTTCTCAGCGACTATGTTTTCCCTTCCTCTTTCTCCATCCCTGTGTGTGTGTGCGTGCGTTTGTGTGTGTGTTAGTGTGTGTGGCAGGTGGGTGCTGCAACATGGCAGGTGGGTGGTCTTGGCTAATGAAAGACGCTGAGATGGAGCCATGGGGAAGTGAATCTCTGCTTCTAAGTCATGTCCTTTATTTATCTCGACTGTGCGCTCTATCTCTCTCTCTCCCCCCTTGCAATTATCACAAAGCCACTCACAATCACACTAAGGCAATTTCTCTCATGTGCACCTGCAGGCACAAGCGTACAAGGCGTATATCTGCCCTCCAAGCATCCTATTTAACCCGAATCTGTCACATTCCACATTAAACAAAGATGCAACCACCTGGATTTTTTTTTTTTTAGATCAGACAACCTTGCACTTCAAAGTCAAAAACAAAAAGCAGAACCGCCCTTTTAGCCAGCCGATGCTCTGCTGTGAGGAACACATCCTTCACTGCTGCTTCCTTCAGTGCCACCATTTTGCATCCTTCATAATAACAGTTTAGTTGAACTCAGCACATGCCATACTTGGCTTATGTATCTTCTGATGCCAGATTCGATGTCTGGATAGATATGACACATTAGCGACCAACTGCTTCCTGGCTTAATTGTCCACAATCTGTGCAGTGACGGATTCCAATTCTGTGAAATAAAAGGGTATTTTTAGAATGACAAAGTAATCCTGGCCTTTATCCTGCTGCTCTGAACAGTTTGTTTTTATGTTGTTCTTTTCATGAGAACACACCAGTACAGTGCAGTCCAGATACTGTAAGTGCTGATTGGTAGTCAAATGAAGTGCAGCACACTTGCACTTTAGTTTTAGAGTACCGAAAAAACAGATAAGTTAAAAAACTCAGAGGTTACCTCCTACTGTGGACGGGCATGAACTCATACATTTTAAAACGATGACGTAGACACCCACGTTCGCTATAGTCGTGATAGTCGTTTTCAGGCTTGCTAGTATGGACGGAAATCCTTTTGCAAACGATGCTGAAACGCTCGTGTGGACGGAGATCGTTTTTGTTTCAAAACTTCGGTTTTAAATGAAAATGTATTCGTGTGGATACTTGCTGCAGAAATTAAACTTGGCCAAATTTTGTGTATTTGTGCACATAGGCGGGCGCATTTATGTGTGGCATGTCCACAGTACCCTCCTGACCCCGAAAGATAGGGCTCCCTCAGAAGCTGGTGTAATTGAAACACTGCAATTTAACATGTGATCTTTTTTGCATAAATATATCAAAAATGTAATGACATCAGATCTAAAATGTTATTCCTTCATCTAGCGCACAGATTTTAAAAACGGCAGTTAAAATTTCTCAATGACAGACAAGAAAATACTTGCCTACTACAGCGGCAGGCAGTGAAAAAAGTTAATTTCAGACCCTGCCTCCGCCTGGTAACACTCCAGTCCGGCAGCCATTATAGGCTAAACTTACGGCCTACATCCAAGTCTCGCATCTGACTTGCGTGACTCATTTCAGCACTTTTGATCATCTGTGATTGAAAAGTCTGTGATCATAGTTCAGTAGCCTAATAAAATCCTAAAGCACTGCAGGGCTGCTCTCAGCGAAAACGTTAGTCAGTTAGGTCATTGTGAGACTCAGTTTGTAAAAGTGAATAGCTTGCCATGCGGTTTGCCTGTGTTCCTCTGTGTACAATTTTATTTGAATGACAACAAATCGCATGCTCCTCAATTGATGATTTGAATCATTGATGCTTAAGAGGCAGACCTAGTCATTTTGTTTGGGTTGCCATTGTTTCACTCCGTTACAGTCACGTCTCGTGTGAAATAAACACCTTCACAAAAAAGTATTGGTCCGATGGAGACACAAAAACATACTGACGACCCCGGTCTTTGTCACTGCCATGATGTAATCTCTTTACCGTAACTATGCTTGTGTCATACAGCACCAGATAAGGTGTGAAACACTTGAACACACCGGCACGACCACACACGCTAATTACCCAGCAGCAATGATCGGAGCCTTCGTCTGATTTTAAGATGCCGATGTGATGGGCTTTCTATCATATTTTCAAGCTTGAGTGCGTCATATGAAGCTATTGCTTGCCGGTGTCTTTCATTACAGCAGACGTATGACACCAGGTGCAGGCGTTTGCATTGTGACAAAGTGGTTGGAGGAGAAAGAGCTCAAGGACCGAACCTGTCATATCTCTCCGTAATGAGTAAAACAGAGCTGCAGTAATTTAGCTCCGGTTCTACATCAATGTCTGCATGCTCCTTTTTATTCTCCTCCACTCCGACCCAGCCCACATAAATCCAAATCCTTCAAGTGGCAATCTTTAATCTTGCATTTGAATGAATAGTTTATATTTATTTAGGGCAGAGCACAACTGCTTTTAAATTTACATCCTATTCCTCTATGATATATGGGCGGGTTAGAGTATACACACACTTGCAGTACACACACCCGTTCCCTGGTTGTGTGTCTGACCTCTGAGGTCTGGCTGAACAGTAGACCATGGTGGAGCTCTAAGTGGGTGCAGGCAGACCAGATGTGGCTGTCTAACCCCACAGACCTAACAAGTGGCTGCTTGGCCAGTAGCCTCACCGCCGCTCGGCTGCTTAGCGTGATGCCTAGAAAGCCCGTGGACACGGTAGCGAGCCACCAGTAGAAGGTGCTGACTCTGAACAGAGGCTGACTGAGGTTTAGACGAGGGCTGGGCGAGCCATCTTTAAGCTTCATGTTAACTATAGGTTTATTAAAGCCATGTCCTTATGTCTTTCTTGGTTTGTGTAAAGCTCATTAGGATTTTATGTGGCTTTGGGTCAGTGGTAGACCCTATTAACCATTATTAACAGTATATACTCGGTAATGTTTTGCAAGGAAGGGAACTTTTTTTTAATGTCACTTTTTTTAATGTAATGTAATGTTTTTAAATGTAAGAAGGGATACAATCTCCAATTTTGAGCAATGCGCTTATTCGTTTTCTTTTTGAGAATTAGCTGAGACTCTTTCATGTCTGTCCGTTAAATATGAAACTAGAGCCAGGAGTTGGTTACTTTAAACTGGGGGGGGGGGGGACAGCAAGCCTGACTCTTTTTTTAAACCTTTGGACAAAGCAACATCTAGCTTCCTTTCTTCATTTGGACTAAGCTAAGCGTCTCCTAGTGGTACCTTCATATTATTTACCAATACGAACATCATCTAACTCTAAAGCGAATGAGCATATTTCCCTAAATGTCAGACTATTCCATAAGTAGCCCAAAACTAGTCATTAACCATCTTTCAGCATCCTCCTCCAGTTGAAGGTCAGTAGGATAACAAGGTAGCCAGGACTCCTCAAGTTGATGATCAGAGTTTGCAGGCTGACACAGGATCTTAAAAGTTTACCCAGCCTGCCGACCATGAGGGTGACGAATTTCACCCCTCTGCTCTAAAAGAGTAATTTGCAGCTGAGGATTCTGGGAGTGTGAAGAGTCTGGCGGTGGAAGGAGCTGCTTTGGATTGTTGTTGTTTTTTGCTTCGTAGTTTTGTAGTCTTTCAACTCTTAACATTTTTATCTGATGTTCTCTTCTCCTAAACCTCCATTTTTTTGTTATCCAGCTTATCTGCCCCCCTCTTCACCCCTCAGTCGTTCAGTGTCAGCTACTTTCAGAAAAACTTTGCTTACCATGCTGCGGTCACAACAGACGAAACCATGAACAACGGGAATAAACTCCCATCATCAACAGATTACAGACTTCAGCGTGGCTTCTTTTCCAGAAATATGTAATACATTGCACATGGGTACTAAATGTGTCCCAGATGCGAGGGGTTCATGTGTTGTTAAGGCTGTGCTTTTTGCACCCCGAGATCTGTGCTGTCATCAAAAATGTTGCTCTCATATCCGCTTTCCCAACACGCGAGAGATTTTTAGGACCTATTGTTTATGTCGACACAACGATCTATTCATTTTCCAGTTAAGATGGGGTGAAAGCTTGTGATTATTTTTGGCTTAAACCTGCTGAGTCACCCCGAGCATTGATCAGATATTCTTTGAGAAAATGAAAGTCTGTTCCAAAAGGATCTGTTGAAGTACTCAGTTGATTTGTATGTGTAATCAATAGAGTTCACGACGCATGGTAAGATCTGTGGCCTTTGGAGGATCAGATGGACGTGCAGTGTCAGCCACAGCAGTTAAATGCAAAATAGTTCACGATCAATAGATCAGAGCCAGGTTGTCTCTAGCTCTCTGTGTTAAGGGGGTGTGCTTTGAGGCTAGAAGCCTCTATTGGCCATATATTGACTGAGGGCTCCGGGGGATTAAGGGCTACCGACACCAGAGAATGGCAGAGTGAAGTTCTGCAAGACTAGTATGTGAAGTACTGTGGCTGACGAGCTACCCGCTAACATGCTAGCCAGCCAGGAACATGGCCAGCCTGTGTCCAAAAACCGTCTCTCTATTTACTATATAATGTACTATATTTGGCGCCATTTTATTTGAGTGATCGAATTTTGGGCGTGTAAATGTATGACAAAAACAGTTTATTCAAGTGTTGTACCATCATCAACTGTAAATAAATGTCTAATTGTTTCTTTTGTGGAGCAGGTCATACTGTGGCATAGGGTGTTAAATACAAGGGGATGGCGCAACACAGCTAGTGAGCTATAGTGGCTTATTCTGTTTTGGACTCTCCGGCTTACCTCAAAGATAAGCGCCGCATCTCCACTGATTGCAGCAATTCCATTGAAATGACTAGATTTTTCCACCACATTTAGTTTTAATTTCTGGTGTGACTGGGCCTTAACTGATGGCCGCAGGCAACTAATGGGACTACTGTCTTGAAATTCTGCCCATTTATTGACTGATGCTATCGCAGCCGCCTTGTGTCAGATTCCCTACTGGTCTGATCCATCATACAATGTAAACGGTATTCTCTAAATATGCCACTGGGCGGTTTACATACAATGGGGGGGGGGGTGAACCAGCAATTAGACAAATCCATAGGTCAAATCTAGAGAGTGCATGAATGTATTGGCATGTAGCTTGGCTGCAGATGGATGGGCTTGGTGATACCGCATACTCTATCTCCCCGTCGTGTTTTTTTTTTTTTCCCTTCTCATTGTGTTTCCCTCTCAAGCTTTGTATCACAAGCTCTCCTGCTTTTCACACTGCCTTTTATGTTTCCCTCTCTCGCTCGGCCTATCACCCATTGATGTTGCTTTTATGATCTGTTTTTATGATCTACCTCTCCTCTGTCTTCCTCTCTCAGCTAACCTCTTGGTGTGCTGCAGGGAAGGAATAGCAGACTGAGCGTGATTCATTCTGACGCCAGCATCAGTCTTGTGGCTGGCACAGTCTTGGCATGCAGATGCACACAAGCTGACACACACACACACACACACACACAGAGAGCAGCCTTTCCCGTCCAGAGTTTCCTCTAATGACTGGTACTCTGCCCCAGATACCAGAGAGGAGCCAGAGCAGACACCAAGCGTACTTGAGCTGCAGTGCTGTGCTGTGATTAGACATGGAGGATATGGACATCGCCTTTTCACAGAGTAGTATGTCACGCACTGTTGTGTGCTACCCATAGCTGATGGGTTTGCATGAATTCTGGAAAAAAAACAGTAGCTTGATTATAATTGTTTGCATGGTTTTGTGTGTGGCACATGTGCTTTTTGGCACACGCATGCCCAGTGCGTGACTTTGCAGCATCATGTGTTTGCACTATGTCTTTCTGTCGGGCCAAAGTGTGTGTTTATGTGGAAACATGTGGAGCCCAGCAACAGAGGCGAGAAGAATGATACACAGTGATTAGCTGTTCCACACTTCAGCAGCCGGCCACAAGGTTGTTTTTTTCTTCTTCTTTTTGTCCATGAAATAGCTTCAAGTCAGTGAGCATGTGTGAATATTCTTAAGGGAACTGATGCTGATGATCACTTATTTGCCTTTTAACTCAAACCAGGCTTTGGCCACTACTTCTCCTGTGGTCTTCTACATGTTCATGGCTCACTTACGTTGGAATCTGATGATGAGTTTGCGAGATGGATCATGAGAATGAATGAAAAGTTACGGATGGGTAAAGACTTCCATACGACTATCTCGCGAAGAAGTTTGCTCAGATCCGGTATTCAAAACAAGACTACAGTACCTTTTTAAAAGGCACCAGAAGTGATGGACTGAAAGTCTGTCTTTGCTCAGAGATGTGCTCACTCTGAAAGTTTGACCTCGGTTTGATAAAAGTTCTTTAATGGGATTTATCTGCTTGTGTGGATTGCTCAATGTGACTCATAACTCCTCCTTGTCTGTCCTTGTGTGTGAGTGTTTTCTGCCTGCAGTCTCAGGGCAGCGATCACTCAATAAAGCCCCAGGTTCACCGTCTATCAGGCCAGTGATGAAACACAACGCTGCTCTGTCACGTCCTAGAAATGGCAATTTCTTCTCCAATCCATAATAAGGCTTTCAAGATCCTGTAGGGAGAGGGCTCTGTGGTGTGTGTGTGTGTGTGTGTGTGTGTGTGTGTGTGTGTGTGTGAGAGATCCTGATCTGCTCATCACCCACCCCCCTTTGTTAAGTTAAACAGTGTAACAAGATGAAAGAGGGTGGAAATTAAATTGCCTAAACTTAACCTCAAGATGAAACACTGCTTTTGATTCAAATGTGAGCTTTGAAAGATCTCTGTCGGCTTTCAGAATATGTTCTCTGTGGTTTTATTAGTCTATTAGCTTAAGTGACTCGGTCTTAGTTTGAATCGGATTTGACTTTAATCTTCTTATTTCCTCTTTCAGATTCATCTGTTCATTATTGACACGATCTCATCCAGAGATTATCTATTTCTTTCTCTTACAACTATTTACTTCCTTTCTCCAATGGCCTGCTGTATACAAACATAATTGCTCCATGAGATGTATACATCTATCTAAAGGCTCCGAGCTGGATTATTTTGGTGGCAAATTGAACTAGGAGGGAAGTTATCTCCCGTCCTACCTTCCCATTTTCCACATAGCATTGGGTATTTCTGTCTTAGTGAAACTGTTCTGCTGTGAGGCACCTGTGAGGGCACAAAAGCTACAGTAAAAAAAGACCCTGAAAACCTACTTTCAGTTTATTACCTAAAGCAATGCGCTCCTACGTGAATACAATATGAAAGTTTAACAGTTTGGTTAATTTCACAGATCAGTTGGGGAAACATGTCCAGTACACCAGTCAGGATTTAGCGACATTTAAATCTGTTCAAAATCTGATGAAGTTGTCGTCATTTGCTGCGTTGAACAAGCTACTTTCAATCAAATCTGATCAAACCATACCAGAACAAGCAGATACAGAGTTTAAGGGTAGGGATGCACAGATTACACTTTTAATTAGCGATGTCAGTGTTTAATTAATAAGCTGTAGGCCTAACTGTGTGCAAGTGACTAGCATCATTATTTTATGTTTAAAGCAATATCAGGCTTTATAAATGTTGCTTTTCTAACTTCGTTGAACACAATGTACACATAAATACTTGATATAAATTTACTGAATTGTTATTCATCAAAATACTGGTATCCAATACCAGTACATCCTATTTGAGTCGGTATCGGACTGATATCTGATCTTCACTGTCGGTGAGTCTCTCTTTTAGAGTGTTTAACTCTTTAAAAAAAGTGTTGCGTGTTGCTTATTTACTGAATTTTATAACCATAGGAACATTACAGGTGTTCAAACTAAATGCACATGTTGTATTCTAATATTTACAATTTCCAAAAGGCCCTGTATCGTGTGTGTGTGTGTGTGTGTGTGTGTGTGTGTGTGTGTGTGTGTGTGTGTGTGTGTGTGTGTGTGTGTGTGTGTGTGTGTGTGTGTGTGTGTGTGTGTGTGTGTGTGTGTGTGTGTGTGTGTGTGTGTGTGTGTGTGTGTGTGTGTGTGTGTGTGTGTGTGTGTGTGTGTGTGTGTGTGTGTGTGTGTGTGTGTGTGTGTGTGTGTGTGTGTGCGCACATTCATGTGAAGCAAAGTCGCCCTTCAAGTTTCAGTCACTAATTAAATGCTCTTCTTTGAACAATGCCAGTGCTGCTCTTACCACCACAAACACGTTGCCACTTGTAGCCGGTCTGAAGGTACAGTATAAATGGGCCAAATTGAACCCGAGGGTGGACTCATAATTGACCATCATGACTCATGTTCAAGTAGTTTTGTTGCTATTAATTATTTTACCCAAAGCCACACACAAAAACACAGCCTGTTTTCATGAAGGGAAACACTCAGACGTCCAGTCAGTGTGTTGGAAGAATCTCTTTTTGATGTAGTTTTACACGAGCGCAGCGGCCGGCTGCTGATACATTTGTGTAGTTTGTTCCAGAGTTGATTGAACGCCCTCAGTCCAAACTCTGTTTGATGGACTGATCCTGTCTGTCGCTGCTAAACCCACAAGCTCCCTAAAACTAAATATTTAAACGTGGCACAGCTGAGTGTCGGGGTTTATTTAACCAAAAGTTTGAGCTTAAACCATTATGGGAGAGTTCAAACCGACCCCTTGGCATAGAATATTTTTCACAAATACAGACTGTTTCAATCACAAGGGCAATTCCAATCTCCGTATTCCTCACCTTCTATTTCACTATTTATTCCGATGTTCGTCTGCTCATACTTGACAGAATCTGTTTCTTTTTTTTTGTTGCTTTTATCTCATTTAAAATTCCTGGAAGCATCAGACCTGCTCCAGGGGCTTACCAGCCAAATTCACATGTGTTTCTTTTGTTGCACTTTCTCACCCCAACTGGATATGTTGGCTTTATCTGGCTTCTTTACAAAGTACAGTGCGCACGAACCCTCAAACTCCACATGAAGGCTGTTGTGTTGGCTTGCCTTATGCAGCCCTCTGAAAATAAGTGGTTAAGATCATATATCAAGACTGCGGCTGCCAACCCGCAATTGTGGTCCAGCTAATGAGTACGCTAATATTTATTATTAATGATGGAACATCTGGTCAGTCGTCATGAGATTGTGGCTACGGGCGAGGGCTGCAAGGTGATTTGTTACAGAGTAAGAACCAGAAATACAAGTCAGAAGTGTATGGAGCGAATGTAGTGAATGAAACAAAAAACCCACACTAAGAGGGGGAGAGTCAGCAAATCAGTATCAACACCCACACCACTCATCTGGGTCATGATGACAAGGTGAGGAAGAGGAACATCAGTGGAGGCTGAATGAGAGAGTTGAGTCAGAGAGATGAGCTGCAGGGTGCCGAGTGTGGGAGGTTCGGAGGTGGGTTGTTCATTCATGGAGCCACAAGATCACACTGCATCAGCGCTGTGGCTTTATGAGTTGCTGGTAAGAGGAATGAGAAGGTTTTTGTGCATTAACTTCACAACATTTTTGAAAGGAGATAACTTTTCAGCACGGATGGAAATAAAGCTAGATCTAATCTCCCAAATGTCTTTATATAATTCTAAAGCACGAACACAGGAATAATGACGTCAAAACATATTTTCCACTGTCTGTTTGCTTTCCTCATATCCCACTGCGTCCATTACAGTATTTCTTTACTTCCTAGAACTGTTGCTCCCTCCTCCTTTTTTTTTTTTTTTTTTCAAACCAGCGCATGACCTAGTTATGTTTTGAATCAGAATCCACATGTACAGTACGGCTGAGAAAAACTCATTGACAAACCGCCGTTGTTGGGCACAGCACGGTGGAAATTGAGCTGTGTCGCTGTCTACAGTGCAGATGAATGGTCTAATGGATCGACGAAGGTGGAGGGCTCAGAGTGTGTTTTTCCTCTGTGCTGAAGAGGCTTTGTGTAAGTGGGCCAGGAGGGGCAAAAAATAGCTCCAGTCCCCTTGAGGAGTCACTCCACAAGGTCACCTCCCTGCCCCTGGGCCTTTGAGCGTGAAACTAAGTGTCCATACTCTTTCTTTCTTCCCCCTTTCTCTCTCTCTTTTTCTTTCTCGCTGTCTCCCTCTACTTTCCCCTCTGTGGCTTAATGACTTACCCAGGCCTCTGCACCAGCAAGGTCTCTGCAGAAAGAGTTGAGTTTGTGCGCTAACGAACCCCCAAGCTAATTAGAATTTCAGCCAAGCTGGCAACACTCCATTTTCCTCCCTTTGGACAAATACAATTTCACCCTTCAACCCGCGCAGAATTAATCCAGTTAATGTTCAACACGGGGTGAATAATGGCCACTTATCTGCTGGGAACATGGATACAGAGGGGCTCTTGGGTGGAGGTCCCATAGTGAGCACCCCTCTCCCCTCTCCCTGTCTCGTGTCACACTGAATCTGCTTTCTGGTCAGAGCAGTTGGGCCAAAAGTACTGCAAGTCCATGATAGAGGGGAGGTCAGTGTGTCTTCAAAATGACACTGCTCTCACTGAATGGGTTGGGAAACTAGTGAACCTTTTATACTAACTGGCAGCCACTTCCTCTTCTTTGTAACTGGATGCAAAGTGTTCACATGAATCATTACACCCTTAATGTAGCGGAAGGACCGTTATCCAACAGCAGGTAAGCAAACAAACTTCCTAGGATTAGCTGCGGTAGTTGGCAACATCTTCCGCATCACCTCTCCAATGGGCCATTGAGTTTAACACCCCGGTTGCTTGATTTGTTGTTCGGTGTCCTAGTACAGAATCCAGCGATTAAAGATTAACTCCATTCTGCTCCAGGTTTTCTTTTAGGCTCCGTTAAGCTTGAAACGAACGCACTCGAACAAAGGCCACATTTGAAGACAAAAGTGTTCATAGCCATTCCAAACAGCCACACATGAATAATGGAGACGAGCGAGACGGGATCAAGCTGAGACAAAAATACAAATCATGCTTACTTTCACACCCCTGCACACCTGGCCAATTGCTGCAAAAAAAAAAATGGCCAAGTTTTCTGAATTGTTGGTCTCGGAAAGTTCCACATACTGTGGGATAAGACCCCGAAGAACAACCTGCTTTGCGGTTCTGATAACCTAAATCATCTCTACAGCTTTAATGTCTTTACCATTTATCTTTTGATTTCTTTCTATTTCCGTCCTTCTCATTGCTGAAGACATGTATGATATGGTGTGATAATATTACCCTCCCCTCAAAATCATGGCTGCCTCAGCCCAGTTGGTTTAAGGGGCTGCAACACAGTTCAGTAGCCAGTTGGGGATCAGACTTTGGGAAGTGTAAATGCTTGGAGTACTTTGCTTAAGAAACCCTCTGCAGCACTGGGATAGAAAAGCTATAAGGAAGAGGAAGCTAGTTCCCTCTCTCCCCCTCAGCATGTCTGAGCTATCAGCTGTTGGGGTGAGTCCCAGCTGCCTCGTGTGTTGACTCTAGAGTGATAGCCATCAGCATTTGCCACATGAAAGGAGAGGAGACTGGTGTTCCTAAAAAAAGCAGATGAGAAATAAAGATGAGGAGGCCATGTTGGATGTTGGCTACATTTCAAATCGAGATAAAGGCATTGATTTATCAGGTGTGTTTTTCTGACCATATCATGCAGTATATAAATCAGTTCCTTCCCTGGTAAGATATGAATAATGTTCTTGTAGGATAAGATCCTTTTGAGGCAGTACAACTTTCTTGCATACTTAAGATAGGGCTCCCAGCCTCGGGGGTACATATATTTACAATATAGCTCATCCTGTGCTTTGATAGAGACAAAAACCTCAATATGCTTATGCATGCTTAGGAAGGGAGTAAACCTGTTTGGCTCACTGTCTAAAATTACCAAGCAGCGTGGGTCTCTGTTGCATGCCAGGAGTCTGTGCAATGCTATCTGTGGTATGTCCCCCAAGCTGGCCTCTATGCTTTTATTCAGTCCTCTCATGGCATTTAAAACTGCTCACTGCAGGTCGAGGAACAGTTTATTGGGGGAAAGGGAATGGCTTATTGGGGTAAATGGCTGGCCCCAAACCATGTTGACCCATTCTGTGGTCCCTCCGAGCAGAGGACACTGTCACTTAGAGCTCCTCGTAAAATCTAGTGCATAGGCCTTTAGTACAGCCTGAGCTGTAATTGATATTCCTGTGTTTGTAAAGGGGCCGCGATTATATGTTCTTATGTATGAGACTAAGTCACAGCAAGAGTCGCCCTGCCACGTGTGAGAGACGACTCGCGGGGCAGAAAGACAGCTTTCACTGAAAAATAAAAGCAGAGCTTTACTCTGACTCAGGGAAACCAGAGGAACAGTTCCTGAAAGGAGAAAAGAGACTGCAGCACTGTCCTGAAAAACTGAGGAAGTTGTTCACAGCTGCTGGCTGTTTTCAGCAGAAATGGCAAAATTCTTACTTTTCACACGTTATTTCAAAGCACGCTTTTTAAACATTCCTTTCTGCATTTATTTTTAAACGGTTGTTTGGCCAACCGGCAGCAGCAGGGCACTTTAGGGGAGAAAATATACACAAATCCTGATTTAATTACTCTCTTACCCAATTCCATCCATCCTCCAAGTTGCCTTTTGAAATCTTCCACAAATCTGTTCAGCTTTGATTGCCAGGAAACTTTTGGCTGTTTTTCTGTTTTCTTGACACATTTTGCGTTCCACAAACATGCAAATAATGAGCAGCAGTGTGACGTTGTTTAACACTCCTACCGCTCATTGTTGGGACAAGAGAAAAGAAATGGCATTACAGAGCTTATATTCTCCTGTGAGTGTTTGGGAGATTAAGAAGGAGCCAAAATAGCTGAGATGGTGGCAATCTGTTGGGGAACAGTTGTGCCGTTTAAGTTGTTAATAGCAGAGCTTACTGACTGTCATATCAATCAGTCCCCTGCTTTAATTTCCCTGTGGCTGATTATATATTGGTGAGTTGTATTTTGATATCAATGTAGGAAGTAAACTTTATTCATAAAATGCTCCTTGTGTGACTTCTAGAGTAGACTAGAGCATTTTCTACTTGTAATAGCATAACAAATCATATTTAATGAATGCATAGATGGCTGTAAATTAGACTAAGAATGGTCTACTCTGTCCTCTGTTAATTAATAAATATTTTGCAAAAAGGTCAGCCTATAATAACGGACCCCATAGGTGCACTGCAAAAAAAGTTGCTACTAAATTGACTTTACATTTGTTTTTGATTCAGTTGGATTGTCATTGGTCTGTAAGCCTTTTGTCCTTTCTCCAGCTAATGTCCGCTTCTTATGTTAAACAGCACTGTTTTGTTTACAGGGGCTCACCTCCCCATTTCCCCATGCAGGTCAGCGCCCTGCAGCTCCTCTCTCCCCTCCCTCTTCGCTCTTCTTGTCCCGGGCCAGTTGATTCGGGGAAGTGGTTCAATTCACATGCAAATCCCCGCAGAACACCAGTCATTCACGCTGCTAATTACGCCAATGTTGGGACGCTGACTTGCTGACATCACACCGGTATATTAACAAGCAGGGAGAAGGGTCTGTGCGTGTGTGTGTGTCAAGTCAACCAGAGAGGGCCCGTAAAACCGGAAGTTAGCGACTCTGATTTGAAACAAAGGCTTCGAAATATAAGTGGTTTTAATTGACTATTGGTTTTCAGTCTGTACAGAAATGAATAGAAGTCAAAGGCTGTCTGGAACATCTGAAAATTATATTTAGACTAGGTTCATTAAGAATTATTAGGGGTTGATGGTGAGGTAAGATATTCAATAGGCGAAAGAAATAATTTGGTTGAAAATAATCACATTAAAACAATTTCTCTATCGATTATATAGCTGTGGAAGTTAATTATTTACCTCGGACACAGTAGTTTAATAAACAAAAATAGGCCAAGTAGAATCTTAACTAAAGGTCTACTAAGCTGTTTTACCCAGAGCTTTCAACCAAATCTCATGGTCTGTGTGCTGTGTTGTCACTGGGCAACACACTCCTTTTGCATCATCTCTTTTAATTTGGTAAAATAATAATAATCATATATGATTGAATTTACATAACATAAAAGCATATGTAGATGTTTAACCCAAAAAGTATGTCCTCCAATGGGTACATTTTGTAGATTAAACTATAGTATCTATTATATCCCAACCCGTTTGAAATGGTGCTTTTATTGTGGAAATTACAAACCGGAAGTAACCATGTGATTTATGCGCACTTGACACCAGTTTAGGATTAAAGCGGTGCAGTGGGACGGACAGCAGCGAGTGGAGCAGCGCCAGCGCTCCGTGCTTTTACGCAGCGAAAGTCCGCGAGGATCTTCACTCAGAGCCGGCAGCAGTTACCCCGCTTCAGAGGAAGATTTGTGTCGTATTCATTTGGATTTTCAAATATTTCGGCGGAGTCTGCGTTCTTGTTTGGATCTGTAAATGGGGATCTGATTTTTACGCACATTGAGTTGGCTCTTCGTCTACGCTTTCTCCTCATTTGCTGAACTCCCGAATGTGTTTGTGGAGGGCAGGGGGTTGACAAAAGGCTTTTAAACGGAGGGGGTAAATGTAGCAGAGGGGTGCAGAAACCACACAGCGGGTGAGAGTGGGGTGTTTTCGTGGCAAAGCTGTGGCGTTGGAGTTGTGTGACAAATTCTGCAATGAGGAAGACTCATTTTAAAACCCGCACCACCACAACCAGCATCGAGGTCAGGGCTATGGCTTCCAACCGCCGCAGTTTGTAAGGAGGTAAGCAGCTGATTATTGATCGTGTTTATGTTGTATTTGGAGCCGTTATTTACGGACGATCCATGGTGGGGGTTTAAATGCGTAATGGGTAAGATAATTGAGTCACAAATGTAGGCCATCTATGAACTATGAAAACGAGTTTATTTCTGACTTTTCCCCTTTACTCTCTCTTTGAAATATGTTGGTAAAATAGTCACAGGACTACATTTTAAAGACCCTTGCCCGATTTAAAGTCAGTGGACTTTTCAACTAAGATGCGCCTTACTTCTCTTCGCCACTTTGGTCATTCATGACGTAAAACCGGGTGTTATTTGGATGTAAAAAAAACCAAAACAGAATTCAGAGTTGTCTGACTCGCACTGTAGCGTTCTCTCCTATAGACGTCTCACCGGTTTATATCCCCCACCCCACCCCTGGGGCGCAATGGTCAAGCCACTGTGCGCTTTCCAGCAATGCAGTCTTTGTTGTTCAAACTCTGTGCCATATGGATTATAGATTGCTTAGTAATTAAAGAGATATATTACTAAGCACCTGTAAGATATTTTATTCGCTCTTCCATATCAACTTGTTATTACGCTGTCATTATTTGAGTCTTTCTAGTTAAAGGGTTCTAGTAATTTACTGGTGTTTTGCTGCAAACTGCCCTGGAAACAAGTGGCATTATTGCAGCTCCATGGCAGTTATTTCAAGGAGAGCATTTCGAGACTCAATGCAGGCTAATTGACCCATTTAGATGGCTACTTTTTAGCAGTGTAAAGGGTCACTGGATTAGCACATGAATGGACTGACTGATAATAAATAATGTAGCTTCAGCAGCTGGCTGCAGTGTCAGTGGGCTACTTGGGTCTGAGAGCAGCCCAAACACCAACTGAGTTGACAGACTGAGTTTAAACCAACATATTTCTGACATCTACAACTGCTTTTGGAGAAGAAGAAAAATCGGTGCTGCTTTTCCCCCACTGACAAGAAAGAAAAGTCAACATTATATTCCAATTAAATTCTTACAAGGACTGGTGGGTTTCCTGAGACTTTTCCCCCTAAACTATATCATAAGCCAGTAGACCAAAGCCTGGTGAACACATTCACTAATGGTCTGGCACTGTGTTACTCGTGTCTGAGTATGGTTTGAAGTCTGTACTGAAGATCTCTTGGAAGCCATGACTCCCCCTGTTCCCATCCAAAGTAGTGTCATTTTATGGAACAAGTCAACACTGAATGAATAAGTAATGTGATCCAGGCTCGAGTATAGCGTGGCTGCAGTTGAAAAGCTCCCCACTCTGATGTTACATAAAATCTCTCTGTCCTTTTTTGCTTCCTACTTCCCACGCAAGTCCTGTACCATTCACTTCTGTTTTCTCGTTGTGTGTGTGTGTGTGTGGGTGTATTACCTATCTCCATTCACAAGTTACGTTCAGTTACATTATACAGCTAAAAGTCCCACCCCAATTCTTGGTTAAGTTATGTTCCTCTGGCTTTTGGCTCGCAATCATATTGGCACAGAAAAAGTTCTTCATAACTGAAACATCAAAACAAATCATGTCAGTAGACTATTCGTCCATACTGGACAACAAAAATTATTAGCTAATTAACGAACAACGAATAGGTATTTAACAACTACATCTTTCGAGAGTCTTATGTGCACTATGAGGGGTGTTCCAGTGATTTTTTTTTTTTTTTGTACTTTCATAAAGTTGGGGAACTCACAAGAGATTGAAATTGAAGCAGCAGAGGTTCGAGAGAACCCTAATTTTTATGGTTCAATCTCCAAAAACACAGGCTCCTACATTTCCCATAATGCAACTCGATTGCATCTATAATTATACCCTTCTAAATGCCCACTTCTCTTCAAACCCACGCCTCCCATTTGTAATGCAGGCTCTATGTTGAAAAATGTAAGTTTCAAGCCTAATTTGAGTTCATGTGCACAATCGGTGGCGTGTTTCATTGTTGATTGCCATTGGGAAAAAATGCGAAGATGCCTATATGTTGCTGTATATTACAGTAGAGACAACTCATCATCAGGTTTAGGCTATTTGGAAACAGAGCAGGACTTTGGCTCTCTATGTTGTGACAGGTGGATGCAGGCCTTATGTCTGTCCTCGGCAACATGCTGCATCTGGTTGTCACTAATTGGCCGCTAATGGAAAACGTCTTTGTCGGCCCTGATTCTTGTCGGGAACACCTCCAGTAATGTTCAACTGTGATTAGCTCCTAATGGCTCTGAAGTCTGCATGCAGCCAAGTGACGGCTCAAAGACTGTTTGCTTGTATATTTTTAATTTGTAAAAAAAAAAATGGGGGCTAATCGTTGAAAGCCCCTGGCATTTCCAACAACAGCTTCAAAACACTGAACGGAAATGTTTGTATTCAACAAAAGGCCATTGAAGAGAAAAGAGTCGGTCCTCCTCTTCCCCCACTTCTTCCAGAGTAAACAAAAGCAGAGGCAGGAAAAAAAAGAAGGTAGGACTTGGCGGCAGTGTGCACCCAGCTGTTCTCTCCTCTGTGCTCTCTTCTCTCGTCGTCCAACCTCCGCTTTTGTGCAGAGCTGCCATTTAAAGATGGGATTTTAATCTGGCCATCTCGAGTGATGCCATGGAAAAGCTGCAGCGGTTTTGGAATGAGAGCGGAATGAGACTTCAGCTTCAAACCCTCCAAGGCTATACTTCCTCCACTGGCTCTTGGATACAGTTTGAATGATCAGATGGTTTTCTAAATTTTAGGTTGAATACAGTCTCCTAACCCTGGGGTTATGGTTACAACCCCAGCCCCATCTTTTGCCTCGCAAAGATAACTCTGAGTCAACTTTTGCTTTGCGTTGAAGCACATTTACTAGATGGTAAATTTGAGTTTTAAGACTGCTTGTTTAGCCAAATGTGAGACCATGCTCGCTGAAGATCTTGCAGCAGTGATCTAAAACAATTGAACCAAGACTATGCAACTGTCAGAGGGGCCTATCAGACTCCAGTTACGTATTAAAACAACCCGTTACCTGGGTTACAAGGCTAATCTAGAGGAGCAAGGCGATGATAATTAACCCGAAACGGTGAATCATTGTCCACTGACATCATGGTCACAAGGATATCAATCCAACAACAATACCTCCCAGGTCTTGAACAAACCTCACACTCACACTGACCAATGATACTTAAGCGTTTACATCTCCCAGGGGATGAAAGCCCAGGCAGTCATGTTTGAATACAGAACAAGCCTTTTAACTTCCTTCTCTTTACCTCACAGTCATTTATGAGGTGACAGTGATGCACTTGACTTGTATTACAAAAGTCCCCAAATCTCTCCTAATTAAAAATCATGTATATTCGAAGGAGGAATCTCGGGGATTAGGTTTCAGTGGAGGGGAAATCCCAGGCATGTGCATGAAGCGTGTTGTAAATCATGAGGGTAGAAGGGGAGGGAAGGAGCAACAGGCCCCTGTAGGCCCACATTATCTCTGCCAGCGCTGATGTGGGGGGGGGGGGGGTCAGATGTTTTCGAGTTGAATCACTTGAGGAAGGTCTTCATCCCACATCTGGACTGAGATAGTGGGGCGGAGAGGTGTGTTTCTGCAACGGTCACAAGCTTCTCTGCCTCCAAATTGAACTGTACAGAGACTATAGGCAGAGATGTGTCATGTGTCCTCTCGGAAGGAATGCGGTGTGAAATGCTTTCCTTCAGCTCTGGCTATTTGTATAGTCTTATCACCAAGAGTCCCTTCTCGCCCCACAGCAGAAATAGCTGCTAACCACCTGGCAGCATGTCAGAAGACTTGGAAGAGGTGTTCATACGTGCTTAATCCTTTTTGTCTTTCACTTCGTATCATCATGCTCTCTGCGAGTGTGTGCTCTTCTACATGCAGGCACATTTCTCTGTGTGTCAGCCAGTTAATCACCCTTAAATTAGTAATGGTGGTGAAGGTGCTGGGTTGTAATGAGGCAAGCTGCGTGGCCCCTGGCTATAGCATCATGCCGCTGGGACAGGGATTTGCCGAACAGCCTTCTACCAGTCGGCCTGCTTGACAGCTGCTTGATGACTTTGTCTTCCTGAGCTCCATCGCTGCTCTGTTTATCATAACCATTCATATTCATGACGACGATATCTGGCCACTTTACGTGGATTCAGTTTCTGAAGCTTGTTGCTTGCCCTTCCACAATGACCGCAGAGGCCTGCCTCTCTGCTCGGAGCACTGTTGAAAGCTGGAACTGACAGTAATAGGCTGTCAGGCTACTCGTGGATGGCGTGGAATCTCAAGTGGTGATGGAGAAATTCGTCCGACTTCAGACCCTAATATTTTTATGTTTTCTTTTTTAAGGATTACATGTCAAATGGCCAGTTGTGGCATGTCGATGGGATGTTTTACTTAGAGAGCTACGTATTTCCACGGTCCATTCTATCATCAAAATCCATCAGTGCTAAGCTAAATAGACTGAAGTGTTTTGTTAACCAAGACTCAACCCATGGTGACAAGAAGTGCTCCTTTCACAACAGACAAGGTGAGACTTGGCCAGCTCTCCGCATGGTGCTGTCTGCGCTCCAAGCACTTTACACTAACAGATCCTCAGCCGATCGAGCTGTCAAACAGTGTCCTGAGTGTCCTTAAGCTCCTCCATAAGGCTGTCTGTCAGGCGTCCGTCTGGGAAGGTAATGGGATTGTCTCCCAGATTTGGCCGCCTGAGGGGGCAGCAAGGGTTCGTGGGATGCAACCTTCTGGCCACCCAGTTTCCCCTCTTCATGCAGAGGCTTATAGCTGTCAAGGACATGGGGATCTGTATGTATGAAGTGTCTCCAAATACAGACGTGGTGAAGGTGACCTTTATTCTAATTTTAATCCATGCACTCAGGTATTTAACCCACATCCTCCTCTGCTTTTTGTGAGATGTCACAAGCTCTGTGTTACTCTACAACGAGTCATTCCTGTCTGTTAATCCCAATATTTTGAAAGACAACACTGCCGAATAGTTGTTTGAGTCTATGAAATATTGCCGCACTCTTTATTACTCTCTGGACGGACACTACTGGAGATGAAAGAACAGCTAGCGGGAGGAGTGTCAGTGTCAAACACCCCCAACCATCTTTTCTGTGGAAATTCACACATGGATGGATACTTTCCACTTTTTTAACTGGGTTGGTCTGCTTGACTAATGAGAGTGGAGCACTCTCCTGGCTAAGCATCTGCTATTGTTTCCCGGGTAACCTTCTGCATAGGGGAGTGTGTGTGTGTGTGTGTACAGTGCTGCTTTCTATCACTGTCGTTGTCTGTATTCTGCTAATTTCTATAGCCTGTTTGTAATTATATACTTGTTCTTAGTACTCCAGAGGATTGTTGAGCGTTGTATTTATGGTACCCGCATTTTACTGTGAGTGCTGCAGTGGGAAGCCTTGACCTCTTGAACTGTGTGGAGTTAACATCCTTTACCGGTAGAGGGTCTGCAAACTGACTTCATGTGGTTTTGAACAAAAGTAGAGATTCATGTCATTTTTGAGGGGGCTTGACCATTTCTACAGGCGATTAGGTTGGGTGACGGATTGTCCTTTTTCTTCTTTTTTTTGTTTTTTTACAATTAGTCTGAGGTTACCTTTTGAAAAAAAGCAATTTGGGTTATTTTTTATTTTGTGGTGATTAATGGCAGGCTTCAGAGGCCCGAACAGCAACTGCAGCATGACGTCTTGTTTCTGTTGAAACTCTATCTCCCCAAATGTATTTCTGTTTACACAGTGATTTATTTAACTGCGGGTTTGTTTTCAGCCTAATGGTGGTTTATTCTGAGGTCAAATAACTGTTGCCCTCATTTTTAATCCGTCTCTTATTTCAGTAAATCTTTTATTAATATGTTCCCATTGAACAAAAGTGTAGTCTACATACGACATTGGCTTGACAGATGCTCTTTGTCTGTGTTTGTCCATGGTAGGAAGATCTGTGTGCACTGTAAGTGTCGCCGTGAGGAGCATGCTGTGACAGCCATGCCTGTAGAGATGGAGAAGACGGTCACCAAGCTGATGTACGACTTCCAGAGGAACTCCACCTCAGACGACGACTCGGGCTGCGCCCTGGAGGAGTACGCCTGGGTACCACCAGGACTCAAACCTGAACAGGTATCAGTATCTTACACTTATCCGGGCCTCGTCACATTCACACTGGAAGGCACCACTGGCGTCTATGTCAGACATCTGTTCAATTGTGCAGTTTTGCCAGCAGTTGTCAATCACACCGGATTGTAGACGCCACATAGTGACCCAACTCATCCACTGTGGTGTGAATACATCTAAAGACCAGAAACGTTGACTGTCCACATTAGATTAAGCGCACGGCTTTCTGCTAAATATTGTTTGTTGCCCAACAGCAGGTGTTTTCAACAGCATGGCACAACTCTAAAAAAAAAAAATGGATCTAATGACAATGACAGTCCTGGGTTAATGTTACAATCACACTCATCACAAAGCTCTGATTTCACCGTATATACTACTGTGTGACTCCAGGTAGTTCACATTTATACACAAAACGATCCAAGTTTGGAGAAAAGAATTCCCAGTGATATGCACATATAGAATTCAGTCATACAATCGTATGTATTTACATACTTACCACTATAGTGTAACCCTGATGAAAGTAGTCATGCCCATATAAGTGTTACGTTCAAACTGCACCTCACCATATGATAGCTCACCAATCTTGCTGACTGCTCCTTCTGCAGGCAAATGAATAACAAGGATTTTGTGGCTCCAGCAGTCAATTTAATCTCCCAATTAATTCCGCCCCCAAACATGTTCGGAGTAGGTTTCATCTCTGTCACAGGGACTAAGCTAAGCCTGAGCAATACACAAATGTATTCAATGGTCCCATGCACGTTGAAGAAAATCTCTCTTTTACAATACTCCGTGTAACTGTATGTGTGCACATGTGGGAGGGTTTCCAGTTTTATGGCACAATAGAAGCGTTTATGGAAGCTGGTTTCATTTTGTTGATGAGCTGAAAGCAATGAAACTGGTCAATACAATGTTGGCACAGCCCCCCCTGTTCTCACCCCCGAGGACTGAGCGCAGCTATTTCTCATCCCCCTTCGGGGTCACATGTCTAACCCCGAAGTCAATTAGGTTCTCGTCTAGTGGTGATAAGACCTCAGGAACAGTCGAGCCATAATGAAAACTGGACCGTGCAGTATCCCCGGAGCACAATACTGAATAACCTTGGAAATAAAAAATTAAGAGCCTAGATGAAAAATGTCCATAGCTATCATGATTTCTATTTTCCCAACCTGACGTCCAAGTCATTCAAGCTGTGGAAACACATTATGTGACCTCTCGCAGAGGAGCGGAAGTATGCCTGATGTGGAGCTTTTCAACACCCGGCCTTCCTGTGCACAAGGTAAAGACAGAGGGAGACGGTAAACACAAAGCTAATCTGCAGGATCTAAACGGTGGGTTTAGGTTTCCCCGTAGGGAGCCTGGGCTGTGTATGAGTCTGCTATTCAGCCAGCGGTTGGTGTAAAGTCGCCACTCTGTAACGAGGGATTTCAGACCAGGACTGCTATATTCAATCCGATGTATCTGAGGATTATGAGGGATAACTCGGCACTTAGTTGGGACTGTTCAACTCTCTGTGTTCTACAGACCGTTATCACCAAACACAGCCGTTACTGAGTTTGTTGGAGATGTTGTTATAGTGTGAAGGAGGGCCTGCCAACATTCTCTCTCCCACTGTCTCCTCTTGCTCTCTTCTCTCCATCCTACTCAAATAAAATTCAGCGATGTTGCCAAGTTACAACTTGTCAAGGCCAAGAATGTTACTCAGCATTGGCCTGTATGTGTTTTTTTTACCATCACGTAGCAAGAGTTGCAGTCTAATCTGCAGACTCTACTCGGCATGTATCAGGATCATATTTTAATTTCCATTCGATCATGAAGTCAGACTGCTCAACAGCTCTAATGTGGATAAATTAACTTTCAAACAGCAAAAAGCCAGTCTAAAAGGTACCCGAGGCTAGTTTGACCTGTTCTAAAATGGACCTGACAACAATTAGGACTCGTTCCCATCAGAGTTCAAGTTGGCATGTGACTCAAAGCGCCGCTGCTCCTAAATACGACCTCACGGAGTTGCTAGCTTGGCTGTGGGCTTTTAGTACATTCAGAATGGCATTGATTTAGTGCTTAATTAACCAATCTCATGCCTTTTTAACTTTAAAACGCATTGTATTTGTTTCCACGACTGTGCTGACTGCAGTGTCGATTCATGGGCACTTGCACATCTCAGCAAGGACGCGAGAAGAGAAAGGCAGAGAATGAAAACGCAGCCGTTAAATCTGCTCACTTCGCTGTGAAAACAACATCCTTCCCACCACGTTTGGCTGTAACTACCAGTGTTTTCTCAACAATATACCATCTATGTCCAATAACCACTGTAAAGTGGCTTGTTGAGAGAATGTGAGGGTTCTGGTGCCTGGTGGTGTCTTCTCCTCTGGCTGTCTGGCCATTAACAGCAATAGAAACCAGCTGTGTGAAGCCATCGCTCTTGTCACTCCGTTGCAAAGTCCTCTGCTTTAGCTTTTAAAAACACTCCTTTCAGTACAGTTCGAAAATTCTGCCCTGTCTTTAGTTTCGTCTGCTTTCGATTACAGTTATTATCACAAGCTGCTCCTCCTGGCTCTCGCTGCGACTGTGTCCATTATGTGCATGTAAGTGTGTGTGTGTGTGTGTGTGTGTGTGCGTGTGTGTGTGTGTGCGTGTGTATCTGTCTTTAGATCTTTTCCTCGAGGCAATGTGCCTTTCACCTCCGGATTGTAACCCTATTGTTGTTGTTTCCTAATTTATCATTAGCAGTGTGTGCGTGTGCTCATCTGGACGCATAGGCGCTGTTTGATTTATCAGTGCTTGACCACGGTTAGTCTTTCATGAATTATCCTGAGATCTCCCCCCCCCCCCCTACGCCGGTGTCCCGGGCCGAGCTGCTGGCCAAGAACCCCCGCGTCCCTCGCCAACACCGGTGGAAGCCAACAACAGCAGAGCAGAAAGAATTAGGTTACACTTACAACAAGAGGTTCCTGCTGCTAATGCATCCCAACAACAAACATGCTTGTGCAACGCTTCATGGAAATGCTCTTGATACAGAATGTGTCGCTCGGACAATTAATACTTTAAGATGTGAGAGTTTTTAAAAAGCAATACATTTTAAATGTTGGTCTCCGGTCTTTACGTACCGATGCGTTTCAGGTTGATCTGTTTTTGTGTGACAGACTCTGTGTTATTGCCGAGGACGAAGCTGATGGCTTCCAGTCAGTAGATCCATTCAGTAGACCGATCAGGTCGTTAAGATCGGTCTGACCTAGTCAGCAGGTATCGATCATGTGCGTCTTGACATTCCAAGCCTTAGTTATGTGTCGTTTCTTTCATTTGATCAAGCATCATCTTGTTCATTCTTCTACTACTACTCTCTCTTCGTCCCGCTAACATTTTGTTTTATTTCCCTCTCGTCACGTCTAATTTTCCTCATTCTTTAACCTCTGTCCCCAAATCTCCATTTAAAACCCTGTGGCTTTCGTGGATTGCACCCCCTCCAATCACATTCATATATATGACTGCCTGACCTCTGTTATACCCCGGCCCCCTGTTACAGTGTAATAAAAAAAGACTGCAATAAATAGCACGGAGATGACACCCATTGTCTGCCGCTGTAAAGTAAAGAATGTCCAAAGCAATTTCGAATGGCCAGATTAGCATTTATCCCGCTGTCGCACGCATTTGTGTGCACATGCACTGCTAAATGTATCCATGTTCAGCATGGGTGTGCATGAGTGTTTGCACATTTGACAGGTCAGCTATACCATGTCGATGTGCAAAGATGGAGAGGTGCGGTTCCGTTAAGTCTCCGCTGGTGGGCCATAAATCTTAGTGATTTTCTGTGTGTTGGGTTCTCCTGGTTGTAGATCCTGTTAATTTAGTCTCTGCACAGTGCTGTGATTATAAAAGACGACATTTACAAATAGTAATCGAGAGCGTATTGAAAATTATAACTGGCTGCAGCCCATGTGTATTTTGGGTTAGTTTAGCTAGTGTACATGTTACAGGTATGTTGTTGTTGTTGTTCATCACTCTCATCCTCTCTCTGTCTCTGTCTCTTGCTCAGGTTCATCAGTATTACAGCTCCCTGCCTGAGGACAAGGTGGCCTATGTTAACAGCCCAGGAGAGAAATACCGCATCAAACAGCTGCTCCATCAGCTCCCACCCCACGACAATGAGGTGAGAGTCCAAACTGACCCCCTCCCCCATCACCTCATCCATCCATCCATCTATCCCTCCCTCCACACCCCCCTTCAGGGCAATACAGAGATAAGAGAAGAGAAGGGAGGAGACAGACACAGGAAAAAATAGTCTGTCCTCTGAATGGGAATGAGATAGTGAGGTGTTTGTGTGCAAAGCTTCCTATATCTTTTTTTATCTTTTTTTTTTTTTACATCAATAAACCATTACCATATAATGTTGAGATATTGGTGTGATTGCCATAAACAGTTGACAACAGCACTAAGAAGATCGACACGCTTAGCACCTCTACACCAACCTGATAATAATAACATCAAATTAATAAAATAATTGTCTTGAAATGCTAAACAATGCTGTACAATTGCCTAGTTTGTGGCAATAATATCAAAGTTTGATATTGCTATATTGACTTTATAAAACACAGGCAACCTCCTTAAACTTTCTGTCACACTTAACAAATGTATGCTCATGTGATGTGTGTGTGTGTGTGTGTGTGTGTAGATACGCTACTGTAACGGTCTGGACGACGAGGAGAAGCGAGAACTGAAGCTCTTCAGCACCCAACGGAAACGGGAGAACCTGGGCCGCGGCAACGTCCGCCCGTTTCCCTTGACGATGACGGGGGCAATCTGCGAACAGGTAGCTGACAGAAATATCAAAAACATAAATGTTTGTGCCGTTTCTGCAGCATCTCAAGAGACACGACAAGATCAAAGATGATCTGAAAAGCCGCCCAGCGTTTCGCTTCGAAATGTCATTTCTGCGTCGCGTCCCGTGACGAGAGTGAATTATTAAGTGTGACAAGATCAAAGGTGTGTCATGTGGTCGATGGAATGAAAGCAATGAATCGTGTGACGGACATGCCGAACAGCCTGCTGGCATTTCTGGTCTTTGTAGTAATGTACGAGAAATGCTTTATGTTGACATATAAAGGGCAGAGATGCAACAGTCGTGTGCTTTTATAACAAGGTTGTGACCTCTCACCTCAAAGTGTAGTTCTTCAGAGGATCTTGAGGTGTTGCATGTGTATGTTGTGTCCCATTTTTCCCGAGAAACTGTCTGTTAACCACAGACAGTTTCATAAAACGTTCATCAAACTGCTCTAAATCCTCCTGAACATATGTCATAGTAGTACCCGGAGTAGTCCCATCAAATATTTAACGTGTTGTCTACGTTTATTCTTGTAGTGGCCTTATGGGACTATAGAGTGCAATAGAGTGTTCTTTTAACAAAAAAAAAACACACTACAGCATCCACTAGCCATTTGTTTTAGTGTCTGTACAACAGACTCAAGACAATCGGAGCTACTCTCTGTTGTGTCGGTGCCCCGGGTGGGTAGCTGCTTTATAGCTTGTGTTTCTCATTTGCTCAGCAGACACACACACACACACACACACACACACACACACACACACATGAGGGAGCAGATTGTTGGGAGAGTGTGTATTGATTGAATTCCCGACCCCCCCCCCTTTAGCCTCCTTGCAGCAGTAGGCTCTGCGCCAGTTTGATAACCTGATTGTAACTTTCGCTCCGTCCCTATCCCCCCCCCCTCTAAATCTACTTTGCCTACCCGACCTTTCCCCCCTGTCTCCTTAGCACTCCCTCTCGTTTATCTTTCTGGCTCCTCTACCTTTACACCTCCATGCCGATCTCGCTCTCCTTTTTATCCTCTCATATATCACTCAATTTTTATTCTCCCCTTTGCTCCACCATCGTCCTCCAGCAGCCATTCAACTTCCTCTCTGCGTCTGTCCTTGCCCTCCCCTGCCACACATGTGAACACACCCATGTGCTCTCAGTTTAGTTCCAGGGTACGTGCAAAGTTGTGTTGGCCAGTACGATACGCTCAATCTGTATCAGCAAAGATCTAACTTGGGTAGCATGAAAGGTCCACCACTTGGCCACTGGATGCCCAGGTGTAAAGTTGAACTACAAAAAAGTAGCACAGTTATAGAATTTGAACTCCGTATCAGCCACTAATTAGAGTTTAAGAATTAGAATTGATACTGGAAAAGAAAAAAGTGGGATGTAAGTATTCACAAGTACTAATAAAAGCTGCAGCCATTAACTTAAAACTCTCTTCTTCTTCTTTTTCTTCTTCCTCCACCTCTTCTCAGTGCGGAGGCCAGATAAATGGTGGCGACATTGCTGTGTTTGCGTCACGGGCAGGTCACAGCGTGTGTTGGCATCCAGCCTGCTTTGTGTGCAGCATGTGCAACGAGCTCCTGGTGGACCTCATCTACTTCTACCAGGACGGGAAGATCTACTGCGGCCGGCACCACGCCGAGAGGCTGAAGCCACGCTGCACCGCCTGCGATGAGGTAGACGCTCGTCACATGCACACACACACGCACACATCACTTATTTGAACATACTGTGCCTGTAATGTGGGGCAGTGTTGGTGGAGCTACTTATTAAATGTTATCACAGACACATTTTGCACATGCCATTATTAGGCCAAACTGCTGTCGTATGATGCTCACAGGCTTCCCAACACACACTGTCGCAATTTAACACATGCAAGGGTTTTTTCCGGTCTAATGGGGTCAGCTCGAGATATCTTGATCTCCCAACCATTAGCACTGACTTTCACTCTCTGCAAATGGGGACAAGGACGCTGTTAGTACTTCAAAAGCACCCTGGTGTTTTAACAGCAGCGTAATTCAAAGTAAATGCACCATCTAGATTTGACTTAGATTTAAGTCCCCACACACATTAGCCTTTTCTATAAGTCGGTGACAAAGCAGATGATCTAAGAGTACTGAGCTCTAGAGGAGAAAGCGGTGCCTATGAAAAGGGAGGGAGGGCGAGCCGAACCTTTGTCCTGTCATTTAGTGAGCAGTAATAACCCGACGGAGGTTTTTACCGCCGAGGACCTGTGATAAACGATGCTCTTTCTCATTTCTCCTTTCTTAGATCATCCTTGCGGATGAGTGCACTGAGGCAGAGGGGCGGCACTGGCACATGAAGCACTTCTGTTGTTTCGAGTGTGAGACTGTGCTGGGGGGGCAGCGCTACATCATGAAGGAGGGGCGGCCCTACTGCTGCTCCTGCTTCGAGTCCCTCTACGCCGAGTACTGCGACTCCTGCGGGGAACATATTGGTATGCATCTATCACTGTTAATACAAACTGCATTAATCACTTGCTGGTGATTAATGCAGTTACATGCAGTTACATGCTAAATACATGGATACGTGGAAAAATTAAGTGGAACATTATTAGGCTGCAGTTTTATTTTAAAGGAGCATGACTGTGTGACCTCATTTTTAGTAACACGGGGCAGAAAAGAGCGACAGTAGAAAGGACGTGGCCTGGTTTTTAGCAGTTTATCGCTGAATGATGTCATGGCCAGGCATGTGAGGCAGGGTCACGTAGCAGAGGAGCAAAGAGACCTCAGCTTACAGATCACAGAAATATGTACAGTATATACCATGCAGCATGAAACCACAGTGGGGCAAAGGCATGACCGTATCAAGTTACTTTTCACACTCGGGATCTGTTTTGGTCGCAGACCCGTGCACCACGTGTCAGTTAAATACAAATTTAAACATCACACAACCTGTAGTGTTAGAGGCAAACCTACTGAGAGGAGGAGAAACTGGGGCATTTTTCAGTGGGAAACCTTCATATTATCACTTCTTGGCTCACTTCCACCTCCTGTTAAACCTCTGTGTGTGCGTATCCCCCGACAGGATGCCCAGGTGTGATTTGGGCACATACCTCTCAACAAATTTGCTCTGTAATTATTCGTCAGACAGGATATAGAAAAGTATTTGGCTAAAAAACACAACTGATTATAAATTGAAACCATCAGAAAACATGCTGTAACCAGATGGCAGCCATTAGCAAATAGCTGGTTTTCTTTCTCCCTGCAACAACTGCAGGCATAATCAAAATGCAATGTGTTTATACAATGCTGGGAAAGCTCCATAATGGGTTTGCCCCCAGGAACAGTTAAACTACAGCCTCCAGCTTTATTTTCTCTCTCAACAAGCAACTTGTAAAGTGCCACTATTTTCACATAAAACAACATTTTAAATAACAAATTTCAAGCTCTTTGATATACACATGGTGCTTTGTATTTTAATTGTGCATTTATAATTGAGGCCCATAATCTTATTTTACATAAACCCATCTGTATCTATCCTGCAGGCATTGACCAAGGCCAGATGACGTACGATGGGCAGCACTGGCACGCCATAGAGGGCTGCTTTTGCTGCGCCCGCTGTAAGCGCTCTCTGCTTGGTCGGCCCTTTCTGCCCAAGCAGGGCCAGATCTTCTGCTCACGTTCCTGCAGTCTCGGGGAGGAGCCCAATGGCTCGGACTCTTCTGATTCGGCCTTCCAAAGCGCTCGATCCACCAGAGAGTCCAGACGCAGCTCCAAGGCAGGGAAGAGTGGAGGCGGAGGCGGAGGTGGTGGAGTTCAGACTGAGAGATTCTCAGGGGAAGTGGACCCGCTGTCTTTACAAATGGATCTTCTGAGTCTTTCCAGCCAAACGCCCAGTTTGACGCGCGAGCCTCCTGCCTGGCAGAGCCAAGAGCAAGCAGGTGACGGCTATAATTATGAATCCCAATCAGACCCAACTGTCAACCCCACCCCTCTTCAGCTCCTGAGCCAGTGCAATGTCAGGACTGCCTATATCCCCACCTGCTCTGTACAGAATAATCATCAGCAGGATCACAGGATCAAAGAGAATGGAGGTTTAAAGAGGCCACCCATCTCAGCCATGAAGGGCCACTCTCTGAATGAGATGTGGTTCCAACAGCCAGCTCCAGACGAGTACTATCCACCCAAACTGAGGACCCAAAAGAGCTTCACAGAGGTGTCTCATTGTTCTCAGCACCACAATGGCTTCTCCTCTGACAAGCGCTCAATCAGTTTGCACGGCTTTCAGAGGGACAGGGAAAGAGAGACGGGGCCTCCACCAGCAACCCAGGTAGCAAGAAGCAGGAACCCCATCAATGCACTTAACTTCACAGAGCAACTGACCCCTCCTGAGCAGACCCCACGAGGATCCATGGAGTCCCTGACCCTGTCCAATGCAACAGGTGGGTAAAACAGTAGCCGTTAGACTTCTGCTTGGCCTTGTTTTCGGTTCTAGTACTTTGTTAGCATTACATGGGAAGTTATGTGTATTTTAAAACAATAGTGTGAGTATTGTTGCTGGTATACATCACAACTTGTGCCGACATTGCTGGCCATGTAATCTGAAATTCAGCTTGACTAAAGTATAACATTTATGGGATGACATTGAATAAACCGCCGACTGACACCAAACTTGACTCTATTTGCCCACAGGTAACTCAGCAGATGGAGGAGGAAAGCGGCAGGAGCACCTTTCTCGTTTCTCCATGCCAGACCTGAGCAAAGACTCAGGAATGAACGTGTCAGAGAAAAGTAACATGGGCACCCTCAACTCCTCAGTGCAGTTTCGTAGCTCCGACTCTATTCACAGCCTCACCGCCAGTCAGCCCTACATGGAAATGGATCCTCCCAGATCCTCCCAGTACCAGGTACAGTACTGCGACCACCCTGGCATGGGTGCGAGTATGGGTATGACTAAGTTACCACCTGGCTTCACCTTCCAAGAGGAGGATAGGGTGAGTTTGGTGAGCAGCGCCAACGCTGCCCGCCTACCCCCCATCAGTGAGCGCAGGGTGGGTGGTGTCGGTGGTGGAGGAGGTGGAAGGGGAGCCAGTATACGGATAGATGCTCCAGAAGAGACTCCCCAGAGGCGCCGGCACCACCACCACCGCTCCCGGCGATCCCGTCGATCCCGTTCAGAAAACGCTCTCAACTTGGTGGCAGAGCGAAGGGTGAGACCTCAAGAAAGACCACAGTTATGTGTCCGTGAGGATTACGACCGTTTCCCGCCACCAAGGAGCATCAGGGACCAGTTCGGAGTAGGAGGAGGAGGAGGAGGAGGAGGAGGAGGGGGCAGATACCAGCCCCAACCCTTCAGGCAGTGCCCCAGAACCACTTCAGACCTGACTCTTCAAAACCCTGGGGCCAGCCGACGCACTGGCTTGAACCAGTACTCCTGGGACGATTACGATGACGATGGCTGGTGCTCCACTTGCTCTTCATCCTCCGAATCAGAGGATGAAGGTTACTTCTTGGGTGAGCCGATCCCCAGACCCATCCAGCTGCGCTACCTCAGCAACCAGGAGCTCGTCCATAAGTACAACGGGGTTGGAGCACCCAACCACAGCGGGCAGTTACACACCCGCAAACGCAGAAAAAGCAAGAACTGCATTATCTCCTAACATCCTGTCATCTGGTAAAGGAAATTACTTTGTCCAGCTTGTGTACACTAACATCTCCCATCTGGAACAAAAAAATAAAAAAAAACTCAGTCCATTTATTCAGTGTTGTTGAGTGTTGAATATGAAGTAATTGAAAGTCAGTGATGAATTACAGTCAGTTAACAGTGAAAAAGCAACAGTGTTTGCATGTTTGTTCATTTTAATGTTTCGGAATATCTCCTGAGTATTAAGGCTAACAGTTACATGCGCAGTTCTATCAAGTCACAACATTTATCAAAAGCTGATGTGCAATTTTTTTTAAATCATAACTTCAAGTGTGCAAGGTAGTCTGTTTGGTACAGCTTAGCTTTTTCACGCAATGTGATTTAGATATAGGATATACTGTACTATTGTATTCAGTTCATAGTATGTACATAGATTAATGAATTAATAATTTCACTTAAGTTAAGGAAGTCCATGTACATATGGTTGTAAATGAGGCCTCACATATTTTTATATTTTGTATGGATAGAATCATTTATGTATTAAATATCTATAATGTAGATATAGAATATGACAAAAACAACTTATGCATGTTTTATTTGGCTGACCTGGTCCTGCATTTGGAATAAAGGAGTATTTCAGTGAGTGTTTTGATTGACAGCTGGTGTTTCTCTCCAGAGAATGAACATGTATGTCTGGTGTTCACAAGAGTGCGTAACAGTCACCATCTCCATCTGTTTAATGCATAAATGAATGACAATGTGGTGTAGAGGTTGATTAGGAGCATCACCCTCCACTGGGTTGTTAAACTTGCCTGGTAATGGGCGCCGTCACATTCAAACAAACAGAGCTCCATTGTCCTGGAAACAGATGCCACTGAAGTTCTGGTTTATTGCATCAGCCTATGCAAGTTGGAAACTGCTGACAAAGGTCCAGGGATTTAGTTATTGAAATCTGGTGATGCTTTGTGTAAGTATGTAAGGCATGCTTAACGGCATAGCTGTAGGGATGGCAGTGCCAGTCTATGGGTCCACCACATTGGTCCAGACTGAAAAATATCAACTATTGGATGGATTGCCTTGCAATTTGGCACATTCATGTTCCCATCAGGATGAATTGTGATAACTTGCTGGATCCTTTTAGCGTCATTATCATGTCATTGGGTAACGACCAAATACATTCAACTGACAGGTTCAGCTGCTCTTAAAGTGTTAATGTGGCAAATGTTAGCATGCTTAAATTAGATATTGAACATGCTAATCATCAGAACGTTGGCACTGTCATTGTGAGCATGCCTTGCTGACATTAACATTTAGCTCAAAGCACCGCTGCTCCCAGTCAAAGCCTCAGCCGCTGACGTAGCTGTAACCTTTGGTAAGAAACAAGTAAAACCCTACACAAGTCAACCTCTCCTGTTAAATTATTGGCAAATACAGTATAACAGGTTGTATCTATAAGAGTTAAGCAGTGTCACACCGTAAATTGGATTGCCTCTGACGTCCATGTTGTCCGGGGATTACCGTCGCTATAGCCCCCATAATCCAAACAAACACACACACAGACGTATGTTTGGAACAATGTGTGTGAACGCCAATCGCTTGATTAAAGGTGTTCAAGCACTAATGCTGTTGACATGATTGGCACATTAGTGGGTTTACTTCACCTAACCTCAACTTCCAAGGCGTGTGCCCTAGTTTTCATGTTTACTCTGGGATAACTCCCAGACGGGGAGGAAAAGAGTCCTCATTAGTCAGCCATGATACGACAAAACCAGCTGCACAAACATGTGAGATACATTATGTCAGACGGCCGATGGCCTGGGTCGTAGCTGTGGACTTCCCTTTGCTTTTAGCAAGTCTTCAAACTACAGCTGCAGACTGTTACTCACATCAGCTGCAAGTTTGGATGAGTATTACTGCAATCAGTGTCTCTAGATAGACAATAAAACGCACAAAGTCTTCATTATTGTGGATATTATTGTCCTTGACAGAGCTTTCTTCACATCATCTTTAATTTAGCCCATACTATTGTTTCTTCATTGGTCCCTTGCCAGGTATTTACCCAAGCGTGGGTGTGTTTCCATGTGTTTAATTAAAAGCAAATGAAGGCCCAACAGTGAGGAGTGCCACAGATTGCAGCCATATGCTTCCTGGGCCGTGCCATATTCAAGGTAGCGGATGGTGGGGAGATAATCCTCTAGTTGCATGGATGCTTCCAGTTGTGTCGTACTGTTGACCAAGCTGTGACTGCCAGTGAATTAGATCCATGAGGTGTTAGGTGGGATTAACTCAATTCACAAAGAGTTTACAGTTAGGTGAAATTCTCAAAATGTATGTCAGGAGGAGGAGGTTTTATGGTTTTCTGATCCTGTGGCCATCAATGATACAAAGCTACTTTTTCCGCAATGTGACATAATTCACCATTTGATGAGGTGTGACACCAAGTCCTGATTCGATGAAAATGTAACACACTGCCGAAGTACTTTACTTCATCACCAGAGTCTATAGCCAGTTTTATATTCATCAAGTACAATGTTCAGGCTCATAATATGCCGTAGCACTCAGGACATACGTCTGGGATTACTAATTTTGGAAAGAGTTAAAATCTCATCCTATTTACTGCTTTTTCCTTCTCTACTCTTTATTCTTCTTTTCTACATGCCAGTCAAAAATAATGTTTACAGTGTGCGGATACAAAACTTATTATATAAAACTATGCTGTCTAAATTCTAATTCTGTCCATTTTAATAACTTACTTGATTACTAATGAAGCTCAACCGCAGAAGCTCTGCCTAATTACAAAAGTAATGCAGCGTTCGTAAATAGAATCAATCATGAAAACACAGTTATGTTACTTTGTACAGGTTAATTGAATAGATGGATGGCTGATTGTTTTTATTTTCAGTCGGAAAAGCAGGGAATAATTCTGGATCCAGTAAAGTAAAACATAAGTGTTTCCCTTTAGTTTTTGTAAATTGGCTTTATTCTCATAATTTACATGATGACAAAGTTTTCACTGCTTCACTGCATGGGGTTGTAATCCATAAAGCAGTTGAGGAAGCTAATTTTACTTTTGTCTGTTTTCCTGTTAATGTTAATCGTCCATTGAATCACATTGACTGCACTCCGGTTTATTAAGGCCTGACAGAGTATGCAGTGTCTGCAGAACAGACAGCCATCCTTTCATTAACCCCGAGGTATGTGTCTGCACTGGATAAACAACAAGCAAATCAGGTGACGCAGTAGAAATAGAAAGTCCTCTTTAAGGACAAACCTTGTTCACGGGTGCAATAACCTATATAACGATCTACCTATATATCTGTTGACCAAGCTCCGCCTCTCTTTATATAGATTTTGTGAGATTGCCATAATGTTTAAGAAGACTGTGAGTTAGTAATTAAAAGGGTTTTTCAGCTTGTTTTAATTTTGTAAAATCGGACATTATGAAAAAATCCGAAATAATTTCACTGAAGACATGGTGGGGGGGGGGGGGAAATCATGTATGTACTTTTTTGTAAAGTTGTGTGACCTATATCCTATTCACTGTGTATTAAAGTATAGTTTTAAAAATCCTAGTTAATATTAGTTAGAAAATATATTTAAAAAACCTGCTTTCAACCATAAAGCACCTATATATTGAAATCCAATTCAGTTAGAATGTATAGCAGTTTAATTAACAGCCACACATATGTTAGGTGTGTGTGTGTGTGTGTGTGTGTGTGTGTGTGTGTTGCGGCCCAGATGCACAGCTGTCATGAGTTGGAGCCGTTTTAGTTGTTTTGGGAGACTCTAAAAGCCATAATTACTGGTCCTTAAGAGCAGAACGGCTGCAAATTACAGCTGCGCTCTGAGCAAACTAAAATAGCCTGATTCAATTATTTACAAATGAAGAATGCCAATGGTGTGTTATCGCACACACACACACACACACACGCATAACCAGCTTGATCTTACACACAAACTCTCTCAGCACACACAAACACACACAAACACACACTGGGCTGGTGAATAAGAGATGCGTGACAGGACTGACTGAGGTCTTACCAGCAGTCTCCCCTCCTTCTGCCTAATCATGTGTGTTCAATTACTGTGGCAAGAATGCACCAGAACAATGTCAGTATATCCACAAATAAAGATATCCCAGTATACTACTACTTAGATTGCTTTTTAAAAATAGTTTGGGAGCCCTTGGGTGTAAAATCCCCATATTCTGAAGCTTTATCTGAATATGTCTAGGAGTCTCAATGTTCCTCTCCTCTCCTCTTCTCTTTTCTTCTGTTCTCTTCTCTTCTCTTCTCTATCATCCATGTTGTCTTAACTTCCTACATTCTTTCTGCAAACCTGCACAGCAGACCCAAAATGTAGTTATCTCCAACAAGTTCCCTGCTGTTTACATTCAAGCAGCTCCCAATTGTCTGCAAAAAAAAGGATAGTGAATGATAGTTAAGTAGTCAAGCAGTATTAGACTTGTAGACCTTGACTAAACCCGCTAATCTCGCAATGCATTCTCACCCGCTTAAGCATGACCTTTGCCCTTCCACTGCCCTAAACTGTGACCGGTCAACACTTTGTATCCCACTCAGCTTCACCCCTCAGACTAATCGTGTTTCGATAGACTTGACTTCAAGTTTTTGCAAACTTTTTTTGAAAGGCAATTAAACACTGTAAATAAGAATCACAAAACACACTCTGCACGATTAATTAGAGCTTATAACAAGTCTCTGTGGGGCCCTCATTAGGCCTGATTATTGTATTTCAGCCACACTGAGAGAAAATAGTAACAATTCATTTCCAGTGTTTGCTCAGTCTGACACGTTGCGTGGCGAAATGCTGCCAGGTTTGGGTTAATCCGCAGCTCCAACGGCCCGAGGGGCACCTCGCCATAATGGAGAATGGCATGCTGGGTACCTCAATGTTGCGTTGCCAGAGGGCTCCGTCTGGTTCATGATTTCAGCCCGCTTCACCCCGCCTCTCTGTGGCTCATTAACAAGCTCAGGTCCCAGGAGGGGTCCCATCTGTGTGCCACCTGTACCAAATCAGCAACATATAATGCAGGACACCATTCCCATTTGCTCCAAAGTTTCCCTCAATCATATCACTTAAATGTTCCCTTATTTTATGTCTTTTCTTCCTTCTCTTTCCTCACCTCTCTCTGTCTCTGTCCTTCTGTTTTGCAGAATGATGGATAGACCGAACAGTCAGCCAGTTGTAAATGAGGCAAAGAAGTTCTGTGATGTTGACTTCACAGCTACACGTCTTTCCAAGACCTACAACTTATCATTACACTTCAAATGAAGGCAAAAGGGCCTTTTTTTCATGACATTAGCAGTTGTAGCTATAATAGATTAGTGCCTGAGGAAAGCTGTTACGGATAAAAAGGTTTAATTTAGGTTTTCTCAACTAGTCTGTGTGTGCACATGTAATGTAGTGCTGATGTTCAGTCATAAGTTCAGTTCTCGATGTTGTTGACTGTCTTTTTTAGTCTTTTTTTTAAAAACAATGTAACAAGATGAATCTTCTCAGCAGTGTCTTTAATTGCACTATTGACAGGTTTACATTTACATCTCTGCCAGGGTAGCTGCTGAAGGCCTTTTGAAAAGGTTTCTGTAACTTGTACAATGTATCTTAACTGTATATAATAGAGACACACAGGAATCTTAAGTATTCTTACTTTGCTACCTCCTGTTATGAGTCTTATTCCAATGCCAGCACCCATTTTACCAGAGTAGGGGTCACCTTTTAACAGCTTGTGTGTGGGTATTTATCACAATCCAAATCCAAATCCAAACCCAAACAAATAGTGGAGGCCAGTGTAGAGGGAGAACATCCCTTTTCAGGCAAGGATTTTGAAACATGGCTGACGTTATCTACGGTACATGTAAATACTGGCCACTAGCAGTCAGACCAGGTGAGCCGAATTCTACCTGACAACCTGCCTCCACCCTCTGGACTCCTGCAGCGTGGGACCATTGAAGAGAAGTCTGTCCACAGAGGCTCGACACGAGGGTATTTTCCTTTTTAAAATACCCTCCTTGTCTGTAGCCTGGGGGCAGACCTCTGAATGGTTGCCAAACATCTCAAATTGTGTCAAGTGATTTAAATAAAACAAAATTTCCATTTTTGGGCTGAATATCAGGCTACCACATGTGTAAATTCATAGCACCTACACAAATTTGCCATGATTCTACTGTTGCCAAATAGACAAATACAGTACATATCAGCACTATCAAATGCTTTTGACATATTACTTTAAGTTTTCATGTGCAGAGATTTAAATTGTCCTTCACTGAGGTCACTGAATGGCATCAGTGTGGCTTGCTAATTCCTCCGACATCTGCTCATCCTCTTCCACTTAGGCAAAGTAGATAATCGTCAGGCACAATGGACAATTTAATCAGGTGGATTTTTTGTGCTTCCTGTGCACTAACTGGCATTGTTTCATTTAATAATCATATTCACTTGGCTTACACAGAGCAGCATAGGCCTATTCACTGGAGAAATCAGCACCGTTTTTTTTTTTTTTTGCAAGTCCAGAAATCATGCAAGTAGACCGACGAACAAACTTGAGACTTTTAATAAACAGTGACTCGTTTAATCTGTGATGCATCCGACTCTGTTCACTCCTCTCTGATTTGCAGTGCTGCTAGTGAGCTCAGTGTTGCCAGGTGAAGAGACAGAATAATTACGGCTCTCATTTAAACTTTTCTTTGCTATGCATGGGTTCACCACTGGAGGAGGATATGACTTTCTTTTGGAGTCTCTGTGAAAGACAGAAAAGGCCTAAAAATACCAATAGGCACTTTAAAAAGTATGCTTTTAAAGTGTGACAGAGCAGTGTCTTCTGACATTGGCTCCTTTTTTTTATTCATCCATTAGATACATCATTTCAAATAGCATAAAGACAATAAAAACTGTTTTTACACCAGTATACTGCTGCATAAACCTTAGAAGTATTACATGTAACATGTGTTCAAAGTTACTGAGATACCTCTTGAACTCTGATGATTATGTGGCTAAAGGATAATTTCCCTATAATGGTTGAAAGACGAAATGTCAGATTTTAATCAGATTGCTTGAATGATGTCAAAAAAAGAGAGAAAAACTCAGCATCTACACAGAATCTGATACAATATGATAGAAAGACATAATTAATATTCTGTAACAAAGTAGAAAATGTGCCAAATATTAAAGATACTACCAGTAAATGCAACTATTTACTTTCTATCCGCTTCATTCACCACCGTTAGATCAGTATACAATGACGTAAAATCACTTCTGTCCAATTGAATTAGTCCTGATTGTTATGGGTTACAGTTATTATTGTTATTGCATGTGGGCTTGGTTGATTAGTGCGGTGCATCTCAGCAGAAGATTAACATTGCCACCTGTTGATGTAAAGGAGACATTACAGCTGTGGAGTAATTCCACTGAAACCCAGACACACAGGTTAACTTAGAACTGCATTGAACTGAATTCCTATTTTGTGTTTCTCAAGATTGTTAAATAAAGATACATGTGATTGTCTTGGGCATTCTTTAAATTGGACCAAAATACATTTATTTTTTTTGCTTTTCTGCTTATCATGTATGCACAAATACAACATGGACACAGGGACGAGTCAGGTCTGCAAGAGTAAACCGCTCACGGCTGTTTCTACAATTAATCCTCCACTTATTTCTCCTATATTGTAACAAAACACAGCAGGACATCATTACAAGATGATCAGCGAAGCCAAGACACTACTAATTACAGCTCCATTCCCCAATGTGCAGGACAGTGGACAGACTGTGTTTGGCAGCTGATGAAGCCCCCGTGGCTGCTAGCAGCTGCTGGCTAGTGATAAGGAAGGGGAGACCTTTAAAGACTTAAAGATATTAAAGGCCCAAGGATATTGGAGAAAAAATGCCCCGAAGAAGAAAGTGTCCGGTATGCATTTCTGCTTCTAGTGTGTTCTTGTTTTAAGAGTGTATAAAATGCTGACACAATGCTGTACATTAGCACAATGCATAGTAAGCATTATACATGTAGCACAATACCTGATGTCCTTAAAAGAGGAAACACATTTATAATACTTCAGTCTGAGTCAGATTCATTTATTTAACAGTTAATGAAATACCACAATATACACACAGACGCTGTCTACTTTAGAATAAGACTATAACTCTTGAGAGGATGAATTATACATTCTTCTTTCAAATGAAAAGTTGAATTTATTACCCGTGAAACGTATCATTGCTCAATTTAATACACTCAAAGGTGTTGCTGCTACAGCCTTACTTGGTCTGGTATGACCATGGCGGCTATTAATAGAAAACTTTAGGTCAAAGTTACTGTATACTGGACATTACTAAGTGAGTTTGCTGACTCTTCTCCACTCTTCTCCACTCCGCTACAGTAAATGCTAAACTTCAGTAGTAGTTTAGCATTATCCCAAAACAGTCACCTGTAGCCACAGTGGCCGCTGTTCAGCAAAGGTTTGATAGTCTCACTTTTAAGAATATGGTATGAGAGTAAAAGAAACCAGTTGAACTTCAGTGTGAGCATGATAGTAACACAAAGGTCGCCAACATCATGCCTCTGGAATACAACCACCCACTTTGAGCTCAGTCCAATGGCCCTGAGACAGACACAATAAATGAAAAAGAATGGATTTCACAATGTTTTGGGACTTTGTGGGAAAAGCTTCCAATAATTTCATTCCCTGCTGTGGTCACATAACAGACAGCAGAACCAAAGGGTCCAAAGGGAACAGGGGATGATTTATTGCTGGAGACCTGGAGGAAGGAAACTTCTGACCTTTTAGTGACAAAGGGTGTGGGTAGCCCACACAACAGCATGAGTTGCAGTGATCTAAAACTGGTTGCTCTCTTTTTGCAAGTTTGAATAAAACATTACAGCAATATCAATAATTATCAATAAGATTGAGTATAATTAGCTTTAACAATTGGCTTTTTCATCAGTACTGTTACAATTGATGAACCTGTTTACATTAGTTCCTTCTGTGACTTAGATCATATGGAGCAGTAGGAATTAGGAAAGTACAAAGAATAGACATCTGTGATGGGCTCCAGCTGCTTGTTTCAATAATCTTTGAAAACTGGTAATGAAGTCTTACACATGTTAAAAATCCAAATGCGAGAGCAGTCAAGGTTGTTAGGACACAATTCATTCATCAACGTCACAATTTCAATCTGACATTTCAGTGGCAAAGTAAATCTAGCTTCCTGTTATTCCATGGAAGTCAATTGTTGTTTAATTCTTTTGTGTCTTAAGTCAACATTGCATTAAAAACATGGGCATTTTATGTTTCACAAAAAAATAGTCATACTAAGAATATTAAGTCTTTTTTTCTTGAAATATCTTGTATTTTCGAATACTTCTGAAATAATGATCTTGCTTTGCACCCTTACATGTCGTGGATATCATGAGTGACCTGAACAAAGAAATAACAAAGTAACAATACATTGGCATTAGTAGTGACACCTGTTTATGGACAATGACGGGGAATAAAACATTGAAGTTCATTATTGTTTACAGCTTTGTCTCAGTCATTTAGCTGCAGTGCTACAGGGATTTCCCTTTGTTTATTGACTGATGCTTTGGCAATTGATTCAAATACTCGACAAAGCATAAAAATGGTCCTTTTGGTCACACACAGCCATTCACCATTCCTCTTGTCAGTTTGAAACAGCAGTCTACTGTATCTGCCTCATAACTTGGTCTCCACTCTCTCTTCCTCTACGAAGGATTTCCCATAGATGGTGATGGCTTTAAACTCCTTGGAGATCTCCATCATGGTCTTCCCTTTAGTCTCAGGCAGGAGGAAGAAGGTGTAAAGACAAGCCAGCAGGCACACACAGGTGAACAGCACAAAGCAGTACGAGTCCAGGGCATCCTGGGACAGACGAATCACAGCGTAAAGCATCAGAAAGAGCGTCATGTTTGAATATTTCATGAAGGTGCTGAGGTGGTTTTTTGTCTTTCGGTACAATGTGTTAAAGTTTCTCATGATATCTGAATACCTGCTATACACAAAAAAATGTTGTGCTGTAATTTATAGTTATAATCAATGAATGAAGTGTTGTTGTACAACTAAATGTCACAATATATCACAACAAATAATCCATACTGTCAACGAATGGATCCTGTTCACCTTCAAAAGCAAGATTTGCAGTGCCTAAACTATTGGGTTGCTTATCTTCATGTTTGTTGTACTCACAATAAGGAATGGAAATACGAGGCCCAGTACAGCGAAGAGCAACCAGCGTTGCATCCCCAAGACTACATATGCTGTCGGTCGATCGGACTGGATGAAGATCTCACTCTGGAGAGTATTTGAGGCCCCCCCTGGGTGAACCAGAGAGACGATTCAGGTGATTCGGTTCATTATTTGTGCACGCAAACATCGTTTCTACGTGGACCAAACTGCTGTGAGACACAAACCAGGTCCTCCGCAAAAGAAGATGACGAAGAGGCAGATCAAACCAGCAGAAATGTATGGAACCCAGTAGCTGGAATCCTGCATGAAGACACATTTGTATTAATGCGAATATTAATATTTAATATGAATACAAACAGAGTAATCTAGATCAATTATATATTTGCAGCCTTTGTACACTGCAGCAATCAAAGCTGTTGCATACAGCTCTCTTTATAAAAACATATTGTCACAGCTCACATTTCATTTGGCTCTTGTGAAAAGGTCAGCTTCAACTTTGCAGTATATTTTCACTTTTACTTAAATTTTAATTAAAGAAAAATCATTTCCCACTTACTCTTTGTGAGGTGCAGATAATTCTACCTGCAGAAAGTTTGAGGTAACAGTTTCTGAGATTTCTGCCTCCGCCCCCGATAAACAAATAGAGGTAAACTGGGATTTAACTTGAGGTATTACAGGGACTACGTCTTTGCTAGAAAGTAGCTCCAGTGAGAAAACAGCAAAGTCTGTGGTGTGCTGCTTCCATTATTAAGTTGAACCAGGACAATGATGCTGGGAAGAACCTTTGCTGTTGAATTTATATATTTTTTCAATGCTGTGATTACCATAAACTCATTTCCATTCATTTCCATTGTAACCGGGTAGAGGCAGGAATCTCAGAGTCAAATATCTTAAAGCCTTCAAATCTGCATGTCTAGAAACTAAAATGTTGTCATTTGTTTGAAATGACTCGACTGCCAACTGGAGTCCATGGGGGACCCCAAAAAGTAAACTACTGTAGGAAACAACCATTATAGCAAAATGTTATGTCGAGCAATTATTAGTTATGTAATTAATATCATCAGAAAAAAACATATATTAGCAAAATGACAGTGAATTTGGATAATGTGTCAAATGTAAATAGACAGAGCACATGAGGAAATTCTTTGTCTGTCTCCTTCAAAACGAATGACAAACATTTGATCTATCTCTTCTGTTTTATCTATTAAAACTGCATAGGCTGCAATTGGCTGCTTTTCACTGGGGTCCCCCACGACCCCAATACATTGATATTTAATAATATAGTAAAAAATAACACCAATTAAAAAGGGAACCAATGATATGAAGTCATTGGGAACAAATTGATTGACAAAGTCATGAAGAATTGGAACAATAGACTAAAGCACCTGTGAGATGCTTGACAAAACCTCTGGGGTCTGTAGGATGAGGGTAGTAAGTACATTTAACATCCTTTAACCTCTCACATGGCTACATGTTTCAGTGTTTAAAAGGTAACAGGTTTACCTTCAAATTGAGCGTGACAGTGACCAACACCAAGGTGGCAGACATGAGACCATAACCCCCCCAGAACAACGGCCTCCTCCCTATGTGTTCAATCAGCAGCCCCTGTGAGAGGGAAAGGTACAAGAACATACGTTACGACCTTTGAATGTGCCGAACACAATGTCAACTAGCTTTTCTGCTTCTGCTTTGGCCGTTTACACTTTGCTCTTAAAAACCCAACAACTATTTTACATCCACAATGTATGCAGCCAGCCATCTCACATGATTTTGTAAATGTCCAATATGTACAGGGTGGATGTTTGCCACGTAGGCTCTGACCTCGTCACTTCCTGAAAGAAAACGCCAAGCTCAGCACAGCGGGGAGTAGGGAGTGACGACAACTTTCCTCCAAGGTGCACGTACTGTTGACTGAGAGGCTACAGGTGGATGCTGGGATGGAGATGGGGCTTTTGAAATGCTGTATGAACAGCATAGCTTTAGGTGAGTGCAGCATGCAGGGTAGCACCGTGTATATATTATGTTACAGTGAGAAGTGTAGCAGCGGACTCGAGATGACTGTCTGCATTATCTTGTATGCTATGCATTTGCCAAATAGCCACGACTAATGCTTACGATTTTTTCCCCCATACCTGTGTGTGTGTTTCTGGCTGTAACAGTACTCCATACAGAAAAATGGTAGCAGTGGCAGCCACTCAAACCAGAGTCTGAGCTAAACAACCAAAAAAGTTCCCCACAGCATCTCATTTGACAGCCCAGGAAGGAAAGTAGAACAAAAAAAAGCAACATTTCTGTGTAAAATCAAGAGAAGATGCAAAGAAAAGATGTCCGAAAGAGCTGAGGCAGTAACTCACGCAGCAGATGGAGGTGATGATTTGAGATACTCCAAGACCAAGAGTAACATAGCGGATCTTGTCTGTTGGTATGCCTGCCTTCAGGAAGATGTCAAAAGAGAAGGTATTGATCTGGGAAAGACAAGAGCATTGATTTGATTCTGAGAGGTTATAACAGTCATTGTTTGATGCTAAAATTAGCACGAGAGAAGAAATTGAAGTTCCATCCTCACTGCAGGAATGCCCGACAGCTGGTTGCTGTAGTAGATGATGGACATGGTGAGAAGCTGCCATCGAACACTCCGGTCCCTCAGGAGTTGCAGAGTGCTTTTTTGGGGGGCTGCCTCCATGGCAGCCTGCTCAGTCAACATCTCCTCCATCTCCTGTTTGTAGTCACCTTGGCCCCACAAACTCTGGAGAGCTGGGATGCAGAGACAAGAGACACAGAAACTGAGAAATGTGCTCCTCTGCTCACATGAAAAACACAATAGATATATATATTGTGCGTTGGAGTGAGTGTTTCTTTTGCAGAGTGCTAATAAATGCACCAACCTTTTTTGCAAGCCTCATCAGAACCTTTCTCTATGAATAAGTATCTGGGAGCCTCGGGGAGGAAAGGCAACACTATAACCTGAACCACTGAGAAAAATGCAGGGAGACAGAGGACAATGTTCCACAGCTCCTCGCGGCCAAGGATCTCACTGAAAAAAAAACAAAAGGAAGTGTTGTGATCCAGCTTTGTTTAAATGTTTGTTTTTACTTTCGAAAATTGCATCTTTATTTAAACGTCCTAATATGGCGCTGAAGCTCTTTTTAGCACAGCTGTCAAAGCTTGAAAATTCTTCTCTTATTTGTCTGCCTCTCTTTATCGAAATCTCCTTTCCATTAAAATGAAGAGGAGACTTTATGGCTTGTAAAGAGATTATCCTCATGAGGATGTGATTCATATATTATACATTGAGCTCTCTCGTCTTCCAAAACAATCAAAACATGCCTCCTCTGACGTATTGACAAAGTTCATACCTCAGTCCAAAAAACTGTCCAAACAGTTTACCAAGTGACAAAAAGATGGCTGCGGTCATAGTCACGGTCCCTCTTATCTTTGTAGGGGAAATCTCCGCCAGGTACATTACATGGGAGCCGCCCCCCAAACCTGCAGGTCATGACACGCGGGTGTAAATCAGTCAGGTAAAAACATGATGTGCTGTTTAAAGCATGTCCTGGTGCCTTACCTGCGGAGTAGCCATACAGAATCCTTGCCACAATAATCATTTCATACGATTTGGCACCTTTACTTGCCAGCATGATCCCTGCTGCAACAATTGCAACACAGCTGGTGCAGATCATCGCCTGTTTTCTGATAGAGGAACACATCACTTCATGCCTGTTTCGGCTACAGGACTGAATGCTATACACATTGAGTCTCTCCTACTCACCTTCCCAGGGTGCCGGTGATCAATTTGACGCTGACGGCACCAAAGAATCCCCCGACAGCATACATGGAAACGATGAGGGACCAGATGATCGTGATCGTCTGTGGAGGTGGAGGCTCTTCATATCGGTGGTACCAGCTGCTGTTGATGAAGCGCTGAATGTACTGCAGTGAAAAGAGGACATTTTGTAGCTTGATTGGAAGAAAAAAAAGTATGCTCCTTTTTTTTACTTCTCACTTTCAAACACACACTCCTCAGCGACCACCAGTAACTGCAGGTGAACAACAGAATGACCAGGAAATGCTGCAAGTGATGTATCTCACCGGTGATGGAGAACTCAATTCAGTACTGTGGTAGCCAGCTTGAAAGCTTCCTCCAATTCCCAAAATGATGATGAGGAACAGAGCATTACCACGGGTCTACAAAGCAGAGTGAGTCAGTAAGCAGATGGGTCTGATAGAAGTCATTTTAGCATCCTGGATGTGTTACTTCGAGATATTACACTCTTTTAGAGAAAGGCAAAATGTAACTTCACACTTCAGTCCTGAATCCTGAATGGTGGGGAATAGTCCACAGATTGGTGGCTTCCTGTTTATGATACTGGAAACTCAAGCTGAGGTGTGATGCTGAATCAATTAAATTAAATGGTGTGTCTTTCATCACCTCCTTTAATGGAACCTAGTCTATAAGAGTCATTTTAGTTGTACACCAGATCACAAAACCTTTTAGTTTTTTACAAAAATGGTGGAAGGAAGTACAGTATATAGCTAAAACTACATTGTCTGGAAAAAAAAACAGGTGGCATCTTTATAAGGCAAATATATTTGTGTAAAATTAAACACTAAATTGATAAGCAGCTTTCAAAATACGCTCTTATCCTAATCATCACCTTTGAAATAAGGACCACTCAGTGTGTAACTCTGCGACTAATCTGATCATCAGAACGACTGATGATCTGTGGTACCAATATGAAATAACAACCGCTTTCATGATCTCAATTAAAAGCACATTAAGGGATTGGATATTTTGAAATTATTTTATCCTATATCGATCTGCATTTAAAGTCAATATGGCCTTGTTTTTCCACACTTACTGAAACTAAAACTGTAACTCTTGGGTGAGAAACTCTGATCCCAGATCAGGATCTTTCTCACCCCGCTTTTATATCCAATAAAACATCATTCACTTTGTCTTAGCTTAGCTCAAAATGTGTTGAGTGTAGTTTTTTTGTAATGAATGAAAAATAAAGAATAATTCAGAAAGTGACAGAGCGCAATGACTCAGCTAAAACTGAGTCACTGAACTCTCACAAACTCAAAAACAACCTGCTTGCCTCAAACAACATTTGTTTTTTCCTTCCATGTACTTCGTTAATACAAGTTTGTTTTAGGGATAAAGCATAATGTTAGATAAATACAGTATAAAAATGATTCAGTAGAATTCAGTAAAGGCCTACCAGCTGTTGTAGCAAAGTTTCCATCCTGTCTTTACTGGCGTGGACCTTAAAGTACAGACTGAACGGACTCTTTTAAGTTGTTCCGGCTGGTTATCATTAACTTTTCAGACTCTCTGACTAGAAATAATGTAACCGATCATGCTGTACACCAAACAGTGACTCTGCTTTTGTGAGAAACTCATCTGCCCGGTGGAGTGGACAGATGTTACTGTACAAGACAATTGATCTGATCGAGTTTGCTTTGGTTACGGACCATTACTGCATATTGGGTTGATGCTAGAATTTTTGGGTTTGTATCTGGTCATATGTCAAACTCAGTGCTTTGGCATATTTCTCATTTAGAGTTTAGTTAGACCTGGCCTATATGTCTTTGGACTGTGGAAGCATGCATACATGGGGAGAGGAAACAAACTCCAGACAAAAACAACTTGAAAGAAACAGTGCTAACCATTAATGATGATCAACATTGCATACAAGATGTTGAAACGCCAACCTTAGAATACAAACATGTAAATGATGATACCAGGGAAATTATATGGTAATCATTACCCGGACCACCCTCTCCACCACCTACTGCAGGGACAGCGGAGCACTTCCAGACTCATCCAGCTCTGTGGTCACAAGGACAGATACAGGAGATCATTCCTGCCCTCTGCAATAAGACTGTACAATAAATCACCTCTGGCCAAATCATTCACAAAACTATAAAACCGTTACACTGTTGTTGTTTGTTGTTTGGTTAAATCTTTGCACTACTGTTTAGTTTATTTAGTTCATTTAATATTATTCTATTTCATTGTATAAATTGTGCATTTTTATATCTACTATTTTTACTCTGTTATTCTTATTGTATATATTGTGTAGTATGAAGAGGTCAAATACATTTTTGGAAAAACATTTTGCTTTTTCTTTGTGAATTTAAAGTTATAATTTTATTGACATCCTTTGGAGCACGTATTGTATCAAGTCCTGTTAATAAGATAAGATAAGGTAAAATAAGTTAATCCTTTATTAGTCCCACAGTGGGGAAATTTACAGGATTACAGCAGCATAGAGACAGAGCAAAAAACAATGTATCATGTATTATGAATAAGTAAATAAGTAATAATAATAATAAAACAGTAATAATAATAATAATAATAAAACAGTAAAGAATATTAAATATAAAAAAGTAAAAAATACACAATAACTAAAATATTATATATACATACAGAATAATTGTTGTGTTGCAATATTATATATACAGACAGGATAATTGTCGTATATCTAGTATAAATATTAAGTCATTTTATTAATTTTTTTGTATAGCGTTTGCAAAAACAGTATATAGCCTACGAGTACATGCCTACTGTACATAACATTCGTGTGTGGGTGTGCTCACACTCATGTCCAGCAGGGGGCAGTAAACGATAACGTGGTTATTAAACGTAAGCTTGTTCTCCGCTCTCTCCTTCCCTCGTTGACTGACGCTCTGGCGGAAACTAACTCAGTCCAGTGTTTTCCGTAGTCATCGTTAACTAAGGCTAGCTGACAACGGCGAGTAGTGAACCCTCTCTCTGCACAAAGAAAGCCTTCCGTTTGTGTCTTTGTATCTAACCGTTCGAACCAAACATGCCACAAGAAAACCTGGAGGAAGAGGGTCTGCCCAAGAACCCCGACCTGAGGATAGCACAGCTCAAGTTTCTGCTCACTATGGACGGTCACCGACAGGACGACAAAGTGAAGACCGAGCTCATGGACGCTATCAAAGCTAACAGTGAGTTAGCATATCACACTGCGTTATGCGACTTGTAACGGTAGCTTTATAGTAGCATGGTCACAATAAACATGGTGCTGAGATGAATGTTTGCACACACGTTTTGTATTGGGTACGTTATTGTCTCGTAGACGCTGACAAATTACAAAAATGTACAACGATCATCTCAACCACATTAGCATGCTAGCTAACGCTACGAGCAGACGTCAGCTAACGTTAGCAGACAACCTGACTAAGGGTTGTTTGTTTAACTTTGCGCCACTACCTTTTTTTTAAATTCTCTCACATTTTTAAATTCTGTGTAATGTAGTTAGTCTTCCACTAGAAAGTACAGTGAATTACATTAAATATGTATTGTTTTGAGGAAACGTCAACATGAAACCTCACATAGTCGTAAATATGAGATGCATAACATGTAAGCTGTCATACAGTCCACAGGTTAAACGATCCTGTTTTCTGTCTTGTTTCAGACATGGCACCGTATTATGAAGGTCTGTGTAAGGATCTGAAGTGGCAGCTGGACGGGGATCTGGTGAGTAAAATGAAAAAGGCAAACGAGGAGGAGCTGAAGCGCCTGGATGATGTGCTGGAGGATGCCGAGAAGAGCCTGGGAGAGAGCGAGATACGAGACGCCATGATGGCCAGAGCTGAATATCTCATCAGAATTGGAGACAAGGTAACTTCCTCCTCATGAAGTCACTTGATATATGCATCTTTCTCATCAGCTTTACTATTTGTCAAAATGCACTACTGGAGCGATACTTAGACTGACCTATGAAAGAGATGCAGTTTTTACACCTGGCACCATTGATACTCCACATCCAGGATACATGTCATGGCCATATTCATGGGAGTAATGGTGCTCATACTATATGAATCTTTTCTACATGGTGTCCTTTTTTTGCCTTTATTTATGTTTACTGTGCATTTAGTGTGTGTTTGAATGCTAGGTCAATAACCCTAAACCATGTTATATACAATTGTGGGTACTTACTTTAAGTTTTTGAATGCCTGTTTTTGAAGACTTCCAGGCTCTTGCCTTACCATACGCTAGATAGTTCTCAAAGAATCAATTTACTGTTTGCTTTTTTCAAAACGGCTTCAATGAGCAACATTTAAAAAAATGGTTGATGAACAAACCAGTTGTGTAACATAGCGTGCATTCCTCTGATTTCATGTTTTTATGTACCTTCTTAAATCTTTAATATTAATTTTTCTGTGTAAATTTGATATGCCAGACTGAACAGCTTTGTGGTGTCCTCTTTGTTTACCTTTTTGTTTTTAAGCCTCATGGCGCATATCACTCACTGATACCGAGTTGTTGACTTGTTGGCTAGTTTCTCAATACCTATGCTGCTGCAATTAGAGTTGCTGTACATTCCTCTTAACATGACCAAGCATTATAGCACGGTGGTTTGCAGTTTCCCTCTGAAATAGTATATAGCGTCTTTTTTATTAGTTTATTTTTTTATTTTCGGTAAGATATATGTATTTACATGAAATGTTCACAGATAGTGTGTGTGTGTGTGTGTGTACACAGATTTGAGTAGTAGCAGATACATTGATGATGTTTGTCTTGTGCGTCCACAGGAGGGCGCCCTAACAGCCTTCAGGAAGACCTATGACAAGACGGTGGCTTTGGGACACAGACTAGATATCGTATTCTACCTGCTGAGGATTGGACTCTTCTACATGGACAGCGACCTCATCACACGCAACTCGGAGAAAGCCAAGAGGCAAATGCTCTTGATATCTTTGTTCTCAAACATCTCCACCACCCAGTCTCTGTGATCTTTTAAGTACTCATCTCTCTGTGCACCTATTTTCCACACAGCCTTATTGAGGAGGGGGGAGACTGGGACCGGAGGAATCGTCTGAAGGTCTACCAGGGCCTGTACTGTGTGGCCATCAGGGACTTCAAGCAAGCCGCTGAGCTCTTCCTCGACACAGTCTCCACCTTCACCTCCTACGAGCTCATGGACTACAAGACATTCGTCACCTACACGGTCTATGTGTGCATGATCGCCCTCAAAAGGCCCGACCTCCGTGAAAAGGTAGGAGGCTGAGGTTATGGTGCTGGCGTTGCATGTTTTCAGACGCACGTTTAAGTTTGCAGTATGACTGCAATGAAATGTGTTCCTCTTTAGGTAATAAAGGGAGCAGAGATCTTGGAGGTGCTGCACGGTCTACCTAATATTCGCCAGTATCTTTTCTCCCTCTACGAGTGCCGTTACTCCGTCTTCTTCCAGTCTCTGGGTGAGGAAGCATTTTCTTTTGACCGATAACAAACATTATCTGGTCACTTGTAGTGTTATTTTTGTGCATTTTAGTCACAGGCATTATGCGTCTGCTGTATTTTTCCTGCTCTGTCACATCGTGACTCTTCAGTAATGACCGTAAAACTTTGTTCTCTTTGTGCCACAGCCATGGTGGAGCAGGAGATGAAGAAGGACTGGCTCTTCGCGCCACACTACCGTTACTATGTGAGGGAGATGAGGATCCAGGCCTACAGCCAGCTGCTAGAGTCCTACCGCTCCCTCACCCTGGGCTACATGGCTGAGGCCTTCGGTGTCAGCACAGAGTTCATTGACCAGTGAGTGCCTTTACACCATGTTCATACACCTCATCCTCTGGAGACATTCTAAAAACGTATCTTGTACACCAGTTTAGCATCAATGTCGCTGCAGAAATCCTCGCTGAAGTTCTCTCCTTGAGGTTTCATGAGGGGGGTGAACATCTATTTTGACACAACAAACAGCGCTGTCCATTATTCTGAAACAGCGATATGCACATGTATCCCGGCCAATAATATTCTTGTTTTTTACTATTTTCTATACATACATAAAGCTTAATCAAAGGAGAATCATTGATTTTAAGAAAGCATGATTCGATGATCAATAGACGAGACTTGTTTCGACTATGTAACTTCTTAGTCGTAGACACCCCGAGCATTTCTGATTGGGAGTTATTTCCCAAATTCAATGGAGGGATTTGAAAAAGCTGAACTGTCAAAACAACACACAGGTTCAATAAATGGGAACCAATGACCAGAATTCTGTTCCCACTAAGCTTTACTTTTGCAGTGATACAATTCTTCAATAAAACTAATTTGTTGATGAACACATTTTCCTATAAATTGTTCAGTAAAAGTCCCGTTATTGTGTTTATTTAAAAAGCTTTTATTTTAAAGCAGCAAAATCAGGAAATGTTGGGTTTTCATCAACAGTAACTTAAAGCGACCCCAGTTTTCCTCCTCTCTTCCCTTTGGTCTCACTCGGGAGAGGAGCTCTCGTGTGGGGGGGGGGGGGGCAATGCGAGACCTGCTTTTGATAAAATGTCCAGAATGTGCCCACATGCTGTCCACACTTCACTGAGATCTGATTTCACCTCCGCATGTAGTCTGGCTTATCGGATTATCAATGCGAGCAATATTCAACCTCTGCGCGTACAGACTTGACAGTCGATGCGTCCTGGCATGATTGGATGAAAAGACAAGTGTAACCACAGCCGCAGTCACAGATGTTTTTCTTTCTTCTTCCTCAGGGAACTCTCCCGATTCATAGCTGCTGGACGTCTTCACTGCAAAATTGATAAAGTCAATGAGATTGTGGAAACCAATAGGTAATGTTGGCATTCTTCAAACCTCAATACTTCTCCAAATAACTCTTGTGAGTAAAGGCAGAACTCAAAATCTCATCCGTTTCTTCTTTTCAGACCCGACAGCAAAAACTGGCAGTACCAAGAAACCATCAAGAAGGGCGACCTGCTGCTGAACAGAGTCCAGAAGCTGTCGAGGGTTATCAACATGTAACCGTGGTAGTCAGATTTTTATGCAAGTGGGACTTGCATCATTCTTCTTGGTATACCCAAACCAGTAATTTGTCAGACAAAGTCACTCTTATATTGTGTATATAATAAAAATTTGTTTAACTGTTGACATTACGTTTCTCTAGGCTGTTTTTTTTTTTTATGCCTCCAAGTCGACGAGAGCCGCGGCCAGGAGCATCATGTTGTTCGGGTTGTTTGTACGTCCATCTGTACGTACTTCTCTGGCAGAATAGTTATTGTATCTCAATGGGACTTTTCTGGTTAGATAAAGAATAAATATAAAAACTCAATGTGATATCTTTGGAATCGCAAAGAAATTTGATCACATCTGCCACTAGGGAGGGGAACCGGAACCCCGCTATTCCATCTTCACTGGTTCTAAATTTTTAAGATCTTAGTGTTGATGAGCTTCAACGTTATCTGTTCTTTTTACTGTAATTTATTATCACCACACAGCCTCTCTGCTCGGTTTCAGGGCTGAGCTCCAAACACACACACAGCAAAGTCGACGAATGTCAGAGCAGACGGGCTGCGGTGGAGACACTGATGTGAACTTGAGTTGATGCCAACTACGCTTGTTACTGCGTTCTTGCATTTCAAGTTTCTAAACAGACTTTTAACATTTGAAGTTCCCAGAAAAGTCTATGCCAAGATATCCGCTGACAACATCGGAGCCTCAGAAAAACAGCTCCTTGCCCCCAGAGGCCTATCCGGTGCCAGACTGACAGCCAACGGGATCTGAGATTGTATGACCTACTATTCTACCAATTTCATGGCACGTTACTTTTTTTTTATATACCATCACTTTTTATGGCATAACATACTATACTATGACATCTTTATTACTTTACTCAGACTTTGTATGACATCTAAAGACATACTAACTACACTATGACAAAGTATGACTTCATATACTCTATACCAGAGGTCTTCAACAGGGGTCCATGGAGGTACTGCAGGGGGTCCACGAAATTTTTGGTTGATTAGACATGAATCTGTCCATTATTTTAATATTTCAGTATTGTATGCAAGACAACAGGTATGTTTATGCATGGCAGTGGCACTAATAGGCCATCACTCATTTTCATTTCCACATTTATGTTTAAAATGAAAACAATTTGAATAGCTTGTATGCATGATTATCATGCAATTGACAGACAATGTTGATATTGGTATCAGCTGACAAGGTATGTTTCTAAATGGCAGTGGCACGGCCACCCTACTCACTGTACCTTGCACATGTTTAAAATAAAAACATGAATATATGAACCTGTGTATGATTTGAATAGCTTAGTATTGGATGCACAATAAAGAGGTTTATACATGGCACTAGGCCCAGTTTAATATAAAACACAATTTTATACAATATATATATAGTCGGGGGTCCCTGCTCCATCTCTATCAGTTTGGGGGTCCTTGGCCTGAAAAACGTTGAAGACCCCTGCTCTACTATAGAATGTGGAAAAAAGTTATAGCACAGCATGTCATTTAATGACAAATTATACTATGGCTTTGTTATGACATACTTTATTAGGATTTTTATATTTTACCGTGCTGTGTCAAAAAAAACGAACCCTTTAGTATGTCATAAAAATCTAAGTATAGTATGCAATAAATTATCGTAAAAAATCTACTTTTTCAAAAGCGTCAGTCTAAACAAAGTGTATAGAATATCGTTAAAGTCATAGTAAAGTGTGTCACTAAAAATTCATAAACAGTCATAAAAATGTCATTAAGTAATTGTATAGCAGGCAACGAATTTACTGACTTTTTTCTGACATACTTTGGCAATTTGCATTGCTAGAGTAGAACTTTTTTACAACAGTTTTTCAAAGACTATACTTTGGAGTTTTTAAAGACATATTGTATAACAGACTATACTATGACTTTCAGATGACACTCCCATTGTTCTGAATGAGATATATCAAGAATGCCTTAAGGGTATTTCATTACCTCGTGCACTTCCACTTGGACCAAAGGATGAACAAACAACAATTTGGTGCTCAGACGTCAAAGGCCAAAGTCACTGTGACCTCACCAACATGCTTTTGGCCATAACTCAAGAATTCAAATGCTAATTATGACAATTTCACAACAATCTAATAGGATAAAAATGATGAAGCGATGTTCTGTACCGACATGGACGTGAACGACAACTTGACTGGTTGACAGAGGCATCCAACCACGAGGCGGTAATTGTAACGTACTTTAGGAAAGAGGCAGAGACGTCATTTCATATAAATAGCAGTATAAATTATTTTATTTACAGAAACTTGTTACAAAACAAATATACTATACAATCTTTTTTCTTTAAATATTAATTCTAACCTATGTTTTGTTCATGAATTACATAGCAGCCAATACATAAGTCCAGCTGAAAATGATTTTGATAATGTATACAAAAAAAATCTATACACGCTTTTACATAGTATGAATGGTGGATTTATTGTTTCCTCCCAAACACGAGCTGTATTCTCTCTCACTTTCACATTCCAAGTCTATGGTGCTATTAAAAAAAAAAACTTCCTCGCGACGTTTCCATCTACTGGAAACAACGTCAAGATGTCAGTGGAGTTTGAGGGTAAACAAAACACTTGATTGAAGGTTTTTACGTAAAAATCCCAGTAAACCAGAGAGGACGTAAGCCGCACACACACAGAGGCTATCAAAATCTCCACGTCTTGTCTGGAAAACTTTTGACCCCTCCCAAATAAAACAAAATAAAAAAACAAAACCCCCTCACCAACACAACACTTAAGTTTTTCATACTGGGCGGCTGACAATCTCAGGTTTTACCAGATTTAGGGTTCATAGGCAGATTTAAAAGCAAACGCCTAAATGCTTCCAACATTCAAGTAAAGGTAAAACAACCCAAAGAACACGGTCCTCAAACAGTCAAGGGTGAAACAAATTCAGGCACTTTCTTAATTTCATACTTCTTTTAAAAGCTGCAAACTATTTCTTTAAAAGCTGTGATTGAAATTACTTTGTTTGGCAACGACGACGCAAGCAGTTGGACTGTTTGTTTTGTTCCTCTTCCTTGCAATGATTGCTTAAGTCCCTCCAGCCTTTATAAAAGAACGCAAGTTGTTTCAATCGTGAAATGTGTTTTTAAGGTCTACAAAGTTGTTTGACTGGAAAGTTAATGGAAACTGGTTCGACAATGGGGCACAGCTTCAAGCCTGCAGGACCTTTCAAAATCACAGGCTAATTGGGTCATATGGTAACTTTTTGTTGTTGTTGTTGTGTTGATTCATAGGCAACGTAAAATATCTTGTAAAAGCACATGTGATTGAGACCTTGAAAAGTGAATAAAGGTATCCTGTCATACAGACACATGCTACAGTGGCAATACTTCACCTTTTGATACTATGAGGATCTCAGTACATGATTCATGAGATGCTTCAGCTTCTACATATAGGCATATTGCATTCTATAGACTTGGCAGTGAACCACTTCAAATAATCAAGTTCTCTGACTTGTTATCTTTTTTTTTTTTTTTTTACTAAATAAATAATTTTTCTTTTTTTAAATTTAAAAAAACAAAAAAAAAGATTGTACCAAAAAATTCAGCGTGTACGAAAAATGCCTGTGCAAAAATACATATTTCACTATGTACAATTTAACAAAATACGTATTCTCAAATAGGGATACTCCAATACTTGTTTGATACATTAGGCTACGGGAAATAAAAAGCTAAATTAAGAATCTTAAAAAAAAACAAATTGTCTCCTACTTTTCCACACTGACATCACTGGAGGTTCCATAAATCAACAGGTGTTGCCAAAAGTTTTAATATGTCCGGTGAAGCCATCTCCATGAATCTGGCACCATAAAACCCACTCAAGACCACTAAAAATAAGCAATCATCCCGACAAGTATTGCCTGATTTTAAGACTCCATTTTGACAAAGGAATAGAGTATAATGCCTGGTTATCCATTCTAACTGTGACAAATCCTTTCTCAACACACACCAACATAGTGTTACGGCGAGGCATTGGAACTGTAACACCCAGTGCTTGGGTAGTGGTTACACACAGGAGGGACAATCAAACCCACAGAAGACAGGTGACGTGCATAAAGTTTGCTCCAGTTAAGACGTACCATACCTGATTCCCTATGTAGGAAAAATAAACATTACAATTCACATCTGCCCACAACAGCTGTGGATTCCACGCAGCTGAATGGGGTAAAAAGTAGGTAAGTTATGGCAATAATATTAAGGTTTGCACAGATTTTCTTCATATCCACACAGGCAATGCACCATGAATGCTTTATGAGCAAGACTGCCCACCTTTTTGTTTAAAAAAAAAAAAAAAAAAGAAGAAAAAAGTAGTTGGCAAAGCTGATAGCAGCTTTTGGCTCGCTTTGTGACAACTAAGCAGTGCCTGTGGAGAAAGTAGTTTTTTTTTTTAGTTCTGTTCACAGTTGGGGGTAGGTCTACTGTGGCGATCATCTTTGAACAATGAAAAGATTCAGAAAATGAACAGGTGTCCCCTCGAGACAAAGTTATCGCTCTGCCAGAAGATTCAATCAAATGGGCACATCAGGCGTCCTTTTCACATTTGAAAGCACAGCTGTCTTTCACCACATCTACAAAGACTCTTTGTAGTTCAGTGTAAAAAGCTCATAGGAAATCATAAAAAGGTAACACTTGCATAATTATTCTGGGTAATAAAAGAATTGACCAGATCGTCTCTACGGGCTCCTCTCAGGCTACTGCGTGTAACTCCAAGCTAATCAAACGTGTCGCCAGAGAGTCAAACTAATGAAAAGTGAAACAACAAGGTGATTGTGTGTTGTTTAAGGTGTTTGCAAGTAACAGTTTGCTGCTCCTCCTCCTCCTCCTGCTGCTGCTGCTGCTGCTCTCCTTCCAAGGCTTCTGAGATCAGGCGCTGGGGGTGTAATTAAGTTGGAAATTCCAGTAGTCCAGCAGAATCTGACATGAGAAAAGTTCTCTTACACGCACGCACATTCGCACACTCATTCTTTAACAAACACGGAAGAGATCGGCTTGTTGTCTCCCCAGTTGCTCGGTGTCATGGCGGCTTGTTGCAGCAACCCTTAACCTGAACCCAATGAGCTTTGAACCGCAGTTCAAGAGACCCCTGGCTGTTGCTATTGATCCTCCTACTTCAAGACAGGAAGACCTCTTAGAATACTGGGACAACACATGCGTGGGGGGTCCATGGCTCGCTCTTTAGACCCCTGGCAATCCACGCTATACATACAGTGCCAATGCACCCTTCCTCCCAACACACACACACACACACACACACACACACACACACACACACACACACACACACACACACACACACACACACACACACACACACACACACACACACACACACACACACACACACAATACACATGGCTTTGGGAGAAATAGTAAGGACCACATTGACTTCACTGGGCAGTCCAGATCATCTCCACCCTGAGGATTGTGGGAAGCTGAGAGTAATGTGGGTTTGATTTTAGAAGGCCTTGTGAAGTCCAGAGCAATATGCGAAACTGCTCCGGACTTTTCCCCGTCCGCCTGCCGGTTCCATACACAGAAGCCGGACACCGCTGTCAGGGACGAGCCTTTGGCTGGAGAAAAAGGGAGAGAAAGAAAACATCAGTATGAAAATCAATCATCAGCAAGTTCAAAGGGTTGTAATTGTGAAATGTATCCTGGTAGAAAACCTTAAACAAAAAGTGTAAAAACAATTGGAGCATAAAAAGTGTTTTGTTTACTAGCACGCTTCGGGTAAAGATATAAAGCTCTACCGGTGTGAACGTCCGTCAGTTTAAGTGAATTTAACCAACAAGCTGAATCCATGAAAAAGCTGCGACTCTTTACAGAAGTAAGAAAATTCAAAATACCATTTACATTTGTAACTACGCTAATAACTAATAATACAGCTTTGAAAGAGAGCTTTTCCTAACAGTGTAGCTTCGCTTCATATGTTGATTATAAAGATAGTTAAAAAACAAAACAATCTAATGTCATTGTTAATACTTTATTTATGTCTTTAACCGTAAAGATAACTTCCCATTAGCCCCAGATGTTTGTGGGATAATAAGCAAGTGCTGTAGTGGATGCAGATCTGTCTTAGAATACGGAAAGTAAACCCCGAGAACAATCTTGGATTTTCAGATAAATGAAAGAAATGCTGAATGAGCGGTTGTGTTGCCCGACAGAAGCTAGTGTAACAGAAGCTAGATCGGATGAGACGTCATGACTTGGACAAGTTGGTCAATCTCAACTTAAAGTCGGTATGAAAAGTAAAAGTTTCAGGGTCCTGGTATTGTACATGCTGTCTCACTGCCACACTTTCATGTCTTACTGGAACACTAACATGCATCTTGATTGGTACAGTACAAAACCCACCTGATGTAAATGGGAGTTGTTTGGTAAACCCGGCGTCCCTGGAATACTTCGCCCATGCTTCCCGTGGATGTTGTTAATGGCAGGTGACTTGGCCACTTTGGGTCTACCTGGTCCAGGCCCCACTCCCCCTCCTCCCCCCCCACCACTATTAATGCCGCTGGAGGCGGGGGAGCTTTTGCGCTTCTTGCCCTCCAGGCGCCCATCTGTGGAGTGGTGGCTGAAGTTGGTGTGGTGGTCAGATGAGGATAAGGACTGGTGGTGGACAAAAGGTCCCAGGGAAAGGGTGGAGTCACTGCTGTTCATCACTACGCTCATGCGCTTGATGGATTCTGCAGGGCTGCCCGAGGGAGGACCTCGTGCTGGCGGCCCCGAGGAGCCGCCTGCTGAACCTCCAGAAGGCTCAGCCTTGAGGCTGAGTGAGTTAGTCCGCACAGTGGGGCCACAGTTGAGCCCCACGCTGTGGACTCCGCTGTGGGAGGAAGATAGCGACGATGACGATGTAGGACCTAATGAGCCGTGGTGGTAGGTGCTCCCTGAGCTGCCAACATTCGTACAGTTCTTCTTGAAAGGGGAGGTGGCGGAAGAGTAGATGGCATTAGAAGAGGAGGATTCAGAGGGGCCATGGGATGAAGAGAGTATAGAGCTGTTCTTCCTCTTCTTCCCCGAGCTGAAGCTTGTGTTGCTACTGTTACTGTTGGCTCCACTGCTGCCCCCACCAATGGAGTTGGGGATGAAGGGTATAGAGGAGCTAGAGATCTCCTTGGGCCTGAAGGATGACGACGACTTGGTAGTGCTGCTGCTGGAGGAACGGGACTTAAGTGCCCGGCCTGAGGCTAGGGAAGGAGCTGAAGAAGAAGAGGAGGACAAGTGGGCTGAAGGCATCTGCGGCGACGAAGACACTTGTCGGGCCTGCGTAATGCCGTAGGCCGGGTGCTCAGCCCCGCCCTGAGGGGAGCTGCGGGCATTTAAGGTGGTCCCATATGAGAGCACAGACTTGCCCTCGTACGATTGGCTATAAGGAGTCTGGGGCAAGGTGGCAGGGGGGCCCAGGAAGCCTGAAGAGGGGGTGCTACCGTGGGAATTTGTGCTTGTCCTATGGGAAGGTGCAACGGAGGAGGAGTTCTCCAAGGCCAAGGGGATTTTCCTGCAACAGGGAACAATAACATTCATTAGCTCCAACTTTTAATAGTTCAAGAATGCTGACCGTAAAAGACAAGGAGGCCAATCATTACGCGCTTCGGCCATAATTAAATCCAGACAGACTCACTTCCACATCTGAGAGTTGACGTGTTTGTCCATCATCGTGGTTAGGGCACATCGCACTTTGTCCCATCGCCTGTCAAAGGAGTAGCAACCTCTCCCTAACAGTCGACTTCCAAATGTACAGTACTGGGAACAGAGAGGGGGGGGGGGTACCAACTATCAGTACATCATGAATCAATCATAACAAGCAAAAAGTACTTACAATTTCTGTGAAATCTGAAACGCATAAGGGATTTTTTTTGCTTGCTTAAAAAAAAAGTAGTTGCACGGCTAATCAGAGACCAGTGGTGGTAGGGTGCACTTACAGCTGCCGGTCGGGGGTGATAACCTGAATAGTGACAGTCCAGTTTGTCAGCGCTGTCCTCCCGCTCCTCGTTCTCTCCCTCGTCACTGGAGGGTCGAGAAAACCCACCAGGGGTAGTATGAGCTTGGTGTGGTGACTCGTGGACTACTGCAGGGTCTCCGGGGGTACCACCTCCGAGACTGCTGTTTAGTCTGATGGACAGATAGTGTGGCCGATCATTTTCAACTTTAAATCATAAAAAAACGGTTGAAGAGAATCATACAAAATGGTTTGTTTCACCTCTCAGTTGATCAAGACTAGTTTGTCGGGTGTCACTACACGCAATACATACAAAGAACAGATCTGGGGCAGAACATACCGTGGAAGACCAGGGCTGTGAAATTTGGGCTTGCAGAGTGGCAAAGGCTTAGTGGCGTCTGGGGCAGGGCCGTTCCCATGAGCGACCTGGTGGGCGTCATGGGCAGCAGCGAGGTGGGAGGAGGGGTGTGGGTCCCTGAGAGAGGTATTTTGCTGGGAATGGGGTTGGTGGAGCTCTCTCTCCTTCTCCTTCTCCCTTGTTCTGTTCTTGTGCTCTGCCAGCAATGTGTCAAAGCGCTTCCTCCGCCCTGGCACCGCCCTCCGCTGGCTTAAGGAATGTGTCTGGTGGGACATTAGAAAAGATCCAAAGTCAGAATTATTGTTTGGGAGGTGATGGGATGTTATTTTAACTCCAATGTGTACATGAGTGATACATCTCTGAAATGTTTTGAGAATATATGGCATGTGTGTGTGTGGCATTGCTGAAAATAATCACAACCATCCTTTCAAAAACTGGTAGTATTTTAAGTGTTAATTATGGTCAACAAATTCCACATAAAGGCCAACACCAACAATGCCATAGAACTCCATCATTGTCATAAAACTATTAAAACACTGTTGCACTGGCTGACATGTTCCTTCATTACAGTACATTGAACACAGACACTATAGTGTATTTAGAAACACAGAGAGCAGAGATGTTCTGTTAATTCAGTTCATAGGTGCTGTGAAAAAACACTTGTAATGACAGGGAAAACACAGATTTTCCAAAAATTTCATTCACATTTTGGAAAAATTCCGAGATATTCCGCGTTTCACAATTTATCCCATTCTTATCATCAAATTCTGTGACTGTCAGAGTTTTACACAGAAATCATAGGGCCCTTGTTAGCTTTTAAGGGAACACTGTGTAACATTTAGGATGATTAAGTGGAATATTATATGCCAGAACTATGTTTTAATTAAAAGTATATAAACGCTGAAGACGCGTGTTTTCGTCAGCTTAGAAAAAGCCATTTATATCTATGTGTAGTTAACAGTTTAGCTCTTGTAAACTTTTCTGCTGACTAAGACAAAGCAGCCAAAATGACTTGATATTATCCGACGTCTGTGTTCTTCGTTCTTAATAAACGTCACTCAGAAATGTTGTTTTATTTTATTAATCTTTTAGATTTGTTTCCAGTGAGATATTAATGACTTTATGAAGTGACTTTGCTGTGACAAAAGCAGAGGGACTGCTTACCTTGCATGTTAGGGATCTTGTGCATGGTTTCCGAGTGGTCACATCCACAACGCCACAGTGGGCATCGGCATTGAACTCACGCTCTGAAGGCACAGGAGAGAAGTGAGGGAGGAGAAAATTGTTACTTACATACATTGTGACAAATTCAACTGTTCTGATAACTCGCGTCACTGCAAGTTGTGTTACGTAAAATATCTTAGATGAGTCATGGTCTTTAAAGCTGATGGGTGTGACGACGTGAAGACAGGTAGCTGTTCTAGTTGGTAACTTCCAAGAGTTTTTGGTAAACTTTAATACTTGTGGTAAATATACTGATATCCTGTGGGTAACACGGGCAATATAGATGTTTGTTGTGATCAACGGAATAGATTACTGATGTCAGGTCTTTACACAATGGGATGTCACGCAAGATTAAGATCAGAGAAAACAAAACATTTTAGGCAAAAACAGAAATATGTTGTATGAAACAGTATAAGAATACTCTGTCATAATCAGACCTGACAATACCCATGTTGACGGCACAAAACCTGAACAGCAGTTTCACTTAATTTCCTCTCCAACTGACCTGTCACTCTCCTGTTAAGGTGGCGCCTGCTACTGGCACTGCTGCTGCTGTCCTGCTTCTTGTCTGAGAGGACTGAGAGGTGGCCCTTGCCGTTGGGAATCGGACCCGGGACCAGTAATGGAGGCTTTGGTATGGAGGGACAGTTAAGGCCTGGTTTAAGGGCTGATGATGAGGAAGCGGAGGTGGTGATGGTGGTAGTGTTGGAGCTCACAGTGGTGCTAGAGGAGGATGTAGAGGAGGATGAGGTGGTGGCTGGGGCAGGTGGGGCCTGCACCAGCTTAGCGGACGAGTCCACCCTCAGATGCATCTTCTCCACCTTGACAGCCGGGGTGAGGCTGGAAGAGAAGGTTACAGAGATGAAGAGCGCAGCAAGGAGGAAGCTGAGAGTTAGAAACGCGGAGCCAGTGAGAAATGCATGGTAAGAGACAGATGTGTACGTATGGAGGGGGCTGGGAGGACAAAACATAAATCTATATGATCCATCAGTTATCAAAGACTCTGGTAATAAAAAAAACAAAAACAGGTGTCAGAATATATGACTTTTCTCTGGACCGATCCCGAGCACAGATCCTGGACGAAATAAGAGATTTTGATAATAATGTCACCGTACTGCACTTACAACTCTTCTTCAATTAGACTGCAGCTTAAATGAGGAGGAACATTTCAAACACAAGTTGACTTCTCAAAGACTATGACTGTAAGGATACAGAGTGGCGTTAACCAGGCAACAAGCAGAGATGTCTTTTTTCACCAAATTAACGGTAATCAATTACAGCGGAGTAAATATTACAGGCAACTGAAAATGAAGAATCGGTGGCTCAAACTTTTATATTGCTATGAACCCGATTAACTGTTCAGCCCTGTTCTTGGTCTACACCGGCAAATTGCCCAACCCTGGCAACACACTTTACTTACATCTTGTCCAGCTGGGGTGTCCTGAAGGGTGCAAAGGGGGTTCTTCGCTGAAAGCCTGGCAGCTTCTCTTTGGCTGGTTTGACGAGTTTGGGATTGGAGGACGACGACGCTGAAGATCCAGCGGTGGAAGGTCGGCTAAGGATGACTCCACTTGCCAGTCCAGCTACAGGCCCCGAGCCCAGCCCGGGCCCAAGTCCGCTGGTCCTGTTCCTGCCCGACACGGGGAAGGGGGCGGTGGAGGCTGGCTTGCAGGCCGAACTGTGTCTTCTCTCTGGAGCGACAGTACAAACCAGGCTGGCATTAAAACATAATAATGAACTCAATTCGATGATCAGGGTGAGGCATCACAAAGCTTTGACCCAGCACTATAAGAAAAGGTAAGACACGTGGGAACATAGAAATCCTCCTTTGACAGTAGTGAGCAGGTTACCGCGACAACAAATAAGCAGCATTTGTGATTCATGCCAACTCAGTCTGAAATAGAAGCAGCCAACAGGTCAAGAACTTAATTTCCTGCCTGAGCTTCTAACAACCTCCACTGTGCAAACTGATAAAAGGCAGTTTGACAGCAGAACAGGTTAGGGTTGTACCGAGATGTGGACGAAAAGCCAGAAATAGATGAAAGGAACAACATTTTCATCGCTAAGTGCTTGCATCCAAAGCTAAATATATATTTTCCCCCCATGGTGCACCACGGTTTCCAAACATCATCGAACATTGGTCTGTTGCGAGCGCACCCACAATAATTACAGAAGGGTTTGGGGTTTTCAAAGGAAGCTCTCGCTATTTTTAGTAACCGCATACAACTATGAAATGGCACGCTCAAAATAACTTCATTGAAATTATCACTACAGCTCCACAACACAGACGCACAGAGACTAGACTTTCTTTACTGTCACAGCTGAAACAACCCAGGGAAAAGGCAAGACAGCAACCGTATGATGGCATTTTATTATATTCAGAAGTTACTGTAACTTGCATCAAAGTATTAAATCTTGGCCAGGCAGCGGCTCCCTAACAGATATACTGGGCCCCCTGGGGTCACACAGACAGACCTGCTGCTCTGACCATAAGTGGAGAGAGAGAGAGACCGACAGACAGAGAGACAGAGCACAACATGTCGTACTCTAGAAACTATAGCGACCGGAGGAGAAAACAAACAGCATCACAATATGCATTGCTATGCCCGTTAGGGACAAGTTAGCTGTTAGCAAGCTGATCACCCAGTTATCCTATTCTTTCTGCTGATGCCTCACATCTTATTGCCTGTATCCACTTTTGTCTTCAAAGGCTACATCCACACTACTACGTTTCCATTTTAAAACACACATCTTTTGCTACGTTTACACCGAGCGTCCACACTACAGAGTTGTAGAGCACCGAAGACGAAGGAGTTTAGAAACGCTACCAAAAGCCGGGTAAGTTTAAAAACTCAGAAGAAGGTTTTTCGGTTCAGCAGCTTATAAAAACTTAGTTTGGGGTTCTTTAGCCTGTTGGTAGAGAACTTTCCACCACAAAGCAATGTTCTGTTTGCTAGCAGGCGAAAGTGACAAGGAGGCACCTTCACACTATTCAAAGTCAACGAAGAGCAATGAACCGTATTTCGCCTTCCATTGCAAACATAAAGTGAATGAAAGAGGATACAGCTTCAGGAGCACAAACAATAATCTGTGTCAGCAGCAGCTAGCTAACGTGGTAGTTGTTGTTGGCCTAGTTAGCTAAGCTTTTACTGGGCTAACTCCATGGAGTAGCAGGAAAACCGGGCGCCGCAGGCTAAAGCTCAGCAGGTTATCTGCAAACGAGCTTGTTGCTGCAGAAACAGTGTAGGGGATGCAAACACACAAACACACATGCATGGGCACGGAGCTAGCACTCCCTATTTCCCTCAGCGCCCAACACACACACACACACACAAAAACACACACACCTTCAAACTGTATAGCCTTCTTCCAATTTCCATTTTTAGGCAGGAAAAACCTCTAAGAATGCCCTCTTCTTATCTAAGGAACTGTCTCTACACACACCCATTCACGACACACTCCAGATACCTTCCCTCCCTTTCTTTCGCTACCTCCTTCCCCCCGCTGTCTTGTCCTGTCCCGGTCATAGTCAACAGCACACAAACTCACACCAGGAAACCACAGCGTGACACTCAGTGCTCTGTCCACAAAGCACTGCACTGAGAACAGAGAGACAACACCAGCGGCAGCATAAAAGAAGAGTTTGGCGTGGAGGAAATAGAAACGGTAGACACAAGAAATAAGAGGAGCCTTAATGTCCTCTATCACACCGTCAGTTGGCTCAGTGCTAAGGGGAATCCCTGGCTGTTTGATGGCCTTACTACCATCTCAACAAGCACCATGTTCAAGCCGCTGCATGAGCTGGCCTCTGTCTTCTTGTCAAAATAACATAAACACTATGGTTAGTTTACTTGCCATCTAAGCTCAAGGCGCATGATCCCATAATGTGTGTTTGTGTGCGTTTGCTCAGCCAAGGCAACGTGTGTGAGCAGAGCTGTTGGGAGACGGGAAGCTTCCCGTTCTGCGGCGAGCGTCACCCCTGCTGGGATCAGCCTCAGCCGAGAAGCACAAACCCCTAACGGGAGACAGATGGGCTCAAAGAAGCGTGCCAAAATCATATTGATACCATCTCAACGATGTCGAGATCAGTGCCTTTGCCCCGCGTTAACGCCACATGAGGTCGTCTTATAATGACATCAGAGGGAGGAAGACAGGAGGAAAATCCCAGCAAGGGCACTCCTACTCTGTATGGCCATGTGTAGCAGCATTGCCACAGAGTTTTACTTATTAAGGCCGTTCTCCTGTGTGGGGCTGAAACAATTAGTCAATCGAAAGAAAATGACTCACCAACTATTCTATTAATTGTTTAAATAATATATCAAACAAAAAATAGCAAACACTATTTTCTGACATTTTCTAGACGAATGGATTTGGCGATGCATCTAAAATGAATAGTCACATTATTCAAAATCAATCATTAGCTGCAGCTCTATTGCGGTGCTTACAACCCCTACTTGAATGGAAATTAAAGGAGGCACCGTTAGCTGCTTGTTTGTATAACTAGTGCAGTGCATTCTGCACAGTCTGCATTCACAACACCACCCTGTTAAAGATGTACGGCAGCCACCTGCTGGGATTTTGTCAGTACTGTTTTACCTAATAGGCACTGTAATCCCCTCCAATGAAACATCCCCATGCAAGCAAGACAACTAAACTGTAATAGTCATAAGTAATAGTCTGGTCTAGACAGGCTTGCATCAGTCTATATTGTTTAGCAGTGTGGGAGGAACCGTCTCTTTGAATATTGTAATAGTGGCAAGGACAGTTCCAATGGGAGCCATGTGCCATTATACCCCCCTCTAGTGGCTGACAACTGTAACTGCTGACACACTTCATGGAGAATCCACACCACTGACAGGAACAAAAACCCAACAACAATTTAGGACAAAAAAAAGACACAAACTATAAGAAGAGAATGTTATCCGATGTGTGATTCAGATGCTGGGAGTGAGAATGTAGTGACGGGACAAAAACGGGTGCTAATGAGGGTTGAAGCCATCCGACTTCTCACATGAACAGACTTCATGTCTTCTTAAATTGACTTAATTTACAAAAGATTAATATACGTTCTTACGGTAAAACATGTCAGTCTTACATGGCAGGACATGGTAGATGTCACTCTAACATGCAGCATTTCAGGAAAATGAGATTGCGAGTGAACAGACAGCTTATTTCTTTCAGCGACTGTGGGCGTTTGTGAACTTGCCGTTAACACCGTCAAGTTTAAAGAGAGACCCACAGTGATGCAGTCACTCTATTTACAGATCTATAATTCATCCATTTACTCTAGCACTATATTCACAGATCCAGCTCAACTACTAAGCACGCACACACACACACACACACACACACACACACACACACACACACACACACACACACACACACACACACACACACACACACACACACACACACACACACACACACACACACACACACACACACCTAAAGTATTAACAGAACTAGAAATCCTATCCGAGCTGTACATGTTTTAAAAAAAGTACATTAGCGCGAAGACCGAGACAGTCGCATAAAATATTAACGGGGGAATTGTAAACACACACAAGTGAGGCAGTGAGTTAAATAAATAAATAAATCAAAGTCGGTGGCGTCTGATCTCGGGTTACTGTGCAGAGAAGGAAAAGTGGAGGGGGAAAACAAAGGCGGAGGGGGAAGTGATACCACAGAGTGTGTCGATGTGTGAAATATCACCACCAGCCATGAAGTGGTATATGGTTCCTTACAGATGAAGACTACTTTGTTACATTTCTTCTTCACCGATCTACCGCCTGTACCGTCTACATCCACTCGCTCATGTAAGTGTGTGCATGTGCATGACACTTACCGTAGTGTGCTTGGAAGGCCTGGGGCTTGACTACCTGGCCGCAGTGGTTGCACATCACCAGGTAGAAGTCGTCCTGTGCGGGGCATTGGCCGAATATGGGCATGTCTGCACACAGGGGAAGAATCAACCAGATAGGAGACAAGTCAAGGAGAGGCAAATAAAATAGACCTACATTCACCTGGTGCTCCAGTTGGCAACAGACTCTGATTCTTCACCGAAACATCCATCATTTGTTGTCATAACACTGCTGCAATAGCTCAAGATAGGGTAACTTCAGTTTATCAGCTTAACATCTAGAAGGAAACCTGGTTATAATAAATGTACACATCCTCGTGTTGCACAACACACGCATGAAAACGCATAACCATATAAAGAATCTTAAAAAACTGAAGCGCTCACTCAATGGAAACTGTCGAGCGAAGTCTTTGCATGCAGATACTGATCAAGAAGTCATTTCGTTTTATGTGACAGTAAACAGAGTATCTTTGGGTTTTGGACTATCAGTCAGATTAAAACGAGGAATTTGAACTCAAACAATTAAAATCAACAATAAAATATTCCAATCCACGAATGAGATCCTATTCTCATGAGTCAGGACTCGTCTGAAACCTCCTCCCCTAAAACCAGCCCACGCTTAACACAAGACGGCGTTATGGAGCAATGATTTAAATGTGGAGGCACACAAAAGGGTCACGAACCCAAAAACCCTTTGACAACTCAACGCAGTGCGACTTTCAGGTGCACGATCGTAACCAAAAAACATAAGAAGCATGACTTCCGAGGTACGGCATGTCTGCAGCTGCCGCATCTCAGGCCCACAAATTGTACGAACCGAGCCTCGCACTTCGCAAGCCACTCTAGGGCAAACGGAGGGAAGTGCCGCTACTCACCAGAATGTGATCAAAATTTACCCTGGCGCACGGAACCAGAAACCCCCTAATTAAGGAGGCTAATTAAGCGATTTGCCTGGGGCGTTATGATGAGATGGGCAGAAGACAGGATACAAGAGGAGAGAAGTGGAGCCCCTACTCAATATGTACTCCACCAGGGCCGTCAAGGGTTCTCCAAACGCCGCTAGACGAGTCTGGACGCGATGAGGGCCATTAAGCAAAGCCCATATAACAAGGGGCCGACCTGGCGGGATTCCCTCTCGGTGAGGTTAGTGGCAGTCTTGTGTGGGTGAATTGACAAGCCTGATGCTACTTAATGCATGTCAATTGTCTGAAGCCACTCTGCTAAGTGTCTCCTTCAACAGCCGAGGAGCAAAAAGACTGATTCTCACAGCGGCCGGTGACTGCCAAGGAAAAAAGGCAAACGTCTTTACTTAATGGACAAAGGCATGTCAATTATACAGAGCTTGAGTTGGGAAGCACACTGCTGATGTGCACAAGCGAGGGTCAGACTACTATTCAAAAGAGAACAAGTGCAGAAATGTGATGCGGAGGGCAGCACTCACTGGTTGCCACTTGCGCAAGCCATTAAAGCAGAAGTTAGAAGCTTGCCTAACTTCTTGGTTCTACACGTCTGTATTAATCCAACCATGAGCCAGTCTCCTGTCCCAGCAGCAAATTTAAGTTATGAGAGAGCACACATACTTGCTCAATCGATAACCTCCCATGTATTCTCCATTAAAACTTCTCTCGGATCCGTTATTGAAACAGGCCAAGAACTGTGGCGTCCAACAGGCTGACCACATTTCCTTGCTGAATCAACAGCAAGGTCAAACAAAACTCATTCCCAAACTGCTGCAGTTGTTCACTTGGAGCGTTCTCCAAACGGTTTGCTCGACTATAAAAAGCAGCAGAGCTAGATCGCCTCCCCACTCTGCATTCAACGCACTCGCTCCGACTGAACCGCTGAAATGGCCCGACTTGAAAAGTGGTCCAACGCCACGGTGTCTGCCCCATTCTCAATCTCCATTTTCTCCTTGTGCAAGTAGGAGATGAAAAGGATAGAGAGAGAGAGAGAGAAAGGAAGTCATGGTGGAGTAGAAAGGCAGCGCAAAGCCAAGAAAGGAGCGTGGAGAAAAAACACAGAGAGAAAGAGAAGCAGAGAAGCAGGCCGAGGCGTCGGTAAGACAAAGCGAGAGTGAGCCGAGGAAGAGGAAGAGAGCCTGTGAGCACGAGACAGAGGAAGAGAATGAGAGTCCAGTTAATCTCAGCATCCTCATCCATGGCAGTGATGAATGATCTAGGTGGAATAGCAGCAGCTCTGGCTGCCTCTGAGCTGAACACACGCTGGCTGAATCTGACCTGTGGCTGACACTGGCACTACATTTCCCAGCTTCCCCGACTGTGACAGTGCCACTGTAAAATGTATCAAAAAAGGGAAGACGAGTGGATTCATCATTCATTAATTCCCATACATTTTTTTTGTACAACGTGTTAATCGTCTGTGTGTGTTAGAATGGCGGTTACACCACACGAGGAATCTGGTGGTGAGTCATGGCGGAGAGGTGTAGTCATCCACTTGTAATACCCCAACAAAACACACACACACACGCACTAAGGCTCACAAAATAACAGTCTATGAATCGCGGGCAGCATTTGTCGATCAGCCTCATGACACAAACAAGAGACACCAACAGACGCCGTTACATGATGGAGACATGTTTCAAGCCACTTGCACATCAAATGACCTCACAGTGTCACATTTTATAAGACCATTAAGTCTCTCTGCTTTCTCCTGAAGATGCTTCTTTCGACCTGGAGATATAATAATCTCATCCACCAAGCAGACAACATGTCTTTAGGTGAACCGCCACCGTAGTGTAATGCACCTCACACTATTATGTATGAAATATGAAAGCTCTACTTTTGACATTGGGAGCCTCTAGTCTAGGACATGTGTCATTGACATTGTGCAAACGCAACCTTAGACAAGTGCCCTGTCAAGTAGTCTGCAATTAACCCTTTCCTATACAGCAGCACATGGAGAGGGGGGGGGGGGGGGAGACTAAATCTAGACACACTGATGACATCATAAGCGTGGGCCAAAATCATGTCACCAAATGAAGTGTGGCGTCTTTCCTCATGGTCATTCCTCGTTGAGATATAACTTCAGACAGACCAGTTCTGCAAATGCATTATTAGACGGCAGGAATGTGTTCCTCCAAAGTGTTGGACAAATCAGTGTCCAAAAGGTGCTCTATAGTAGGAGTCGCCAAAGTCCGAAAAACTGTCAAATTAAGTGAGAATTAATCACACCACAGTGATCGCTTTGTTGTTGGCTGTGGAATTAATGATGGTGTTGAACGCCATTTTTCTCTGCCAAATTGTACACACAAATAGATTTTTCAGTACAGAAAACAACGGATGACGAATCTATTTCCACTCTACAATTAGTTCTGAAAAACAGCTCAAAGAAAAGGATGCATGTTAATCTTGGTGTCCGAGTAGCTGCTATGAACGTCCCATAACAACAAGGAGGCATTTGATATGCCGCGTGTCCTTGAGCAATAGGTTAAAATCCCTTGTGATGAGAAGTATCGACATTAGCGAAGCATGAAACCTTTCATTCAACTTTATTGAGCTAGGCTTCAAACTACAATCACTGTAGCACCAAGGTTTGTTCATCATTCATTCATTAAGTGAATCGGTTTTTAACTCATTCTGTCAGTCTGAGAGCTTGGTGAGCCTGGGAAATAGTGCATGATTCCTGATTTATAATTAAACAAGGTGCCAGTTTATTATCGTAACAATTTACCTTTGTAGTTCTAATTCAGACCCGATAGCAGGACAAATCAGCTAACGCTAAACATGGTGTTTCCAAAAATAAAATTGCAGTTCAAACTGCTCTGAAACGTCACTCTGTGGCTCAGAAGCCAGATGATGTGTGTTTATGATATTGTGGGTTTTAATCACCTTTGTCAAATGATGTCCTTTCTCTTAATTCTGTCATGACTGGATCTTTTCCGGTACTGTAACCTCATTTTTATATATAAAATCAGCTAAAGAGAAGATTCCTGGCATAACCTTAGATTATAGTTACTAGCAGGATCAAATTCATCCCGTCACTTAGATATCAAAGCAGTCTGGTGGTTGTTGTTGTTGTTGTTTTTTAAATCCACCATGATGGCAGACTTTCAAAGTTTACATTTATCCAGCATGAATAAATCAGACATTTACATGACATGCTGGTTGGTGGGCAAGTGCTTCCAAAGACATTAAGAAGTTATTTAAAATTGAACATTTTGTTCAGTTTGCTTACAGTATTTAAATATGTGGTAACAAAAACATTTAGTGTTGAATCAGCTTGTGAAATAGGAGCAAGCCATATCGTAACTTCATATCGTTCAAATACAGCTATGGCTAAGAGGGGGCTTTTACAAAAAAATCCCAATTGCTGTGATAACAGACATTTCCCTTTGGGGGGTTTTGCTTTGAGAAACCATACGAATTTGACTACAGTTATTAACTTTCAAAATGATTACACCCTTCAAGTTTTTAACGACACAAACATTGCTGTTTTCAGAGACACGTGAAGTGTGGATGATTTCGTATGTAAAATGGAAGAAACAACAAAGTCTATTAAATGAAACCTCCAATCGGAATAAGAATTTGTTATCACTATGTTTGGGCCTGTGCCAAAGTACAACGAGTTTAAGTTGTTCACCGTTAAGTTATTTTAGGGACAGATGTAAATGTCAACTACCACACGAATAATAAGAGACACGTTTCACTTATTGTTTCCGGTTGTCCAGTCAGTTCATGATGCGCATGATTTACAGTAGCTTTACATACTGTCCGAACGACGCGTGTTAAGTGTTTGAATCCATGTGCATGTGCAAACCTCCACAACCAAAATACACCTTTGGCCCTAGAGACGAAAAAAAACACACTCACCTTCTCTGCACAAACGCATGGCTTCCCGATTTTTCCCGGAGTCTTTGAAACTTTCCTCCGATTCGGCACCTGAAAACGAGGCGATCAGACACAGACAAATAAATAGTTGCACTTGCTTGCCTGTTCGTGCTGTTGCTACCAGTAGCGTTTCTTCGTATTCCACCAAAAAAACTGCATGCAATCGGCCAAAAAAAAAAAAAAAAAAAAAAAAAAAAAGAGAGGACGGGACTGGCAACTGTCGCGCTCTACCTCGCTTCCTGGCGCACATTCGGGACGCTGGGGAACTCACCGTCGTTGCCGTTGAGTTTGGCGGCGTCGACCCAGTTGCTCCAAGGCTGTCCCAGCATTATTTCTGGACTAGGCAAGGATCTCCGCTCCGCAACAGTCGCCATTGCTGTGGAGCCTTCTCCCCGCTGGATCTGCTGCTGCTGCTTCAGCTGCTGCCTGGCCGCTCGACGCTGCTCCCCCCTGACGTCATCCTCGGCCCTTTCCGACATTCTTTCCGCTACAATGTAACAACACGAGAGTCAGCATTGGTAGCGCTCGGGATAGGAGGACTTTTTCACTGATTGACGCGGGCAAACGCGTGTTGTTTCACCAAACCCGCCCCTCACAAAAAAAAAAAAAAAAGAACCTCTGTGTGTGGACACTTGACAAGAACAAAGCTTATACAACATTATGACATACAATATACTGAATTAACTGGCAGTTTATCTGAAGGGGTTTCCTGATTTGTTGGCTTTAATTAATTTTATATGCAATGCTTAACTACTTCACTTAGTAGTTAAATCTAAATCTTGATGATTAAATACGACATGCACATAATTAGGGGGAGCTACACAATATTATACAGTAGTATTACATGATTTATATGAAAATAGAAATAAGTATGATACAGTATACCATACAGCAGCATACAGCCCAGTAGCCAACATATTTGGATATTTATTAAGCCTGTTTTGGTGGGACACTAGTGGATGCCTGTTTACAGTCTACACACCATGCTTATGCAAATTCTTAATATCACTTCTTGCAATGAGAAAAGAAAATTCTCACTTTCAGAGTTACCCACAGCCAAGTAGTCTTGACTTTCACTTTCAAAATTAAATGCTTGTGACCTATCCCAATGATGCATATACACAACAGACAAAAGCCGACAAGCAAGAAAACAAGTAATGGAGGCACTTTCTCTGCCTTGCCACAGACAACATTTAGTATAAAGACGGACACAAAGTAAGACAGTTACTCGACTTACAAAAGGCACAAACATTTCTAGTCTTCATCTGGCGATGTCCTTCCCATTTTATAATAAATGACATAGTCGTTGATTCTATGCAACTACTTCTTTTCCATCTCGAATCATCAGAAATTCTTAAGACACAGCCACCAATTTGACATAAAAAACAAGGCCAGTTTGAAAAATCCTCAAAATAAATGGTAGAAAAGTTCAATGAATTCTTGAGGGACAATGACCTTGCCCAGTTGCTAATTTCAAGAGTACAGTTCAGAAACTTGACTTCGTCTTTGGACCAACACTAAATATAGAAATTGCTAGTATCTCACAGAAAAAGTTATGTTTTATTTTATTAAGTCTTTATCTATTGCCTATGCATACACCAGTCTTAAGTGAATTCCATTCCACTCAGAAAATCTAGTGGATCCAGCATCTTTGGCCGTGTTTACACCTGGCAATGACATTCATCCTGGGGGACCTGATCACATGTGGACAGCTCAAAGTACAGGTGTGAATGCACCCAATGAGAACGCATTGAGATCCGATCACTCAGACCACAGTCAGAGGTGGCCCACATTCTTTTAGCAGTATGTACGTGAATGTGTCCTGGGAAACACTGAAGGACTGCCTACTCAGCTGACGTCCTCTGCGGAAGTAAGAACTCAACAGCGCCAGAGGTTCAAAATCGCATACTTTTTCCTCTTTACTATTAGTACGTACTGAAGCTCTTACAAAGTATATACTTTTGCATGCAGTGAGCATACAATTGGGACATACTTTTGTCATGACATTTCGCCCTGAACCTTGCTATATTCGTCAAAATTTGAAGTAAAACGAAAAGGTATGCCCATTTAGAAAAAGGTGCTATGTCTGCGATCTCTCTGCAGCTCAGTCGATGTGACGTATCTTCTGCTGCACATTAGCTTGTGGGTCAGAATAGGCAGGAAAGCATGCCGACTTGCATACTGCAAAATGAAACCGGATGCAGTAGAATTTCCTGGTATTTTTGGCATACTGCATTTGACATACTGTGTATTGGGACATACTAAATCTTTTCCTGGGATACTAAATAATATGGCAGTATAGGTAATTGAGCACACTCGTATTATATTTCACACAGTCTGAATATTTTGAAACGCCCATGGGGATACATTACGAGTGCGTCAAACATCTTGGGCGAGTTGGTCTGTCTGGAACACCCCAAGGAATAGACCCAGTCTGTATGTTTTGATATCTTCCAACGCGTGTGGAGACACATTCTATTGCCAGGTGGGAGCTGTCAACTTGTGATTGGATCAACCATGACACATGTTAATGCCAGGTGTGAGCAGGGCCTTCGATATCACTCATAGGTTTCTAAAGGGATGGATCTACAACTCTGACACTGGCATGCGAGTAGAATACAGTATATTACGTTCAGGTTACCTGGTTGTTCAACGACATTTCACTCTGCTACTTTAACATTGATATGGATACCTACAACAACTGGGTGAGCCGGCATAACAAGCATGATGCTTTACACATTAAAATACAGATTTCAACTTTTAGTGCATTGTTATTTTCATTTTCTAAAATACTATACAGAAATAATCAGCATTACGTGAGCAAACAGTGTCAACAGATGATACTCTACAGGGATTTGAAAGGGCTCAAGTACATCTCAAGTAGATTTCCCGCAATGACGCAAAATACTTTTAAGAGGCATGCATTGAACATCTTTTTGCTGTAATGTGAAATTTACCCGTTTAGACACAGCAACAAATTAGGAAACCCTGTGAATGAAATTTTTGGTATTGCTTTTTTGACTGTTAATTTTGCCTTCTTTCATTACCAATCTATTAATGACCAACACTTAAGTTATGACATATTGATGCCCGAGTACTAATCCATCTCGATGAGTAGCAGTGACTACGTCTGGGATTGGACCAGAAGCGCATCTGCTTTTTAAAAAAGCATTGCAAATTCTTAATCTTTAACATGTAAAAATATCAAGGTTTCCACTACAGCCCCTTTTAGACAAGCACTGTAATCTCACACAAAGCATTTTTGTGTCCAGTGTACGAACCAACCAATACATACTGATAATATTCTATTAAAGAGGTACTGCACACTAAAATGTGTTTTTGAGCTGTAAACTAAATGATATGACTGTATTGTGATGAAACACTGATGGTGTTAATGTTGACATGTCTACCAAATTTATAAATTTATAAAAATACTGATATTTATCTTTCAAGTAAGTAAATGTATAATCATGAAAGAGCAACAGAGAGAGGTCTTTTCCTTTTGCTAGATACTAGCTACCTTTCCTAGGGACACATTTCTATCATGACCACATTTATAAGTGTTTTGTTTTTTTAAGTTTTAGTTTGTGATATCCACAAACAAGCCAACAATGTTTAGCTTGTTTGTGTTTAATAAATGAACCTAAAGAAATCCAAAGTGGGTTCTCTGGAAAACAATTACTATAAAATTGTTGAACGCCAATACTTTTCTAATTCAGCGACAACTGTTAACATCTGTAAGCAATATATAACTACTTAAGACTATTGTATAGCAAAAGAAAACAGTAACCGTCAATACAATGTAGTCATAAGTAGCTGTGATATCTTACCTTGGCAAAATAAGAAAAAAGGAAGTTAATTTGAACTCAATCAACAGATCCTCATCAGTTTTGGTGATCGTTGGCCGCCACACACACTGGAGAGGAAGTCTGCGCACACAGACACAGAGAGAGAGAGAGAAGACGAGTCAGTATCACTTTCTTTGTTTTTTCGTGTTCCTTAATAAGAGTAAATCAGTGAATTTGGAATCATAAGGAAGGTAACTCTATCCTCCTTGGGCCCTGTCGTCAAGTTCTTCACCGTTATGCAGTAAACAAATCCTGTAGGCACAAGCCCTAACCATCCTCTCCAGCCCCACAGTAATCCTTTTTAAACACAGATAGAATGAATAGATTCTGATTGTTTTTGTTGTCTTTACTGATGAAAGACACTTTGTAATGTATTCATATAGGTAGCAAATTACTTGCTAAAGCAAAACACAAAAGCCATACAATGATAACTGGTGTGTATGAATTACAACCACTTACTTTTTGTTTAAATTTGTATGACACTTCAAAAGCTACTGATGAAGACAATGGCTGGGTTGTGTCCTGCATGTCCTTAAATCATCCCAAAAATGAGTATAATGCATTTTATAATATGTCTAACATATGTAAAATCACATAATATAATCAACTGAGATTCATTGCAATTAACTTCTGGTCTGCGGTTCACTGTTCATATCAAAAATTTGTATTTTGGACGACAGAATTGTGTACAACCATAACATGATATGATTGTTATCCCTAATATTCCACTGAGAGTCAACACAAGATCATATTGAACTGGCACCTTACACATTTCTACATACACTGGCTATTACTATGGCATCAGAGTGAAAGTATTATAAAGTGTAGCATTGTTCTTTTGAATAGCCCGCTATATTACAATATAAACATGGCAGCACGCGCAGCTTAGGGTGAATCCAATCGACGTTTGGGCTCCAAAAAGAAAGTTTATCAAAGGCCATGATTGGCAATAGAACATTAAGTAATAATTTCTTTAGTATCTAAGAACTTGTCGTTATTGTTGACAACTCTGTTAGCTAGCTGACATTAGTTAACAACAAGAGCAGACAGTTTGACTGGCTAGCGTTGCTCCCACCTCTACACATTACCACACTAACGTACATTAACATTGTTGTCAATGAATAGAAAAGACGAGGCACACGTTAATCGTAAATTCAAACATGTGGAAAAAAAGACACAAGGTCTATTATGAGTTGTGTCATGAAAACAGGCTCCATCCAGTGTGGGTCTGTGACTGGTACAAACGTTACTAGGGAGCAGTGGTGGCTACATTAGCCTGCTAGCTGAAGCCTGTAGCCAGCCATGACTAGCGTTAGCGAGGAAGCTGGCAGAAGCCTGACAGCACAGCAGAAGTCATTAGCAGTCGTCACGGATCGACAACAAGTTCACTCTTACCAAGGCTCTGGATGCTGTAGGCGTAAACGTGACACCAGGCAGATATATATCAGCTGGATGAACTGGGAGAAGGAGACAGAAGACGGTGGAAAAGAGTGAGTGCAGTGCTCAGCCTCTGTGGAGGTCTTCACCTGGTGCTTCCATGTCTGTTTACCAGACTGCATTCTGGGACAGCGACGTCACTGCGCCAGCACGGCCAGCACGCACGCACGCACGCTGATGAGTTAAAGCAGGTTCTCCACCATCAAAGTACTTTTGGTCTTTTATTTTCAATGGAAAATAGCGGAGGTGTCATATAAATTACTACACAGAATACATTATGTGAAAGATGTTCTTCAGAGAGTTTAAATTGCTGTGGATTACAGGTGTGATTTATTTGTTTGTGCGCATTTATACCTACATTTAAACTTTTTGACAGAGACATCAAGTTGTAACTGAACCATCTCCATGTTTTGTTTTATTTTGAGAACAACTTAACATTTCAGCTGACTATATGATTGCCATTCAATTCACCTGGCAATGTAAATAGTTAATTATGATGCCGTGGCCTTAAATGTCACTTAATGTGTCCTTATCAATTTATATCTGCAGATTAATTGTATACTGTACATTTATGTAAAATAAAGGGAATGGATGAGCTGCTCACAACTACAAAAACTGAAACTAATTGTGGGTTAAACAGCTCTGGAAAACTTCAGAAAACAAAAAAAGGATGAATAAAAATAATAGTAAATGCTTTCATGTCATCGTGTCATGACGTTTAATGTGAGTTTTTAGGTTAAATGCAGATTATAAAACTAGGCGAGGTGAAGTAGTGCTTCAAGCTTTCACTTTACATATCTGATCATGTTCTGAGAAAGAGGCTCAAATGAAGATGATAACAAATACAGACCCTTTTGCTGATTTTTTTTTAACAAAAGGTTTCACATTGACCCTCCACAGTTGACATTTTGTGTCAATGTTGATGCTGCTCTTTTTTTTTATTAATCATGTCCTCTTATATGCAGCTTTGGGTTGTATCTTGATTTAGACAATATCTTTTGTTTTTGAATGAGATTATTTATAGTATGTATAATGGCAGGGCTACATGTTATCTGTCACTGTCAGAGGTATTGAGTTTTAAGAATCTGTTTGGCATTGAGGAAGGAAAACATAAAGCTTTGTTTGAGTTTGTGAAAAGAAACTGGATTAATGAAGGTTATTAATTTCTCATTTTGTTTCTGTTTTGCTTTTTTCCCTCCTATGGCGGCACGAGGCGGTGTCGGCGTCTCCGGCTTCCTCCAGCATAGTAGTTGGGCGGTACTGTACCTTTAACGATAGTTTCCTCCTGCCATTAAACTAAACGAAGAAGAAGAAAGCATTTTGGTCGATTTGAAGTGCTCTCTTCTGTGGCCAATCACTGCCGTCTTGTTCTCGGAGGCGGGGTGAGCTTCTTTGTTCACTTCCTGTTGTTCAATAAAGTTTATCTCGCTACAGACATGGGAGCTGTTACAGATGGTAAGTAAAGCTTTAATAACTCGATTTCAGCTCCCAGGTAAAAGCCACGGGTGTGTACCGACGCGTATAAAGTACTCATATGTACTCAAACGAACCGATTAAACATGTAGAGACAGCTTGCTTTTAAAACGACTAAATATTCAGCAGCCATGTTAGCTAACGGTTAGCTAACGGTTAGCTCAGCAGCGTTTGGATTTTCCGTATGTATCCGAAAGGTTGTGTGATTCCTGCTTTTCGAACATATTCCAGATGAAGTTATTCGGAAACGTCTTCTCATCGACGGGGACGGAGCTGGAGATGACCGCCGAATCAACGTGTTGCTAAAGGGTTTCACCAAATGGTGCAACTCGCCTGGGACCCCGGAGGAAGGGTAAGTGAGATCCTTGGACTTTGTCACCAATCATTTAAATAACAGTGTGTTGAAGCACTTTGCTTTGAGTCATAAACCGTTTTGTTATTCTATTCAGGTTCACGCAGTATCAGAGGATGATGGGCATACTGGCCCAGTGTGAATTCTCCATGGGGAAGACATTGATGGTGTATGACATGAATCTTCGCGAAATGGAGAATTATGAGAAAATCTACACTAATATAGGTAGAAAATGCATATTATTTTGTATTCCATACTCATGTTCCTGTATTTAATAAATTCTATCTTTGAGATATCTAGCAGAAATGGGCCTCCAGTCACCACAAAACAATGTATGTTTTTTGTGTGTTACAAATGTGTTATGATAACCTTATCACCACCATGTCGACATTGTAGAACAAAACATCACGTCTGCGCACGACAAGATAGCAGAATGCAAAAAAGAAATCCAGAGGGCAAAGAGAATACGGAAAAATCGCCAAGGTAAGAATGTTTTCAGTGCTCCAGATGGATTTAGGTTAAATACAGGAGAGATGTACTACTTGTGTTGTTGTGTGTGTGTATATATAGACTGAGAAAGAGCAAATTCAATATTGGAGGTGTGGTCCCACCATGTTGAAGTGAAACCAATACCAACAGTTTAACATAGTGCTGAAACGGTTGGGAGATCAATCGATTAGTCAATCAATCAGCAAATAATGAATTGTGGCAATACAGGCTGTCAAAATAATGTATAATATATGAATATTTACGGTTAATTGAGCTAGTTTGTATTTCTGCTTGTCTCACATTTCCTTTTTTTCCCTTTTCTTGTCGTTCCAGAGTACGATGCTTTAGCTAAGGTTATCCAGCAACACCCAGACCGACATGAAACACTAAAGTGAGGCAACCTCTCATTAGTTTCATTCATATATTGAGTTATTTTTGCTTTCTGTGGTAGAGCAGTTATGGCTTTCATGATAATCAGATGATGTGCTTAATGTTGGTTTGATCACTTACAGGCAGTTGGAGGCGCTTGACAAAGAACTCCAGCAATTGTCTCACATCAAAGAGAACGTAGATGCAAAGGTACGGCCAATTACATTTATCATCTCTTCTATTCTAACCTCTAATATCTTCAATCATTAATAATATTTGAATGTTTCTCTCTCTTTTGTCCCACACAGCTGGAGTTGAGGAAGAAGCAGTTCCATGTGCTACTCAGTACCATACAGGAACTACAGCAGACACTTGAGAGTGAGTAAACATGGACATGGTGGGCGCCGTACTTGCAATTGTTTGTGCTTTTCAATGTCCCTGTGTCATCTTCTATATTCTCATTAGCTGTTGATCTCTCCATTGACCAGTTTAGAAAAAGTAGAGATACCTACTTATAATATTTTTAATTTTTCCTAGATGATGATAAATCGGACAATGACGAGAACAGTCACGAGAGCCCATCACAGAGTGGTGAATGAACTTGTTGAGATCCTGACTGAGTGAATCACTTTGAATCCTTTTTGTATGTATTTTTGAATAAAGTAGACTTGTCCACATCTGTCTTGTTCAAGTATTTAACAAAATGGTGGATTTTCAGACGTACGTCTGTCCCTAAATGGTAAATGGACGTGTACTTGTATACTGCTTTTCTAGTCTTCTGACCACTCAAAGCGCTTCATGTCATTCACCCATTCACACTCTGATGGCAGGGGTTACCACGCAACGTGCCACCTGTCCATCGGGAATATATTTAATATGTATTTACATCACTGAGGCAGACAGTTAATTGCAGAGTGTGGAAGACCACATATGCTTATTGATGACTTGGTTAGGATATCTGTTATACATTTCTAGAATTATTTAGGATTACTTTACGACTCGTGCTTTGCTGTCAAACTTGAATTTGATTTGCTATTTTCTCTAAAGCCACAAGGGGGACATAGTTATATACAACATTTTGTATGTGTAGTCCTGAGCAAGTTTGATCAACAAAGTTTACCACATCCATCAAGAACCAAAAGTCAGTACCAGGCATTATAAGACAAATTAAAAAAAGTGTGTTTAAGTATTTAGTTCGACTCGTGGGAAAGAAATATGTAGTGTTCTATTTAATCAGGTCCCAGGTCAGCTTATCTTAACATGAAGCTGCTATACTGTCAGATGCAGACAGGACAGATCAGGATTGTAGTATTAGCGTCATAGAAATGTTTGTAGTAGTAGTAGATCCATTTATGTTGTATAATCTTTTTAAGTCACTAATTGCTCATGTCAAGAATATGTCACACCTAAATTAAAAATGTAATTTTTGAGAGAACAGACTAATTAGACAATTGGTTAAAGTCAAATTGTTTCTTTATTTAAACAAATGTATTTGCACAGCATGAAAAAGATGCACTTGAAGAAACAAAAACTACCTGTTTAATCAAAGTGGTCCAGCCATTAATAGGAAAGCACTACAAAGCATCTGAACTAGGGCAACTCAGTAATTGAACTCAGAAACATGGTATGTTACTTAAACAATGTGCTCCTATGATCCCTTTTCCCCGTATAAAATAACAGACATTTGATTTTTCTTTCTCTTGGAATGACAGCAGCAGTACATATTCATACCTGCAAACTTGTCGCTTTTTGGCGAAATTCGCCGTTTTGAATCAAAAATATGTCATCCACGTGAATCGTGTAGATCTGTAAAAAAAAACGTAACGTGATGAAACATGAAGCCCCAGATACTGATGAGACGATGAGGTCAAAGAGCTTCAGGAAGAGGAGGCTGTTTGTGTAGCGCAGCTTGACGCAGGGCTGAGCTGTGAGTGGAGCTGGGCCTGGATAAAGGTGGAGGTCTAAACAGACGTGAGTACAGCTTCCCGCTGTCACAGTGTTTTAAATACATTGATGAGGCAGGGTATGCTGAATGCAGCCTCTGCTCCAAGGAGATAAAGTACAGCAACAAGGGCTCACGTGCTCTCTCATCACACTGACCGACACTGTTCACTGTAATGACCACAGCCAGAGTAGATTATCATTTTAATTTAAATAATAGAACTGGATTGAATTCATATTAATTGCAAATAGAATATAGGCCACTATTCTAACAGCTGTACAGTAACAGTGGAAGTTAATATGAAGCCATACAGTAACTGTAGAAGTTAATATGAAGATATACAGTAACAGTAGAAGTTAATATGAAGACATACAGTAACAGTAGAAGTTAATATGAAGACATACAGTAACAGTACAAGTTAATATGAAGCCATACAGTAACAGTAGAAGTTAATATGAAGCCATGCAGTAACAGTAGAAGTTAATATGAAGCCATACAGTAACAGAAGTTAATATGAAGCCATACAGTAACAGTAGAAGTTAATATGAAGCCATACAGTAACAGTACAAGTTAATATGAAGCCATACAGTAACAGTAGAAGTTAATATGAAGCCATACAGTAACAGTAGAAGTTAATATGAAGCCATACAGTAACAGAAGTTAATATGAAGCCATACAGTAACAGTAGAAGTTAATATGAAGCCATGCAGTAACAGTAGAAGTTAATATGAAGCCATACAGTAACAGAAGTTAATATGAAGACATACAGTAACAGTAGAAGTTAATATGAAGACCCTATTGACCCTACAGTCACAGTTTGTGTTGGTTCAGGAGCTCACTGAACCCCTTAGTGGCCATAGCCAAAAATACATGTAGAGATTTGAATATTATCGTTCTCTTTTCATATAACTTATAACACAGGACTAACAATTTATTGTAATGCCTTGCTCTATAATAAAAAAAAATACAAAGGTTTAACTAACTGTGTGACTGAATATTTTCATTAAGCATTGGTTATGGTCTATGGTATGGTAGCCTGCATGGGCACTCTTGCATGCACACCCATGACAGGCAAATTTGGAGAGGAGGGTTCACACAAGAGGAAGAATCTGCAAATCGCCTGGAAGCACTAAAGTGCTGCAGGGATGACATATTTTTGTAGGCCAACCCTGGAAGTTACCATCGCACTGGTTACCTCTAAAAAAATAAAAAGCAGATGGGATTTTTCTATTGGATTTTGGATTACTGCAGGAAATAAGATCTGTGACGAACACAAGTTTGTGATACTACTGACCTATTTTATATTGTAGAACAAATTTAAATCTCATAAGCTTGTATTAGCCACAAACCTTATTTTAGGCACCTAAAATCCCATTTAAAACACCCATAGACTTTGATGCGAGAGAACCGGAAGTACAAAAATAAACTAAAATTTAGTGAGCCCCCAACGTTACAGTTCAAACTGCGCCTATGCCTGATCTCTGCTAGAACTCCACCAGGAATGTGCGGGCCTTCATGAGGCGTTTAAGGCGACTCTGCAAAACAGCCCTCTGGGTGTCAATGTCACAATCCTCCTTCAGCAAGAACTCAAAATTGTCCTTGTCCTGAAGCATCTGCAGCATCTCCCTCTGCAGCTGGACAGCAGACTCCTGCAACATCTGGTAGCGGATCACCAGCGGGATCTGGTCAGCCAGACGCTGGCTGGCAATCTGAAAGAGTAAAAAGAAAGGAAACTTTGACAAACGACAGAAAAACAAGGGTCTGAACATTTCTGTCATTGTTTTTGATCAGAAATCATTGGTCTAGATCAGGGTTGTCAAACTCATTTTACTCCTAACATATTGGTAAATAAATGTCTCTGCATTTGATTATTGTTTATTCAAGTTTAAAAATATTGTACATGCAGTTATATAAATGTAAAAATATATATTTCTGTTATAACTTTAATCCTTTTAATTAAGGGTTAAGAAACCCACATTACTCTATCAAACTTTTAAAGAAAATAGCAAAGACAAATATCAAACACAAGTTATTACAATAACTTTGTTCAAAGCTTAAAATCCTTTCAAGAAGTATTTCATCTGTTGTAAAGCCACGTTTAAAGTAGTCTTCAATGTACTCACAATCCATTTCCATGTCAAATGTAAAGTAACCAGCAAAAGAGCTGCTTCTATGACTGTTGTGTTTAAGTATCTCATAATTATGACTTTCTATCTCATAACTTCGACTATGGGGATATTTTTATTATCAAGTCTAACTTTAAATGTATTAATTTATAAAAATGTTTAACTTTTTAAAAACTTGTATTTTTTTTTTGCTGGCGGATTCGGGGGCCATGAAAAATGACGTGGCGTGCCGTACACCCCTGGTCTAGATTGAAACATACTTTGTAATATGATTGAAGGTGCAACATCAGCTCCCGAATTGTTGCATGATTATCGATGCTGTACACAATACTCCTTTCTGGAAATGGTAAGCTTTTCGGTCTTTCTTCCTCATCATCTTCCTTCTTCCTGTCACTCAAACTGTTGCTGTAGGTCCTGTCCTGAGAGTAAACCAGCAGCTCCATCTTGAACTGGGTTCTCAGCATGGATTCAGCTGTGGACTCTTTTTCTTGCTTGATGGCTTCGATCTTTGTCTAGAAAATAAGATCCTGGTCAGTCTGAACACCGGCAGAAAAAGTTATGCAAATAAAATTTCGAGACACTCATAGAAGATGGATACCTTGGCTGTTTTAATGAGGTTAGGAAATCCAATGAAGCTACTGTGGGCCAGCTGAATGAACACCTTCCTAACAGCGTCTGGAAGAAATGAAGATACAAGAAGATAAAGCAGCTTGATCTCCACCGAGCACTTCACTGGTGGTTGTACAGTATCAAGAGAAAACTTGAATGTTAAAGAAAAACATATTACTGGATAAACCTGTCATATATTCAATCATACTACTCCTATCCTCACCGGCTATTTCCTTGAGTTTCTTGACAGCCGGTTCTTCCAGCTGTTTGACCTGCTGCTTGACCATAACCTCAAAGGTCTTGTAGTTGATGAAGCCCGGCAGTTCTCTTCCACGGTACCTCTCTTCATATCCCTCCACCTCTTTCTCAATCCTCTTGTTAACTGCAACACAAAAAAAATATTTCAAAGTCCTGCTGGTGAACAGCTGTAGACCAGATCAAACTGATACATACAGTTAAGTCCTGAGTAGTCCAGGTGGGCATTCCACTTCCCAAACTCTCTCCTGAGTGTAGAAAAGACATTGAGCTCGTCTCCACACTTGAGCTCCTCTCCTGTAGTCAGATTGATGGCATCCTGTGTGAATGCTGTCACTTTCTGCAGCACACACATGACAAAGACAAATTCAAACATGGTGGTGAGCATTTGTCTTTGTAACCAGATGAACGTTATGAAGAGTGAGGGAGCTCACATCAATGAGGAAGACGAGTCTTTCAGCTGCGTCAGCTGGGGGTCCACTGCCATATCTCTCCAACTCTGCTTGAGTCTGTGCAAGTTTCTCCTCTATCTGCTCTTCCAGTCGAGGCAGAGATCTCTGCAAATCAAACGAGGGTCAAACAATGAGACTTTAACAACTAAAGTAAGCAAGTTAACGTTTAACAGACTGTAGATTTATCGGCGTAAGTACTTACCTCAATGTGATGCACCAGCTCAAGTGTGAGTTTCTCAGCCAGTTTAGGAATACAAGCATGGCCGTCATTGTAGAGAGTGCTTCAGCAAGAAGAAGAAAAAGCTATTGAGCATTATATATTATATGTATAATGCAAATCACAGCACTAATAATTCACCATGAAAAAACGTGTTACGATCACCCAAAAATAATGGTTGAACTTACTTAAAGTGCACATGGTCGCTGAAGAATGCTTTTTCTCTTTCTATTGCTTCAGTAAGAGACACCCTCTCTGTGATCTCCTTCTGACCCCTGCACTTGACGATCATGTAGCCCTTCTTCAGGGGGATGACCTCATTACGGACAATGTCAACCACCGACTCTTCTGTGCCTTTGTCCACCAGGTCAGGCTTGGTCAAGATACCTGAGAGAGAGAAGGGCAATGTAGCGAACATCCATGGAAGGAAGATGAAACTGAAATGTCAATGACACAATCTCAACTAATAAACTTCTTCCAGAGACTGCCCTCAGGAACCTATAGTTCACTTAATGGTTGAACTCTCAATTTATCATGCCCCTGGACATACTCAGAGCAGACAAGACTCTTGACACTGTATAGGTTGAGTCTACCATGTTTCTACATGATGCAGAGAGGCCCACAGAGGAACAGCCACCACTGCATGCAGCTTAACCGTGAAAACAAAATAAATTCCAGATGTAAATGAGTTTGTTGTTTCTAGGCCAAATACATTTAAGCCAGATAATAAAATGATCTTAGATAGAAATATCTTAGACCTAAAAAAAATCTAAATTAAATTTAAATTACAACTAATATAAAATTAGTAAAGAACTTGATCATTTGATTAGTGTGTATATTAAATAATACGTCTCTGTTCACCATGAGAACAACTCCGTAGCAACCCTGAGATTTAATTGATTAATATCAAATTTTAAAGTTTTCCCTATTTTTCCAAAATTGGGTTTCATCCTAAATTTAATCTGGTTTGTTAAACTAATGGTGTCTAATGGCAAAAGCTGAGTACCATCATTCTTTTATGATTTTATGGCTTTATAAATCATAATTGAATTATTAATAATCGTTACATATCTTGATATTCATTAATTATCATTTATTGAATCTGACTATCAGCAGCAACGCTACATAAAACAGACAGAGAACTATCTAAAGGAAAAGGAAAGTTTTCTAGAATCAGCCACATTTACCCAAAGTCCTGTCTCCATCAGGATCCACCTTCTGTGCCATCTTCAAAGCCTCTGTGGTTGCTATGTCCACGTTGGATGGAACAACCACCAAGTTGATGGTCTCTTCTCTTGTTATAAACTTATGGATCAGTCTCTTTATCTGAAAGTATTAATTTCAGTGGTTATAAAGTATAAATCTTACTGTAATTACTTTTTTACCAAATAAATTGTCCCAATGAAAACTGTGTTTTGGGGACACTGAATTAGCATACCTGGTCTCCAATGTTCTCAGGTTGTCCCTTTACAGCCACCCTGGTGATGCCGGGCAGGTCAATGAGCGTCAGGTCTGGAACATCAGGAGAGGCAATCTCTAGACTGATGAGGTCATCACTGATCCCCACCCCGATCCCGGCCAATTTTACCTGAGCTGGAGAGAGAGGACACAATATTTGACGAGTACAGGATGGAAGTGCTGATCACTGAAACCTAAAAAACAATCAGTAGTTCCACAAATACTTGGCTTTTGATAGTAGCATTAAAGAACTGTGTATACTGTACCTTGTCTAATCATGTCATCCACATCTGCAGGGTCTTCTATCTCTTCTTCATAGTCCTGGTAGCTTATCTTCCCGTACCACTTCTCTCCTTCTTTCCTTCTCTTCATCTTCAGTTCGAGAGGACATCTTGTCACAATGCCTGAATTAATGAAGAGTGAATGATGATGAGGGGAAAAATTAAATCCAGTGTGCTTGGTGAAATTATAACACTGATATATTGTCTTTATAAAAGTGGGAAAATTACATCTTCAAAATATGTTCCAGACATAACACATATGCTAGAGAAGGCAAACACCAATGTCAACATTTTGTTGGCGAAGTCCTTGATCCCAATGTAAACAGGAACATTTCTGTAGTCGTGTTTAAAACAAGTGTAACGCTATGAATGCCTTTGAAAAGAGACTGACTGAAAATGTAAAACGTTAATCCCATTTGTATGATTTGTTTCATAAAGATATTAAAGACATGCAAATTACAGAGTCACTGTGTCAGCGATCGAGGAGGCACTCGGATGCTGCAGAACAGGATTTTCACCAGTAGTGCCGAGATCGAAAAGTGGCCGATGGTATGCCACTGTTGTTCAACAGTGCAACTACTTTTCCAACGGCGTATAAAATGGATAGATCCTAAGACACTGTGTTGCGCTACCTTGTCAATAACCTCATAATCACTGGTCGTGAATCAAACCAATTTTTTGCATATACATCAGGAGGCGGCACTGGTCTGTCTGACAATAGACTTCCACTTTCAAGTGGCTCCTGCCTTCAGGAAACGGTATATGACGTTGGAAAAGTAGTCGCATAGCACTCCAGGGATCGGCATCGTTGAACAACAATGGCATACCACTGCAGGGATCGGTGTAGATGTTCTTGTGCCCCACGGCCAAACTCAATGACTGCTGCTTTAAAAGGATCTTATACTGATGGTCTTACTGTTTATTTCTAAAGATTATTTTCTTTATTTTATTCGACCAATTGCACTTTGTGTAACGTAAGGCAACACACAACCTAGATTTAAGGTTGAACATCCATAATTTTGAGTCATTACATTTATCCTATTTGTATGATTTGTTTATAGATTTAAAGACATACAGCAGCAGCTAGGAGGGGGCTCTGACAACAGGCTTTTCATTCCGCCCTTAAATGTTGCAATTCCGTATGATGTGGTTGGGGGACATTTACTAAAAGTAAATGTCATACTGAGCCCAAACTAAACACTCCCTTCAGGAAACAAGGGAGAGAGAGGTGTCCCAGCTGGACTCAAATCAGGGATGTTGTGGTCTAAGGTCAGCCCTGGGCAAACCCTGCTCTCTTTAATTTCTGAAGTAAATCACACAGATCTCTTTGTAAAGATACATTTGTTTTGTGGTATTCTTGCTGCCTTGCATTTGTTTGCTGTAGTGTTGCCATGGTGCCTTCATTTAAACCTGCTGTACCAGACATGCAGGTTTTGAGATTTACATATCAAAGTAGAAAACGGAGACATGCTCAGAGTATTGAAAAATTACATTATAAAAACTGAAATTCTCTTTCCAGCTTTTTCAGCTTATTGTGGTTCATGGCCAAAGTCAATGACTGCAGCTTTAAAATGATCTTATACTGATACTCTTACTGTTTACCTTTCTAAAGTTTATTTTCTTTATTTTATTCGACCAATTGCACTTTGTGTAACGTAAGGCAACACACAACCTAGATTTAAGGTTGAACATCCATCATTTTTGAGTCATTACATCACTCCCCAAACAAAGGGGCAAAACCAGACAACTGCTAAAGGTTAATGCTTTATTTAGCTGTAAATGGTTCGTTTAGATAACGGAGCGAGACAGACCTATATATTCAGTTCTGTTCATTTTGGAATCAAAATGTTGAATAATGCAAATAATATTATTGTTTTTCCGTGAGTTTAACCTACCACTCCCTCTCGGCAGAGCCACCCCTGACAGCGCCTCCAACACGGAGCTCTTCCCCGAGCTTTGGTCTCCAATCACGGCGATAGCAGGCAGCGCCAAGTCCTTCTCTACACCCAGAGAGCGAAGAGAGTCAATGAGGTCAATGCAGGGACGCACCTTCTCCTCATACTGTTGGTTCAGAGTGTTCATGATGATCACTGCTTGAATACTGGAAAGAAACGGTGTTTAAAAAAGGAATAAAACAGCAGAGCTGCTCGGATGCCGAAACTTGAGTGCGACAGACGCCCACCGTGGATGCTTAAGAGATGCAGCAGGACAACGAAACTAAAGTTACACTAGGTTTCGTTTCCTTGACTTTCATTTCTGTTCCCGGGGCACGTAGAGACATCTACCAGGGGATAATACTCATACAACATAGGGTGACAAGTGCTCACCACCTGTGTATATTAAGCTCTGATGCAGTATGTTCATATAATGTATCACATTCTCGGGCAATTATCTTTTGAATAAGGCAAGAGGGAATTTACAAAGTATACTATTAAACTAGTTCATAATTCATCAAAGTCCTGCTGGTAACACGTCCTGTGTCCTCGGAGGAATGATGAAGGAACTCAAAACAATGTTGAATTCTTCCATTTAATGTTATAATAAAAACATATGAAACATTATGAAAATCACAATGTTCATTTAAATTCATGCCTACTGTAATACACTAATACATTAATTGATGACAATAGGAAATAGGATTTATTTCATCTTCTTTATTATTCTTTTATAATATTCTTATATTATTCTTTGTAAATAGGGAAGTACTATGACATTATTTTGTGCATTTCTTCATAAAGACAATGGGGCTCTTCTGAAACACTGCTTGTTAAAATAGTATTTGCAACGTCTGTTTAAATGTACATGTTGCATATGCAATGATGCATATACATTAAGAAACTGTCAAAACTCGTGAATTACTGTCAAAATAATAATCCAAGTCAGCTTCTCACTAGCATCAGCATGTTGGTGCAATGTTTCTGATTTATTCTTGTTATGATGACTTATGTGGTTTATGGGCTTAAACTATTTTTTGATGGTAACTTCCGGTTTTAAGAGGATTTCCTGTTACAAAGACATTTTCACATATTCTGATTGTATGAAATATATAACTTGTACATATTGATTTTAAACTCAAAACCCAATGTAACAAATAATAAACCCACTCCACAACCATGAATGTATGTGGCAAGCTGAAAAACAAAATCATGCTGTCAGGCCTAAACCGCCTCTAGAACTCTACCAGGTATGTGCAGGCCTTTTTGTAGCTCCTCACTCTACCTGTCAGCCACTCCCTTCACCTGTCTCTGGTTACTAATCAAGCACTCCCTCATTCAGCGCACCTGTCTGCCACTCTCACCTCATCAAGCTCACCACTCTCACCTGCTCACCTGTTTCAGTCACTATTTAAACTCCTGCCTCTCAGTCACTCCTCACCAGATCATTGCTTCATGTCTACCCACACGTGTGTTCTCGTCCTGTTCCCGGTTTCCCTGTCGGCCTACCCTGTCTTGTTCCTGCAGGATTTACCCCCTCGTCTCTTGTCTTTTGCTTGGACTCCCTATTGTGCTGGTAACAATTCCTATTTTGTTCAATAAATACCTGCTTCAAGCTACTCTGCATTTGAGTCCTCCACCATGCCCTGTGACAATTCAGGTGTTTGCAGCCCTCTTGCTGCCAAAGGAAACAAGGAAAACTACAGAATAGGAAATAAGGTAATCTACTGAATCTGGTTAAACCTTGAATGTTTATGTTTAATGCAAACATTCAACATCATGTTTTTGCTGTGGATTGTTGTGTCCTTTCCAATGTTGAGACCAAACTGAAGCCCTTGGTTGAAGATGTGTTCATACTAAAGTCAGTCAACAGACTGCCTCTTTGTAAAGATCAATTTGTGTGTTATGATAACCTTATCACCACCATGTCTACATTGTAGAACATCACGTCTGCGCACAACAATATAGCAGAATGCAAAAAAGAAATCCAGAGGGCAAAGGGAATACAGAAAAATCACCCAGGTAAGAATGTTTTCAGTGCTCCAAAATACAGGAAAGATATACTACTTGTGGGTGTGTATATAGACAGAGAGCAAATTCAATATTGGAGGTGTGGTCCCACCATGTTGAAGTGAAACAAATGCATTCAACAGTTTAACATGGTGCTGAAACGGCTGAGATCAATCGATTAATCAATCAGCAAATAATGAATTCTGGCAATGCAGGCTGTCAAAATAATGTGTAATATATGAATATTTATGGTAATTGAGCTAGTTTGTATTTCTGCTTGTCTCACATTTCTTTTTTTCCCTGTTCTTGTCGTTCCAGAGTACGATGCTTTAGCTAAGGTTATCCAGCAACACCCAGACCGACATGAAACACTAAAGTGAGGCAACCTCATTAGTTTCATTCATATATTGAGTTATTTTGCTTTCTGTGGTTTCAGTTATGGCTTTCATGATAATCAGATGTGCTTAATGTTGGTTTGACCATTTACAGGCAGTTGGAGGCGCTTGACAAAGAACTCCAGCAATTGTCTCACATCAAAGAGAACGTAGATGCAAAGGTATGGCCAATTACATTCATCATCTCTTATATTCTACCCTCTAATATCTTCAATCATTAATAATATTTGAATTTTTCTCTCCCTTTTGTCCCACACAGCTGGAGTTGAGGAGCAGTTCCATGTGCTACTCGGTACCATACAGGAACTACAGCAGACACTTGAGAGTAAACATGGACATGGTGGGCGCCGTACTTGCAATTGTTTGTGCTTTTCAATGTCCCTGTGTCATCTTCTATATTCTCATTAGCTGTTGATCTCTCCATTGTCCAGTTTAGAAAAAGTAGATACCTACTTATGATATTTTTCCATGATGATTAATCTGACAATGACGAGAACAGTCACGAGAGCCCATCACAGAGTGGTGAATGAACTTGTAGAGATCCTGACTGAGTGAACCACTTTGAATCCTTTTTGTATGTATTTTTGAATAAAGTAGACTTGTCCACATCTGTCTTGTTCAAGTATTTACCAAAATGGTGGCTTTTCAGACATATGTCTGTCCCTAAATGGACGTTTACTTGTATACTGCTTTTCTTGTCTTCCGACCACTGAAAGCGCTTCATGTCATTCACACTCTGATGGCACAGGCGACCACGCAACGTGCCACCTGTCCATCAGGAATATATTTAATATGTATTTACATCACTGAGGCAGACAGTTAATTGCAGAGGGTGGAAGACCACATATGCTTATTGATGACTTGGTTAGGATATCTGTTATACATTTCTAGAATTATTTAGGATTACTTTACAACTCGTGCTTTGCTGTTGACTTTGATTTGCTATTTTCTCTAAAGCCACAAGTTTACCACATCCATTTCATTTTGATCATTGTAGTATTAGCGTCATTGAAATGTTTGTAGTAGTAGATCAATTTGTTGCGTAATCTTTTTAAGTCACTAATTGCTCATGTCAAGAATGTCACACCTAAATTAAAAATGACATTTTTGAGAGAACAGATGTTAGTTTGACTGCAAAGAGCAAGAAGGAATAGCCAAATTAGACAATCAATTAAAGTACAATTTTTATTTAAAAAATGTATTTGCACAGCATGACAAAGATGCACTTGAAGAAACAAACTACCTGTTTAATCAAAGTGGTCCAGCCATTAATAGGAAAGCACTACAAAGCATCTGAAATAGGGCAACTCAGTAATTGAACTGGGTATATCTCAGAAACATGGTATGTTACTTAAACGATGTGCTCCTATGATCCCTTTTCCCCGTATAAAATAACAGACATTTGATTTTTCTCTCTTGGAATGACAGCAGAAGTACATTTAAAACTCCCCGCTTTCACTGTTCTGACAGATTTAACATTGAAAGCAAATGTGTCCAGTCTACACTAGAGAGAATAAATAACAGCAGAGCAATACTTAAACCACATTTGTAGTGAATTTGACAAATAAAAAAGGTAAAGCAGACTCATGCTGTTAGGCTTTGACCCTACAGGCGCAGTTTGTGTTGGTTCAGGAGCTCACTGAACCCCTTAGTGGCCGTAGCCAAAAATACATGTAGAGATTTAAATATCACAGGACTAACAATTGATTGTAATGCCTTGCTCTATAATAAAAAATTACAACGGGTTAACTAATTGTGTGACTGAATATTTTCATTAAGCATTGGTTATGGTCTATGGTATGGTGGCCTGCATGGGCACTCTTGCATGCACAGCACACCCATGGAGAGGGTTCACACAAGAGGAAGAATCCGCAAATCACTGGGAAGCAATAAAATGCTGCAGGGATGACGTTTTTGTAGGCCAACCCTGGAAGTTAGCATCGCACTGGTTCCCTCTAAAAAAAAAAAAAAAAGCAGATGGGATTTTTCCTTTGGATTATTGCAGGAACACAAGTTTGATACTACTGGCCTATTTTATATTGAACAAATTTAAATCTCGTAAGCTTGTGTTAGCCACAGACCTTATTTTAGGCACCTAAAAAAACATTTAAAACACCCATAGACTTTGATGCGAGAGAACCGGAATTACAAAAATGAACTAATTTAGTGAGCCCCCAACGTTACAGTTCAAACTGCGCCTATGCCTGATCTCTGCTAGAACTCCACCAGGAATGTGCGGGCCTTCATGAGGCGTTTAAGGCGACTCTGCAAAGCAGCCCTCTGGGTGCCGATGTCATAATCCTCCTTCAGCAAGAACTCAAAATTGTCCTTGTCATGAAGCATCTGCAGCATCTCCCTCTGCAGCTGGACAGCAGACTCCTGCAACATCTGGTAGCGGATCACCAGCGGGATCTGGTCAGCCAGACGCTGGCTGGCAATCTGAAAGAGTAAAAAGAAAGGAAACTTTGACAAACGACGGAAAAACAAGGGTCTGAACATTTCTGTCATTGTTTTTGATCAGGAATCATTGGTCTAGATTGAAACATACTTTGTAATATGATTGAAGGTGCAACATCAGCTCCCGAATTGTTGCATGATTATCCATGCAGTACACAATACTCCTTTCTTGAAATTTGAAGCTTTTCGGTCTTTCTTCCTCATCATCTTCCTTCTTCCTGTCACTCAAACTGTTGCTGTAGGTCCTGTCCTGAGAGTAAACCAGCAGCTCCATCTTGAACTGGGTTCTCAGCATGGATTCAGCTGTGGACTCTTTTTCTTGCTTGATGGCTTCGATCTTTGTCTGGAAAATAAGATTCTGGTCAGTCTGAACATCGGCAGAAAAATTATGCAAATAGAATTTCGAGAAACTCAGAAGATGGATACCTTGGCTGTTTTAATGAGATTAGGAAATCCAATGAAGCTACTGTTGGCCAGCTGAATGAACACCTTCCTAACAGCGTCTGGAAGATACAAGAAGATAAAGTAGCTTGATCTCCACCGAGCACTTCACTGGTGGTTGTACAGTATCAAGAGAAAACTTGAATGTTAAAGAAAAACATATTACTGGATAAACCTGTCATATATTCAATCATACTACTCCTATCCTCACCAGCTATTTCCTTGAGTTTCTTGACAGCCGGTTCTTCCAGCTGTTTGACCTGCTGCTTGACCATAACCTCAAAGGTCTTGTAGTTGATGAAGCCCGGCAGTTCTCTTCCACGGTACCTCTCTTCATATCCCTCCACCTCTTTCTCAATCTTCTTGTTAACTGCAACACAAAAAAAAATATTTCAAAGTCCTGCTGGTGAACAGCTGTAGACCAGATCAAACTGATACATACAGTTAAGTCCTGAGCGGTCCAGGTGGGCATTCCACTTCCCAAACTCTCTCCTGAGTGTAGAAAAGACATTGAGCTTGTCTCCACACTTGAGCTCCTCTCCTGTAGTCAGATTGATGGCATCCTGTGTGAATGCTGTTACTTTCTGCAGCACACACATGACAAAGACAAATTCAAACATGGTGGTGAGCATTTGTCTTTGTAACCAGATGAACGTTATGAAGAGTGAGGGAGCTCACATCAATGAGGAAGAAGAGTCTTTCAGCTGCATCAGCTGGGGGTCCACTGCCATATCTCTCCAGCTCTGCTTGAGTCTGTGCAAGTTTCTCCTCTATCTGCTCTTCCAGTCGAGGCAGAGATCTCTGCAAATCAAACGAGGGTCAAAACTTTAACAACTAAAGTAAGCAAGTTAACATTTAACAGACTGTTAATTTATTGGCATAAGCACTTACCTCAATGTGATGCACCAGCTCAATTGTGAGTTTCTCAGCCAGTTTAGGAATACAAGCATGGCCATCATTGTAGAGAGTGCTTCAGCAAGAAGAAGAAAAAGCTATTGAGCATTATATATTATATGCATAATGCAAATCACAGCACTAATAATTCACCATGAATAAACGTGTTACGATCACCCAAAAATAATGAACTTACTTGAAATGCACATGGTCGCTGAAGAATGCTTTTTCTCTTTCTATTGCTTCAGTAAGAGACACCCTCTCTGTGATCTCCTTCTGACCCCTGCACTTGACGATCATGTAGCCCTTCTTCAGGGGGATGACCTCATTACGGACAATGTCAACCACCGACTCTTCTGTGCCTTTGTCCACCAGGTCAGGCTTGGTCAAGATACCTGAGAGAGAGAAGGGCAAACAGACAGTGAACTATCTAAAAGTCAAGTAACTTGTCCAAGGGCTCCTTTTCTAGAATCAGCCACATTTACCCAAAGTCCTGTCTCCATCAGGATCCACCTCCTGTGCCATCTTCAAAGCCTCTGTGGTTGCTATGTCCACGTTGGATGGAACAACCACCAAGCTGATGGTCTCTTGTTTTGTTATAAACTTCTGGATCAGTCTCTTTATCTGAAAGTATTAATTCCAGTTGTTATAAAGTTATAGATCATAGAATTACCAAATCACTACCTCAGATCTCACTGTCATTACTTTTCAACTTTCTACCAAATAAATTATCACTATGAAAACTGTTGAGACTGTGTTTTGGGGACACTGAATTAGCATACCTGGTCTCCAATGTTCTCAGGTTGTCCCTTTACAGCCACCCTGGTGATGCCAGGCAGGTCAATGAGCGTCAGGTCTGGAACATCAGGAGAGGCAATCTCTAGACTGATGAGGTCATCACTGATCCCCACTCCGATCCCGGCCAATTTTTCCTGAGCTGGAGAGAGAGGACACAATATTTGACGAGTACAGGATGGAAGTGCTGATCACTGAAACTTAAAAAACAATCAGTAGCTCCATAAATACTTGGCTTTTGATAGCAGCATTAAAGAACTGTGTATACTGTACCTTCTCTAATCATTTTCTCCACATCTGCAGGATCTTCTATCTCTTCTTCATAGTCCTGGTAGCTTATCTTCCCGTACCACTCCTCTCCTTCTTTCCTTCTCTTCATCTTCAGTTCGAGAGGACATCTTGTCACAATGCCTGAATTAATGAAGAGTGAATGATGATGAGGGGAAAAATGAAATCCAGTGTTCTTGGTGAAATTATAACACTGTTACATTGTCTTTATAAAAGTGGGAAAATTACATCTTCAAAATATGTTCCAGACATAACACATATGCTAGAGAAGGCTAATACCAATGTCAACATTTTGTTGGCAAAATCCTTGACCCCAATGTAAACGGGAACATTTCTGTAGTCGTGTTTAAAACAAGTGCAACGCTATGAATGCCTTTGAAAAGTGACTGACTGAAAATGTGAGCCGTTAATCCCATTTGTATGATTTGTTTCATATAGATTAAAGACATGCAAATTACAGAGTCAAATTACAGCAGCTAGGAGGGGGCTATGACAACAGGCTTTTCACCCCGCCCCTAAATGTGGCAACCCTGCTCTCTTTCATTTCTTAAGTAAATCACACAGATCTTTTTGTAAAGATCAATTTGTTGTGTGGCATTCTTGCTGTCTTGCATTTGTTTGCTGTAGTGTTGCCATGGTGCCTTCATTTAAACCTGCTATACATGCAGGTTTTGAGATTGTATCAAATACAAAAACATATCAAAGTTGACAACGGAGACAAGAATTACATTATAAAAACAGAAATTCTCTTTCCAGCTTTTTCGGCTTGTTGTGGTTCTTGTGCCCCATGGCCAAAGTCAATGACTGCAGCTTTAAATAGATCTGAAACTGATGGTCTTACGGTTTACTTTTTTAAATGTTCTTTACTTTTCCTTAATTCGACTCATGGTACTTTGTATCAGGCAACACACAACCGAGATTTAAGGTTGAACATCCATCATTTTGAGTCATTAGTAATCACTCGCCAAACAAAGGGGCAAAACCAGACAACTGCTCAAGGTTAATGATTTATTTAGCTGTACAAGGTTCGTTTAGATCAGTGATAACGGAGCGAGACAGAACTATATCTTCAGTTCTGTTCATTTTGGAATCAAAATGTTGAATAATGCAAATAATATTATTGTTTTTCCGTGAGTTTAACCTACCACTCCCTCTCGGCAGAGCCACCCCTGACAGCGCCTCCAACACGGAGCTCTTCCCCGAGCTTTGGTCTCCAATCACGGCGATAGCAGGCAGCGCCAAGTCCTTCTCTACACCCAGAGAGCGAAGAGAGTCAATGAGGTCAATGCAGGGACGCACCTTCTCTTCATACTGTTGGTTCAGAGTGTTCATGATAATCACTGCTTGAATCCTGGAAAGAAACGGTGTTTAAAAAAGGAATAAAACAGCAGAGCCTGTCGGAATGCCGAAACTTGAGTGCGACAGACGTCCATCGTGGATACTTAAGAGAATCAGCAGGAAAACGAAACTAAAGTTACACTAGGTTTCGTTTCCTTGACTTTCATTTCTGTTCCCAGGGCACGTAGAGACATCTACCAGGGGAAAATATTCATACAACATAGGGTGACAAGTGCTCACCACCTGTGTATATTAAGCTCTGATGCAGTATGTTCATATAATGTATCACATTCTCGGGCAATTATCTTTTGAATAAGGCAAGAGGGAATTTACAAAGTATACTAGTGTAAGAGCCATTTTGTTGTTTTTGTTGTTGTACAGCCTCCCACCACATGGGGGCGTAGTGCCGTTGTGAATGAGGGCACAGGTATATAATCAGTGGGGTCATTGGACACAGGTGGTTGCTAATAGGCAGAAGCAAACAGCGTTCAGCGACACTGAACGAATATAAATGTTATGATTTTTGGTTTATGTAAAGAAAATGGATTACAGCAGAGAAAGTGGTTGAATTCTGTTCATGTAGAAAATAAATTGCTTATATTGGAAACTGGGCCCTATTCCTCGTACATCGCTCAACTAAATCGATCAAATGTCCTATTAGCCACCTTAAATTACAGCGATGATTGAAGGCAGGCTATCTCGGTTCCTTAAAGGCTGATCAGCGCTCAAACAATCTCGTTAATTCGAACAAGACCTCAGTCATCAGGATAATTGGGCGTGCCCGTCCTACGTCAAAAGAGGGAAGCGTCGATCACCCAAACCATGATTTTCTAACAGTATGGCGAATAAAGTAAAAGAAAGAGCGTCTTTTTTCTCCGCTGGCGAGCAGGAGATGATCATGATAGTTTATGAGGAAGTCAAGACCATAATCATGGCTAAATCTAACACCGCCACCGCTGCGAGGGCTAGACAAGAAGCGCGGCAAAATATCGCAGACAAGTTAAATGCGGAAGTGTTGGGAAAATGTATAGGCTAATTTTAAGTGCCTCATCACCCCAATCAATCAGATTATATTTCTTTAAATGTGCGGCAGTAGGCTTAATGGAATGCATCATCGAATGAGATCTTATAGCGAAAATAATTATCTCAACTCTTTCAGAATGAGTAGATAAATCAAGCCCAAAGAGTATCTAATTGATACGAATTAATAGATACTTATGAGGATATATGTACTGTATGCGCTTATGTATCATACTATATATGTGTATATACATGTATGTGTAGATTACCATATAGAACTAGGAGTTTGAATATGTGTGTGTGAATCTGTGTATGGGCGGATCAGTATGTATATTATTCATAATCAGAAATTCAATCAATTGAAGCAGTGAAAATAAATTGTGTGTGATTCTCTCTATTCTTATCATGAGTACAATAATGATATGCTATGGTGTACTAATAACACTGTCATATAATTATGAGTGCTTTCAACCCCCATGTAGTTGCAACCCAGCCATCAAGAGGACATGGGAGCAAGTAAAAACTAAGCATAAAAACATTATTCAGAATGGTGAGTCCATACAATATGTGCCATGGTAATGTATTGAACACATCCATAAGTTTCTTAAGCACCAAATACACTTTACGAACAGCACGGCATGCAGCGGCTTTCCCGATGTTCTCCGCATCGCCGACACTGTACAATAATGTATGTATAATGTACGGCTATGCATACAGCCTGTGAGACAGTCAATGCTCGGCTGTGTGTGGTGTTCACAATGTATGACTCGAGAAGGTCTTGTAAATAAATGATTCCTTGTCGGCAGAATCGATAGCACTCGTATAGGAAGTCATCATGATGTGATAACGGATCTTGGCGATCTCGGTCTGTGTAAGTTTTAGTCATCTGTTTTACCGTTAAAATACGGAAATTTCCGTATTTTCGTTTTATCGAATGAACGGTAAAACAGATGATCAAAACGTACTCGGACTGATCTCGAAGAACTCTCTCCCTATAAAACGCTAATCTAACTAATATCGCATCATCAATGGGATGAGGGAGCTGACATTTTTTTCCAGCGCAGGTTCAAGTTTATGGATGTGTTGCTATGGTGATTTTGCCAAACTTGCTTCGTGGAACCGAAAAGCCTGACTGGTGTAATCTCATCCTCAAAATTATCCGGCGAACTCAGTTAGCGTCGTACGAGGAACGGGGCCCTGGACTTCGTTCTTGGGCACGTGTCTAAACAAACATTTCAGCAACCATAGTGACTTTTTATTGGGAAGAAACGGTCATTACAATAACACAACTAGTTTATTATTCATCAAAGTCCTGCTGGTAACACATGGTCTGTGTCCTCGGAGGAATGATGAAGGAACTCAAAACGATGTTGAGTTCTTCCATTTAATGTTATAATAAAAACATATGAAACATTATGAAAATCACAATGTTCATTTTAATTCATGCCTACTGTAATACACTAATACATTAATTGATGACAATAGGAAATAGGATTTATTTCTTCTTTATTATTCTTTTGCAAGATAACAGTAAATAGGGAAGTACTATGACATTATTTTGTGCATTTCTTCATCAAGACAATGGGGCTCTTCTGAAACACTGCTTGTTAAAATAGTATTTGCAACGTCTGTTTAAATGTACATGTTGAATATGCAATGATGCATATACATTAAGAAACTGTCAAAACTCATCAATACTGTCAAAATAATAGTCCAAGTCAGCTTCTCACTAGCATCAGCATGTTGGTGCAATGTTTCTGATTTATTCTTGTTATGATGACTTGTGTGGTTTATGGGCTTAAACTATTTTTTGATGGTAACTTCCGGTTTTAAGAGGATTTCCTGTTACAAAGACATTTTCACATATTCTGATTGTATCAAATATATAACTTGTACATATTGATTTTAAACTCAAAACCCAATGTAACAAATAATAAACGCACTCCACAACCAAGAATGTATGTACCAAGCTGTAAAACAAAATCATGCTGTCAGGCCTAAACCGCCTCTAGAACTGTGCAGGCCTTTTTGTAGCTCCTCACTCTACCTGTCAGCCACTCCCTTCACCTGTCTCTGGTTACTAATCAAGCACTCCCTCATTCAGCGCACCTGTCTGCCACTCTCACCTCATCAAGCTCAATACTCTCACCTGCTCACCTGTTTCAGTCACTATTTAAACTCCTGCCTCTCAGTCCCTCCTCGCCAGATCATTGCTTCATGTCTACCTCCCCGTGTTTGCTCGTCCTGTTCCCGGTTTCCCTGTCTGCCTACCCTGTCTTTTTCCTGCAGGATTTACCCCCTCGTCTCTTGTCTTTTGCTTGGACTCCCTGTTGTGCTGGTAACAATTCCTATTTTGTTCAATAAATACCTGCTTCACGCTACTCTACCTGGTCTGCATTTGAGTCCTCCACCATGCCCTGTGACAATTCAGGTGTTTGCAGCCCTCTTGCTGCCAAGGGAAACTACAGAATAGAAAAGGAAATAAGGTCATGTACTGAATCTTGTTAAACCTACTGAATGTTGATGTTGAATGCAAAAAAAATGAACAGGGGTGGATGTGGATGTGGGGGGTGGGTTGTTGTGTCCTTTCCAATGTTGAGACCAAACCGAAGCCGTTGGTTGAAGTTGTATGTGTTCATACTAAAGTCAGTCAACAGACTGCCTCTTTGTAAAGATCAATTTGTGTGTTATGATAACCTTATCACCACCATGTCTACATTGTAGAACAAAACATCATGTCTGCGCACAACAATATAGCAGAATGCAAAAAAGAAATCCAGAGGGCAAAGAATACAGAAATCACCCAGGTAAGAATGTTTTCAGTGCTCCAAAATACAGGAGAGATGTACGTGGTGTGGTGTGTGTGTGTGTATATATAGACTGAGAAAGAGCAAATTCAATATTGGTGGTGTGGTCCCACCATGTTGAAGTGAAACTAATACATTCAACAGTTTAACATAGTGCTGAAACGGCTGAGATCAATCGATTAGTCAATCAATCAGCAAATGAATTGTGGCAATACAGGCTGTCAAAATAACGTATAATATATGAATATTTACGGTTAATTGAGCTAGTTTGTATTTCTGCTTGTCTCACATTTCTTTTTTTTCCCTTTTCTTGTCGTTCCAGAGTACGATGCTTTAGCTAAGGTTATCCAGCAACACCCAGACCGACATGAAACACTAAAGTGAGGCAACCTCTCATTAGTTTCATTCATATTGTAGTGACCGTTGCTTCCCAATAAAAAAGTCACTATGGTTGCTGAAATGTTTGTTCTGACGCGTGCCACAAATAACGAAGTCCAGTTTCCAATATAGGCATTTATTTTCTATATAAACAGAGGCCAACCACTTTCTCTGCTGTAATCCATTTTCTTTACATAAACCAAAAATCATAACAATTATATTCATACAGTGTGCACGGTCAAAAACTGTTTGCTTCTGCCTATTAGCAACCACCTGTGTCCAATGAACCCACTGATTATATTACCTGTGGCCTGATTCACACCGCCACTACGCCCCCATGTGGTGGGAGGTTGTACCAAAACAAAAACAACAAAATGGCTCTTACACATATATTGACTTATTGAGCTTTCTGTGGTAGAGCAGTTATGGCTTTCATGATAATCAGATGTGCTTAATGTTGGTTTGATCACTTGCAGACAATTGGAGGTGCTTGACAAAGAACTCCAGCAATTGTCTCACATCAAAGAACATAAATGGAAAGGTACAGCCAATTGCATTTATCATCTCTTCTATTCTAACCTCTAATATCTTCAATCATTAATAATATTTGAATTTTTCTCTCCCTTTTGTCCCACACAGCTGGAGATGAGGAAGAAGCAGTTCCATGCGCTACTCAGTACCATACAGGAACTACAGCAGACACTTGAGAGTGAGTGGACATGGTGGGTGCCGTACTTGCAATTGTTTGTGCTTTTCAATGTCCCTGTGTCATCTTCTATATTCTCATTGGCTGTTGATCTCTCCATTGACCAGTTTAGAAAAAGTAGAGGTACCTATTTATAATAATTTGTATTTTTCCTAGATGATGATGAATCGGACAATGACGAGAGCCCATCACAGAGTGGTGAATGAACTTGTAGAGATCCTGACTGAGTGAACCACTTTGAATCCTTTTTGAATAAAGTAGACTTGTCCACATCTGTCTTGTTCAAGTATTTACCAAAATGGTGGCTTTTCAGACGTCTGTCTGTCCCTAAATGGACGTGTACTTGTATATTGCTTTTCTAGTCTTCCGACCACTGAAAGCGCTTCATGTCATTCACACTCTGATGGCACAGGCTACCACGCAACGTGCCACCTGTCCATCAGGAATATATTTATTTACATCACTGAGGCAGACGGTTAATTGCAGTGTGGAAGACCACATATGCTTATTGATGACTTGGTTAGGATATCTGTTATACATTTCTAGAATTATTTAGGATTACTTTACAACTTGTGCTTTGCTGTCAAACTTGACTTTGATTTGCTATTTTCTCTAAAGCCACAAGTTTACCACATCCATCAAGAACCAAAAGTCAGTACCAGGCACTATAAGACAAATTAAAAGTATTAAAAGTATTTTAATTTGATTCATGGGAAAAATGTATAGTGTTCTATTTAATGTCCCAGGTCAGCTTCTTAACATGATGTGGTTGCTGCTATACAGATCAGGATTGTAGTAATTTTCATTTTGATCATTGTGGTATTGGCGTCACTGAAATATTTGTAGTAGTAGATCCATTTATGTTGTATAATCTTTTTAAGTCACTCTTTCAAGAATATGTCACACCTAAATTAAAAATGACAATTTTCAGAGAACAGATGTTAGATGGACTGGAAAGAGCAAGATGGAATAGCCAAATTAGACAATCAATTAAAGTCAAATTGTGTCTTTATTTAAACAAATGTATTTGCACAGCATGAAAAAGATGCACTTGAAGAAACAAAAACTACCTGTTTAATTAAAGTGGTCCAGCCAATAATAGGAAAGCACTACAAAGCATCTGAACTAGGGCAACTCAGTAATTGAACTGGGTATATCTCAGAAACATGGTATGTTACTTAAACAATGTGCTCCTATGATCCCGTTTCACCGTATAAAATAACAGACTTGATTTTTCTTTCTCTTGGAATGACAGCAGCAGTACATATTACAGTACATTCAAAACAACTCCCCACTTTCACTGTTCTGACAGATTTAACATTGAAAGCAAATGTGTCCATTCTACACTGGACAGAATAAAAAATAACAGCAGATAAAGGTACAGCAGACTCATGCTGTTAGGCTTTGACCCTACAGGCGCAGTTTGTGTTGGTTCAGGATCTCACTGAACCCCTTAGTGGCTGTAGTCAAAAATACATGTAGAGATTTAAATATTATCTACATTTTTTCATATAACTTATAACACAGGACTAACAATCTATAATGCCTTGCTCTATAATACAAAATTACAAAGGGTTAACTAATTGTGTGACTGAATATTTTCATTAAGCATTGGTTATGGTCTATGGTATGGTGGCCTGCATGGGCACTCTTGCATGCACACCCATAGAGAGGAGGGTTCACACAAGAGGAAGAATCCGCAAATCACCGGGAAGCAATAAAATGCTGCAGGGATGACATTTTTGTAGGCCAACCCTGGAAGTTAGCATCGCACTGGTTCCCTCTAAAAGAAAAAGCAGATGGGATTTTTCCTTTGGATTATTGCAGGAACACAAGTTTATGATACTACTGGCCTATTTTATATTGTAGAACAAATTTAAATCTCGTAAGCTTGTTAGCCACAAACCTTATTTTAGGCACCTATAAAAACATTTAAAACACCCATAGACTTTGATGTGAGAGAACCGGAAGTACAAAAATAAACAAATTTAGTGAGCCCCCAACGTTACAGTTCAAACTGCGCCTATGCCTGATCTCTGCTAGAACTCCACCAGGAATGCGCGGGCCTTCATGAGGCGTTTAAGGCGACTCTGCAAACCAGCCCTCTGGGTGCCGATGTCACAATCCTCCTTCAGCAAGAACTCAAAATTGTCCTTGTCATGAAGCATCTGCAGCATCTCCCTCTGCAGCTGGACAGCAGACTCCTGCAACATCTGGTAGCGGATCACCAGCGGGATCTGGTCAGCCAGACGCTGGCTGGCAATCTGAAAGAGTAAAAAGAAAGGAAACTTTGACAAACGACGGAAAAACAAGGGTCTGAACATTTCTGTCATTGTTTTTGTTCAGAAATCATTGGTCTAGATTGAAACATACTTTGTAATATGATTGAAGGTGCAACATCAGCTCCCGAATTGTTGCATGATTATCCATGCAGTACACAATACTCCTTTCTTGAAATTTGAAGCTTTCCTCATCATCTTCCTTCTTCCTGTCACTCAAACTGTTGCTGTAGGTCCTGTCCTGAGAGTAAACCAGCAGCTCCATCTTGAACTGGGTTCTCAGCATGGATTCAGCTGTGGACTCTTTTTCTTGCTTGATGGCTTCGATCTTTGTCTGGAAAATAAGATTCTGGTCAGTCTGAACACCGGCAGAAAAATGATGCAAATAGAATTTTGAGACACTCATTGAAGATGGATACCTTGGCTGTTTTAATGAGGTTAGGAAATCCAATGAAGCTACTGTGGGCCAGCTGAATGAACACCTTCCTAACAGCGTCTGGAAGAAATGAAGATACAAGAAGATAAAGCAGCTTGATCTCCACCGAGCACTTCACTGGTGGTTGTACAGTATCAAGAGAAAACTTGAATATTAAAGAAAAACATATTACTGGATAAACGGTCATATATTCAATCATACTACTCCTATCCTCACCAGCTATTTCCTTGAGTTTCTTGACAGCCGGTTCTTCCAGCTGTTTGACCTGCTGCTTGACCATAACCTCAAAGGTCTTGTAGTTGATGAAGCCCGGCAGTTCTCTTCCACGGTACCTCTCTTCATATCCCTCCACCTCTTTCTCAATCTTCTTGTTAACTGCAACACAAAAAAATATTTCAAAGACCTGCTGGTGAACAGCTGTAGACCAGATCAAACTGATACATACAGTTAAGTCCTGAGCGGTCCAGGTGGGCATTCCACTTCCAAAACCCTCTTCTGAGTGTAGAAAAGACATTGAGCTCGTCTCCACACTTGAGCTCCTCTCCTGTAGTCAGATTGATGGCATCCTGTGTGAATGCTGTCACTTTCTGCAGCACACACATGACAAAGACAAATTCAAACATGGTGGTGAGCATTTGTCTTTGTAACCAGATGAACGTTATGAAGAGTGAGGGAGCTCACATCAATGAGGAAGACGAGTCTCTCAGCTGCATCAGCTGGGGGTCCACTGCCATATCTCTCCAGCTCTGCTTGAGTCTGTGCAAGTTTCTCCTCTATCTGCTCTTCCAGTCGAGGCAGAGATCTCTGCAAATCAAATGAGACTCAAACAATGAGACTTTAACAACTAAAGTAAGCAAGTTAACGTATAGCACACTGTTAATTTATCAGCATAAGTACTTACCTCAATGTGATGCACCAGCTCAATTGTGAGTTTCTCAGCCAGTTTAGGAATACAAGCATGGCCGTCATTGTAGAGAGTGCTTCAGCAAGAAGAAAAAAGCTATTGAGCATTATATATTATATGTATAATGCAAATCACAGCACTAATAATTCACCATGAAAAAACGTGTTACGATCACCCAAAAAAATTACTAACTTAAAGTGCACATGGTCGCTGAAGAATGCTTTTTCTCTTTCTATTGCTTCAGTAAGAGACACCCTCTCTGTGATCTCCTTCTGACCCCTGCACTTGACGATCATGTAGCCCTTCTTCAGGTGGATGACCTCATTACGGACAATTTCAACCACCGACTCTTCTGTGCCTTTGTCCACCAGGTCAGGCTTGGTCAAGATACCTGAGAGAGAGAAGGGCAATGTAGCGAACATCCATGGAAGGAAGATGAAACTGAAATGTCAATGACACAATCTCAACTAATAAACTTCTTCCAGAGACTGCCCTCAGGAACCTATAGTTCACTTAATGGTTGAACTCTCAATTTATCATGCCCCTGGACATACTCAGAGCAGACAAGACTCTTGACACTGTATAGGTTGAGTCTACCATGTTTCTACATGATGCAGAGAGGCCCACAGAGGAACAGCCACCACTGCATGCAGCTTAACCTCCCGTCTGCCCATCAGAGCCGTCAGGTGAAAACAATATAATTTCCAGATATAAATGAGTTTGATGTTTCTAGGCCAAATAAATTTAAGCCAGATAAAAAAATTATCTTAGATAGAAATATCTTAGACCTAAAAAAAATCCAAATTAAATTTAAATTACAACTAATATAAAATTGCTCCAAAATCTTCCCTGGTGGTTCTCAAACTCTCAACTAATTAATGGTGCATAATTCATTTTAACTCAATTTAATGTAAAAACGTCAATCGATGGATTTAATTGATGGACATCAATCAATGACATGAGTCACTGATTCGACCTGGTCACATGCAATACTTTTCATTTGGTTGTGGTTCATCGTTATTTATTGTACTGTTCATCATATTCTTTATTCATTTAGTTTATTTGATCGTTTATTCATGTATTTTCTGTTATGTAGTTTAGTTATGTAGATAGTCCAATAAATATTTAATTTGTAAAGAACTTGATCATTTGATTAGTGTGTATATTAAATAATACGTCTCTGTTCACCATGAGAACAACTCCGTAGCAACCCTGAGATTTAATTGATTAATATCAAATTTTAATGTTTTTCCTATTTTTCCAAAATTGGGTTGCATCCTAAATTGAATCTTATGTTAAATTATGTTTGTTAAACTAATGGTGTCTTTCGTCAAAAGCTGAGTACCATCATTCTTTTATGATAATTTATGGGTTCATAAATCATAATTGAAATATTAATAATCATTACATATCTTGATAATAATTAATTTGTATTTATTAGATCTGCTACCAGCAGCAACGCTACAGCAAACAGACAGTGAACTATCTAAAGAAAAAGTAACTTGTCCAAGGGCTCCTTTTCTAGAATCAGCCACATTTACCCAAAGTCCTGTCTCCACCAGGATCCACCTCCTGTGCCATCTTCAAAGCCTCTGTGGTTGCTATGTCCACGTTGGATGGAACAACCACCAAGCTGATGGTCTCTTGTTTTGTTATAAACTTCTGGATCAGTCTCTTTATCTGAAAGTATTAATTCCAGTTGTTATAAAGTTATAGATCATAGAATTACCAAATCACTACCTCAGATCTCACTGTCATTACTTTTCAACTTTCTACCAAATAAATTATCACTATGAAAACTGTTGAGACTGTATTTTGGGGACACTGAATTAGCATACCTGGTCTCCAATGTTCTCAGGTTGTCCCTTTACAGCCACCCTGGTGATGCCGGGCAGGTCAATGAGCGTCAGGTCTGGAACATCAGGAGAGGCAATCTCTAGACTGATGAGGTCATCACTGATCCCCACCCCGATCCCGGCCAATTTTTCCTGAGCTGGAGAGAGAGGACACAATATTTGACGAGTACAGGATGGAAGTGCTGGTCACTGAAACCTAAAAAAACAATCAGTAGCTCCACAAATACTTGGCTTTTGATAGTAGCATTAAAGAACTGTGTATACTGTACCTTCTCTAATCATTTTCTCCACATCTGCAGGGTCTTCTATCTCTTCTTCATAACCCTGGTAGCTTATCTTCCCGTACCACTCCTCTCCTTCTTTCCTTCTCCTCATCTTCAGTTCGAGAGGACATCTTGTCACAATGCCTGAATTAATGAAGAGTGAATGATGATGAGGGGAAAAATTAAATCCAGTGTTCTTGTTGAAATTATAACACTGATATATTGTCTTTATAAAAGTGGGAATATTACATCTTCAAAATATGTTCCAGACATAACACATATGCTAGAGAAGGCAAACACCAATGTCAACATTTTGTTGGCGGAATCCTTGACCCCAATGTAAACAGGGACATTTATGTAGTCGTGTTGCCTTTGAAAAGTGACTGAAAGTGACTGAAAATGTAAGCCGTTGATCCCATTTGTATGATTTGTTTCATATACATTTTAAAGACATGCAATTCACAAGTAACTCTGTGTCAGCCATCGAGGAGGCACTCGAGTGCAGCTAGGAGGGGTCTATGACAACAGACTTTTCACCCCGCCCCTAAATGTGGAATTCTGAATGATGTGGTTGGGGGACATTTCCTAAAAGTTGGTTCTTGTCAAGCATACTGAGCCTTAACTGAACACTCCCTTCAGGAAACAAGGGCGAGAGAGGTGTCCCAGCTGGACTCAAACCAGGGATGTTGTGGTCTAAGGTCAGCCCTGGGCAAACCCTGCTCTCTTAAATTTCTGAAGTAAATCACACAGATCCAGTGGCGGCTGGTCCATAGAGGGCGCTAGGGCGCCGCCCCCCCTTGAGCTACAAATAATAAAAAATAAAATAAATAATAATAATAATAAACTATACAAATTGACAATATTTGTGTTTTTGAAACATGGAATCACCCAGTAATATGTGTAAAATATGATATCTGCGGTAAATATATGCTTTTCCTGCACGTCCTCTCTGCCTGTCTGCAGGTCCTCTCCGTGTGTGCACGTCTCAGCTGGCTGGGGCGCTGGAGAAACTGCCCCAAAGAGGCGGGTCTATAAAGCAGTTTAGCCAATGATGCTTTAATGCTGACTAAAGATATAAATGAGTGACATACAATTTAGCCAATCAGCGTCCTCAAAATCTGCCCCTGCTTGGGGCAGATTTCGTTCTGCCCTGAGAACTGAGAGGAGAAACTACTGAAAGAGCTGATCCCAGATCAGCCTGACCTCACAATCAGACAGCAGACTAGCAGGAAAGGGAAGCAGTACATGAAGCTTCTCTAGTAGCTGTACACCAGACAGGTTTGGCTCGCTGGATGCAGTCATCTTAATAACTTATTTAGCTTTTTAAAACAACGGGGACAGAACCAGCATGGACAGTTAGGGAGTGAGGGACATGAAGCACCTGTCTGAGGAATGGATATATAGTTATATATAAATAATTATATATATATATATATGTGTGTGTGTGTGTGTGTTTTATATTATAGTGAATATTATTATATGATATATATATTATTATATTATACAGAATATTATATGATATGTATATTATTATATTATACAGAATATTATTATATGATATATATATATTATATTATACTGAATTCCCTGTGAGGGTGACATTAATAAGATGTCCTGACGTGTTTGTCAAAGTGTTATTTACTGCTTTTTTTCGTGTTGGAATAAATGTTAAATATTTAACTGCAAAGTAGTAATGCGTGTTTGATACCTTAATTTGTTTGCATTAAATCATTCTGGGATGTTTGCTGAAGTTGATTGGATGTGGCACAGCCCTACCAAGAAAATTTTCCACTAGCCGCCACTGCACAGATCTCTTTGTAAAGATCAATTTGTTTTGTGGTATTCTTGCTGTCTTGCATTTGTTTGCTGTAGTGTTGCCACGGTGCCTTCATTTAAACCTGCTATACCAGACATGCAGGTTTTGAGATTTACATATCAAAGTTGACAGTGGAGACATGCTTACAGTAATGAAAAATTACATTATAAAAACATTAATTCTGTTTCCAGCTTCTTCAGCTTGTTGTGGTTCATGGCCAAAGTCAATGACTGCAGCTTTAAAAGGATCTTATACTGATGGTCTCACTGTTTACCTTTCTAAAGTTTATTTTCTTTATTTTATTTGACCAATTGCACTTTGTGTAACTTAAGGCAACACACAACCTAGATTTAAGGTTGAACATCCATCATTTTGAGTTATTACATCACTCCCCAAACAAAGGGGCAAAACCAGACAACTGCTCAAGGTTAATGATTTATTTAGCTTTAAAAGGGTTCGTTTAGATAACGGAGCGAGACAGACCTATATATTCAGTTCTGTTCATTTTGGAATCAAAATATTGAATAATGCAAATATTATTATTGTTTTTCCGTGAGTTTAACTTACCACTCCCTCTCGGCAGAGCCACCCCTGACAGCGCCTCCAACACGGAGCTCTTCCCCGAGCTTTGGTCTCCAATCACGGCGATAGCAGGCAGCGCCAAGTCCTTCTCTATACCCAGAGAGCGAAGAGAGTCAATGAGGTCAATGCAGGGACGCACGTTCTCTTCATACTGTTGGTTCAGAGTGTTCATGATGATCACTGCTTGAATCCTGGAAAGAAACGGTGTTTAAAAAAGGAATGAAACAGCAGAGCTGCTCGGATGCCGAAACTTGAGTGCGACGGATGCCCACCGTGGATACTTAAGAGAATCAGCAGGAAAACGAAACTAAAGTTACGCTAGGTTTCGTTTCCTTGACTTTCATTTCTGTTCCCGGGGCACGTAGAGACATCTACCAGGGGGTGATATTCATACAACATAGGGTGACAAGTGCTCACCACCTGTGTATATTAAGCTCTGATGCAGTATGTTCATATAATGTATCACAGTCTCGGGCAATTATCTTTTGAATAAGGCACGAGGGAATTTACAAAGTATACTATTAAACTAGTTTATTATTCATCAAAGTCCTGCTGGTAACACGTCCTGTGTCCTCGGAGGAATGATGAAGGAACTCAAAACGATGTTGAGTTCTTCCATTTAATGCTATAATAAAAACATATGAAACATTATGAAAATCACAATGTTCATTTAAATTCATGCCTACTGTAATACACTAATACATTAATTGATGACAATAGGAAATAGGATTTATTTCTTCTTCTTTATTATTCTTTTGCAAGATAACAGTAAATAGGGAAGTACTATGACATTATTTCGTGCATTTCTTCATCAAGACAATGGGGCTCTTCTGAAACACTGCTTGTCAAAATTGTATTTGCAACGTCTGTTTAAATGTACATGTTGAATATGCAATGATGCATATACATTAAGAAACTGTCAAAACTCGTGAATTACTGTCAAAATAATAGTCCAAGTCAGCTTCTCACTAGCATCACCAAGTTCGTGCAATGTTTCTGATTTATTCTTGTTATGATGACTTATGTGGTTTATGGGCTTAAACTATTTTTTGATGGTAACTTCTGGTTTTAAGAGGATTTTCTGTTACAAAGACATTTTCACATATTCTGATTGTATCAAATATATAGCTTGTACATATTGATTTTGAACTCAAAACCCAATGTAACAAATAATAAACCCACTCCACAACCATGAAGGTATGTGGCAAGCTGAAAAACAAAATCATGCTGTCAGGCCTAAACCGCCTCTAGAACTCTACCAGGTATGTGCAGGCCTTCATTCAGGTGTTTGCAGCCCTCTTTCTGCCAAAGAAATCAAGGAAAACTACAGAATAGAAAAGGAAATAAGGTCATGTACTGAATCTTGTTAAACCTACTGAATGTTGATGTTGAATGCAAAAAAACTGAAATATTGTGTTGCGTATGTTTTTTTCTCCTCTCATTAGAAAGTAATTTCCAAATTTGAACTATATTTTAGTCTTTGATGTGTTACTGTGTATACTTTATTTAAATGTTAATACAGATCTAAGGGGTCATCCAAAGTTATCAACATTTTCACAGTAGTACAAAGAGTACTACTTTTCCAGACCCCCCCCCCCCTCCCCCCAAAGTAGTACATATCAACATTTTGATCACATTACATGACAGAGGTCTAGATTTTAGGAGTCCCAACTATAGACACAAACACAATAATATGTATATAGAAGATATGTATCCAACTATTTATTATTAATCACTTTAAAAGTGCAACCCACACTCTACAACAGACCTGGAAAAAAGTATTCAATATATATGTCGCCAACCATAAACAAATTATGATGTTTTAATATTGTTCATGGTACTTCAAGTCACAAAGACAATTATTGTCCTATTGTTCATGGTAGTTCAAGTCACAACCTTTAATAGTTGATAATGTTCACAGCTTTGAAGGTCTTCCTTTTTTTAGTTTGTGCTGAGTCAGTTTCTGATGTTTCAGAAGTTGATAGCGAGTCGGGAACAGCTCACTGCACACCGAGCACTGGTGCAATTTCCCCCCAATGTTGTTGTTGTTATCGTCCTTGCCTCGCTAAAACGCGGCGCTGTTCGCCTTTGCCCGAGATCTTCAATTATAAAAAAGAAATTCAAGTTCCGTTCACCGAAATATATCGGCATTTTACGAAACTTTAAAGTCGTACATGACTGACACCCCCCTCCCCCCGTCGTACGCTTTGTACGACCGTGAAAATGTTGAAAACTCTGGACGGCCCCTAAGATAGTATGGTAATAAACCATTTGGCAGTCAGAAGTTATCATTCCTCTGCTTTTTTGTTTGTTTGTTTTTTGCAGCGGTGACACGCACAGGGGTGGATGTGGGGGGTAGGGAATGGGTTGTTGTGTCCCTTCCCATGTTGGGACCAAACTTAAACCCTTGGTTGAAGTTGTATGTGTTCATACTAAAGTCAGTCAACAGACTGCGTGCCGATGACAACCGCTTAAGGCGATTCTGAAGGTGGATTCTCTTGGTTCCTATGCCAGAGTCCTCTTGAAGGAGCGACTCTGTTTTCGCCTTGTCTTGAAACATCTGCAGCATCTCCCTCTGCAGCTGGACGGCAGACTCCTGCAACACCTGGTAGCGGATTACCAGCGGAATTTGGTCAGCCAGACGCTGGCCAGCAATCTGTGGTTTAGAAAGGAGAAAGTTGGGGTGTCACGCTGTATCTGTCAATGTAAGAAAATTATTGGTATTTGGTTTTTACCGTTAGTGTACATGGTTTGTACTGGAAGTTAAATGATCTACTCTGCTGCATTTATATACAATTGTTTTATACTGACATTCATAGCCCCATCAATACATTATATTTATATATTTAGCTGCCAACAAAATACTATTTTAACCATGTACCTAACTTATTCTGGTAATAAAATATATTTAAATGCCACCTTCTAAACAAGAATGCAATGGGAGGAGGTGCAGATTAAAATAAGCGTTTTATTTCCCACCTTTTTACGGTGTATAAAATGTGTGATGTATTAAATGCTGTGAGGCACAGAAATAAAATGTACAGCATGTAGATTACACTTACTTTGTAATAGGACTTCAGGTGTTTAATCATCTCTCTCAGGTTGGCCCCACTATCACTGCTCAGGGTGATGCTGGTGCTTGTCTTTACTGGTGTACCAAAGTTGATACCCGCAAAATGCGGCTCAACTTCCCTCTTCCGCTTCCCTAACTTCTTGCTGTATGTGCTGTCCTGAGTGTAAACAATCATTTCCATTTTATTCCACCTTTTTACGGTAAATAAAATGTGTGATGTATTAAATGCTGTGAGGCACAGAAATAAAATGTACAGCATGTAAATTTCCCCACTGTGGGACTAATACAGGATTATCTTATCTTATTTTATCTTAGATTACACTTACTTCGTAATAGGACTTCAGGTGTTTAATCATCTCTCTCAGGGTGGCCCCACTGTCAGTGCTCAGGGTGCTGGTCTTCAAACAACCCTGTTCATCTTCCCTCTTCCGCTTCCCTAACTTCTTGCTGTATGTGCTGTCCTGAGTGTAAACAATCATTTCCATTTTATTCCACCTTTTTACGGTAAATAAAATGTGTGATGTATTAAATGCTGTGAGGCACAGAAATAAAATGTACAGCATGTAAATTTCCCCACTGTGGGACTAATACAGGATTATCTTATCTTAGATTACACTTACTTCGTAATAGGACTTCAGGTGTTTAATCATCTCTCTCAGGGTGGCCCCACTGTCAGTGCTCAGGGTGCTGGTCTTCAAACAACCCTGTTCATCTTCCCTCTTCCGCTTCCCTAACTTCTTGCTGTATGTGCTGTCCTGAGTGTAAACAATCATTTCCATTTTAAACTGAGTCCTCAGCATGGACTCTGCTGCAGTCTCCTTCTCCTTTCTGATGGCTTCAATCTTCATCTATAGGACATACAAAATGATCAGTAAATATTCAACAGTGTTCAGTTATATATATATGGGCAATGAAAACTATACCTGTGCTGTTCTGATGAGGTTAGGAAATCCAACAAGGCTGCTCTGTGCCAACTTAACCAGCTCTTTCGTCACAATGTCTAAAAAATAAAACACAAATCAAACAATAGAAGATCTACTAATAACTTTACGGTGTTACATATTCAGCTGGCTTGCAATCATTGTAGCATCATAATATGACATGCCTGCCACTTCCTTGAGTTTCAGGAGAGCAGGCCCTTCCAGCTCTTTGATCTGCTCCTTGACCATGTCCTCAAAGGTCTTGTAGTTTATGAACCCCGGCAGTTCTCTTCCACGGTACTTTTGTTCATACTGAGTCACCTCTCTCTCAATATTCTGGTTGACTGCAATAGGGATGAATTTGTGAAAGAAAAAGTGGACACATACAAGGTTAACACTCGGTTAGCAGTGATCTATACAGCAGTCTGGAGCTGTGTTTTCATACTGAGAAGGAAAATGGCATAAAAATAAACAGTATTTTAACATCTTACTCAATAGTTTACATTTTAGGTTACAATTTTGTAGTATGGAAACCACAGCAAAGACATTACGTAATGACCAGGTTGTTGATGCACTTACATATTACTCCAGAGACCTCTATGGTATCTTTCCAATCCGCAAACTGTTTTCTGAGTATGGCAAAGATATTGAGCTTGCCTCCAAATTTGATATCCTCCCCTGTGGTGAGGCGGATAGCATCCTGTGTAAACGCTGCCACTCTCTAAAATAAAACAGGTTCAGATAAAAGAAGAATGAGAATTAAATCAAAACGAGGAGGTGCAGTGTTTTGTAAGTGACAGCTAAACTCACATCAATGAGGAAACCCAGTCTCTCAGCTGCATCAGCTGGGGGTCCACTGCCATATTTGTCCAGCTTTGCCTGAGTCTCTGTTAGTTTCTTCTTTATCTGGTCTTCCAGTTGAGGCAGAGATCTCTGCAAATCACACGTGTCAAACCTTTAACACTTGAAATGTGCAAAGTAATCTGTAGTGAACCGCTATGGTGAAGCACTGAGAAGTGTTTACCTGGATATGTTGCACCAGCTCAACGGTGAGTTTTTCCGCCAGTTTAGGAACCGTGGCATAGCCTTCATCGTAGAGAGTCCTACAGCAAAGATAAAACATTACTGAGTAAAAAGTACACAACCAGTCAAACTGCAAATCATTAGTTGCATTATTACCCAAAAATAATGAACTTACTTGAAATGCACATGGTCGCTGAAGAATGCTTTTTCTCTTTCTGTTGCTTCTGTAAGAGACACCCTCTCTGTGATCTCCTTCTGACCCCTGCACTTGACGATCATGTAGCCGTTCTTCAGGTGGATGACCTCATTATGGACAATTTCAACCACCGACTCTTCTGTGCCTTTGTCCACCAGGTCAGGCTTGGTCAAGATACCTGAGAGAGAGAAGGGCAAACAGACAGTGAACTATCTAAAAGTCAAGTACCTTGTCCAAGGGGTCCTTTTCTAGAATCAGCCACATTTACCCAAAGTCCTGTCTCCACCAGGATCCACCTTCTGTGCCATCTTCAAAGCCTCTGTGGTTGCTATGTCCACGTTGGATGGAACAACCACCAAGCTGATGGTCTCTTGTTTTTTTATAAACTTTTCTATCAGTCTCTTTATCTGTAAGTATTAATTCCAGTGGTTATAAAGCATACATCTTACTGTCATTACTTTTCTACCAAATAAATTGTCCCAATGAAAACTGTGTTTTGGGGACACTGGATTAGCATACCTGGTCTCCAATGTTCTCAGGTTGTCCCTTTACAGCCACCCTGGTGATGCCGGGCAGGTCAATGAGCGTCAGGTCTGGAACATCAGGAGAGGCAATCTCTAGACTGATGAGCTTATCACTGATCCCCACCCCACCCCCGGCCAATTTTTCCTGAGCTGGAGAGAGAGGACACAATATTTGACGAGTACAGGATGGAAGTGCTGGTCACTGAAACCTAAAAAAACAATCAGTTGCTCCACAAATACTTGGATTTTGATCGTAGCATTAAAGAACTGTGTATACTGTACCTTCTCTAATCATTTTCTCCACATCTGCAGGGTCTTCTATCTCTTCTTCATAGTCCTGGTAGCTTATCTTCCCGTACCACTTCTCTCCTTCTTTCCTTCTCTTCATCTTCAGTTCGAGAGGACATCTTGTCACAATGCCTGAATTAATGAAGAGTGAATGATGATGAGGGGAAAAATGAAATCCAGTGTGCTTGGTGAAATTATAACAATGATATATTGTCTTTATGAAAGTGGGAATATTACATCTTCAAAATATGTTCCAGACATAACACATATGCTAGAGAAGGCAAACACCAATGTCAACATTTTGTTGGCAGAATCCTTGACCCCAATGTAAACGGGGACATTTCTGTAGTCGTGTTTAAAACAAGTGTAACGCTATGAATGCCTTTGAAAAGAGACTGACTGAAAATGTAAACCGATAATCCCATTTGTATGATTTGTTTCATATAGATATTAAAGACATGCAAATTACAGAGTCACTGCGTCAGCGATCAGGGAGGCACTCGGATGCTGCACAACAGGCTTTTCACCAGTAGTGCCGAGATCGAAAAGTGGCCGATGGTATGCCACTGTTGTTCAACAGTGCAACTACTTTTCCAATGGCGTATAAAATGGATAGATCCTCTATTTAAGCTACTGTGTTGCACTACCTTGTCAATAACAGAAAAAAATTAATTTACGGCATCACTGGTCGTGAATCAAACCAATTTTTTGCACATGCATCAGGAGGCGGCACTGGTGTGTCTGTCAATAGACTTCCACTTTCAAGCGGCTCCTGCCTTCAGGAAACGGTATATGCCGTTGGAAAAGTAGTTGCATAGCACTCCAGGGATCGGTATCGTTGAACAACAATGGCATACCACTCCAGGGATCGGTTTATATTGCTGGCGTTTTCAGCCTGTTGTGGTTCTTGTGCCCCACGGCCAAATTCAATGACTGCTGCTTTAAAAGGATCTTATACTGATGGTCTTACTGTTTATTTCTAAAGATTATTTTCTTTATTTTGTTCGACCAATTGCACTTTGTGTAACGTAAGGCAACACACAACCTAGATTTAAGGTTGAACATCCATAATTTTGAGTCATTACATTTATCCTATTTGTATGATTTGTTTATAGATTTAAAGACATACAGCAGCAGCTAGGAGGGGGCTCTGACAACAGGCTTTTCATTCCGCCCCTAAATGTGGCAATTCCGTATGATGTGGTTGGGGGACATTTACTAAAAGTAAATGTCATACTGAGCCCAAACTAAACACTCCCTTCAGGAAACAAGGGAGAGAGAGGTGTCCCAGCTGGACTCAAACCAGGGATGTTGTGGTCTAAGGTCAGCCCTGGGCAAACCCTGCTCTCTTTCATTTCTGAAGTAAATCACACAGATCTCTTTGTAAAGATCAATTTGTTTTGTGGCATTCTTGCTGCCTTGCATTTGTTTGATGTAGTGTTGCCATGGTGCCTTCATGTAAACCTGCTGTACCAGACATGCAGGTTTTGAGATTTACATATCAAAGTTGAAAACGGAGACATGCTTACAGTAATGAAAAATGACATTATAAAAACTGAAATTCTCTTTCCAGCTTTTTCAGCTTATTGTGGTTCATTGCCAAAGTCAATGACTGCAGCTTTAAAAGGATCTTATACTGATGGTCTTACTGTTTACCTTTCTAAAGTTTATTTTCTTTATTTTCTTTGACCAATTGCACTTTGTGTAACGTAAGGCAACACACAACCTAGATTTAAGGTTGAACATCCATCATTTTGAGTCATTACATCACTCCCCAAACAAAGGGGCAAAACCAGACAACTGCTCAAGGTTAATGATTTATTTAGCTTTAAAAGGGTTCGTTTAGATAACGGAGCGAGACAGACCTATATATTCAGTTCTGTTCATTTTGGAATCAAAATGTTGAATAATGCAAATAATATTATTGTTTTTCCGTGAGTTCAACCTACCACTCCCTCTCGGCAGAGCCACCCCTGACAGCGCCTCCAACACGGAGCTCTTCCCCGAGCTTTGGTCTCCAATCACGGCGATAGCAGGCAGCGCCAAGTCCTTCTCTACACCCAGAGAGCGAAGAGAGTCAATGAGGTCAATGCAGGGACGCACCTTCTCTTCATACTGTTGGTTCAGAGTGTTCATGATGATCACTGCTTGAATCCTGGAAAGAAACGGTGTTTAAAAAAGGAATAAAACAGCAGAGCTGCTCGGATGCCGAAACTTGAGTGCGACGGAAGTCCACCGTGGATAAGATGCAGCAGGACAACGAAACTAAAGTTACACTAGGTTTCGTTTCCTTGACTTTCATTTCTGTTCCCGGGGCACGTAGAGACATCTACCAGGGGATAATATTCATACAACATAGGGTGACAAGTGCTCACCACCTGTGTATATTAAGCTCTGATGCAGTATGTTCATATAATGTATCACATTCTCGGGCAATTATCTTTTGAATAAGGCAAGAGGGAATTTACAAAGTATACTATTAAACTAGTTTATAATTCATCAAAGTCCTGCTGGTAACACGTTCTGTGTCCTCGGAGGAATGATGAAGGAACTCAAAACGATGTTGAATTCTTCCATTTAATGTTATAATAAAAACATATGAAACATTATGAAAATCACAATGTTCATTTAAATTCATGCCTACTGTAATACACTAATACATTAATTGATGACAATAGGAAATAGGATTTATTTCTTCTTCTTTATTATTCTTTTGCAAGATAACAGTAAATAGGGAAGTACTATGACATTATTTTGTGCATTTCTTCATCAAGACAATGGGGCTCTTCTGAAACACTGGTTGTCAAAATAGTATTTGCAACGTCTGTTTAAATGTACATGTTGAATATGCAATGATGCATATACATTAAGAAACTGTCAAAACTCGTGAATTACTGTCAAAATAATAATCCAAGTCAGCTTCTCACTAGCATCAGCATGTTGGTGCAATGTTTCTGATTTATTCTTGTTATGATGACTTATGTGGTTTATGGGCTTAAACTATTTTTTGATGGTAACTTCTGGTTTTAAGAGGATTTTCTGTTACAAAGACATTTTCACATATTCTGATTGTATCAAATATATAACTTGTACATATTGATTTTAAACTCAAAACCCAATGTAACAAATAATAAACCCACTCCACAACCATGAATGTATGTGGCAAGCTGTAATACAAAATCATGCTGTCAGGCCTAAACCGCTTCTAGAACTCTACCAGGTATGTGCAGGCCTTCATTCAGGTGTTTGCAGCCCTCTTGCTGCCAAAGGAAACAAGGAAAACTACAGAATCGAAAAGGAAATAAGGTCATGTACTGAATGTTGATGTTGAATGCAAAAAAAATTAAATATTGTGTTAATTGTGTATGTTTTTTTCTCCTTTCTATTAGAAAGTAATTTCCAAATTTGTACTATATTTTAGTCTTTGATCTGCTACTGTGTATACTTCATTTAAATGTTAATACAGATCTAAGGTAGTATGGTAATAAACCATTTGGCGGTCAGAAGTTATCATTCCTCTGTTTTTTTGTTTGTTTGTTTTTTGCAGCGGTCACACGTACACGGGTGGATGTGGGGGGTAGGGGGTGGGTTGTTGTGTCCCTTCCCATGTTGGGACCAAACTTAAACCCTTGGTTGAAGTTGTATGTGTTCATACTGAAGTCAGTCAACAGACTGCGTGCCAATGACAACCGCTTAAGGCGATTCTGAAGGTGGAGTCTCTTGGTTCCTATGCCAGGGTCCTCTTCAAGGAGCGACTCTGTTTTCGTCTTGTCTTGAAACATCTGCAGCATCTCCCTCTGCAGCTGGACGGCAGACTCCTGCAACACCTGGTAGCGGATTACCAGCGGAATCTGGTCAGCCAGACGCTGGCCAGCAATCTGTGGTTTAGAAAGGAGAAAGTTGGGGTGTCACGCTGTATCTGCCAATGTAAGAAAATTATTGGTATTTGGTTTTTTACCATTAGTGTACATGGTTTGTACTGGAAGTTGTTAGAAATGATCTACCCTGATGCATTTATATAAAATTGTTTTATACTGACATTCATAGCCCCCATCAATACAGTATATTTCTATATTTAGCTGCCAACAAAATACTATCTTAACCATGTACCTAACTTATTCTGATGATAAAATATATTTAAATGCCACCTTCTAAACAAGAATGCAATGGGAGGAGGTGCAGATTAAAATAAGCGTTTTCTTTCCCACCTTTTTACGGTGTATAAAATGTGTGATGTATTAAATGCTGTGAGGCACAGAAATAAAATGTACAGCATGTAGATTACACTTACTTTGTAATAGGACTTCAGGTGTTTAATCATCTCTCTCAGGGTGGCCCCACTATCACTGCTCAGGGTGATGCTGGTGCTTGTCTTTGCTATACCAAAGCCGGCAACCGCAACCACAACCTGTTCATCTTCCCTCTTCCGCTTCCCTAACTTCTTGCTGTATGTGCTGTCCTGAGTGTAAACAATCATTTCCATTTTAAACTGAGTCCTCAGCATGGACTCTGCTGCAGTCTCCTTCTCCTTTCTGATGGCTTCAATCTTCATCTATAGGACATACAAAATGATCAGTAAATATTCAACAGTGTTCAGTTATATATATATGGGCAATGAAAACTATACCTGTGCTGTTCTGATGAGGTTAGGAAATCCAACAAGGCTGCTCTGTGCCAATTTAACCAGCTCTTTTGTCACAATGTCTAAAAAATAAAACACAAATCAAACAATAGAAGATCTACTAATAACTTTACGGTGTTACATATTCAGCTGGCTTGCAATCATTGTAGCATCATAATATGACATGCCTGCCACTTCCTTGAGTTTCAGGAGAGCAGGCCCTTCCAGCCTTTTGATCTGCTCCTTGACCATGTCCTCAAAGGTCTTGTAGTTTATGAACCCCGGCAGTTCTCTTCCACGGTACTTTTGTTCATACTGAGTCACCTCTCTCTCAATATTCTGGTTGACTGCAATAGGGATGAATTTGTGAAAGAAAAAGTGGACACATACAAGGTTAACACTCGGTTAGCAGTGATCTATACAGCAGTCTGGAGCTGTGTTTTCATACTGAGAAGGAAAATGGCATAAAAATAAACAGTATTTTCACATCTTACTCAATAGTTTACATTTTAGGTTCCAATTTTGTAGTATGGAAACCACAGCAAAGACATTACGTAATGACCAGGTTGTTGATGCACTTACATATTATTCCAGAGTCCTCTATGGTATCTTTCCAATCCGCAAACTGTTTTCTGAGTATGGCAAAGATATTGAGCTTGCCTCCAAATTTGATATCCTCCCCTGTGGTGAGGCGGATAGCATCCTGTGTAAACGCTGCCACTCTCTAAAATAAAACAGGTTCAGATAAAAGAAGAATGAGAATTAAATCAAAACGAGGAGGTGCAGTGTTTTGTAAGTGACAGCTAAACTCACATCAATGAGGAAACCCAGTCTCTCAGCTGCATCAGCTGGGGGTCCACTGCCATATTTGTCCAGCTTTGCCTGAGTCTCTGTTAGTTTCTTCTTTATCTGGTCTTCCAGTTGAGGCAGAGATCTCTGCAAATCACACGTGTCAAACCTTTAACACTTGAAATGTGCAAAGTAATCTGTAGTGAACCGCTATGGTGAAGCACTGAGAAGTGTTTACCTGGATATGTTGCACCAGCTCAATGGTGAGTTTTTCCGCCAGTTTAGGAACCGTGGCATAGCCTTCATCGTAGAGAGTCCTACAGCAAAGATAAAACATTACTGAGTAAAAAGTACACAACCAGTCAAACTGCAAATCATTAGTTGCATTATTACCCACAAATAATGAACTTACTTGAAATGCACATGGTCGCTGAAGAATGCTTTTTCTCTTTCTGTTGCTTCTGTAAGAGACACCCTCTCTGTGATCTCCTTCTGACCCCTGCACTTGACGATCATGTAGCCGTTCTTCAGGTGGATGACCAAATTACGGACAATTTCAACCACCGACTCTTCTGTGCCTTTGTCCACCAGGTCAGGCTTGGTCAAGATACCTGAGAGAGAGAAGGGCAAACAGACAGTGAACTATCTAAAAGTCAAGTAACTTGTCCAAGGGGTCCTTTTCTAGAATCAGCCACATTTACCCAAAGTCCTGTCTCCATCAGGATCCACCTCCTGTGCCATCTTCAAAGCCTCTGTGGTTGCTATGTCCACGTTGGATGGAACAACCACCAAGCTGATGGTCTCTTGTTTTGTTATAAACGTATGGATCAGTCTCTTTATCTGAAAGTATTCATTCCAGTGGTTATAAAGCATTCATCTTACTGTCATTACTTTTCTACCAAATAAATTGTCCCAATGAAAACTGTGTTTTGGGGATACTGAATTAGCATACCTGGTCTCCAATGTTCACAGGTTGGTCCTTTACAGCCACCCTGGTGATGCCGGGCAGGTCAATGAGCGTCAGGTCTGGAACATCAGGAGAGCCAATCTCTAGACTGATGAGCTTATCACTGATCCCCACCCCACCCCCAGCCAATTTTTCCTGAGCTGGAGAGAGAGGACACAATATTTGACGAGTACAGGATGGAAGTGCTGGTCACTGAAACCTAAAAAACAATCAGTTGCTCCACAAATACTTGGATTTTGATCGTAGCATTAAAGAACTGTGTATACTGTACCTTCTCTAATCATTTTCTCCACATCTGCAGGATCTTCTATCTCTTCTTCATAACCCTGGTAGCTTATCTTCCCGTACCACTCCTCTCCTTCTTTCCTTCTCTTCATCTTCAGTTCGAGAGGACATCTTGTCACAATGCCTGAATTAATGAAGCGTGAATGATGATGAGGGGAAAAATTAAATCCAGTGTGCTTGGTGAAATTATAACACTGATATACACTGATATATTGTCTTTATGAAAGTGGGAATATTACATCTTCAAAATATGTTCCAGACATAACACATATGCTAGAGAAGGCAAACACCAATGTCAACATTTTGTTGGCGGAATCCTTGACCCCAATGTAAACGGGAACATTTCTGTAGTCGTGTTTTAAAACAAGTGTAACGCTATGAATGCCTTTGAAAAGTGACTGAAAGTGACTGCAAATGTAAGCCGTTAATCCCATTTGTATGATTTGTTTCATATAGATTTTAAAGACATGCAATTCACAGAGTAACTCTGTGTCAGCTATCGAGGAGGCACTCGGGTGCAGCTAGGAGGGGTCTATGACAACAGGCTTTTCACCCCGCCCCTAAATGTGGCAATTCCGAATGATGTGGTTGGGGGACATTTCCTAAATGTTGGTTCTTGTCAAGCATACTGAGCCTTAACTGAACACTCCCTTCAGGAAACAAGGGAGAGAGAGGTGTCCCAGCTGGACTCAAACCAGGGATGTTGTGGTCTAAGGTCAGCCCTGGGCAAACCCTGCTCTCTTTCATTTCTGAAGTAAATCACACAGATCTCTTTGTAAAGATCAATTTGTTTTGTGGTATTCTTGCTGCCTTGCATTTGTTTCCTGTAGTGTTGCCACGGTGCCTTCATTTAAACCTGCTATACCAGACATGCAGGTTTTGAGATTTACATATCAAAGTTGACAACAGAGACATGCTTGCAGTAATGAAAAATTACATTATAAAAACATTAATTCTGTTTCCAGCTTTTTCAGCTTGTTGTGGTTCATGGCCAAAGTCAATGACTGCAGCTTTAAAAGGATCTTATACTGATGGTCTTACTGTTTACCTTTCTAAAGTTTATTTTCTTTATTCGACCAATTGCACTTTGTGTAACTTAAGGCAACACACAACCTAGATTTAAGGTTGAACATCCATCATTTTGAGTCATTACATCACTCCCCAAACAAAGGGGCAAAACCAGACAACTGCTCAAGGTTAATGGTTTATTTAGCTGTAAAAGGTTCGTTTAGATCAGTGATAACGGAGCGAAACAGAACTATATATTCAGTTCTGTTCATTTTGGAATCAAAATGTTAAATAATTCAAATACTATTATTGTTTTTCCGTGAGTTCAACCTACCACTCCCTCTCGGCAGAGCCACCCCTGACAGCGCCTCCAACACGGAGCTCTTCCCCGAGCTTTGGTCTCCAATCACGGCGATAGCAGGCAGCGCCAAGTCCTTCTCTACACCCAGAGAGCGAAGAGAGTCAATGAGGTCAATGCAGGGACGCACCTTCTCCTCATACTGTTGGTTCAGAGTGTTCATGATGATCACTGCTTGAATCCTGGAAAGAAACTGTGTTTAAAAAAAGTATAAACCGCTAACGTATTCACCTTTTAAGTAAAACAATTTTTTCCCGTAAAGAGTCAGCTGCTCGGATGGCAATTAAAGCTCAAGTGCGCCAGTGTGCCAACTGTGGATACTTCATGTGTGCTCCCGAAAAAAGGAAATGAAACTTAAGTTTCGTTTCCTTGACTTTCATTTCATACGCTGTTATGTTTAACCCTCATAATGTCGTCCCGATTGCCATACACCTTTTGTCCTCTGGGGTAAAAAATGACCCCACATGGTCTGACTGTTATTTAAAGCATAAAGTATAAATTGTCAATCAATTCTGTTTTACACCTTTATTCTTACTTCAGTCCAACACATTACCACACATTTTTCCCTTCATTTTGGAATTTAGGGCCAATAGACCTTGTTTACATAAAAGTATACCCTGTTTTTGAGTGAAAATACAATGAAACAATGAATTATTTTGACTTTATATTATTTTGACTATTTGACTTATCACAGAGAGGTATATATCAAAGTTTAGTGAGGATGCTGTTTGTGAATCATTTGAATTGTTCTAATGGCAGCACATAATCACACCAGTTGTCCTCTGGGGTCAAAAATGACCCCGTCTGGTTTGACTGTTTTTAAAGCATACAGTATAAATTATTACCCACCTCTGTGTTTCAACTCTTTAGTCAACTTTATTCCAACTCATTACCTGACATATAAAACATGTCAACATTCATTTCTGCAACATTTAACCCTCTGTTACCTTCAAATTGACTAACACCTGTTATCCTGGGGTAATTTTTGACCCCAGCAATTTGAACCTCCAGAACATTATTCTAATTAAAATTGCTACCCACGTTTATGTGTCAGGTACTTTGTTTTTTGTTGACTACCTAAATAGCCCTTTAAACAAAACAACCCCCCCCCCGACACCTAAACCCGTATACATCCAGAATCCCTGTTTGGGTGTTTTAATGGCTTTACATATCAACATGTTGAGTTTATGTTTACCCAGTTGTCCCCATTAAATTAGGAAAAGTCATTCAATATTAAGCAAAGAAATGATGTCTCATTTATTTAGAGACGTCAAACATCTGATGGGGTCAAAAATGACCCCAGGACATTACAAGGGTTAAGTAGATCCGGCTGGCAGGTGGCTGTATGATATTGTTCTGCAGACATGAGTTGTCAGTAATGTAGGTGAGACATGACTTGTTCACGAACCTCAGGCTGTAAGTACTAATTTTAATTTAAACCAATATATTTTACACAGTTTTGAGTTACAGTGGACTGCTAGTGGACAGTTATTTTTGTCTGAGCAAAAATATTCACAACATTTTTTTACATTTGATGAAAAAAACAGCTCCATAGTGCAGTATGTCTGACCATTCAGCAGACTCAGCCTACTAGCATCTGTTTTTTTTGGTGGTTAAACACTTCAAGTGTTACAGCATTTATCATTAACCTGTATGCTTTTCTTTCTCAACTGCCAAATTCACTTTGTTTTTATTTTCTCAAATAAAATCCACACTATTTTCAGATTATGCATTACTGCCTTTCAATCAATCTGCATGTCTTCATATTTCCTGGGTATATCCCCCCCCCCCCCCCCCCATATAATGTCTACAGTAATGTCACATTCTGATATTGTTGCTGGTCAGTTTCATGAAGTCTCGTGTCTCCCCACCTTATCACCTTATCCTTTCTCCACCACATTCACATGAGATTGCATACAACTGCATTCTCATTTGTTTGACCCTTCAAGGCCCCGGGGCTGAATGAGCTGTGGGTCTCTACTTGGGTTTAGTAACTCAATTAAGCCCACATTTATTTAGAAAAATCCGCCATATATAGCCTTTATCATACTTTATATATAGGGTTCCTCTTTAAAAAGGGGCGTCGAGAATAGGAAATAATGCTGGTGCCTTGTCATTTCATTTTATAATGAATGCAGCATTCAACACTTTTCCATTCATTACACTACCACAAACTAATAACCACATGGTTAACCTGGAGCCTTCCAGACCCGTTGGGGGTCTGGGACCTCAAGACTTTGCTCAGTTGGTTATCAAGCCTCGACTCCAGCCTTCAGAACACAGTAAAATGTTGTTTGAATTTATTCCATCACTTATCAGTGCACCAGTCGGTGCACTGATATGGCCGTTCCCCCGTGTGGATTCTCGTGTGCAAAGTCTAAGTTCCCCTCTGTTTGAAGTTCACGCCACATTCCTTACACTGGTACGGTTTCTCTCCTGTGTGGATTCTCACATGATCCTTCAAGTGGTGTGAGGAATTTAAGTTTAAACGCGCTCCTAGCGATGGATATTATGTGTTACAATAAGTTTACTTGTAGAAGGTTTAAACTAAAAGGAGAGTTACTGAATTTGTTGTGCACTGTGAGAGAAACCAGAGAATTTATGACAACGCCATAAAGTAATAAAAGTCAGAGAGAGGGGGATGTTGCTGAAGAGTTTCTGAGCACAGCCTTCAAGAAGGGGGAGGAATTGGTCATGGAAGTGGCCGACTGAAGTCCGAAGGGTTCAGCCAATCATTAAGCTGATCGTTGGGCTAAGAAATGTGTAATAATATGAGACATTTCAGAGAATATGGGGGGGACAAAGGAACTGTGAATCCCCGGAGATAATCAGACCTCCTCTGGGCCATCGGGCAGGGGGCACCACCCTGCCGGGTGGTACGGATTGGGCCTCTATTTCATGAAATATATACATTTGTTTTGTAATTCATAGTGTGATTCAGTTTGTAACTGCATTTGCTTTTGTTAGTATATTAAAATACTTTTGATTTAAACTTCAACCAGCTGATTCGGCCTTATCTTGCTGACGGATCAGGAGCAAAGAGGGGGGCTTTTTCCTTTGCCCTTTGTTTGAGAAATTTTGAACATAACAGTGGCCAGAATAACGTTTCGCACAGATGGGACAAATGTGTCTTCTCTCCCTGTTGAGATCATTTACGTCTTCTTCCACTCCAATAGTCCAGTCTCCTTTCTCACTAAGCAAGTTGGAGTTGTGCCTTTTCTTTTGCCTCGTTCCTGTTGGTGTGAACGTTTTAATCCATTCTCCATTCACCGCACCTTCTGTATTCTCTATATCACATTCACTTTGATTTACAGAATAGAAAGACTGAGAAACTCTGGCCAGTCCAGACAGTTTGCAGCCTTCTCCTTCAGCGTCTCTTCTCTCTCGCTCTGCTGTGTAAGATGTTTTGTTGGTCAGAGTCTGGCTGTGGCTTAAAGAAAGAGGCTCATCATAAACACTGTTCTCTGACTGAAGAGGGAGTTTGTAGTCGTGGTCAGTATCTTCCTGAGGACTAGATGATGTAAACTTTTCCACTTTGATCTGAGGGACATCCGGGTCCTCGTAGTCCTGACAGGGGCTCCAGTCCTGTTCAATGTACTGCTGCTCATCAAGGCCATCTTGCTCACGCCGAGTAATCTCAGGAGGATCTACAAGGATAAAGATGTGAAAATATTTAAAAAGAATACCTTTTGACAAATACACAAACATGCATATGACTCTGGATCATTTCACCTTTGTTTGTGGTATTTAAACAAAATAAAGATGGACATTCATTTTGGGGAGTTGCTTCACCTTGTTGTTGATGACCAGGTAACATGAATATACATATACATTCTATTGTGAAATATTATTTCTGTGATGCAGTTTTTGCTTTGTCAAATGTGACATGCAACCTGACAAACCCAAATCAAATTGTTTCAATATAGAGAGCGTTTATACACAGAAATGCATAACCACACTCCAGCATGCAGATGGGTATAGTTACAAAACATTAAAAAAGGTTTAGCTGTATCATTTTGCCAGCCTTTGAAACCAAAAAATGAAGGGAGCTGCAACCTCATATTAGCTGTAGAAATAATGATGAGGCTGCAGCCTAATGATTGCCATTAAGTGATTCAATCCACACACCTTGTCTAGCTTTATGTAATCTGACTTCAGGCCAGAGCAACAGCGTTCTCAGGTGACCTATCTCCCGCTTGGATCGGCTGACTTCTGCCTGGTACTCTGTCAACGTTTCCTCCACCGCCCCGAAAATCTCCACAGCCGCCGCTGTGAGCCGCTCACAGATGTACGTGTTCAGATGCTGTAGAGTGACCATGTCTGCTTTTCTGACGCGATGAACACATTTGGGTTTGTTTGACTACCTTGCTGTGATCCGGTTGGGAGAGTCTGCTGTTGCCTCCTGTTGGTCACTCCGGAGGCTGCACAACGTGCTGGGTTCTTTTCGGGAAATGTAGCCATGTTAATAAAGAGGGCTGGGTCAGAGTAGTACTTTGAAATGTAGTCAGTTACTGAATACGGATTACATGGCAATTTATGAAATTAGTAACGTCCAAATGTCCAAATGTAAAAAGGGTCTCCTTCTTCCAGCTGTTATTGTATTTGGAGCTGTCTTGCTCTAAAGGGAGCATTGTTATAAATGCACTGCCGCCACAAGATGGCCTCATTATCACAGTTTGTGTTCTCTAGGCTGATATTTTGTACAGTAAACCACCATTACCACGAATAAGAATGATAATATATGTTTGTCGGAGTGCAGTATAGCTCAGTTTGTCTGAGTGAAGAGTGCAGCGTGTACTTAAGATGACACATGCAGAGCAGGTTGTACATGGGCCAATTTATTAACACGAATGCCTGTAAAATATCCACATTAATGAACTAATTGCAAGTGCCAGTAAATGGACCTGTACACATGTATCATGGATGTCAGACTGTTATACATACATGGATGTTCAATGTGCTTTATTACACTGATGCAAGTAACATGCTGAGGAAGTCAAGAAACAGGGTTGAACAAGTCATATTAATGTAAACAAACAGCAACCGGACATTATCCATTAAATATTACTATACATGAATTGCACAGATTAATTAAAATGTGTAGAAAACTGAAGTGATTTTAAAGCTCAATATTAGCTATGTACAGATAAAGCCCACCATTCACTATTCATCTACTATCACTGTGGTACTGATGTGCTTTTTTGCTGGGCTTTAGCAGTGTCAATGGATGCTCTGGACATACTTTAGAGAGGTATAACATATATAATGAGGGGGGGGGGGGGGGGGGGGCAATCTCCCTCTTTACATTATTAAAATAAATAAGACAGTGATAAAGAAGTGAAAACCCTGGAAAGAAACATGTTGCAATGGTTGCATACTGTACTTTTGTCCTGAACAACCCTTGTGTAGTGTATTTTGCAGAGTAGTTATTGCTTTAAGTTTTTCAAATTTGTGACATGATCAATGTCAGACATGAGTTGAATGTGAACAAATATAACACATACATTTCACTAAATGATATTCTGAATCTGTATCTGAATTAGAAATACTCATCAAAATATAGTTCCAGTTAGATTAGAAACAAATTATATACTGTACATCTAATAGTCAGTAATGAGTCAGGGCGGTATGATTTTTGTAAACTTTCAGAGGTTAAAATGTGTTTTAAAAAAAACGCAGATACAACATCATGCACTGAGTCGACACCATTTTTGGAACTTGAAGAATTTTACAAACACAGAGCACTTTTTCCGTCCACAACAGTGCAAATCCAGTCAAAACAGTGAATGTCAATTACCAAGCACAGAGATAGAGACCATCACTTATGAGTATCAAACTACAAGAAATACAACATTCAGCAAACAACACCTCTGACAGAGAAGGAGTAAAAGGCTAAATCTAACAATTTTGTACAATACCCAACAATACTTGTATCTACAAAAGGGTGTACTTTGACACCTTTGATGCCTTTTTTATGACCATCTGTTTTTGACAAACTTTCCACCTCTCCCATCACCCCCCTTGATTGCTCTGGTTTCAAATGCAGAAGTCACGAATTAAAAAGGCACGGCTACATTTGATTGGAGTAGGAGGTGGGCCCTCCCACCTGGCTGTACTCGGATGGCTGGCTGAGGTTTCCCTGGGTGTTGTAGCTCCCTGACTGGTCAAAGCTTCCCTGGTTGTAAGGCTGCTGGTTAAAGGTGCCGGACTGTTTCTCAGATGCCCCGCCTGCTAACCTCGAAGCACCCTTGTGCCAACCGGTCTCCTTAAAGACAAACCAGATGTTCCCAGCCCACAGAACAAAGTTGAGAAACCCAAAAACCTGAAGGGAAAGAGAATGAAACAAAGCAATATTAAGCAAATTAGAAATTCTTGACAGCTTATGCACACTCAAATTCTTGTATTCTTACATCTTTATTTGTATTCCTCTGTGTGCAATCATATACTCACATAGAAATTGTATTCAAACTTGAAAAAAATGTTCAGCTTCTGTAGGAATGGTGGGCCTCTTTTTTCAAATTGTTCATATCATTCATAATTTTTTTAATATTCAAAATTATTATTTATTTTTGATTCAAAATAATCTGTGGATCTTTTCAACTTCTCTTCAGCATCCCTCAACTTCAACGTCACCTGACTTCAACGACTTTCACCGCTTACACATACCACGCCATTTGAACTACATTCAACTCTTTCTGTTCTACATTTCAACTCCTTCCAATGCTCATACTTCAACTGATCACTTCAAACCATTTCGGGTCTTAGGTTTTCATCTTTGAACAAAAAATAAAAACGTCTCCCGCTCTCAAAATTTCAACAGTTCATACACAATTTACACCAACTGCTCTCAGCGCTTACACTTCGGCTGACACTTCAAGTGGCATCTTTTTTTCAGTTCATACACTTGAACTGGCGCTAATACCTTTCAAGATTTCCAGCTCAACTCAACTCACCACTTACACTTCAGCGGGCATTTCAAGTCATTTCAGTACTTTAGCTGCGACATCAAATTCACTCAGTGCATCAAGTTCTTTCAGTGCTTCCGTTATAACTGCTTTTTCAACACCATAGTTTGGGACACACATCCTTTGAACCTACCACTGAGGTGTTGAGTCCGGACCAGCGTGGTCCATAAACAGAGCCACACTTGTTGGTCTGGACTTTGCAGGCAGAGATGAGGAACTGCACCTCATCAGGATCAGTGGCCATTTTCACATCAGACAGAGCCTTGGCCCACGCAGAGGAACTGACGAGCCACATGAAGGAGAACACCACTGTCACTATGAAGTCCTGATGGCATGAGAGAGAGAAGAGGCAGGATATGGAAAAAATTAAGCTCAAGAAACCAGAACAATACTGTCTTACTTCTTCGTGAAAATAGTGGTTGCATGATGGGGTTTGCGTTGTATAGCTATGTCTAGCATCATGATTCCTTTGGCAGAGTAAGTATAACATGGAAACAGAGGAATAGAGTTAATCGAGAATTTAAGGGTAAGATTATATATAATGTTGAGTAACAACCCACTAAAGACTGAAAATGTCCTCAGGCGGAGTCCGCTGTACTCACAATGAGTGGTCCTCGGTTGTTTTCACGGTACTTGTTCTGAAAGAAGATGTAGACAATGGTGGCCATGAGGGAATACAGGAAGGCGAAGACCGCAATGGTGACGAAGAACTCTGCAGAGGATGAATAGTCTCCAATGAGGAACACGCGTTCCGTCCTAATGCCCTCACACGCGGGCGCTTCAAAGGACACCTGGTGCAACCTGATACACACAGAGGGAGGTACAGGGGTCAAACTCATTTAAAGAAATGGTGTATCTAGCATTGTTTTGCCAGGATACGTTTTACCAAAGGAGGTCTTTGTAAATGATGATACAGTGCTTAAAATCCCTGTCTTTAACTATTGCCTGTCTGACATTTTCTGACTTTTAGCATAATACCTCTAACAACTGTTAATGAGTGGAAACAATCCTTATTACAGTATGCTTGTAGATGACACCAGGAAGTTAATCATTTTATGTTTCTTTGCAGATTGCAGCTGAAAGGAATTAAAACCATTGAAACGATCAACTTTTGGGAACTGAATGCCTCGTAATGTCGTATGTTAAGTTTAAAAGTGAGTTCACACAAGTCAGACAAAAAGCATACTCTCTTATTCACCCAGTCTTGAGTGAATAAGAGTGTTGCAATACAGATAGTTTCAGTTTTATCTGCTGCTTTTAAAGAAATAATCCGACCTGTGTCCACCTACACATGTTATTTTTGAATTCACTAACCTCCTACATTATTTCACCAGCAGATATCAGGCCACAGTGTTTTTTCTTAAAGTAACCACATTGCTTACAAATATATTGACTATGTTGGCTAAATCATGATTTTTACATAAAAGAAAAATAATTTAGCAGATTTCCCATTAACATTGCATTGCCCATTAAGGCTATGAGAACATTTCATTCTACAGTATTATTCAAATTACATTAAACGGTCATGGTTTTTGCTGGTGAATTCCCATAAAACAATTAGTTCTCCATGTGGAAAACTGAAATGTGGTTCAATACCTCAGAGGAGGGATCCCACTGTACTGCACTGAGCTGTAAAAGCTACTCATACTCTTTATAGATTGCACTGATGTATGTGTGTTAAGAAAGGCAGAAGTAAAGACTGTTTACGTTGACAGATAACACTCAAGTAATATTCATTCAAGTACCATTGTGGCTGGCTTCCTCACGCACCTTATCAGCGCATTAGAGTAAACACAGATTCATATTCCTGCCATTCAAATTTGAGACAACGAATAAAAATCACTCACTTACTCACCTGAAAGGATAAGCAAAGTCGATGCCAATGCTGAGGTTGCTTCTGGCCTTCTCCATGCAGTCGACACTAACCTGCAGCTGCCCAGAGTAGCCCCCACATGTCGCAAATGCAAAAATGGCAAAGAGCTGCACAAAAGAAAGAAGAAATCAGATGCGCACATAACGCACAAGGATACGGGACCTATACAGACTACTGTGAATTCGATTTTTTTTTCTTCTTTTTGGCCATGAGCCTGGGCTCAGAGCCAGATAAGAAGGGTTTATACCTCCATTCTGCCCTAAGTCGGGGTCTCCCCCACTCCCCAGGTTCCTGCTTCGCTCTTGGTCCCTAAACTCCCACATAGACAAGTTACAATGTGTACCACGGACATGTCAAAACAGAGGGTTTTTGATTAATCACAGTCTCCTTCCTCATCTTCTTCTGAGTTTGCATCTGGCAGCAGGTCATAGTGACCGGATCTTGTTTTCCCCTCCGTTGGAAAACCTGCTTTACTTGAATATCTGCTTCACCCCCCCCTTTCTATCTTCACCCAGGCTCCAAGGCCTCTATGCTTACTCCCCTACTCGATGTGTCTGAACCAGAGACGGTTGACACGCAAATCCTCCCACTGATGAGTTTGGTTCGTGCATGTTTACATTTAGCTGAGTTTCGCATATTTTCGTACAGTGAAACCTAGACTCCCTGTCTCTTCCTAATCCCCTTGGTCGTTCTTTCACCCCCTGACAGAGCATCCTGTTTCGTATCCACACAATTGTGAAGTAGTTGCTTCATTGAACTTTGCTTTACCTGCGTGTCAAAAAGGTTACACGGTTGAGGCGGACAAAAGAACACAAACACCCTGCCTCAGTGATGTGAATAACATATGACAATGATACAGGCCAATATCACCGTATGAATGTGAATATACATTACATATACATTTCAAATTATGGATATGATTTTACACAAATATATTTCAAGACACGAATACATTTTTCTCCCACAGGTTCTTATTAGACACCGTTTGTTCTTATTTATATCTCACATTGCAACAACAGGTCAGTATCACCTCTCTACTTCATAAAAAGTTCAATGGAAGCTAGAGTCTATGGATCTTTCAGAAACAGCTAAAGTTTTTAGTCATAGACACAATCTTATTTCCTTTAGTCACTGATCGTGTGGTTTTTAGGGCACCCTAAAGTATTGTACTGCTATAAATATGTTTGTATGCTACACAGTTGATGAAACTAATATATTAATCTAATATATGTCACACACAGAGACAAACTTTACTGCTTGTTTGATGCAATACACAGATTATACGTGTAAATTATGTGTGCATGTTAATTCAGTGTGTATCATCTCATTGTGTGTACACCCGTGTGTAATACTTGCTGCATTTTGCCTTTTCTGTCTTGCATCTTGATGACCATTATGGCTCTGCTTGGACATGTCAATCAGGACATGTTTGCCCTAACGAGTCAATCAACATTGGATTACGGTGGGTGTCTCCAAATGTACTGGTTTATTTTTCAATTTTCCATCACAAAGATTAATATACGTATGCAGTATTAGTTGATTTTATTAGCCAGACGCTAACTCTGTCAGTCTGCTGTTTGGAGATTTTGATAGGTAGGAATTATAGGAGCTTGCCTGCTGAAAACAGCTTCCTGTTGCTGCTGGAATCAATGCTGGTGTAAAGTTGTGAACCCAAATAAACAAAACAACGTTGAAAGACATTAACACGCATCATAGATCTCTGGGGAACTGAAGAGTTGGGTGATAATTCTCTGTGCGTTTGTCACTATGAGCAACATCTCTCGCTTTACACATAATAATTTGACCCAGTGTTAATATAAAAAAAAAATTGATTAGTGCAGCTTTAACAACCTCAAAACTGAGCCACAGGAAACGTTAAAACTGTGACTGGAATTCATTTCTAGTAACGAGCCCAAGTAGCGAATAGTGAGTGTCATCAGTCCCACCTTTTAAACATTTTGCTTACGGACATCTCAACAATGTCTCCGCTGTGAAGCCAATTTAACACCAGCTGATAGCAATTTGGCTACATCAGCACATGGACTACAATAGCTGCAGTGAGTGGTTGGGCTGACCTGAATCAGGACAGAGACAGAGTCTCCTCCTCTGTCTTGAGGAAGAGATCACTGTTTGTGCTCCCTCCACTGGCACCTGATGATGACTTCACCAGCACACTTATACAAAAAAGACTGATGTTCACATTCTTCCTTTGGCATTTTTCTTGTTTGAAATTGGCCCCACAATACAATAAATGATTCCCCTTGGGCTATAAAGACAAAAGAAGAAGCTAAACTCTGAACACAGCAGCGATAGAAGAAAATCTAAAGAATAAAGTATATTACCAGATACAAAATGTAAAGTGTAAGTAAAATGCAATCTGACAGATACAACTGCATTAGCAATGTGTTCAATAAATATATAGGTGATTACAATTAAAGAAAGACAGAACCTCGCAGCTTAGCTGTAAAACTCTCATTATTAGTTCACAATTTAAAACAGTTTGATGAGACAAAGATCAGGCAGAATGATCACAAATCAAATACTACCCACTGTGTTTGTTGAAAAGCTATATTCAAAATAAAGAAAAATGCACTGGAACTTACCGGAGCAAATATAACCATACACATTGAGGACGTAAAGATCTAATCCAGTTCTGTTATGCTGCAGGGCTCCCAGAAGCCTTCTGATACTGAAACAGAAGCTGGAAGAGGCTGCCTGGGGAAACCACGGCAATGTAGTGCGTGTGTGTGTGTGCATGTGTCGTGGATGAATGTCTACTACGACACTTCGACCTATCTAATACCTCCTCATTCCTCTACAATTCTGCCCTCTACCACTTCCCAAAAAAATACACATTTTCCTTCTAAAATGCTCAAAACTGTAGGATATTAAAGCTTTAATTGTAAAACTAATTAGACTATGGCTCCATCATTTTTGTATTCGTTATTAGACCAATTTTTGAAGGTGATACTGGACTACGCATTGCTGTTTACTCTGTTAATATCTCTGCAAGTATTCCTCTTCTGCTAATTCTATACAAATGCAATGTCAGTCTGCTTGTTGAAACAACATGATTGATTAAGCAACCTTTCAGCTTCACAGCTGAAAAATAAACATGGCTGAGATACCTGATTTGCAAAACAGGAAGTGGTGAGTAGATTAATTACAGACACATTAAACAAAATGCAGCAAATAAACCTAAATGCAAATGACAATTAGAAGGTTTTTCCGCCTGTATATAGATGGCGAATGGGTAGAAGTTAATAAACATTGCTGCTTTTATGTGTATTAGTATTATTATTATGATGATGATGCAATGAATCAGAGTGCAAAGCAGTGTGTAAAACAAGCTTTAGTAACTGTCTGTGTTGCTAAGGTTGTGTTTTTTCGCGCCCTCAAATCTTTTGTTGTCAATGTAGATGCTCAGAAGGCACGCTGATAAGCGGCGCCTGGAAGAAGATCAGCTCCGAACTCTTGGTTTCCAGTAAGAAGGTTATGACGAGCCTAGCGTTTTTTTACTGTGTCAAATCAGTGCACTCTTCTCTAACCAGTTGAGAAAATGCATTTTATTCATTCTCGCACTTCCTACACATCCTGTCCACGACCACTGCTGTGATTAAATGAAGCCGTTGCCTCTGCTGAGCACTCCAACAATACTGTGGCCCAAAGGGACATAACTGTGGACTTTGCCTGCCTCATTTGACAAAGGAAGGAGATAATTAGCTCTTCTCTCACCACTTTGCTCTAAAAGTGATAAGTAGTTTTAATGACATCTAGTACGTAGTGATTGGTAAAACTGAAACAAAAGGCAAGAGGCAAGACATTTCCAGCTGGTTACAACCTTAGTCTGTTTAATTAGTCAACCTTGAAGCTGGAGAGGAAATGTGAAAATGCATTGTGAACATTTGCTAGAGAGTGCTGCTAAAGATGTGTGCGAATATATTTCTTTAGAAAACATGGAACAATTGTTACTAGTTTAATGAAAATGGATTAAGTGACTCAATTTAATTTGAGCTACTACACACCCTGCGGTGCAATGAGATGTACAATATTTCTTTAAACTGATGCATGCAATTGTAAGAAGCTAATGGGTACAACTCAAGTAAATTTAGGGACTAACACAGTTTGATGCCCTTACTATGGCAGACCCACTACACGAAGGCACAAGTGGAGGCAGAATAGATATGAAGGTGTAGCAAGAATAAACTTGAGCCATTGTTATATCAGTAATATCGGGTTCCATAGCAGGAAAACAGACTAGTTAGCTGTGCAACGTAAAAAAATTGCAATGTAAATGCTAAACCATAGTCCACAGGGATAGTTAGATGGATTTTAGGTATGAAGATGAAAATCACTGAGATGTGCACTTTTCAACTTCAGGTGCTCTTTCACTGTATTCTTTCTATGACAACATATTTCTTTGATTACTGCTCCTGTGTTGAATTCTGTTTCCCCTTCCAATAGTGATTTCCATTTGCTGTGCTATGTCTACACCATCCATGGTTGGGGCTATAGGGCTACGGTTGAGTTATGGTTAAAGTTAGAGCAAACACCAATCGATGGGGAAACAGAAGTAGAGACAACAACGGCTTTTTGGGAACAGACTTTTTTTTAAATAAAAATTGAGAACCACTTCAAACAGGTAAACTCACAAAGGGGCCAATATCTGTTACAACACTTTTTAAAGTAGAAATAATAATGACAGAGATATGAGACTAAAGAAGGAGGCAATGGACTGATGGGAATACAGCAGCTAACAGTTTGGTGTCTTATGAGTTAAAACTGAAGGACTGGAACCAAAGTCAGGAGAGAAACAGGCTTCTGGTTATAATCAACAAACATGAATGAGCAAACACATAATCACAGTCAGACGCTCACATCCAACCATCTAACCGACACACACCCTCTGCCCTTAATATGCTCTCTCTCGGCCCAGTTTTCCATATAAAGCTCCTATAGCCTCAAGACTTCTCACAACCATGATCACCATAATCAGACCTGACGCCTAGTTAGCACGAGCCTCCCCTCTCCCATATTACAGGCAGCTGGACGTGCAGCTTGCCAGCAGCTGGGGAGGAGATATCTCTTTAGTTTGAATGCCCCTAGGCCTCTTGAGGGCGCTATTTAATAAGCGTCAGCATTATTAGATCATTCAGCCACACTTCCCACTCTCATCCTGGCAATAGCTGTGAGCATGTTATTGAAGTACATGGAGATTGTGTGCATGTTTGTCTCAAGCATGTGTTTGCACTCACAATGTATAAACCAGAACGTGTGTTTACTAATTATGTGAGGAATACATGTGAGGATGCTGGCAGATGTCAATATACACACACAACTAACATGTCACCATAGAGTCATTTATCAGTACTTTACAGTTTGGTTACTGACATAGTTAACAGACTGTGGTGTTGATTCTATTACCGTTTCATATAAAGCACATTTTTCTCACTATTATGTGCCATATATATATAATTTCATTATTCCATTCTTCTTAAATATATGTCTGGCTGGCAAAATCTTTATGCACTTTGAAGCTTCAACAGATAACAAATCAAGATTTGTGTGACGATCAACATTTACACCAATTAGTCACCGTAACCACCACATTGCCATGAAGTCGTGTCCCCAGCTTAAACCCACATAGGTTTTAATTCCACGCTACTAAAAGTTTTACAGGCGTACAAAAATGACATGCTCACTTCCTCTGGCTTCTGGATTTAAATAACTGCAATGGAAAATATATGGGTGTGTATTTCTGGTAAGATATGATGTATCAATGAGAAACCACAACTTCATCATATCTTCTTCTGTAGCATGCTTGTGGTTGCATGGCATATTTTTCAGGGACGTATTTACAGGTTGCGGTGAGAAAGACTTTTAACTTTGCATTTGGTTTGTGTTTCAAAAGAAAATATGATTTCTTCTGAAGGAACTTTGACGGGACCAATTTGATTCCCTTTGTCACTTCTGTCTGCTCATTGGCCTGTTTGTAGAATCAACTGCTTCTGAAGAAACAGATTCTCTGTTTATTGACCTCCGTGAACTTTGCAATTACAATCACTTTTCTATACAAATGGCAAAGTGAGCCCTTTTTGTTGGATCAAATAAATATGAATGCAGCATTAACTATAGCTATTTATTGGCTATTAGGTTGATGCGCCGATGCTACATATTATGCTTTTGTGGGTATTTTGGTAATATTTCCAAATAAGAGCATCAAAATAGAAAAAGTTACAAATTAAAATAAAAGTATTCTTCCCTCATTTGGGCGCCCCTATGGATATATGGCCCCCCCTAACATTCTCCTGTACCGCCTATTCCTATGATGATCTGGATCACAAAGGGCTGAGCAAGGTGTGGCTGGGTTACGTCAACCCAGATCAAAGGTGCTATATGATAAACCGAGGACTAAAGTTTCCACTTGTTCCCTGCAGCTTCAGGCTGAATGCTGCTTTACCTGGCCATCATGGTGCACAGCTGGAACCTCAGCAGGGAATTCCTCTATTGGAGTGTTTTTATGTGATTAACTCTCTGTATTTTGGTTGGTTTTGAGGCAAGATGAGGCCACAAACAAACACGCAGAAATGTTCCCAACCGCCTACACACACATGCTTAACAAATTCACATATCCAGCTAAATCATATGCAGCTGAAAGGATAAATACTGTACGTGCAGACTGTGGCATGTGCTTATTTGAACAAACAAATGGTAGAAGAAAAGTGACCAGAAGAGCGAGAGAATAAATACGCTCTCCTAATTATCACCCCCAGATAAACATCTCTCTCTCTCTCTCTCTCTCTCTCTCTCTGTATGTCCATACTCTCTTGCTCGCTCCTGCAGCTGCCTCCACTCCCTGTGATTTTCGGCTCGGGTTTAGCCCCTCTCATTTCAGGCTGGGGCTTTTGAACAGGAGAGCGTGGCATTGTGGAAGGAGGGTGGGTGCTAAGCCCTGCGCCCCCGTGTGTTTATCTGCCTCTCCCAGCTGGGCTCCTCAGGGAACAAGAGATGGAGAGAGAGAGAGAGAGAGAGAGAGAGAGAGAGAGAGAGAGAGAGAGAAGCCAGGGTACAGAATGAAAACTGTCTGCAGTGCAAACAAAGCTCTGAACAGCCCCGTTTGCCCTCTTCTCCACTGACCTACATGGCTTTGACGATCACAGTACTTATCTGAAGACCATTATTTGCGTTCAAACCAATGTGAGGTACATTTGCACTTCAATCAAAGATTTAAAAAAATACAACTTGTGATATAATCTACAGATTTAGGTGAGTGGATAAGAGTGCAATGAATCTGTCTGAGCACTCGACATTTTCACAAACCAGACAAAGATGCCACACACACACACACACACACACACACACACACACCGTCCACCTGCTCTATTCAAGTCAATAGGAATAGTTTGCGTTGTCAAGTGGCTGTCTCAGGAGGAGACGACTCAGATGTTCAGCCCCTCTCCATAACCGACTGGGAGGGGAAAAAATCTAGGACAATCTTTATGAAGACATAAAGAAGGAGAAAGATGAAACAGAGACTGAGACAGAGATTGAGAAAGAGAGACACATATCTCTTTCAAACTGCTTGTCCTCTACTGTAAACTACACAAACCAACCGCATGGAGTGTGTGGTTTGAATGGGGAGAAGACAAGCATATGCAGTCGGGCAAATTATTTTGTTGTGGGATATTTGAAAAGCACCTCTCAGCCCGAGTCATGCTAACTTTGCACCCAAAAAAAGATCCAAAAGCTATCCAAAAAGACATTTTACATGAATTGACTGAAATGGGCTGGGATAGGGATCTGTGGGGGAAAACGTGCTGACTAATCAAACTAGCATCCTGTTCATCTGCACACATGTTACAGGCTGTGGGTCACTACTTAGCATGTGTACATATGCTCTTTGGATAAGTTCACCTGCTCCGACAGATTTATTTAGACGCCTGCCTTCTGATTCAGGTACTTTGATCTTAACTGGGTTCAAGCTTGCCGTTATTTCTGAACATTTTAATCAACCACAAAAGCAAGTGAGGTAATACATTGCTTCATATGCCTCATGTTATCATTTATCTTCTGCTTTGGTGCACTTAGCTGTTTCTAGGCTGGTGATCTTAATTTATGTAATATGCTGCTGTGGACGTAGAAGTCTGTGTTTTCATGCTTGTGAATTCATACAGCATTTCCATTCACTAACAGTATATGTCCAGGCTTGTGTGTGCATGGATGCATGTCCTCTCTGTGCATGTTTGTTTGAGTGTTTGAGGGCTTGGATGCAAGTATGCAATGTGAATGTAGAGTAAAAATATCTCACTCTCTCCACTCAGGCAGAAGCATTCGACACAGTCCGCACACACACACACACACACAGTCTTGCTTGCTTTCACTGCTGCAGTCCACCAGTGTGCAAACATGAGCAATTTCACGCCATCTAATTGAGTACAAAACAAAAGGACAAACTCAGATCAGGAATGGCAGCACAGCGGGGTAAGCAGACAGATGCACAGTTAAGTTAACCTTTACATTAGAGTGATGAAGAAGGGATATCACTCCAACTGACATACTGTTGCTGAGATATGGAAAATAATTAACTCAAATTTTTGTGATTATATTGTTTTTAATTCACTTAAAAATGGGGAAAACAAAGAAACAAATCCTGTTACATCCTTACTTTCATACCTGAGACTAAAGGTTTTTTCCCTGCTCATCAAATGATCAGATGATATTGATCTTGACTGCTACATCGGTGTGAAAAACCCAGCTACTTCACTGAGCCTTTATGTGAAAGCGTTCTGATCTTTGCTTCAGTAGCAGCACCACAGAACAACATCAGTAGCACATTTAGCGGCGGCTAATCCCTTCCTGCGCGGGGAGAGCTTTGTGCCCTGCATAGCCCAGATTCATCTTTCCCACTATCTCTCCCTCAGTAAGCTTGACTGACCACAAGCAGGCAGAAAATCTCCATTTATTTTTGTAACAGTGCCCCTTCTTGGATCTCCTCTTCTCCCCATGGGGTTTCCATGGCTACTTAGTTAGGTGACCTAGCTGGAATCCGGCCCCTGCGCCCTGCGGCGAAAGTCACTGCACTTATTAAGCTGGGGGCACCCAACGGAAATGTAATACAACCACACTGTGTGTGTGTGTGTGTGTGTGTGTGTGTGTGGTGCTGGGTTCATATATGCGAGGAGGAATGTCTTCACAAGAATCTAAAGATGATCCAAATTCATGTCAGTCCCTGTGTCTCACTTGTAAAAGAAATACTAGACGTTCAGATTAAGGACCAGGTTCAGATTGAGGTCCAAATTATTGAGCGTTGAATGTGAAGTGTGAATACCAGACACTTGGCTTGGCTTTGGTGGTGTTTTATCATTGGACTTACTAGTCATAGACTGTCCATAAGAAACAATGTCAAATGTACCTGTATTCCCACAATACACTGATGACTGACTTTGTAGTGTTATTGTCAGATGTGCTGCTCTGTCTTTGACACTCAGGTAAACAGAGCTGTCACTAGTTGGATCAAGTGATAATTTGCCAAATGAAACATTTCATCATTATATTTTAATTTAAATGCAACAAGTTATGGAAGCCCATTCCCGCCAGCAAAAAAAAAAAAAAAGAAAAAAAAAATAATATCACTAAAAAAAAAAAAAAAGAAAAAAAAAGTGACTTAAAAAAAAAAAAAAAAAAATGTAATTCACAAAAATTCTAATAATTTTTTTTTTTTTTTATTTTACTTTTTTTCCACCAGCAAAAAAAACAAAAAACTTTTGGTGCATCCATTTGTAACCATAACACTGACCAGATTTTTCCAGTTGCTATAGAAAGTCGAAATTATGAGATACTTTAACACAACAGTCATAGAAGCAGCTATGACATATGAATGGATTGTGAGTACATTGAAGACTTCTTTAAAACGTGGCTTTACAACACATGAAATACAGATGATGTTTCACATGGATTGTACTGAGCAAACGCACCCTTGAATAGAATGTTAAGCAAGAAGCAGCTCTGGAGTATAAAGAATGAAACCAATGTGGCTGAGGTGGCGACCAATAAACAGCAACTGGAAACATCTTTTTTTTTTTTCTTTTTTGCTGACAGAGAAAAAGTAAAAAAAAAAATATATATATATATATATTTTTTTTTTTTTGTGAATTAATTATAATTTTTTTTTTTTTGTGAATTCATTTTTTTTTTTTTTGTGAATTCATTATTATTCTTTTTTTGGTGATCTTATTTTTTTTTTTTTGCTGCCGTGAATGGGCTTCCATAGTTTATTGGTCGCCACCTCAGCCACATTGGTTTCATTCTTTATACTCCAGAGCTTCAAGGGTGCGTTTGCTCATTACAATCCATGTGAAACATCATCTGTATTTCATGTGTTGTAAAGCCGCGTTTTAAAGAAGTCTTTAATGTACTCACAATCCATTCATATGTCATAGCTGCTTCTATAACTGTGTTAAAGTATCTCATAATTTCGACTTTCTATAGCAACTGGAAAAATCTGGTCAGTGTTATGGTTACAGATGGATGCACCAAAAGTTTTTTTTTCTTTTTGCTGGTGGAAAAAAAGTAAAATAAAAAAAAAAAAAAATTATTAGAATTATTATTATTCATTTATTATTTTATTCTTTTTTTTTTTGTGAATTACATTCATTTATTTATTTTTTAAGTTACAATTTTTTTTTTTGTGATCTTATTTTCTTTTTTTTTTTTTTTTAGTGACCTTATTTGGGCTTCCATAACAAGTAGACGAGACAGTTTAAGATGTTTTCTTTTTTTTATTGTCCTTAGTTTTTTCCTACCTTTGGTTTAATCTCAGTCATTTGTAATGATGTTGGTGTATTGTAATATAAATACAGTGTGTCTTTGTGGCATTTCTATTCTAATCTGCATTTGAGAATATCAGAATGACAGATATAAGGGTTCAGGGTTGACAGATGTCACCAGTTGCAGAGCAATTTGTGATAGTTATTATGAAACATGTCATTCTTTTGCAAAAGTTTAATTGGTGCTCTAATTCACCCCCAAACCAAATAGACATCATGACACTGAGATCTTTGTTTAAGTCGATACTACACACCAGACGGCGCCATCTCTAGAAGCGTTTAAAAGAATTGTCATTTTATTCCTCAGCCTCGTGTCCCCTTGTCACAGGGAATTGAGTGATTTCAGTGCTGAAAAACAGATCTTTGACCTGACAAGTCTCTTGTGATATCTGTCAGCAGCTGTGGCCAACCAATCTGCATCTCCCAGTTTTGTGTGTGTGTGTGTGTGCGTGCTTATGCTCCTGCACAAACTGAAAATTGTGCAGCAATCTGTCAAAAACAATAACACATTAACAAGATGATAGTCCAATGAAGTAGTAACACAAAATGTGACACAGAGAAAGACAAACAGTGGGAGAAAGAACTGAAATTGAACTTTGCCAATCCTGCTGTCGAAATCGGTTAATCCTGTGGTGTATTTTATTCACGTGAGGCTTTGCTGTATTTGCATAACTACAAACTATTTATGGCCCATCTCACTCAAGTTCCCAATGAAAATAAATAATGGTCATCCGGTAGTGTTTGGAGATTAGGGTTCCACTCCCAATATTTAATTAATTTACAATACAAAACATGTCTGCAGTAAGAATTATATTCCATGCCTTCTTAAGGCAAACCTAATAATAGGTAGCACATATCTACTTTTACAATGGCCAACATATGCATGACGGCTTTGACTCCCAGATCATTTGCCAAGGATGTGTAGCTTTGGGCTGTAATATACCTGTAGCATGCAAACTACACATGTACCAGTTTGACCCTTTTATTTCCAAGCTACATTTACAAAAATAGCAGGAAACACACACACATTTTAGCCGGAGGAAGACAGCCATTAACCATTGAATCTATAAAATGTCAGAAAAATGGTGAAAAAAATACCATCACAATACCCCAGGTCCCAATGTGACGTCTTAAAATTGCTCGTTTTGTTCTGGTTTGTTTTCGTTTTTACTGTGATACAAAACTGAGAAAAGCAGCAAGTCCTCACATTTGATAAGCTGGAAACTAGCATATATTTGGCATTTTACTTGATGAATGATAAACAATCAATTATCAAAATTGTTGGCCAGATATTTTTTGTCACTTAACTAATCGATTAATTAACTACAGTAAATTGGCATTCGGAACTAAATGTCACTTTTGCTAATAGTTTTTGTAAGGCGAATCAAACCGTTTGTTACACTTCATTGAGTTTCATTAGTTTTTCTTATATCCAATTCGGCTGTATTAAGGCTCCCGATCACCACAGTTTAACGTGTTTAGAGAGGAATTATGATTTCATGCTTCCCCATACTCCTCTAATTGGTTAATATATTATGAAACCAATTTTTATTATTTTTATTAAACAATGTACTGTAATAACATGCAAACTAACTCTGCCCTGCAGTACACAAAATGCTGCTCCTTTATTTCCATGTCTTCCATGGACCATCATGTGTCATGTTGACTTTTTGCCTGGGATTTGTATCAATAGCCTCAGTCTTTTAGCACATTTTTATGTATATGTAGCCACCCCTGTGACAAGTAATCTATTGTTGCACAGCTTGATCTTGCACAGACACACAAACATACACTGTGCCCGCCCACTTTAAGGCAAAGTTAATTGGTGTACAGTGAACTACTGAGGATGACATCATAGCACAGTGGGACAGTCCTGAGATTTGGGTAAGAGGACGACCCTTACTCATAAATTAGACTCATGATGGACTCTTTGTGAATCATCAGTCTGAGTTGTGCTGTAGTACAGCAAGCCACTGTGTTGAGACAGTACTTGTGAAATCACCCCGTGTGAGATGATACAACAGCCATGATGATGCACCAGTGCATAAAAAGGCATGTATATCATTTGCATCATGTGCTCAATCAACTGAACAATTTTGTTCCCTTTCTCCTTCCATCCCTCATACACACGCACACACACACACACACACACGCACACACACACACACACACACACACACACACAAAGACACACATGCAGTGAAGAGTTTGGGCACATCTCAAAGGACAGCTTCTGCATGAGTTGGTTATTGGTGGAGAGGAGGGGGCCTTACAGCTGTTTGGAGCGGAATATGCCAGTCACTGACGGGCTGCCAAACAGGCCAAGTACTGCGTGCACACACACACACACACACACACACACAGCTGTAAAACCATCCTCTAGAATCTCCTGCAGACATGGCTGATTATTAATTTGCCTCCTCCTTGTGCAGACCCAGTACTGACTGAGAATGTAGGAAAACTACTAAACTGCTGCAACTATCTTGACTGAAGTTAACGTAACCTTTAAACAAGTGATTGTGATGTTTTATTTTTTTGTTTTATTGTTGGTCATAGTGCTAATCATGACATTTGCACACAAATGTCTAATAAGATTAAATGAAGTGGTGATATTTTGGACAGACGTGGATGTGAACTGCAACATGACTGATTGACGGAGGCATACAACCGCTGTTTTCTCTCTTTCTGTGTCAGTAAATCAAGAGGGAGGCAACAGACAATAGTCAAATTCCATGTATGTGCACACGTGCTTGGAAAATAAAGATGATTGTGATGTGGGATTTACCTCAGCTAAATGTATATTAAGGTTGAAAGGGAGTCGCTGTTTCAACGGCGCTCTCAAAATCCCGGTCCAGTATCCCTAGAAATCACATCTGTATTGGATGATATTGCATCTCACAATGTATGTGCAAATCCAAGATCCAGTGCAGATGGTGTGCAGTCATTTTCACACAATCACACATAGTGCCCTCCACCACTCTATCTCAAACACACACAGAGTGTTATCTTAATCATACCCTGCTTTGGATCATCTGCTTGTTCTCTGGCCCACAAATATCACAGTGAATCTGCTCACACGCAAACAGCTGAAAGGGGACACACTGGGGAACTCACCTCACTGATAGACATCTGTGTTATCTCAGCTAAAGTGTCACGTGTCTGATGAAAGTGAGTGTGAGCTAGAGTCACCCCCTTCACAATAAAAAATAAAATCTATCTATAATATATTTTTAGGGACATTCTCTGCTACTTCAGGATTCTCTGCACAGTTGATGGCATTAATTAAAGTGGGACACACACACACACGCACACACTTCCCTCATGGCTACAGTCATTTCTCTAAACTCACATCAAAGAAAGTCACTTATCTCTTTTTTGCCTTTGGGCTTCTCTGCACTGTAGTACAATAAACACGAGAGACTACAATCGGCACCCAGACAGAAAGAGGCAGGAAGCTTTGATTCAGTCAGAGCTAGGGCACCCCGTTCTCATTGTTGATTCCTGTTATATCATTTCACTTGGAGTAAAATGGGGCATTTTTTTGTGGACTGGCGCAAAACGCACGGTGTTGGCACAATGCATCCAAAATACGCATAGTCTAATTGAAAAGCTACACAGCGGTTTCCCCTGGCGTGTAGTTCTCACGGAGCTATACACCCTTACATAAACTTGAGCCATTTTGTCACGCTGAAACGGATCGTAGCCGAGATGATTTCGGGTAAGGTCCCTCGCCGTGTGGAAGTAACACAAAACATCACTATTCAGGCACCAAAAGCCAACAGATCTGATGGAGTTTAAATTCGAACAGAGAGAAGCAGGGCATTAACGAGTCAAAAGCAGTCAACGTAGCAATAGCATCCCCACATGCAGACTCTCATTGCACCCTATAGTTCATTGTATAATACGCTGATGTATTTACGCTGCATAGTTAAGTTATTGCATGCAAAAAACAGTCAAAGTTTCAACTCACCCATTCCAAAACACGGATAAATCCCAGAGGTAATTTTAGCACTTGAAACGTCCCCACAGATGCAAGCTGCAGAAGGACACAGAGGATAACAACACATTTCTATCACCAATTAACGACACATTTGGCCAATTTAGTAAAAAAGCACACATCTCTGAGTCCAGATTATCTCTCTAATCGCTACGATTCTCACCTGATCGGCGGTGTCCATTTCAACAGCACGATAATTCTTTCTTACTTGTTTGATTGGATGCAAACAATCTCAAACCGCAAACAAAGACCCGATTGATGTTCTGTCGCGCGTAATAGTAAGGGGCTTGGGGCTCTCGGCTAAGATTCCGACTCCAACCGGAGGAACCCGAGTGTTCTTAGTTACATTTTTTTTTTGGTGGAAGGGGGGGGGGGCAAACTGGGATTCGTCTTTCCAAAGAGGAGTGACGACGCCTACATTTTCTGTCATTGGAGGGATTTGTTGTTCTCAATTGTTATCAATTTGGGTTAATAATGGCTGTTACTTGCAATATATTATAATATTTCCACACTCACATGAAACGTCAGATTAGATGCACTGCAATCTAAAAAAGTTTTGGGTTTTAAGGCATTTAAATTAGAAATAATTAAAATGTGGTTGAAGGCAATTATTTTATTTGTTATACTTACGTGATGGCTGCTATTGCTGCAGCTAGAGGGCAGCAATGTCAATATATTTGCATTATTAAAAGCACAATTAAAGCTGCAATCAGCGATGAATGGGCCCTCGCACCTTTGCGCACCTTTGCGCACCATTGTCCAGTGGTTTCTGCGACCACTGGACAATGCGCCCACGAGTAGCGCTGGGGCTGCTCTTTTGAATATGATTTTACATTTCTGCTTGTGTGTGGATTAAACAAATAAGAGACAATATCTTAGTGAGCTTTAAGAAGTGTAACAGTCCTATTTTTTTTATAGGACTGTTACCGTCAAATAGGGATGTGAGAGTGGATTCAATCTTATTATCTTCCTTAAAAGAAAATGACTAAGTATATCTCCTAATAGTCAATCTATTCATTTAAACACACGTTCACAGGTCCACTAGCCAACTCCAAAACTTGAAATAAATTGCTCAAAAGCAGCAAAAAAGTTGCAATGTTTACCCCACTGGAAACATGACTCATTTTGTGGAGACTTGTATTTTGCAGTCCGTGACAGCCAGGAACAAGCCAGGCTCCATTCATGCACACACACACACACACACACACACACACACACACACACACACACACACACACACACACACACACACACACACACACACACACACACACACACACACACACACACACACACACACACACAGACACACAGGTGACTCTGTGTGATGCGGTGTGATGATCATTGACTGTCTGAATGCAGTTTTTCTCCAGGAGAGAGAGAGAGACTGAATCTCACTGCACTCAAGATGCTAGAGAGCGAGGGGGCCTGAGTCTGCTACACTGTTGACAATTCTTGTAAAGCCAAGTGCAAACTGCTCTGACAGCATGGCTAATTTCACAACATCTCTTTCTCTCTCGAGCACACACCCACACAGACACAAACATAAACACATACACACACACACACACACACACACACACACACACACACACACACACACACACACACACACACTGTGACGCAAGCATCGAGGAAACAGCAGTTAAAGTTAGAATAGCTCTGTAGAGGGAAGCTACAAACACTATCTTGCCTGTTTGTGTTAATAATTAAGTGATTTAAATTGCTGCTAATTCGGAGAAGATAATTAATTTAGGTCTGTTGCGGAAATGTGTGTATGTGAACATTTTGGGATGGTTGAGAAAAAAGCCAAGTTCTCATGGCCGACTTGTTCCAGAGGTTTGACTTTGTTAGAAATGCATTATTGTTAACAGCCATGCAGGTAAACTGAATGCAAGGGCTCTAACAGTTAGTGTTGAGCTTTCCTGTCGTGTTGTTGACCTTTGAAGCATAACTACAAAAAGCATGACTGTAATTCTGGACTTGATCGTTGTTGTCATGGTAGGAGTACAGAAAAGAAATATCTCCATAGTATTCATAATATTCTCATATTATTTTTGGCATGAACTGTAATCGTTGACCTTTAGAAGCAGTATGTGTAACCAAACCATTTAAGCAGTGGAACTTGGTTTATTTCATACTTTCCTTTGTCATTGACAGAATAAAAACCTAAATTCAGCCAGCATATTGAAGGAAAAACACATAATGTAATGTCCTTGTGATTTCTCAAAGTTTCTGTGTTATAGGTTTCACCCAAAGACGATAGCAGCTGAAATGCTGCCCCCTGCAGTCGTATAGCCGAATGGGTTATGGTTTTGTTTGGATGGGTACATGTCTGATGGATTGATTTTTTTTAAAGTAAAGCCAAAAACAGTTCTATTTAGATAAAATGAATACCTATAGTGTTGTGTAAATGAAATTGAGTGAGCTTTAGAGTTATCTGAGAACATTATAAATGGCACAGATGGAGCCCAGATGTACCCAAATGGCCAATTTAAAGATTCCGCCTAAAACCTCTTACCATTCTACCCCCTTTTTTTTTGTATCAAAAGATCACTCCAAAATACCTCATTAAGAAACCAAAACCTTAAGGAACACCATAGAAAAATAATACAATTGGGCTAAACAAATATAACACATTTACACTGCATGCAAAAAGCGATGCATGTTTTTTTGCCCCAAACTGCATGGGATTGAAATAAAGTGGGCAAGGCTGTGAAGGGGAGACTCTTGGGTACCGATAGAACCCACTTTTATTCAGATATCTTGAGGTAAGGTTTCATGTCTCTTTTCCTGTAGAAAGTGAATTTCTAGGTCAGCTCCTGGAGATCTCTGTAGCCAGCATTGTCACATAGGCCAGGGGATGTTTTGGCAACGTCAATGCGGTAATTAACTTATTCTTCTGGGTTATTATTATGTTCCCCAAAGTCCATCATATTTTCAAAGTCAAAACCATTAATTGTTGATGGGTACAAACATTTAAAATATATCTGTAATGATTTAAATATTGTGTAAATAGCTGCTCTAGAAGTCAGTAATAAGTTACATCCATAAAGACTAACTATACTTTTTGTATGGCCTCGTTTTGATGTTCTGTCTTGATATGAAAGCTTCTCTGTGCAGCTGATGTTTTGATATGTGTTTGATTCCTCAATTTTGGGAAAGATTTCTACCCTATTGTGTGGTTGTGGCTTATCTGACCCGCTGGCACCGATGACATGCATTAGGAATGACTAAATAGAAATAGCCAATCTTCTCGCTGATGGTCCCGTTTACTTATGTAGGTCATATAGAGGCATCAGTATTAAATTGAGACCTTTTCCGAACCACTTAAAAGTTCCTCACAGTAATGTAAGTACAGGAGACACTCTTCAATAAGTCTGACCCAAATTTTCCACATCAGTTCTGTATTTCTAATTGTAATCCTTGTGGTTACTCCTGTACTGCTGTATTACACACATATGTGCTACAGAAAAAAATAAGTTGACAATGATGCATTTTTCCCATAAATTGTCACACCTGACTTTATATTTTTGTGTTCACATAGCTGTTTTACAACAGGTCCATAATATGACTGAACTTTGGCAAAATAAAAAAAATACAACTATGTACAATATATAAAAATAAATAAAACACCTTTACAGTACAACATAGGTATCACTAGTTGACAGACGATGTACCACAGCTGTATATGTTATTATGGTCCACATTAATAACATTTACAAAGATGTTTAACGCAGATTGAATTTAAAGGGACCACGGGCATCTGTTTTTATCTTTTTTTAATTAGTGTCTTTTATGCTGCAGAATGAAATTCTGGTGGTTCATATTAATGATCAACACAGGTTATGAACAATGTGTATACAACAATGGTATAGAACCAAAATGTCCAGCACATTACCCGAGTTTAGATAGTAGTCAACAGTTTCAGAGAGGCAGCACTCAAGTACGCAGCTGCTCCTCCAGTATTCTGTAGCACAACAATGACATTTTCCTTCGCCAGGAGGCGTGTTTCTGTGTTTCAGGCGGGAATAAATTATTTGTAACATAGGTCAACGTGTCACAGGAGTCACAGAACTCTGTTTATTGATTGGCTGCACTTCACCATTAAAAGTGAAACTATCCCCAACTTTAGTTTGGCCACACTTCGCAGCAGAATCAAAACAGCCACAGTTTTGGAGCGGCCGCCTACATTTTTCCATAGGCATTGCTCACAGAAGGCCGCACTTCACCGCTGCTCTGGTGTTTTTGCTGGCGTAACTCTCGGCAAGAAAGCAAATGAGTGTGTATCTCCCACAATGTCACAACTATAAATTTGCCAGTTCTAGATGGTATTTTATCGAAGCAAATTATGGCTATTTATGTCAGACAACATTTAACATTTGAGAAATGTGGCTTCTTGTGAAAAAAAAAGGAATGTGTAGCATGATGTCATTAGAATAATCGAAGCAACATTTTGAAAGAAGTTCTGGTTTTGGTACCAAAACTCACTGGCGCTAGCATCAAAACATTTAAAAAGATACCTAGCATATTCTTTATTCTGTACTGAAGTTCTAGGCAGGACTTTGACTTGTGGACAATTTTACTCCGTGAACTTTTCGCATGTGCCTCTTCATCAGCAGCCTTTCAGTAAATAACTCGTCACAATCCGCACATTTGTACGGCCTCTCCTCTTTATGTTTGGCTAAAACGTGTTTCCTCAGAGTGGAACCTCTGTTGAAAGATTTGCCACAGATGTGACAGCTGAAAGGCTTCTCTCCTGTGTGAGTTCTTATATGTTCTGTCATGTGTCCTTTCAGTTTGAAACACTTGCCACAGAAATGGCAGCTGTAGGGTCTCTCTCCTGTGTGTACTCTCATGTGGTTCTGCAGATTGCTCTGACAGGGTATGTGTTTGCCACATATGTGACAGTCAAAGTTTCCCTTACCGTCATGTGACTTGCTTTCGTGCGTCTTGAGGTGCCATGTAAGCACCGTTTTTTTGGTAAATATGTAGTTGCATATGTGGCATCGGTATAAGGTGGTACTGGTCTTCTCTTGTGAGTGCTCTGGATCTTCTGCAGGGGTTTGCGTCGGCTCTCTGCTCTCCTCGGCTGCTTTGCAGTCTTCTAACTGCTGCACTGTTTTGATGAGTTCTTTCGTCAAGGCATCCCCGTCATCGCTGTCCTCTGCTAAGGGTTGCTCCTCTAGCCCGTTGATCCACAGTTCCTCCTTCTGCTCCTCATGCTCCTCTTCAATCTGGGAGGGTCCTGGCTGGTCCTGGCACACACCCGGGCTCCACCCCTGCTGTTTAGGGGCAATCTCCTCCACCGATGTCGGTGCAGTTGACTGTTTGGCATCTGTAAAGACGGAAACAGAAATGCATTACACCAACTGAGTTGTAAGTGCCAAAATATTGCTCCCATCAATCTACGGCCATCAGGAATTTTACCTTTGAGATCAGCTGCCTCAGAGCCACATCAACTTCATGAAGGGACAAACCAGTCAAGAGCTGAGGACTCAGTGGAGCCTCACGCTAGGAACTATTTTCTTGTGTATGAGTGTTACAGTACAACAATGCCAATATATTACCATTGCATTTTTAAGGAATCAATTTTAAAGTATGCGTGTTGAATGTGAATACATAAAGGTGTGATGCCTATATCCACCTTATAACAGGCTCAGTATACAGGGAATCTTTCCTGAGTCTCAGAGGCATGAGATTGCTTAAGATTGCATGCAAATTTTCACCGACTCGTCATTGCCTCAAACTGGCTCAAATTTGATTGCTTGAGTGTTTTTGTCGGTGTTTATTTTCTCCTAACAGCCAATCCACTGATTGTACAGATATTACCTGTCGTTAGCTAGCATCATACACACTGTGTTTATGTGAGCAAACGCTTTGCTCAAATTGAAACATTTAAAATACATCCGAGAGATCTAGAGCAAATTTGCATCTGTTCCAACAACTCGCGTCTTTCCATTGGCCTTCTATAGTCAGTCGTCTACATTGAAGTATATTGAAGTGAAACTATACTGTTGCACATCTGATTACAATCAACATCCCTGATTGGTGTAATCACCCAACTGTGATGTCAATGTACTTATCACACCCTAATCATAAACACACATCTGCCAATATGGGGCTCTAACCTCTTTTGAAGTCATGATTTTATACCTCCACTGATTTCAACATATATTGCTCACAGTAAACACACAATAAAAAAACTGCAGCAGTAATTACATGTACTGTAGCTTTATTGGCATTGCACTTTACAAAACAATACATTACAAGCAACGTTTTGTCAATAAGAAGAAAAGCCACACATGAATTAAAGGCAGAATTTAAGGAAGTACAGCTGCCAATAACAAAGTTTTAAAACACAGTGCGAAAAGCAAATTTTGTATCATAATATAAATAGCCCTTACGATGCATTTTATAGATAGATAGATTTATGCACTTGTCAAAGTCCAGCAGTTGTTTAACTATTTGCTTGGAACAGTGTTTTAAGTATATTTATTCCGAGCGTGTTACATGTTAGATGTGAAGCAGATTACAATTACAGCAACTCATCAGGAGCATCTGAACAATATGAGAAGTTGTATCAGTGCGGTGGAGCACAAGTGCTAATCTGAGGAAGCATGTCAGCTGCAACTTCAATTAAAACACAAGCAGAAAAGATAAACCTATACAAAAATCACCATCACCATCAGATGCCCTCAGACTCACTGTAACTTTAAACAGCAGCAAGCATCGTCATTGCTACAGCAACAGTATTTCATATAGAGAAGGTGACATCGTGGACCGTCTTCGTGTGCTGTTTGAACACAACGAGCAGAGGAAAGCGCTGGCTGCACTGCATGCACTTGAGCGGCATGTTCTCCCTGTGTTTGATCCTGGCGTGTTTCGTCACGGTGGAAGACCTGTTGAAGCTTTTCCCACAGATGTAGCAGGTGTAAGGTCTTTCTCCAGTGTGAGTCCTCATATGTTCTTTGATATGACCTTTCAGTTTGTATCTGTTACCACAAACGGGACAGGGAAAGGGTTTCTCGCCGGTGTGTGTTCTCGTGTGGCAGATCATTTGACTCCTGGTGTCTGTTTTTCTACCACAGGCATAGCAGGTGAACGCTTGGTTGGTAGGCTTCGGTAAATGTTTTGCTTCATGAACGCCGAGGTGCAATTTTAACTCGATTTTTCTCAAAAAAGGCTGACAGCAAATCTTACAAAAAAAAAAAAGTTTTTCTTCTTTGTAGATACTGGAGATACTCCAGAGGATGGTAGCGGTTGGTCATCTGGTGATGGTATCTCATATTTCATGTGCTCTCCGACTCACTCGAGACAGGCTGTCTGGCGCTTCGTATTCGCCATGCTCTCCAACTGTCACAACTTGAGTTAGGCTGTCTGGCATCTCATTTCCTTCATGCTCTCCAACTGTCACACAACTTGAGTTAGGCTGTCTGTATCGTTGCTGTATGCAGGACGTACAGGTGTCTCCACAGACCCTGGTACAAAGTTCAGTCAGTTCCTCTTTAATGGGCAGGATGACCTGCTCCTTGTTGACCTCACTGGGAATACATTCCTTCTGTATCTGCTGCTCCTGAGCACAAAGCGTGGGCAAAACGATCTGCCTTGAATCTGTAACAGTGGATAGGAAAATGTTTTTGGTAGCAGCTAGAAAAATCACTTCTCTGATCACACAAGAACTAGATGTTGGGAAACTTGAACGATCCCCAGCAGCGGCGCTCGTCCTAACAGCAGCAGAGAAATCAAATGAAAGCTATGGTTTGAAAACAGTGACTATAAACTTTCATTAAAATGAACTTGCACACCAAACATTAGAAAAACACAATAGATATTCAAAATATCATAAACAGAACAACTGATGGGAGAAACAGAATGTGTGGAGAACGTGAGTCAATACAAGTGATTCAATATGCTGCACTGCATACCTTTTTCTATCTGAGACATTTCACAAATAAGCACCCAAAATATTCATAGATAGTGAGCATAAGGTGATAAAAAAAAAACATGACTCAAATGGTGAATGTGAATTTATTTTATGAAAGAAATCGAAGTACTTCACAGGAAGTAGTAATCACATAGCAGTGCACCTGAGCAAATGGCTCCTAATTGTGATTGAGTAAAAACGGCTCAAAATGCAACACAACACCAACACTCAACATCCTCACTTGGTGGTATTGAAACTCTAGTCAAGGAGTCTGCAACCTCAGGCCGTAGCTTAACCAAAGGCACCCCGGCAATAAATGTCCAAGATTGTTTTTTTGGAAACGTTGAAGTGTCCTCTCATCCGCATGCTAAATGACCTCTTCCACAGTCATTGGCAGGTGCAGTTTGTTAATGATTTCAACTCAGATGAAGGTGTTTTTATAAGGATTACAGCCTTCTTGTATAGTACGCTCATATATAATGACATAATATATAATGTCCTGATTATGGGAAAACATTTTTTTTACTTTTTTTATTTTAATTGCTATACACGTTACCTATCTGTATGAAATACAATTACAGATCCTTGGGAGATTTAATTTTGATGTAGTATAATAAGTTATTGTTAATCTTAATGTTGATATGGCACACTGATTAACAAGAAACTTAAAAAATGGCACTTCATATAAAAAAGGTTGCTGACCCCTACTATAGTCTGTATGCAATACTGCTGTCACATTATTGGCTGTTTTCATTCCCCCTTGTTTTAAGGAAGAATTTTGCTTCTCCTTCAAGGTGTCGCACAATAACACTGTAGGAAAATATGTACAATTTAGCACGGCTCACACTCGGCAAATAGGTTGGATGGTAGAGGTGAGAAAGATCTCCATGTTAGCGACTTGCGAGCAGTCATATCATCACGATGCTTGAAGGTTTACAGTGTTAGGACTCGGATGTTGACGTGAACACCAGTCAGAAATGACTCTGATATAACATGAGCCTGGAATAAGCCTCATATAATTACAAATGCTGCTTCCATGCTTTTTGTAGTTTGGGTTCACAAGTGAAATAGGCTGGCTAAATTAAGCTGCATTTAAATAATATACAATGGATCTGGTGTGAATAGATTTGATTTTGTGCAGCTGTGTTTCACCCCTTCAGGTCAATGACTTTCTCTCACCATCCAAACATGTTTTTTTGTGAGCCACTCCTCATAGAAAATGACTGGGAGATGAGGGGCCTAACTCCACATTCAGTCTGGCTGTACTATAATAACACCAAAAAGATACACGGCCACAGGTTATAGTGACAAACAGGATATCACAAAAGACATTCAAAATGCTCTTTGCAGTATGTGACATCACATCAACAACTAATTAATTAATGCTTACCTTTAACAAAATAGTCACACCATTCTAAAGCCTTTTTAAAAATGAATTTAAGCAGCTCCTCCACTTGCTTTGCATGCAACCTTGGATTTTATGTTAACATGAATGGTGTCATAGTAGGCAGTGGTTCATTCAGTCAAGAAAAAAAACTGTGATTGAAAAATGGTCAAACCAGTTGTCTCAGTTGCAAGATAGAAGTTTTAGTTTTGCTATTGGTGACACAAGGTCATTTTGGTGAAAGACGACCATATTACTGGGCCTGTCCCGAGGTTCTTTCATTTTTACTCCTGCCTATATCATTTGAAAAATCCATATGTTCCAACATTTGAACAAACAATAAACCCTTATTTATACTCAATGAGTCAACTAACACACTAAATCTACACACATGCACTTTTATAAATGTGAAAACGTAAAGTTAGTGCTTGTGATTCGGAAATACATATTATTATATATATATACTGTATATATGTTGACAATTAAAGTCACTTATAATTAACATTCTTTAGTAAGTAAGTTTGGCGTTTGTTCCCTCCACACAAAATAAAGTATCGAGTGTATATTAGCCCAACACGTTTCTTTGTGTAGAGTAAACTGTGTCTTTTAAGAGGGAAGTATTTAGTTAAGTGCCCTGAATTTTAAAAGAAAACACTGATTTGTTTTCATGTTGTTTGGACGATACATATAAATATTGGCATCGTACAGAACTGCATTATGTATAAATCATGGTTTAAATGGTTTTATTTTGACGGGTCAAATTGTTTGCTGTCTTCTCTACAGGTGACGTTGGCTTCCATTCACCATGTACGCTCCCTGTCATTAGCTAGGAAACAGTAACATTAGCTAACATGGCTTGCTAACGTAACGTAGCTGAATGTGGCGAATACCAAGCCCTTAAACTAACTTTACGCAGTGCTATCTGACGTGGTTTGGATAATTACTAACGTTACGCGTAATGTCAGCTCAGTGACCGACGGAGAGGTGCAGCGCAACCTGAGAAACATACCTGCCCTGTGCAGCCTTATCTCTGGTTTGTAGACCAAATCCAACAGCCGCTGCAACCTCTGGTTCTCCAGTTTCGTGTGGTACACCTCCTCCTGGTAGTCAATTATTGTCTTCTCAACGAATCCATAGATGTCTACCGCAGCGGCGGTTAATCGTTCCGTTAGAAAGACGTTGAACGACTGGAGCGTAGAGTTAGCCATCGTGCAGCCTCTGTTAGCTCCCTTTTCTGCGAGCGATGTGTTGCACAGTGTGTACTGTGCATAGAGGTACTGTGTAGTGCTTCGAGGGGACCAGCCTTTAGGAAGAGATACGATATGCAACAAGGTGTCATACCGCCATCTACTGTAGTGGATTGTGTATTACTGTAGTATAACACAAGTCTAAAGACTGCTTTGCCATATTCACACATTTTATAACCAATCATCACCACATTGCATTTCACGCGACATAAATTTTTGTTGCAGGACACAGTTGTCCTTTCTGTATGAAATAATTGTAAACTTGTAAGCCTGTACAGGAATGTATGGAAGCCCATTCTTGCCAGCAAAAAATAAATAAAAATAAGATCACAAAAAAAAAAATAGTAACTTAAAAAAAAAAATTAAAAAAAATGTAATTCACAAAAAAAAAAAATAATAATAATAATCCACCCACAAAATAAATAATAATAATTCTAATATTTTTTTTATTTTACTTTTTTTCCACCAGCAAAAAAAACAAAAACTTTTGGTGCATCCATCTGTAACCATAACACTGACCAGATTTTTCCAGTTGCTATAGAAAGTCGAAATTATGAGATACTTTAACACAACAGTCATAGAAGCAGCTATGACATGAATGGATTGTGAGTACATTGAAGACTTCTTTAAAACGTGGCTTTACAACACATGAAATACAGATGATGTTTCACATGGATTGTACTGAGCAAACGCACCCTTGAATAGAATGTTAAGGAAGAAGCAGCTCTGGAGTATAAAGAATGAAACCAATGTGGCTGAGGTGGCGACCAATAAACAGCAACTGGAAACATCTTCTTTTTTTTTTCTTTTTTGCTGACAGAGAAAAAGTAAAAAAAAAATATATATATATATATTTTTTTTTTATGAATTAATAATTTTTTTTTTTTTTTTTTGTGAATTCATTTTTTTTTTTTTTTTTTTTGTGAATTCATTTTTTTTTTTTTTTTGGTGATCTTATTATTTTTTTTTTTGCTGGCGTGAATGGGCTTCCATATGAATGTCATGGTACACCAGCCTAAACTTTATTTAAGTTTTCAGACGTTCATTATATACATTTCCATAACCAGCCCTCAATGAGTTACCTTGTCAGTATACGTAAAAACGATGTGTTGACATGTAAACTAAATAAAATAAAAAATATATATATAATAAGCAGTTTTGTGGAAAAAAATGTGGAAAACGTTGAAAATACCTGTGTACCACAGGTACAGTGAAAAGGGATCTGAGAAAACCTTCACTCAGTTTTCTACTGATGCACAAAAGATTAATATCATGTTATACAACAAATAACCAAAATATTTTACCTCTGCGTCTTTGATCAGTGTAACATTTTCTACTCACAAAATGTAATATAGCACCATTGAAAATATCCGGATGTGATGTCACACTGTCTACATATGGCCAGTTACCTAAAGAAGGAAAATGCAGCCAACAATGAGATGGACCCAGGTACACGTCACCAATAGCTGCTTTTTCTATTAACATTTATGAAACCTCACAATGGGATCTCAGGTCTTATTGCCGTGGACCTGCATGTGTCTCATCACGTCCTTATATGCAAATAGTCTGGAGCATATGCTGCAGTGATGTGCTTTCTCTCCTGTGTGTGTGTTCTTATGTGTTACACCATGTTGCTCCTCTGTCTGAATCCATTCCCACAGACATTACATGCGTATGGCCTCTGTAATGGTACATTTCTTATATATATTTCTACTTAGTATATTGTGTAAATGCTCAAGTGCTTGTACTTTTGCTCTGAACTCAGTTGAACTTCACTGTGTTAGTACATGCACAGATGTATCTTTCTCATTGTTGCAAAAGAAGAATTCACCCTTGCCTGCGTGCAAAGATAACTAACTGTGCTGTATGAGAATGTTCCAGCGGCAAGGCCATCTGGCCGCTTGTTTTGGTTGCTGGTTGTTTGTTTTTCATTGTTGTTTCTACCAGTCGGAGACCAAAAATGTCTGAAACATTGGCCCCCGCCGTTGCTCCTTCTGTATAAAGAAAGTGCGTTCCCTGTATACTTGGTTCTTCCTCACTGAGACTGTACGCATTCTGTTGTGATGATTGAATCTTCTCTGCACAGAGAATAAATACTCAAAAGACAACCTCTGGTTTTCGGTATTCTTTATTTCAGCATTAAAAGACTGGGTACATTTCTATTTAGTATATATTTCTATATTGTGTAAAGGCTTAAGTGCTTGTACTTTTGCTCTGTACTCAGTAGACCTCCACCCTTTGTGTTAACATATGTGCTCAAATGTATCTTGCTGTTGGCTTATAAGATAGAACTGTTTTACAACTGTGAAACAAACCATCATACGCTTGCATCATGTAACTTGTGATCCATGCAGCTGACTGCCTGCACACACATATCCTCTTCTTCTCTGTGTTGGGTAACAAGTACCTATTGTATTCACATGTTCTATGCCTTAAGGATACAACGTATACATGTGTGTGTGTCTGTTGTTACACAGATAAAGCACTTCTCATACTTCGTTTACTTCCACGGCCTGGAGCAGGATGTTCCAGTACACAGACCCCCACCCTTGAACACTCTGTATGACTTTTAATCTGTAGCGCACACTTCTATAGACTCTGTGAAACTGTGCCTCTTCTTGCAAGAATAAACACTTTTAAAGACAACTTCTGTTTGACGATATTCTATATTTCAGCTTAAAAAGACTCAACAGCGGGTAAAATAATTTTCCACCACAATCCTCATGTTTATTCTCAGACATTCAACTTGTGCAAATCTTTTGCCACATTCTGTAGAACAGTGTGGTTTCTGACCCGTGTGAATCTGCATCAGCATTCATAAGTTCTTGCATTTTCTTATGCCTGTCTTGACTCTTGCCTCAATATTGGAGTAACTTATTCTTTCTTTTATACAAAACTACTTCTCTCTTAACAGCAAATATTGTACAGTTACAAAATTTACAGAAATAGGCTATAATGAATTCATTAATACCACAATATGATTGCAATAATTCATATTATTCTCCTTTCTATACCTTCTGACTTTGTATAAGAAGGAAAAGGCTTTAAGACAGTTTAGGCAATGTTCCATTCAACATCTTTTGTTTGCTGTAGAAGACGTGACAACTATTCTTTTAATGTTTCCAATTAATACCATTAGGCTTTGTCTAAACGTATCAGATTACGAACAATTTCAAACAACTCCTGAAATTAAGTTTTTAATAGCTTGTTAAAAACGTGTTGATTCTCCTCATATCACCATAACAGTGACGGGTGCTGGATTTTGGTTTGATATCAAAGAAATTTAAAAACGTTAAACTTTTTTGTTTACTGAGGTATTACTGTTGAGGTCTGAAACATTAACGGGGCAACTGTGAACATTAAATATAATGTACATCTTTTATTCTCATATGAATATAACACAGCCACATTTGACACGGATAGTTGAAAATAGATGTGCATTTTAAAGTGCAGTGCAGTATATACAAAGTGAAAGACTGTAATTAACACCTCAATTAGTTGAGATGCATCCTGGGATGTTTACAGTTGAAACCGTAAGAGGTAAATGCACACTGAATCCCAGAAGGCAAAATACTGCCGCAGCGCTGCATCTCTACATTTAAGGTCGATACACTTGGTGACATCTGAAGGAGCACACCTGCTGTGACATCACTGACTGGGGCCAGAACAGCAACGGAAGTTTTAAGAGCAGTGCAAAGTAGGGCTGCACAATTAATCGAATTTTAATCGCGATCACGATTATGGCTGCCACGATTAAACGAGCGTGATCGTCGGCGATATTAACATTTAAAATGCGTGCTCTGCTACATATCAAATCAAGCGCTTCCTCAACTAAGAGTCAGCCAACCACCAGGGGGAGAACGAGATGGGAGGTGTCATGCACGCACCCTGCAGCGGCACACCAGGTGTGTGTCTGTGTGACTCTCACAGAGGGGGCGTGTCTGCAGCACCGGACTATGAATCACTCCTCCGTGGTGAAAGCGGTCACAGTCTTTTCCTTGTCGTATGTCTTTCTCTTTAAACAATGCCTACATACCGTAACGGTTTTGTCCACCACCCTTATCCGTCATTATACTTTACAGGGAAGACAAAATGATCCCAAACTTGTGACTTAAATGACCCGCGGGCTTCTGAAGTTCCTCCGCTCGCCGTGACTTTCGCCGTTAAATGCTTTTAACCTGCTCCGTTCACGTGAACACATGCTTTATATCTGTTCACTGACACTTTGCATTGATATTCGGGGACTTGTTACTTGTAAAGGAACAGCAGCAGTGATGATGATGATTACACTGTAAAAAAAAAAAAGAAGAAAAAATACTCAATTGATCCACGGATCAACCCGTGATCCGTTACACCACTAATCGTGATCAATAATCGCGATCTCAATATTGATCAAAATAATCGCGATTATGATTTTGGCCATAATCGTGCAGCCCTAGTGCAAAGCAATTATCGTGATTTTCTCAAAGTTTCTTTCATTTAAGAAAAAACTAGGAAGCTCTTACTTTGATTGGGAGTCATGGTGAAAACTCTGAACACATAAATAAAACATTTCCAGTTATGAATGAATATTACTATTTCATGTTTGCGTTATCACAGGAGACATAGGAGCTGCCGTTTGTGTGCTACAGGTCAGTTTAACCAATCAAGAGCCAGGTGATAACAATCAAAACTAATTCAATATCAGTGAAAAGTACACAACCTCTGAACTGGCTATGCTGTGCTTATCTAATATCTCATAGAATGCAACATTTTACTGCTCCATGTCATTATCATTCTGCAGCGTTTTCATTGCAAGGCCCCACAGAGTTACACTGGAGATAAACTGGCCTTCGGTGGACCTGTAGGAGCCACTATTGGGCCTGCTAGAAGAAGTGAGGGAACTGCAGTGATTGTCTGTGGGAGGGAGGTAGGACCTCCCCACCCCACCTCTGCCCATCTCCACCGACGTATTCCCATTCTCCACATACGGACCGTACACAACCTCCTGAGACAGGTGGGGTTTGGCAAGCTTCATGTGGTCTGTGGCTGTCGGGGCTGCACCTCTCTCCTGGTGGTTGGAGGAGAGGAGGTGATGGGGTACCAGCGAGCGCAGCTCAGGAAGGGGGGTGGGGGTAGAAGCCGGGCTGAGGTGCATGCTGGGAGGTGGAGTCTCTATATGTGGTGGTGAACTAGTAGTCGGTGAGGGTTTTTCTAACCCTGCATGGGGCATCATGCCGGGGAAATGCTGCTCACTGGTTGCGGCAGGAGGTTTACTGTGGCTGACGGGTTTGGGGAACGCGGCCACTCCATCTGAGCTACAAGGTGGGTCAGAGGTGTCTGTAGTGGGGCTGTCAGCTGAAGCCCCCTTGCAGTGCATGTTGCTGTGTCTCCTCAACATGGCAGAGCGGGTAAAGCTCTTTCCACAGGCGTTGCAGATGTAGGGTTTCTCACCAGTGTGCGACCGTATGTGACGCTGCAGGTCCCCTGAGCCAATGAAGCATTTCCCTAAAACAATTAAGAACACATATTGAGTGCAAAACACGGTGCAGACATTAGTCTATACTGAATTAAAATATATATATATATATATATATATATATATATATTATTTTTTTAAACTCTGATTAACTTTTACTGGGTGTGTTCACAACATGACTCAAGCATGTTCATGTTTTGGGAAAAATGCCCATTATAATTTAATAAAGCCCTAAGTGATGTCATCAAAATGCTTGATATGTCCAACCAATAGTCCAGAACACGAAGATATATTTACAGTCACATGAGATAAAGAAGAGCAGAACATTTAGAGACTAGAGCAAAATATTTGCAGATTAATTTCCAGTTAACTGACTAATTGTTTCAGCCCAAGAATAGTGTTTTATACAACTATGTCTACAGTGTAATCAATGTGAATAAGACTTTCAACACTATAGAAGCTGTTCTTTACCACATGTGGCACAGCTGTGTGGTTTTTCCCCAGCGTGACGGGCCTTGTGCTTCAGAAGCTTTCTGTGCGTGTTGAAGGATTTTCCGCACTGGTCACATGTGAATGTCTTGTCTGTGGTGTGAGTCCTCTTGTGTTCCTTGAGATTGCTCAAGTTGTTAAATCCTGAGATACAAGACAAGCACAGGGGGAAAGAAAAAAATGTTCACAATTTTCCAACTGGGTCTGTGAGCTAAGAAGCTCACACTACTATTAATACTTGATAAAGGTTCAACTTAAGAATGAGGACATTATGTAAGAACTACATATAGATGGATAAAGGAAATAATTAAGATAATTGCTTCTGTCGAGAGAAGTAATTTACCTCGACCACATATATCACACAGATGTGGCTTCTCTCCTGTGTGGACCACTTTGTGACGATGGACATCTCCTGATGCAGTAAAGCTGGAAAACACAGATGAATATTCACTTCATAGGCAACTGTAGAGACTATTATATATTATATTACAGGGCTGTGTCATACAGGGACAATATCATATCACTGGGGCCTAAACTATAATCTATCGTAATTAATTAATTAGTCCAGTATAGCCACAAATTCTTCAATTTCTTAATTATTGCCTAAACATTATTGGTATGCCTGAAATCAAGTCAAGCTTTAGAAAACTAGTCATGAGTAAGTAGTAATTTGCAATAAGTAAAGGAAGACACACAAACATACAATACACAACAAAGTGACAAAAAAAAAAAACGTATACAGGGAGGAGGTGAATGACCAAAAATGTAAATGAGGAAATTGCACACATAGAAGGTACCATACCTTTTACCACATAACTCACAGATGTACGGTTTCTCTCCAGAATGTCGCCGCAAATGTGTCTGTAAATTTCCAGCCTGTAAAAAAAAAAAATCGATTAGATATCTCAATATATTATTCTCATCTAAGAATAACTCTGGCAAATCAGAATAATACACCAGACGATACCTGTGAAAAGTATCTCCCACAAACATTACACTGGAAGGGCTTCTCACCTGCAGAAAAAAAAAAATGTATGTTTGCTTCTGAAAATATTATTACAACTAAATTACAATTATTACGGAAACATGTCATTGTATACCACGTGTGATTATATGGCCAATTTAATCAGTAAATACCGGTATGTGAGCGCTTGTGCAGCTCCAGATTGCTCGGGTGTTTGAAGATCTTCCCACACACCTCACAACAATACTGCTTGTTTCCTATCTGCTGCGGTGGCTCTGGCAAAGTTTTCAGATTTTGCTCTTCTTGGTTCACAGGTGTTGGACTGGGAAGTTGCGTATCTGTTGCCGTCTCTGTAACCTGCTCTCTATCTGAGTTAAGGCCCTCAACGGGAGCTTCTGAAGCTTCAGCCTGGACCACAGACTCTTCTTGTTGATTCTCTTTGGGACAGCTGAGGACGGGTTCACTCACTGATTCAGCAAACATCTCCTCCAATGCCTTCTGAGATCGGAGGTAGTTGTATTTCTTCAGGTACACAGCCTTCTTTGGGCGCACTGGCTTGTTGAGCATGGAGTCTGCTGAGTTAGCGTTGGGGGTGTTTAAATTATCTGAGGGTGTTAAAGAAGAGACGGGGTCCTTTACGACTGCCACAGATGTGCAGGGAGGATTGGGCTGAACTGTGTTTCCTGAGCATACGGGAGTGTGGCTGACCCCGAGCTGACACGGCTGCTCTTCCACAAGCACCAAAGGGCACGGGCCTTGATTTAAGGCTGCACTATTAGTCTCAAGTGCACTTTGTTTGAAGTACTGCTTACTATAGAAGTTACGGAGCTTGTAGCCATGGACAAGCTGTTTTTCTACAGGTGCTGGAGTGCTGCTAGCTGTGTCACAGTTCGAGGTGCTATTAGGCACAGAAACAGGCAACCTTTTGGTGTGGTCCACATCACTACTGAAGCCAGGCCTCTGGGTTTCAGAGGGACAGTGGAGGTCAACATCATGAGGAAGACTACTGCTCCCCAAGAGGCAGTCATGCTCAGAACTCAGCATGCCCGGAAGAGAAAACGATGTGATTTCCACTGGTGGAGGACAAGGCTTGAGGAAAGCATTACACATGCTCTGAACATTTGGAACCTGCAAACACTGAGCAATGTCCAGGAGTGCTTGCACATTATCTTGGTTGATGTCAAGATGGGAGGTGTACATGTAGTCCAATATTTGGCCGATGCCACTGACATCCTGGATGACCAAGTTGAACACCTCATTCTTCTGACTGGGGGAATTTTGGAATAATGACCTGGAAAGATCAAAGCAGTATTTTTAGCGCTATGTTAGTAAACAGCTGTGTATGATTAGTTAGCTACGTGATAAGGATGGAAATATGCCACAGATTCACTGACATGTCACTCCATTATAAAAAAGAACTGCATAAAAGCACCTGAAATAGGAGCTGAAAGCAGCCAGGACATTCTTGTGGGCTTTGAAGCAGACACCTTTGACCACCAGCATGCAGTCACAGAGCAGACCCTGAATCCTCTGCTCCTGGAGCTGCTGCAGGAGGTACGAGCTGTGGCTGGACAGGGTGTCCATGATCAATCAGCTGCTGAATCACCCAGCTCCAACTTCTCCATCAAAAGAAGTTTGAAAAGAAGAAGACATCTTGTGTCCCCTAACATGACAAAAACAACAAATCTCTTATTAAGGAAATAATTGTTTATCTGGTTAGTTTGTCCTTGAAATTACACCAAATAAAAAGTGACGCAAGCGATGCCTTTTTCTTTTTCAAATGATAATATTCATACATAGATAATCCAGCAGCCGCGCAGACTCCAGCGTGTCTCTCCTACGAGACCACCCATGCAAAAATTTGGACGAAAACGGCTAACAAGCTAACTGCAATGCTATGCTAACCACCTACGACGACGAGCAGTGTGAACCGGTGCAGCACCAGATCCCTAAATAATTACATTTACAAACGAGAATGAACGCCTTCAATGTCGTTAGCGCAGTAAAGTTTGCCAGAAACATAAATCCAAACCTACGTCTGAGAAGTCCACCTTTTATGTGGATGATGGGTCACTTTATCCAGCGTCAATACGTCATCTCGCTTCCTGGTGCAACCCGTATTTCGTTCCGCCTAAAAATGAAGCAGATAACATAAATGGATTATTTTAAATCATAGACTTGCAGTCTATGATTTAATATACTGACACGTGTCTAAATGGTTTAGCTAGCTCGTGAACTGGCTGCAATTTAGCTCTTGGTTATAGAAATAAAAACGTTGGACAATATTAATTTCACACTGGCCGGAACATCTCTCAACTTGCATTTTACACGGAAGACTATTCATGTTGTTCATGGTGTGATCACGAGTGTTTTGAAAACTTCACACGAACGGAACAGAACAGGCGGTTTGTAGCATTCAGCTCGAGGCTCACCGCATCTGTACGCTTTGATAAACATCAGCTTCTAGCTCTTAGAAGAGCGTCTCTGCCTTTCTTTGGCTAACTTTAAGTCGTACCCGCGCTGTGGACAGTCGAGTCCCGCTTTCGCGTGAGGATTGCACCGGTTTCGGGTTGGCGTATACGTTGGTACCGTTAGCATTATCTGTGTTAGCAGATAGCACATTCGGTTAAATAAAAAATAATCAATACAGTGTTGTCAAGCAAAACGTGTCGTTAAAATGGTGTTCTTCACCTGCAACGGCTGTGGTGAATCCCTGAAAAAAGCCCAGGTTGATAAACACGTGGGCATGTGCCGGCGATGCCAGGTCCTGTCCTGCATCGATTGTGGAAAAGATTTCTGGTAATGTCCGAGCCGCTACTATGGTCTTATTTTGGGTTTACTCTAGCTAATGTTTTCTTTTAAAAACCACTTGGCGTTATCCCCCCAATCTCAGTGTGTCCAATGGTGTCTCTCTGTACGTGTTGAACAGGGGTGATGACTACAAGAACCACGTTAAATGTATCAGTGAAGACCAGAAGTATGGAGGCAAAGGCTACGAGGCTAAGGCAAACAAAGGAGGTGTGAAACAGCAGCAGTGGATCCAGGTAAAATGGAGGGAAACGATATCCATCGCTGTTTACTGTCTGTATTTGTGGTTATTTTATTATGCTTCTAACTTGATGACTCCTCTGCTGAAGAGAGTCCATGACGCCATGAACAAACCTGGAGTCAGTGCAAAGCTAAAGGGTGTGCTCCAGCAAGTCAGTTCATATGATAATGTCCCCAGAAAGAAGGCAAAGTTCCAGGTTAGTATTACTTACCAATAATGTTGTTTTATTGACCACACTGTGATAAACAACTGGCTTGCCTGCATTTACTAATCCATATCCATTTTTGGTCTCTTCCTCAGAACTGGATGAGAAGCAGTCTTAAAATAGACAATACCAGTCTTCATGATAAAGTGTGGGACATCATCGCTGCATCTGACAATGTAAGTTACTCTGCTTAAAGGTTACTGTTGTTGTTTGTTTGGCTGTTCCCTTGTGCACATTGTCATTGTCAGCATACATCAAACAAGTTTTTAGTTTAAGTTCAAATCCAAAATGCAATAGTTAGAGGTTTCCAGTGGGCCTGAAGTACATTAGAAACATGCTACAGGGATTTATTTGATCTTACATAGATGATATAACATCTAGGTTCTCATGTATGTGGTTTTCCTTATACTATCTGGTTGTAATACATTTAGTCATGGAAAGAAAAGGGAAGTTCCTCCTTGTCTTCAATATCCCAACTGACTTTCATTCCTCACCTATAACCCGACAGCCTCCCGAGGCCCCCCAGGGGACTAAAGAAGCCGAGCAGACGGTCGCTGAAGTCAAAGCGGAATCTAATGGAAATGAAAAGCAGAACGGCCATCCAGACGGCGAGAAGAAGAAACTGAACAAACGTGAGCGCAAAGAGGCCCGTCAGCAGAAGAATGGGAAGGTTGCGAAGGGTGGCGATAAGGCGGTGGCACAAGAGCCAGGAGAAGGCAAGAAGAAGAAAAAGGACAGAAAGAGAAAGCACGGCTCTGAGGAGGAAGACGGCGACAAAGAGCAGAATGGTGACGATGAAGAGACATCCAGCAAGAAGTCAAAGACAGGTACGGTGTTTTCTAAAAATAATGCTGTTCTTGCAGTATTATATGATCAGGTTGTTTTAGCATCTTTTAATGAATCCTGATACATTACCGATATATTAGAATGTCTGTTTTATTGCTGTGTGCTCTTGTGTGTCCTTGTGTTTGAAAGTATATTTAACAATTTAGTTTTTTCTTTCTGTCTTTCAGTTGACCAAGAGGCTGATGTCACTTCAGAGGAGACCGAGGATCAAGAAGTTCCCAAAGGTAATGTGGTTCCCGGCATGACTTTCACTGACATCTTTCAGAAAATAAATGGTGATGTAAAATAGAAAAGGCCACCAGGGGTCAGTGTTGCTTCTTTTGTTAACAGCGAAGCTAATTTTAAGTAATAATAAATCTCTGATTTAACTTGCAGGCAAATTCAACTGGAAGGGAAATATCAAAGCAGTACTGAGAGAATCAGCTGACCAGGAACTGCCCGTAAAGAAACTTAGGAAGAAGGTGAGTCATGGAGCGTTTTAATACATTTGACTTCTAATCCCAGCAGCACCTTGTTCTTCTAAGTATTACAGTAGTACTACACATGGATCACTATAGGCAAATGATTATTACTACCATTATTTTCCTTTCTCTTTATTTCTCATGCAGATTATCATGTAATTATCATTTGTGTGTTTATTACACTGATAAAAAGTAGTGAAACCAACAACTTCGCTATTTACTGAATTTAAAAATACAGTATAGCTGTTTCAAACACTTTTGGAATTACTATACAAATCAAATTACTTTGCTGTGTATGATTGTGTTTACTGTATTTGAAATATATTATACTGTAGTTCAAATTCTAATTAGGCTATAGCCTAAAAACGGTAACGTCAGTAGTGGAAATAGGCTTCCAAGCCACAGCTTGGCGCTGGTTTCAGTGCATTTCAACATTTTTAATAGGCCTGAAAATAAACTGTAGACTATATAAATGCCGACCTGGTAGCAGAGTTTGAAAATAAAAGTATTCATAAAATACTGAATTATGGGAGTTACGTTGGAAAAATGTAATTATGTGGTTTTACTTTTTTTTTCATGTTTATTAAGATGTTAAAAGCTTTTTTTTTCTTCTCTTTTACAGGTTGTGGCAGCGTACTACTCTTTCACTGGTGATAGGAATTTTAAAAAGGAGGAGGATGTGCTTGCACTTTTCAACAAGAAGATCAACAACAATCCCAAATTTCGAGTGTTGAAAGAAAGAGTTCGACTTGTAAAGTAGACGTGTTTATCTCACCTGTCTGGAATCAAATGTATGTTGTTCATAGACTTTTGGAATTTAAACGCCCTATATAGTTGTCTGCCGTTCTCCCTTGGATGCTTTTGTACAGATGACCCAATCTCGAAGATTAAAGATTTTTATAACTGAATTACATGTCCTGTTCCTGTTCAGTAGCTTCACTGATTGCAGTGGCCTCGTCAGCAGGAGGAAGACTTTTTTTACAAATCACCTTACAACGTGTCTGTATTGTTTTATGTATGACATGACAATTGTGATAGACGGCTGCTCTGTTCCACATTCCAAGCCCGCGGTAAGGCTGGGAAATGGCACCTTATCTGTGGGATTGGATGTTGGAGTGGGGGAAGGGAAATAGGAGAGGTGCACCTGAGGTGAATTTGACTCTCACACGGGACGAAGCTAATGCACATTCCTCGGCACCCCGAACGGGGTTCACTTGGCCAGGTACACAGAAGCTCCATAGAAGCAAGACGCTTGGTGTCAGCCTCAGGTGAAGTTTTAATGCTGTCTGATTTTTCCACCGCTCGAATGAGCAGCCCCTTTACCCTGTGCACACACACACACACACAGACAGAGGAGGAAATCTGCCCAGCTTTATGAAGCTCTGCTAATCCCAGCAGGTTTAACACTGATGCTCATTCATCACACTACTTACTTGTAATTGTATATTGCATACTTTGGGTATTAGTCAAGCTGTTACTCAAGTTTGCTGGTATTAAAATAGTGTTTTCTTGTCCAGTGTGTCTCAATATTGCTTAATGCTTTTGTTTGAATCCAGACCCCACAGGATACTCCAGAACAACTGAAACTAAGCCTGTCTTTGCTGTGGCAAAACAGATCTCAGATCGACATTTTATTTGTGCCATTCGATATTGCAGGATTAACTGTGTGTGTGTTTGTATGGGGCAGTTTCATCACCAAACTTTGGTCTTAATGGAAGTCATAACTATCTGAACAATTTCAATTTTTTCCCTTGGGTATTGAAGTGAGAATGCCATTTCTGAAAGAAGAAACGTCTTTTCTCTTTAAGATGAAATGTCCTAAGTAATCAAATACTGGCTTGTTTCAATACAGTCAGAAGTTTTACCACTAAACCCTTGGTTTGCAGACTTAATGATCGTTCTCCGCTTGTGCTACTGTTAAATTATGTCAGAGCTTATATTTAATCATTAATAGCCAACTAACTTGTCAAAACACACCCTTAATACAACCTTTACTTGGCCTGCTATGACCAGTAGCTTATGGTGGGTTCTAAGACTCTTTACTCGTCTTATAGTTGTATTTCGTTTTAGCATTCATCATTTTCCTCCAACGTTAGTCTCGCTTAATTGTTTCACATAAAGCACTGTACAGCGGTGAGTACACCATGTGCTTTCGTAAGGAGGTGGTAAACACGGCCAGGTATTTCTTCTTTTACTAATCTAAACCAAAGTATGAGGTAACACTCTTATCTGGTGCATCTGCACAGGAATAACAAATGCTCATGAATGCAAAGGAGCTTATGACTGTGTCACCTTTGCCTGTTTATGAGCAAAAGGCTTTTACCACGTTAATATAAACATGGGTGGTTTAATATTAGTTACACCTCTCAGTATAACACAATACTATCCAATGGTACAACAAATTACAGATGCCAAAAAATGATTTAGGACTCACTGCAGGACTGTTACTAAAAATGTATTAGTTTTAGATGTACCTAATAACTGGCATTGTGACTGTTTGCTGTAGAATAAGTGGTAGCAGCAAGTTGTATTCACCTTTCTTCTCTGCAGGTGCCCAGTCTGTGCCAGATTGAAATTGAGAGTGAAATAGGACAACGGTATCAGTAGTGTCAGATTCTTGTCCGTGCTATGTAAAAGTATACATTCAAGATAAACGTTGAAACACAGCCAGTTACTATGCATTTTGTAAAGTTTTTGTGGAATGGGAACAAGTGTGTCCTGTTAGACTTTTTCATTCAAATATCCTCAGTTACCCCTTTGAGGGTGTTCTGGTTTGTGTCAAGATGGTCTTTGTGGAAAATGTTCTCCAAAATACATTGTTCTTTATTCAAAGGATTGTCGTAAAGTTCTGTAGTAGGGTACAGATAATCAAATAATATTTACCTTTTGGCAAATGTTAGATGAATTAAATCATTCACTGTAATCATACTATACATGTAGAGATTAGTGCATGCATCACAAGTCCTATATTGTTGGTCCCATAGAGTTTGCTATTGAATAGCCTGCTTCTCTTAGCCAAGTTTTGTAAATGGGGGAAAATAAACATTGTTTTATAAACTCAAAAGGGACCTTGTGGACATTGTCGGTTTAGTTTATTCATTTGCACAAACAAAGACCAGAAAATAGAATACATAAATAATACACTGAAGAATTAAATAAAATCAAAGGAAATTTAAAGGATGGAAATATGCAATGTCCTAAAATGCACTCAAATGTAAAACATTTTGAAGACCTCCATATGTACTTGGCACACTTTTTAAGAAGTATAAACTTGTTAAACTGTTGGTATTCCTGATACCAAAAAAAACTACAGCTGTCGTTTTCAAGTGCGTCATATAAAAGCGACTCTGTCTAACAGGAAGTGCCTTCTGATCACTAGTCAGCCTTTAGAGCTAGTGTAAATTAGAGATAGCATCAACACAATGCTTAACGACAGTGAGCTTGCAACTTTGCGAAATAGATTCAAGAAAGATGCGGAGTTTCTTATGCAAACAACGACAAATGGGGACGAAGATGAAAAGAGTAAGCCCCAGAAAGATTGTGTTGGCTAACACTGTTGGCTAACTTTGACTAGTTTTCTGACAGAGCTAACAACCGTTACGTGGTCTATAACGTTAGCTCTTGTTTAGACACTTAACATACCCACTGTAACGTTAGCTAAGTGTCATATAAGGATAGCCTGCTAGCTAACTTGAGCTAACCGTATTTGTAGGAAAGTAGCTATCTTTTATAGGTTAAATATATTGAATGGCCAGTTTGTAACGTTAGACCACTTGCTAGACAATCTTTAGACAGCTTGCCAGTTTGCCTTCACACAACTATGCTATTGGCTGTATGGTGGACCAACTCTGAGGCCTTCACTGGCAGAAATACAACAATTCCTGATTGTTTTGACTGTGGGCAGCAAATGCTGTGCCAGCTCAGCAACACAATACAGGGAAATCACTCCTACGCTGTCTTCAATCTAAGGGCTGTCTCTTTGACAGTGTAAACTAATAGCTGTAATATAAGTAACAGGCAAAAGATGTATCAAGTGGTTAACCCTTTTTTATCATTAATGGCTGCTTTTTCCCCCAGTTTACATACCGTCAGTGATCCTTCTGGCAAGACGACTTGGTCTAATATTATCTTGTATCCAAGATGGACCACCAGGAATAATATATATGTAGGTCAACTACTTGTCTAGGGCATGAAGTTCATTGTGAACTCTGCACAGAGTAGACCTGCATGCTGAAGCAGTTCAGCAGCCAACAATGAGCTCTGATACGTTTAATCAACCACTAAATTATAGAGATTAATACTTCTCTGGGAAGTAAGATTATCTCAAAGATAGCTATCGGTTTCACCTCAAAAGCTCCTTAAACCTGCAAGGTTGGGGACCTGGCACATTCTGTTATAGCAAGAGAAAAACCTAATATTTAGTCGTAAATTCTGTACCATACTGTAACACTTTTACTATCTCTTAGTATTTACTATTTTACTGAGTCATAAAGTGTGTTAGTGTTGAACAATACTTTCAGACTGTAGCCACACTTCGGTGGGCGATTCTTGGGGAATAATTAAGTGTAATTTGCTTTGAATCAAGTTGTTTTGTTCCGTAGTTGGATCTCTTAATGTAGACTCATGAATTGAAACTCTTTCTTTTCTATTGCCATTCAGGTCAGGAGGAAAAAGATGCTAAACCTCTCCCTCGCATTAACCGACACTCCATTTTCTGGATCGTGGCATCTATAGGTGTGACCTACTACGTGGATTTCCTCCACAACATCATGGAGAATGATGATATCAAAAGGTGATTGAGTCAAGAGAAAGAACATTTTTTTGTTGTATATTTGCTATGAATTACCTGTACACATCATCATATAATAAAAATCATCATCATGGTACATGATATCAATGAAACCCCTGGTGTCTGATAACACTTAGAAGCTGTTTGTGGCGTAGTTAAAGATCCCATCTTCTGTATTTCAAAAGCTTCACCAACTCTTTATACCTTCAGGTCTTAAATGAGTCTTCCTCCTTTCAACCCCTGTTTTTTCAGTTGGTGGTTCAATGTGGGTCTGATACTCCTCGGGATCTGCCTGTCTCTGGCCATGTTTTGCATTGTGTACCTGGAGTGGTTCAAAGGCATCCAGCACTATGACCAAGAGTACCCTGCCATTCCTCCGATCACCACCGCAGCCTTTATCGCTGCATCTTGCAGGTAAAACAGCAAAAAACAGATCAACTAACTCTTTTAGAGACCAAAGAAAGTAGAACAGCATTTTCTAAAGAACATTTGACTTCCTGTACCTCCTCCTATTTAAATGTGCACTTTTAAATTCTCTGCGCACATGATTAGAAGTGAAATGATATTAGCTTACTGAACATATATGTCGTCCAAATAGTAACAAGACATTACATTATTGAACACACCTGGTGTGGGTGAGCATGGCTTGGAATATTTGAATGCATCTTAACGCAGTGTGAGGTGGGACCTTTACCGTCGCATATTTTTAGCAGCACCCATTCATTAATACACGATGGAATTGTCTGTGGTTGATGAGGGGCTGAGTAGGGCAATAATAATAACTATTAATGGCTTAAATGATCAAATTTAGTACGTATTTTCAAAGTGTTATACTTAAACAGTTTTTTGACAAAGTGCGACTTCCTTGAGGTCCCATGGTGGTCCACTGAAAGGGGCGGGACATTGCCTCTTAATTGCCTGTTTTACATTGACTGCCGGCTGACTCCTCACTCACTGCTCTTAACTAGCCCCCGACCGGTAGGGGTCGCAAGTGATAACGCAGCTGAGTGCATCGCCGACACCCCCCCCCCCCCCCCCCCCCGAGCGCTACTCGCCGCCCGGAGACACAGTTTGCTCACTTTTATTGATTTGGATGGTTTTCCATGCCTTTTTAATTGGGCATCAACCAGATTTTTACACGCTTATTGTCGAGCTGTGTGCAGACACCTGCATAGATTCAAATGAGAGCTTATCTGTTGTGTGAGACGAGTGAGTGAAAAACACATCTGATACACTTGCAGTGTAGACGGGATGTTATCCAATTGTGTGTTTTATTCATTCAATCAAACATTACAGCCGTGGACGTTGCAGACACACCTGGCAGAGGTCTGCACTCTACTGAGTGCACCTTTCTAGATTGTCATGCGATTAGATAAGCCGCCTCGTCAACACATTTTTAGAACGATTCGTGTCGCTTAATTAAATGGTTGGTTGGAGTCACTGATTGGAAGAAAGTGGGTCAAATGCAAAACTAGTTAATCAATAATGTATGATTCATCAATACTAATTCATATTGTGCATCTTTGTAAGTGTTATTGTACTTTCCTTGCAGCCTAAACATGGCCCTGTGGCCATTGTGGTCCTTCTTCACTCCATTCATCCTCTTCACACAGTTCATGGGTGTGGTCATGTTCATCTCTTTGCTTGGATGAATGTGACAGGTGAGGATAATGCTTTTTTTTCTTTTCTTTTTTTAAAGCTGTCATTTTGAGTTTCGCAAAATGTCTTTTTGTTGAATAAATAACTTTGATTTGGCCTTACATTGTGAAAGTGAAATATTGTGTCGTTAAATACTTAATACCAACGCTTCGTATTGGAATAATCTGGACTTTACATAATCTTGTTATCCACAATGTTGAGTTTTCTTATGATAGTTTCACTCCGTTACCTACACATATTTCTGAAGCAATGTCAAGTTTACAACTGAATCAACAAACTGCATTGCACTGTAAGACAATTTATGCCAAAAATCGTACACATTCCAGCACCAAAATGAAACACACACACACACTGACCATAATGGTATACGGACACATTTTGAAACAACACATGCACTTAACACAGCACCAAACATTTAAAACGTAATCAAAATCAGCAACATGTGTCTTTTGAAACTTAAGATTGCTTATATATACACCTGCAGCTGATTGATGTAGACCCCTCTGCTGAAACAGCAAACGCTGTGGTCAGTCTGTATTGATGCTTTTGGTTGGGCAGCTCAGCATGGTGGATCACTGTGGTGTCGGTGAGAGTTTAACCATCTCCGTTTATGATTTGTCACTGATGTGTTTTCCCAAAGAAACAATGATGACTGTGTCAATAAAATGTGATGCATTGTGTTTGAGCGTTTGGCAAACAGCAGACATTTGGCTTGTTGTAGGAAAAGGTGTTCCTGAATAATAGTGGTTACTGATAACATTAACGATGGGTCTGCTCTGTTTTAAATGTGTTTCAGGAAGGTATGATATTGAGCCACCATTCACACCACCAGGGGCCATATTCACAAACGTTCTGGGAACTTAGCCGAAACATTTCTAGCAAAGGAGTTTTAGCTTAGGAGTGACTTAGAAAACTTCTCAGAGCAACTAAAGGAAGGGACATAAACGTTTACCTTAGTGAGGAGGTGTGGTTGACCCTGTTGCTGTACGACACATTCTTTTAAAGACGTGTGATTGGTGGATCCCAAAGAAGAATGCACTCTGTGACCATGCAGAATGGATAGTGAAACCGATAGGCCTATTATAGAATTTAGGCTCCATTTAGACATGTTTTTTTAGTTTTAGTGTTTCATTTTTAGTACTTAATCTATTTGATTTTTACAGGAGAAAAGGGCTCAGCTTTCATCCGTTTCTGTGATTGCGGTCCAGTTTATATACTGTAAGTGTTGTGATCACTTTCAGGGTCGGAAACTAACGCTAGTCCGCTAGCCCGAGGCGAGTGGATTTTTGGAGGGACTACCTAAATTGTCATTCTCACTAGTCCTCATGGCGAGTTAAATTTGAGAGGCTTTATTCGTTATTTATGTCCGGAAAAAGACTTTCCCGATAAGTAAATGTAACTGTTGTGAATTCTTCACGGACAGAGACGATAAAGTGTATGCGCTTTTATTCTGAAACTGTATTTGACGTTGCGAACTGTTTCCGCTTCCGGTTGCGCTAACCGTACATCCTCCGTAGGACCAACGGTACAGTCAGATCGAGTCATTGATGATGTAATTCATCAACTGTAACTTTGAGCCTATGTGGCGTAACTGTTCCGTTTGTAGTTGTACTTATTTTCTTAAGTGCATTTACTGTCAGTAAGTGTTTGTCTTGTAATTAGCCGTTCAAATAATAGACCAAAGTTGAGCTAAGTGGCTAATCTGGCTAGCGAGCCTGTATTCCTGTGAATGTATGTGTGTTTGCTTTAGGTTTTACTATTGCTAATGCTTCGGTTCTGTAATTCGTTTTCTGTGTATAAACACAGAAACTCGGTCAACTTCGATAAACTCGTTCAACATCTTTCAACATCTGTAAAATCTGTCACCAAACTATAACACTGTATGCCAGACTGAATACAGTAACGTATGGAACAAACAGATGTCTGCGTGTTCTCTGACCGGAACCCTGTAGTGGTCAATAATCATCTTTACACCAGTCTCTCAGGGGTCGAATCCCCAACAGTAACATTCCACTATTCCCCAAATTGTTGAGGATATTAGACTATTTTGTTTAGATTATAATTTTTTGTTTACGCAATGTGAAAGGCACTATATTCATCGATCAGGCCTCTCGTTCAGTTTCACCAGCGGCCCGCCAAGATTCGTCTGCGGAAGAAATATAGATGGTGAAGCTCTTATCACTGCAGCACATGAACTAACACCCAATATCTTTCTGTGATCTAACAAAAATACTTCATCTAAAATTAGAACAAATGCCTGCTTTATTCATAGACTGCGTATTGTTTTGGGCACCGAGCGTTCACTGCTTAAACTGCCGTGGTGACATGCTGTTACTCCCCACGGCAGAATATAGCTACATTTTTAGCCGGTACGTTCCATAGCGGAATTCCTCAACTTGACATAAATGCTGAACTTGATGTACCCATGCTAGCTGAATGAACATTATAGCCTTATAGCCCTTGACGTTGTTCTTCTGCTTCCTGTGTAATTATAATATCGCGACATCATGATGTAACATGCATCAATCCCTACACATCCCTACACCCCGTGATTGGTACATTCCCCAAAGCTTCATGAAGGACTAGTAAAGATTGTTCAGGACTAGTAGTTTTATGAACCTACTAGTCCTTGGGACTAGTACTGATTTTGAGTTAGTTTCATACCCTGCACTTTCATTTCTGGTGTTTTAGCGTTGAGTGGGAGATGTGAGCGCGTCTCTAATGAGATCAACCTCAAACATTACAGTAATACAATCTAGTGATTCATTCACTTACTGTCATTCAGCGTCTGTTTCTCTTTCCACCATTTCCTCCTCTGCTTAAGAAACAGAAAGCTTTATGAATATGGCCCCAGGACCCTGAAACTGAAGCAAAGAACTGGCTTTTGTTTTGTTATTTATAGTGTGCTATTTATTTCTTTGCTTTTCCTACGGTGACCCGTTAAAATGTGCTGTGAAAATGGCCTTTTGTATTTAAATGTGTATAAGCAATGGAGTAAAGGTGTTCCACCATTCATAACTGTTAATAAAAAACAACTTTTTTTGAATTGTTTTATTTTTTTCATGAGCAGTTTGTGGTTCACAATGTTGACTGCTCATATTCTGGAAAATGTTTTTTTTCTGAAATAAAGTTTTATAACGAATTTCACTACTTCCTCTATAAATGTTATTGCTTGACGAAGCATTACCTTGAACAAATCAATAATTTTAAAACTTCCACAGAAGAAGATGCACCTGAGACTGCATCTATGCATCTATGCATCTAAAACATCTACTAAATCCAAAATATTGGCAAAACTTGATTAAAAGCTTAACTTAGACCAAGATGATGCCTCAAAATGTATATATATATATATATATATATATATATATATATATATATATATGTATATACAGTATGTGTATATATATGTATGTGTGTATATATATATATATACACAGTATATATGTGTGTATATATGTGTATGTATATATGTATAAAATAGTAAAATTATATTTAGAAAATCATTCTGATATAGCAAAGCCTTTAATATAACATTTGTATCTGAACTTTGGACCCCATGTACTGGATTTTAAAGACTTGTTTGTCACTAAGATGTTTTTTTTTAATGTAATCATCACTTCTTTATAGTTGTTTTTCCAGTTTGACTTATTTCTCCAGTGTGTTCATTACTGATGGTCAACATAAATGCCAGTGGTGGATGAAGTATTCAGATATTGACTTGAAAGGGTTATGATACATGTAAACATATCAGGCATCATTTAAAATGTCCTGTGTTATATTATTATACATGTTTACAGCTACGCTTAAATGTTAGTTGGGCTCTTAAATCTACAATATGGCACATTTTAAAAGATGACATCACCTACTCACTATTGGACGTAAGTACTTCAAATCTATCTTCAGCTTTGAAAAATAAGCATTTGTTTTTAAAGACAATAAGAAAAAACATCTTTTTCTCAATCACTTATTGATTTGTCCTTAAACTGCTCTCAGATTAAATTAGGTTGTTTTGGGGGTGTTGGAGTGCAAACAACAGAGAGCTAATTTAAACGCTTCCAGATTAAATCAAAAATGTTTAGATTTAGTCAATCGCCCATTAAAGTTCCCAGATAATGAATAGATCTTACTCTTTTTCTTTGTCGGGCTGATTCTCAGTGATTAAGAAATCAATACTCAGACATCAGCTGATGTGCTGTTAAGGAGAAACGCTTAATCATCTCTCCAACCCTCGTGACGCCACTGTGGAGTGTCCTTCGCGATAGGTTAATGAGGTCCCAAAGATGAGCAAAACAGTTTAATCAAAGCCAATTTGTCCTCACTTTTCACTATTAACCATGTTACGCCTATCAACAAAACAACAGCTGCGCGCGTTGGTTTCTCCACGTGCGTGCGCAGATCTCCGATATGCTACCGATGGAAAATAAACAAAATTTCAGTTTGACCTATGAGCATGTATTTAATGCCAGGTGTGGTGCTGCATGAACCCATCAGGTTATGTTTATGACGCCTAGATTGGACTTGTACATTAAGGTTTGTGGTACATACATAATAATTAACAGTTTACAAATATAAAATGGAAATTATTAAGAGAAATGGAAATCAATGGATACTGAAATGATTATAGAAACTTTTATTTTGAAAATAATAGTAATAAATCAGGATTGCTGCTGTTCACCAAAACACTTTAACTAGTGACCGTTTATTTTTTTGCACCAATTGACCCCCAAATATCCATGTCCTCACTCTAAATCAACCACCCACCAACTACTTGTTTTTTATGTTTTCTGAGTCATGCTGCTGGACTAGGTTGACTCACTATCCTGAGGGACTGAGAAGACTCCTAAAGTTGAATAGGAGCTATTGTGAAGCCACTATGTTACGTGTATCCATTTCACTAATTATGTTTCACTTTTTTTTAAGTGGGTTGGTTTTCAAAAATGGAGCCATATATATTTTTTTTTAAATAAGGTAATTATTCAAAGACCCTGATTACCATATTATCCTAAATTCACACCAATCACCTCTCAATCTGTGTGAGCAGTCCTGTTGTTATGCTGATTGCGCCCATCCGCCCACTCTATTGAACTAGTTTGGTCATATCCATAAGAGCTCTCAGTGCTGATGGTCTCAGTGTTCTCCTTGTTGACATCCACGTACAAAAAGCCATTGTTGATTCGAACATTGAAATCTGATCCTACTTTTTTTCACCTCGAGAGCAAAGTTTTAGCTACCACAAGTGGACATAAGGATTTGAGGAGGTGGCACTTGGATTTGAAGCGCTGTCAGGGCAGGTCACTTGCCTCCGCCTGTAAAAATCACAGGTTTGTGAAATGTCATCCTCCCTTTTATCTCGTCCAGGACTGTATGCTTAACACCCGATAGCCACCCTGAGAGGATTTCAGCAGACTTGGAAAGACTGTCTGGCAGCTGCTCCGAAGAGGCGGATTTGAGCGAAGCTCGTTTTTTTCTGTTGTTGTGGATAATTCTGCGCTTAGTGTTTTTGCTTCTTTAGGCAGTGAATGGTTGGCACAGCAAGCCCAGTGATTTCTCTGAAACATATGGGAGTTTCAAGAGGACAGGGGTCTGGGATCACCAAAGAGTGAAACGCAATCTACCATTTTCCTAGCGAGCCTGTTACACGACCAGAACTTTCAGTTTCATGGTTACAAGATGACAATGGCATCTATCAAATCCATCCTCAGTGAGGCTGGACATTGAAACTATGCGTGACCACTGAGCCGGACCTTGAAGATTGAATTAGCATGTTTGGCACGGTACCTATTCGCCTGAATCCCCACCTTGTAGCAACAGGTTAGGCACCTGGCCTCCCCCAAATGCTTTTATAGCGCGCGGCTTTGACTTTTCTCCTCTCCCGGCATTGCGATTCTTCTGCATGTCTCCCACCATGGTGGAACACAGCGGCCTGGATATTATGTGTCTGAACAAGTACTGTCACAGTTCTTCCTCGTCGTCCAGCTCCGAGCCTGACAAGAAGATTTTCACTAAACTAAAACTCAGTTTGTCAGGGGATGATTATCCGAGGAAGAACGCAGAGATCCTCAGCGGCCAGTACGGGACCAATCTACTGCTGATCGGGGCGGCGTTGATGCTGGCTGTTGCGCACCATGGCCCCTCTGTCAAGGAAGAGCACCTGCTGTCCTTTGTCACCTGCCTCATGATCCTCCAGCTGATCTGGATGATGTGGTACATCCTGGTGCGGGAGAGACAGAAGGACACGCGGACCGAGAAAGACGTCCACGCCACCACATGCTGGATAAGAGGTGAGTTTGAAAGATTACGCGCCAGATTACAGCAGTAAATGCGTAAAATAGCAAACTGATGTTCTTTTTCCATGCGTTTGAAGATGACAGAGGGTATTTCTTTTAACATCCGAAAACCATAATATTTACAAGGATTTATGTTTGATAGTTTAAAGAAAACCTGAAAAGATGTGTTGGCTATAAAGCCAAAGTGTGGCAGTAATAACTTGATCTTTATTTCTTTTTTCTTGGTAGGTGGTTTGACTCTCCTTGCACTCCTTTCACTGATTATGGACGCGTTCCGAATCGGGTATTATGTTGGCTATCGGTCTTGTGTGTCGGCAGTGCTCGGGGTATATCCTGTCATCCATGCAACTCACACCATAGCACAGGTACGTTTACAACCCAACTTTCATTTCAATAAAGTGATAATCTTTCATTGCTTTTTTTCTGTTCTTTCTGTGCACCACTTAACCAGGTCTTTGAATAATGTGCTCTTTGTTGTTGAGGGGAGCACAGAGTTACTGCAACAATATAATCCTCTCATTGTCCGTGTTATTTGAGTGTAACTGACAAAATCCTTCTGATGAAGGGATTTAAACGATTCGTAAGTCGATTTTGCTGTCGATAAAATATGTTTTATTAGGTGATATTTTGGATTATGTTTTGTCTGGCTTTTTACATTCTGTGTCTTGGTTTTGGTGTTTTGTTTAGGTGCATTTTCTCTGGTTTCACATCAAGGATGTCATCAAGAGCTTTGAAACATTTGAGAGGTATGTGAAATATGTGTAACAAAACTTAAATTGTTGTCAAAAAGCATGTTTTGATACCACAATCATGAAACATCTCACCAGCGGCAACAACATATTGTATCATAACACTGCCGTATGCTATTAGTTAACTGCTCATCAACCTTGTTTTCAACCGTTTGTCTCTTCAGATTTGGTGTAATACATGCAGTCTTTACCAACCTCCTCCTCTGGTGCAACGGTGTGATGTCAGAAGCCGAGCACTTCTTAAACAACCATAAGAGAAGACTCTCTGCCCTGGGCTACGGAAACCTCACTATAGGTAAGGGCCAAGGGGTTGATTGCTGGCTTGTACCTATAAAGGCAAGTACAATAGTCCACTTGAGATCTCACTTCAATGGATGAAAGAAAAAGCAAGGAGAGGAGGGTTTTGCGAGGGGAAGGGAGGTTAGCTCGGCAGCCCAGTGGGTCTTGTTTGTATCGAACGTCTCTCTATTAGGTTTCAGGAGACACACAGTGTTGCTAGTGCTGAGGCCCTCTCCCCAGCCCTTTCCCCACACTTCAGCCACCACCACCCTCCTTGGCAACCCCCCGCTTGACCTCAGACGGCTTTGTCCCCAGGCTGCTAACTCCCAAGGGTGCTGCAATTACAGTAACTGATACATCTAAGCTCAGGGTTGGGGGGTTCGGCTGCTCCTCCTCATATCCGGCTGACTGTGAGGCTGGCTGCACCGTGACTGTTGTTCCATTTTTAATTAAAGGCTGCAGTACCATAGTGGTGGCCTTTTGGGGGGGGGGGGGGGGGGGGGGGGGTAGGAGGGGGTGAGTGGGGCACACGGTAAGGTTTTGTTGAGATCAGCATTACCATATCGTGTTGTGGTGGCCTTGACAGGGAGTAAGTAGAAAAACTGCAAAGTCATCACCATCTAAGATGCTCAGACATTTAGCGAATGAATGAAATGTCCAATTCAAATCGGTAGAATAGCACTAATGAATATTAATAAACTTGATTTTATAGGCTGCTATCAAAATAATTTAAAGTCACACTTTAGTAACAACTAATACAAATACTGGCCTTTACAGTTACTTCAAATTTAAGTTTCATAACAAATTGAAAAGTATTAAAAACAACGTCGATAAAGAAGTGTCCGTCCTGGTTGCCTCGTGATTGTGAGATAAAACATAAATACCATAAATAATCTTAAAATAAGTTACTTAAAGGGCCTTCTTTTGCTTGGAGATATTTTGCTTTCAGGCTTCATTGTTGATCCAAATTATTGGGGGGGGGCATGAATGTAGAGCAGTGGCAGATAATAGATTGAAAAAAAAATGGAGGGATCACAAGACTATTCTTGCGATATTTCTGCTTCACAGTTTTTGGGATCATGTTTATTTTTTCAGACTATCATCTAATCTTTGGTCTTTTTCCCTGTGCGTTACTGCTAATTTGACACTTTCAGACCTCTGATTGCAATAAAACAAGTGTTTGTGGTTGAAGTGGTCACACCTAGTAGATATACAGCACTGACAAGTAGAAACAAGCCAAAAGGTTGTGAAACACGTCCTTGGTGAATAGATATGTGGGCTTCTGATGCTGTCTCTGAGGCAGTTCCTGTTTAAATAAGATTGCACCGGAGCAAAAGGATGTCAATGAACCTAATCTGCATTTCAAAGTGGTTCTCTTGAAACATTCAAGATTAGTTTGGATTAGAATAAAGGTTCAGTAATACTTTTGTCTGAAGGCTTTCAAAGCATTCATATTTGAAATAATGTATCATACTGAATCGCTAAAATGAAGTTACATACAGAGGTATGGTGCAGATATAATATGTTTTCATTCATTGAGTGTTTTTGGAAAGTGAGGTATATTACTGAACTGTACACAATGAAGTATTGCTATGTTCTACATTTAGTCTATTTTAGTTTTTTAATCACTTTTTACTCATGTTTATTTTAATATTAATGTGTCTGGTTTCCTGCAAATCTAGTATTGTATTATGCCCTGATAGATGGATGTGATTTTGTTATGTTAGGGCAGCATAACAAATAGATGTATTCCTCACGAATTTGCATTTGTTTTCATTTGTTTTGCAGTGCACTCAGAGCCCCACTGTAACTGCACCACCAGCACTTGCTCCATGTTCTCCAGCAGCCTCTTCTATCTCTATCCCTTCAACGTCGAATACCACATCTTTGTCTCTGCCATGCTCTTCGTCATGTGGAAGAACATTGGAAGGACCATTGACCTTTCTTCAAACCGTAAGAGGCTGGCTACTAAAACCCAAGGCCTGACTGTAGGCCCCATTCTGGGTCTACTTGCACTGGCCAGCACTATCGGGATCCTGGTGGTCTACGTCACCCATGTAGAAGAATCCCTCCAAACTCGTCAGTCAGCCATTTCCATGTTCTATATTTACGGCATTGTCATGCTGGTGTTCATGTGCTCTGCCGGTGCTTCAGGTCTGCTCATATATCGAGCGGACCACATGCCACTGGACACCTCCAAGAACCCGTCCAGACAGTTGGACACAGAGCTGCTGTTTGGGTCCTCTATTGGCTCCTGGCTCATGTCCTGGTGCAGCATAGTGGCTGTGTTTGGCACCAACAGCAGTCCTCCTTACCGCTGGACCAACCTCATCTACTCTCTGCTCATTGTGCTGGAGAAGTACATCCAGAACCTCTTTGTTGTAGAGTCCCTGTATCGCCAGCAAGAGGATGGAGAGAGGGAGGACCCTGAGTTACCAGCTGCTCCAGAAATCTTCTCGGTGACGTCCGCTTTGGCCCCGCCGTACGACGGCATCATCAACCGAGCCTACGAGACGCCAGACAGAACCTGTGTCACCATGGAGAACGACCAGGAGGAAAGCGGACAGGTGTACAGATGTCCGAGGAAACCGTCTGAGGTGCCGCTGCCTGTGGGAAACAAAGTGAAGGAGCCCACAAATATAAAGAGGCAAATCCTGAAGAACATCGCAGTCTTCCTGATAATGTGCAACATTTCGGTAGGCATTTGTACTTGTCAACTTGATAATTGAATGTAGGTGAGATGAAATTAATTTGAAGGGGACTTTGTTGTGTAAAAACATGTCAGAGAAACTATTGTATGTTAACTGCCAAATGGACAGAAAAAGTTAGTGACTAGCTGGTGAACATACATCCAGCTGTTAAAGAGCTAAGGGAGATGGGAGGTGGGAGGTTGCCAGAGTTGCCTTGAGTGCTAATGTTGCTCCATGTCTGCTAAACAGGGATGCACCGATACTGATATTGGGTCGATACTGACTTTAAATAGCTGGATTGGGTATCGGTAACAATTAATTCTATGTTTAAATACTGTATACATTATATACTGTCAAGCCTGATTCTGCCTTACACATAGAAGAGTGATCCCAGTCACTTCCACACAGTGAGGCATACAGCCTAACAATTAAACACCCATATTGGATTGACACCCGGTATGGGACGATACCCAAAGCCCAGGTATCGGTATCTGAACTGAAAAGGTCAGATTGAGGCATTTTTATCCTTCAGATATAGTCAACTGTCTGCTAACAACTTCATAAGGTGATAAAACAGTTTGTGAATGTGACTCACTCTCAAAACAGCTTTTATTGCTTGTTTTATACTGCCATTGACTTCCTGCTGAATCCTCACTCACAATTCTAAACCGGCCTCCGGCCTGTTGGGGCCACTAGTAATAACACGGCTGAGTGCCTCACCGACCCCCCCCCCCCCCCCCCCCCCCCCCACATCTGCTAATCTGCGCCCCCCAGTGAGAGGATAAGAGTTTGCGATGTGTACGGCTAACGCTAACAGAATGGACTGTTTGTTTGCCTAACTGCTAACAGCTAATTAACTTACCAGTACCCTTGTTTCTGGCAAGATTGTATGAAGTGTCTAATACCACGACTTTGAGCCAATTGCCTGCATACATTGCCGCTTGTTTTTGAGTTTGAATGAAGTGTTTTTTTACGAGGTCTTGCAGCTCGTTAGTGTCTATATAGGGGATGGACAATTGTGGGCCACAGACACACCTGGCAGAGATCTGCACTCTACCGAGTACACCTTTCTAGTTTAACTTCTGTCTTTCTTTCAGCTGTGGATCCTTCCTGCCTTTGGCTGCCGCCCACAGTACGACAACGGGCTGGAACAAGAGACATTTGGTTTCAGCATATGGACCACAGTTCTCAATTTCGCCATTCCTTTGAACCTTTTCTACCGCATGCACTCAGTTGCCTCTCTGTTTGAGGTGTTCCGCCGGGTCTGACAGAAAAGCAGATGACTGACATTGCCAGATAACATGCACAAGAACACTTGTCACCACCAGCTCCCGAGAGTGTCTCACAGCGCAGGTCAGCCGTTCAGGAGGCAGTCTGGGTCACACTCCAACAGACTTAAAAACAAGCTGCGGAGACAAACAGAACGAAGAGCCCTGAGTGTGGGGATGACTGAGGAGGACGGAACCTATTAGCCTGCGTTCCTTGAGGAATTATCTTGTATAATGGGAGACTTATTAAAAAGGGTGATGAAAAGGAGCATTGGTTTTAAAAATTTCAAAAGGGCCCTTTGTACTTTTGTTCAGTAGTTTCATTTCAGTAGATTTTACTTACTGGTTCAGCATGTAAAATGTACATGCTGAACCTGACAGACATATTTTGTACTGTTTCATATTAGTAGTTGAAAGTGTATAATAGACTACTCACAAAATACTACAGCTAAGCCACTGAAACACCTGTTAGTCTCTTACAACTAATAGTAACGTATTCAACAGAGCCACAAGTGCATTGGTGTACAACTTGACCCATATTTTCTCTGCATGTGTAATTTTCATACTGTATATGGATATGGTTCTCAGTTAATTCTCTTAGTGGTAGAAGTCTAATGGAACAGTATGCAACACTTGAGCTACAAAGATAGTGACAATCTTAGCACTATATTTTAAATCATATTTTTGAGTTGGACTATAGTTCTCTGCCTCTCTCAGTAATTTAAGGTTCATCAATGTCCTTTTGTATGATGATTCTTTGTTCCGTCAAGTTGAATGGTAAGTTATGTTCAAAACGATGTTACTTGGTAGCACTGTTTTGATTATACTGGAGTATCTGTATCCACGTTATATTGAGAAGTATATGCTGAGATAACAAATCTACTGTCCAAAAATGGTTCTTTTTATATACTGATAACAATGAATTAATGTCTGCGTAATATGAAAAGTGTTCAAATCAGGTGCATCTACATTGTTAAAAGAATCTTAGTTGAAAAGAAATAGTTGCAGAATTATTATACCAAATAAATGTTGGTGTGATGACAACTTACACCAGACCAGAGATTGTATGTTTACACCTGAAAGATCAGCAATAAAAACCATCCCAGTCTGTGACATTACTTGTTTCTTTTTGATGTACGGATATGCTGTATACTTGTACTGTACAATTTTGTATCACATCAATGTATAATTTCAGTCAGTTCTCAACCTGGTGCTATCTGCTGTATGTGCTCTCACTATGTGCCAACTTGTGGTAAAATCCTTGTTTTTTAGGTGCAAACTACAATATTATATAATCTTTGTAAATACTGTCATGCTGATCAAAATCATCATTCAGACACTGTGACACGATTTTGTAAAATTCCAATGAAATGGTGCTCTTATGAAATTATGTGTACAATAGTGATGGATGTATATCTTTTGCTGATTGAAATAAAGATTTTTTTTTCTTTTTTTCATACAAGAGATGTGTCACATCTGCTCTCCTTCACACTGAGGATGTCTTTGCTGACTGTTGCTACATCGTCATTGAGCAGCTGAATAAGCAGCAGTTGTAGTACACATTTACACCACAGGATGGCGCCACATATTTATGTTTTTCTTTTTTTAAGGAGTTCGATGGGACAGTCCAAAAGCCCATGTACTATATGGGCAACAGCAGCTTGGATTATTGCGCAATCACCTCTTAATTAATGCCCGCTTCTTACAAACATCTTAATGAAGGGAAACATAAACATTGTGACACACAATCATGTTTTATGTTGTTCGTGAATTTGTTTAAATGAAACAAAATGTTCTACATACATTGTTTTACACAGCATTATCGTATTTGGCCAGACAAACAGGTCCATAGGCATCACACGTTTGATCTTTCAGAGTAATAATAATAATTATTACTTTGCTGTGGTAACATCTGAAGTGATGTCTGAATGTAAATAATAAAATGCTGTGCCGGGCACACGTTTCCTCCTGGCATCCCGATGTTATAGGTTACTCCAGAGAATTTGGCATCGGGAGTCGGGAGATTATTTTTGACGTAGTGTCACAACGATTTGACAGGGACTCAGACACATCTAAAAATATCCGTGACGTTTCAAAGCCGGAAACGGCGCTGCTGCTGTTACGCAGACAAAGCGCAGCGCTCGGAGCTCCTGGCTCAACGTGCCCGCTCAGAGTGTGAATGTGACTCGCTTGTTTAGGGTTACTCTGACAAGTGGGCGAGCTATGACCTCCAGTCGGCGGTCGTCAGGGGGCAAACAACCACCACCATTCAGTGATACAAAATATAGATTTATCCATGATAGATAGATAGATAGATAGATAGATAGATAGATAGATAGATAGATAGATAGATAGATAGATAGATAGATAGATAGATAGATAGATAGATAGATAGATAGATAGATAGATAGATAGATAGATAGATAGATAGATAGATAGATAGATAGATAGATAGATAGATAGATAGATAGATAGATAGATAGATAGATAGATAGATAGATAGATAGATAGATAGATAGATAGATAGATAGATAGATAGATAGATAGATAGATAGATAGATAGATAGATAGATAGATAGATAGATAGATAGATAGATAGATAGATAGATAGATAGATAGATAGATAGATAGATAGATAGATAGATAGATAGATAGATAGATAGATAGATAGATAGATAGATAGATAGATAGATAGATAGATAGATAGATAGATACATGTACAAAACACTGATGGGTTGAAGATTACACATATAGGCTACGCTGTATTAGAGACTGTGACTTTACCAAATTGCTCTCCGAAGAGAGGGTTTGCTTTTGTACAAGTCAAAGGACGAAGAAACGTGATTATGCAAGAAGACTGGTCAACATGTCAAGTCGTGATACAGTGTTTCCCCTCTATCTATATTTATCTATCTAAAATAAATAATCAGACAGACAGCACCATGGACAGCTCTGTCAGTGCAGTTCCTTTAGGCTGCATGTGAGACTAGTCCCCCCCCCCCCCTCCCCCCGATTATAAAGCGTGTACTGGATGGGTGTGTCTGCAACCCTTATACAAAACATAAAATGCATTTAATGCAACCAGTAGCTGCTTATTTGTTGTCCATGCAGTTCACACACACTTTGTTCCAGCACCAAAAAACTCCGCTCCACTGTTACTCCTGTCACTGCAGTGTTGTGTCAAAATGCGCACGGAGACGATAGACAATCCATAATTGGTAGAAAGCTGTCAACTGGTTTAAAGTTTCCAATAAGACACTTTGGAGTCCCAAAAAATGTTTAGGGCTTCCTCACACCCGTTTTCTAACGCAGTGCGATGTTGTGCGTAACACCACCCCCAAAGGAGGCGTGATGTGTGCGCCCTGCTCGTGTATGGTTAGTGTGCGTTAGGCTGTAGGAACTCCCAACGCACCCACGCCGCGCTCAGGATACCTTGGACTGAGAGATTCGCAGAGGTAGCCAGGTAAGACGACCGGACTGGCAGGGCTGCAACATGTGCTCGCCACTGCGTGCTGCGTCCCAGCCCCTCAGCGCACCTGGCACGTCGCTCGGCACAGTTTTAAGGCGATCAATTATCTATTTCCGTTTATTTTGCACTCCACACCAGGCTGGCAGCCGAGCAAGTCAATGGGTAGAATACGGTGAATGGCTGATGACTGCGCCCGTGTCCGCGCACGGAGCAATGGACTGTAGTTTTACTTGAAGAGGCACTCACATGGAGAACCCAGCGAAGTATCTCTCATCGGTGCATGGGATTGACTCCGTGCCGGCACCCCTCGGAGAGATTATGTGGAACAGCACCGAAACGGAGGCAACAAAAGACGGGGGGAAGGATATAATGGTGCGTACGCTGACGGGCTGCCTGCTGTCCCTGCTCATCCTATGGACCCTGCTGGGGAACATCCTGGTCTGCTCCGCGGTGCTGCGCTTTCGACACCTGCGGACCAAAGTGACCAACATTTTCATCGTCTCCCTGGCTCTATCGGATTTATTCGTGGCCATCCTGGTGATGCCCTGGAAAGCTGTGGCAGAGGTGGCGGGGTACTGGCCATTTGGCACTTTCTGTAACGTCTGGGTAGCTTTCGACATTATGTGCTCCACCGCCTCCATCCTCAACCTGTGCATCATCAGCGTGGATAGATACTGGGCCATCTCCAGCCCCTTCCGCTACGAGAGGAAAATGACCCAGCGAGTTGCCTTTGTTATGATTAGCATCATTTGGACGTTGTCTGTGCTCATTTCATTCATACCGGTCCAGCTAAACTGGCACAAAGCCAGCAGTGACGATATGGCTGGGACGCACAACTCTTCCACGAGTCCGCATAAAGAGGAAAACTGTGACTCCAGCCTGAGCAGAGAGTATGCTATATCCTCCTCTTTGATAAGTTTCTATATTCCCGTGGCAATTATGATTGTGACCTACACCAGAATATACCGGATTGCACAAATACAAATAAGAAGAATAGCCTCCCTGGAGAGAGCAGCAGAGCACGCGCAAAGTTGCAGGACAAACAGAATTGAGTGCCAACACCACAACACCTTGAAAACGTCGATTAAACGGGAAACCAAAGTGTTCAAAACTCTGTCGGTGATTATGGGTGTCTTTGTGTGTTGCTGGTTACCTTTCTTCATCCTAAACTGTATGGTCCCGTTCTGCGACAGACCGGCCACTGACCGGAACGCGGGTCTGCCCTGCGTCAGCGAGACGACCTTCGATGTCTTCGTGTGGTTCGGCTGGACCAACTCCTCCCTGAACCCCGTCATTTACGCCTTCAACGCCGAGTTCAGGAAGGCATTCGCCAGCCTCTTGGGCTGTCGCAATTTCTGCTCCAACACACCAGTGGAAACTGTTAACATCAGCAACGAGCTGGTCTCATACAATCATGACACCCTCATCCACAAGGAAATTGCGAATGCATATGTCAACATGATCCCCAACGTGGTTGAATGTATTGAGCATGAAGAGACTTTCGACAGGATTTCACAGTTTTCTCACAACAACGAAAACGCCACCGACTCGGTTTGTGACCTGGAGGACTGTGAGGCAGATATCAGTCTTGACAGGATGTCACCGTTCACACCCAACGGATTACACTGACTCCAACTCTGTCTCCCCGTGCGTATTTGGATGTATTGATAATAAGTCATCGCTCATTCACCTCCTTTGTCCCGGAAGCTGTTCAACACAAGAAGCCCCCAGCTCAGGGTCCACTGAGCCGAGCAGCTGATGAGGGATGAAGTGATTTGCTCATGGACACTTCAGCAGGGCGCATACGTCTCTATAGCCATATAGGCCACCCTGCCCCCGCATTGCGTCATGTATGACATGTGATGTTGTTGTCCTGTTCTGAAAAAAACAAAGTGATGTGTTGGTGTTTATTTACATGACAAGTGAAGTCTGTGTTCATTTGTCTATAGGTTCGGTGTCGTTGAAGCTGTTGTTTACCGGAAGGCTTTAGTCGGAGCGTCCGCGTCTCATGTCCATCCACTTGGAAGGAATAAAAATAATGTTTGTAAAAATGGAAACTTTTTGCTGCTTAAAAACCTAGTATATCCAGTGCCCGCCTTTCCACTGAGTAAGAAAACTGAGGGAAGCCTTACAGACAGTGCAACCAAGATAGTTATACTCAAATGCAGTCATTTCAGCGCCTTATCTTATTTAAGGAAGAGTTTTGAGACGTGAAAGGAATGTGTTGTACGAAGTTACATGATGCCAAAATGCAGTATTAACGTGTTTAACCCCCCCCCCCAGCGACTCCCTCAGCACCCTCTCTGCACCGTATATGGGCTGTTCTGCAGTTTGATCAAGGCTCAGACGGCTTTGATGGAGCAAATGTAAAATGTACAAAATGTAATGATATATGAACGTGTAAAAGTAAACCTGTTTACAGTGGAATCACTAATACAAATCAAAGAATTTTGAACAGAACCAGAGGTTTTTCTAACAGTCAAAACTGTGATTCTTTTCTGTGACCTTTCATTTCTCATTGAGGCCAAAACTACTGAATGGTTGTGGTTCATCAACCACAGTCAGCTCTAACCTAGCCGACTGTGCAACAGCAAAGAAAGAATCCAGGTGTGATTTCAAGGTGTGAATCAATAACTGCGACACAATAAGGCTACAGTGTCTCTTCAACTGGAGGAATTGTTACTATACAAAGCCTACACACACACACACACACACACACACCTACACACACACACACACACACACACACACACACACACACACACACACACACACACACACACACACACACACACACACACACACACACACACACACACACACACACACACACAGACAAGGCTATTGGGCCAACACAACTGGATGTCATACATCACCTCTCCAACACCTCTCTCTATCTTTGTACTGTACAGATGACCTGATCTGAATGTATACTACTGTCCTTTAAACAGTGAAGTGTGTCATCATTTGTCTAATAAAATGCTATCATGCTGACAGGAACAGAGTGCTCTGGTATCTTCTTGAAGGTCACGTTAGAGTTTATGGGGTTTCACAAAGGGACACACTTTTCAGGGTTGGTTGATTTTCACCTTTAGTCTAACTTTAATTTTACCTTTGCTCAGCAGTGACTTTACTGTCATGCAAATCCACCCCTGACCCTTGTTCTTTGTTAAGGTTTTCTTTTTGTCAGTTTGCCCTCTAAGGACAGTTTGACAACAGAGTGACAAGAAAGGTTGGCAGAGAAACAGAGAGCGAGGGATGATACGCAACAGAGGTCCCTGATGGACTCAGATAGGGACATTATGTGTATGTGGTGTGCATTGTATAGGCTGTTGCTCCTCCAGGACACTTCCTCAGAATGACCTGTCTTCCACAGGTTCAGACAGCTGATATATAAAAATGTCACACCCTGAAGAAGCAGCAGTGTTCTTCCCAGCACTTATACGCACAGTAGCTTAATTGTCTTTGAAACAATATACTTTCATATGGAAACCCAGAGAAATAACATCAGTGAACACATGTTGTTGACCTGCCAAAAGCATCAGTCAGTTCAGTCTTTCTGCCAGCAAAAGACAAAACCAACCTTGTGAAAATCCCTTCACTGTGTCAGGTCTTAGTATAGGTTGAAAGATGAAATGCAGCTTTTTGTGAATAAAAATATCTAAATATCTAAATAAATACATGTATCTCAGCCTATATGCTACCATTTGCCTGAAATTGACTTTTATTCTGGATGCTGGCCATTTCAATCGTGGGCACCAAGTTATTTAAAAAAACTATATGTGTACTTTCTCTGAGCCAAAGTTTTTGCATAAACCCACACATTGCCTTATGCTGGGCTGTGGAGACTCAAGTGAAGTCAGTCGGGGACTACACGTTTGAAAATTAAAAATACAAAACTTACAGCACATGGCTGCATTTGCCAGTAGCACAACACACCCACATTGACGGTGATCTAGTTGCATTGTGGGTAATGTGGGTGCCACATTTGTACAAGGAAGAAGACAAGGAATAAAAAAAACAATATCTCTGGTTAAGCAGCATCGCTTTTTTTACTTTTTCAAAAAGGTTACTGTTGAATAGGTGAAGTATTCTTTTATGTAAAAGTACCAACACAGCAATGTTAAGAAGTATTACAAGCAAGGCAAAAAATACTTGTTCTGCAGAAAATGACCCCTGTGAGTGAAAATTACATATTATATTCATAGATTCTTCGTACTTGAAGCATCAATGCATAATCAGCATTTTACTGATGTAGCTCAAGGTGAAGCAAATGTTAATGACTTGATTGGGATGCAACAGTCACTGTGTTGGAGGCTTTTCCTCGCCAACTTGGCAAGGGAGTGATGTCAGTTGATTTAACTCACTTGGGACATACATACAAATACATGCAGTGAAGCAAGAAGAGGTAGCATTATGTCCCTCTGAAATGAAGTGGAGTGAAGCTTAAAGTAGAATCAAATGGGAATACTCAAGAATTGTAGGCTACAGTACTATGGAGTATATGGAGTAAATTGAAGTCTCTCCGGAAGGACGGAAGGATCTGTAGATCAGGTTGTCAGTCAGACCTGAAATCTAGTGATATCTCAGCGACAACTCTTTGAACTGTGATTAAACTCAAGACTGAAGATGACGCTGGCGCAATTTTAATCAAACCTTGAAGATGGATGGATCCACTTTGACACTGCATTTTAAAAACTTGGCCTAATATGGAGGGTTTAATCGAAGGTCAGCATTATACATTTCTAATCAACATGTGCTGCTGATCTCATTTAACTGAAACTGAAGAGGTGATACGAAATATATATATTTTTTAAAACATGTCATCATGCACCAAGGCATTTTCTGAGCATTCATTGACTAAATGAGTACAGAGTAAGAAAGAATACAGCATTCCCAACTTGTTTTCTGCGTTTGGTCCCAGCAGTGTGGAACAGATATGAAAGGTGGTTTGACCTCGATATTCAGCCGTGACAGGAGAGCTGCAGAGGAAGTGGAGGCAGGCTTAGGGGGGGTTACACCATCCGTCAGGACACATTCATCAGAATCACTGCACACACGTACATGTCCACACACACACACACACACACTCACACACACACACACACACACACATTTAAAACACAGATTTACATTCATTTCCTGGAGACTTACCTAACCATAACCGTTACCAGTAGGGTCGGAAGCAGAGGCCCCACAATACGATATTATCACGATACTTAAGTCGTGATACGATCTGATTGCAATTTTAAACATTGTGTGATATGCTGCTATTTATTACCTTTTTTATCTGCATATTATGCAGTTTGTCAACGTCTGTTTCATCAGATAAGATACAGTTTTCAGGTGGTTCATCTCAATATAGTCATTTTCATTTTGTTTAAGTCATCTAGGGTGGAGATTTGCAATAAAACAACAATTCAAATGATTAGAAGTTTAGATTTTTTTTTTGATTATATTTTTTAGTGATGAAAAAATTCTTGCCATTTAATTGCTTATTATAAGCTGCTTAGAACTATTGTCAGCAAGTTAAACAGGTAATAATTCCCATTCCAATATCTGTTTATGTTGCTATGAAACCATCTTCTTCAAACAACTGGATTTATACAAGTTTCTCACCATAAACTAAATTTTATGAGATTACATTTGAACACATCATGATAACGTTCTAATTTACTTATGTCAAGTTGTTATTTTTACTGAATGGAGCTTGAACGCACAACAATGCAATGAAATGGAACAACCATGCCAGCACAGCTCTTGCTCATACTTTACATCAACAGCTGTGGCTGCAAACATTACTAGCTCTTCTCCTGCCGATTTCAACACAGATTTGATGTTCACATGTACTATTATCAGACTAACGACTAGAAAGCATTAATGCCAATCTCCACATCGCATATTTTTTGGTTGTCATTTTCAATATTGGCCGACAACGATCGGCAGTAAAACCTTTTTCACACTTTGATGGTTAAACTATGTAATTAAACCGCGGTTCACATGACTCCCTGGTCATTTTCTACGTCGAAAAACGCTCCCACACACTCATTTGAGACACTTTTTGGCGGATATAAGGCTGAATGTTGTGACAAAACTCCCTCAAACACACAACACAAACCGGCGCACACAAATTTGTTATGTGACTCCCCAAACGTCTCAATGCAGCAATGAGGACACCATAGATATCTAGCTTATCAAATCTTTGGTTATATTACCGTGACTTATATAACCGCAGTTTAGGCCAAATCGCTTAATTCCGACATCCCTAATTGTAGTATTAGTAGTTTATATAATAAATGATCAGTAATTGGCGTTTCTGTATTGATCATTGGTATCGATACAATATTGTTACCCTAACCTAAAACCTTCACCAAGTCTTCACCCTAAAATGCAATGATTTATGTAAAATGCATGTCCCCACAATTAAGGTGAGTCCCCACAATGTGACTGTGTTAACAGATTTATGTCCCCCACTCACACACAAACACACTATCTCTTCTCAATTCTCTGCACGCTTCCTTCTTTTTTTATCTTCAAATGGTTTTAATCATCGAAGGAAAAGCAGAAAGGCAGTTTAGTTTCCTCTTTCCTTCGCCTTTCAAAAGAGTGAACACGGTGAGGGGCACCGCTGTGAGCTCACAAGCTGCATGAATGCTGAGTAAATGAAGCCCTTAATTACTGTAAATCAGGCTTGACCTGTATTATCAGATAGTCCTTGACAGACCTGGAAGTAACCTCGTCAATAGTAGTGTCCCGCCACCGCCTCACAAACCTACACTTCCATGTTTCACTTTACACAAGTGACTTTTTCAACTATGTCTTCATTTGAATGATTCCATGTTTTATTCTCGTGATAAAAGAAACTGTCTGAGTGAGGCTCAGTCCTTCGACCTGCATCGTTAAAGCAGAGACTTCATTTAGGTCACCAAGACAGTGTTGTATATCTGTATAAGAACAGTTCAGCTTTGAAGATCAGACGTTTTGCTTTTGAAACTTCTTCCACCTCTCCGTGCCATCCCATTTGCTTCCTATCCCTGACGCAGTCTGTAGTGTTGAGTTACTTTCAGTGAGCTAGAATGGAGAGGAAGACTGGTGTCTCTTTCCCCAAAGGGCACTGGTCCAGTCCGTATGTTAGGCCCGTGGCATGCACATACTCTCATGTGGTCAGAATAAAACCTTCTGCTCTGTGTTGCTTATGTAGGAGGTGCAAATATTCAAAACTGTTTGGAGGATTTGTTGCTTTGCTACATTCCTCTTTTCTCACATTGACTCTGCTTCTTTTTCCCGTGAGCTTCTTAATAATGAAATATATTATAATATATATCTTGTACAGTTTTATAGGTGAAAATGCAATATTGTTGCACATTTGGCTGGAATTAATTAGTAATCCAGCCTAAAATGCATGAGTAAATTGTAAAGCAATATGAAATGTATCAACAAATATAATCATATATAGAGAAGAATGTTTCTTTAACAGTTTAAAGATCCAGATTGGTTTTCTCAAATTTTCATATCTCATAATCCATAATAGTCCATAAATCCATAATAACACCATTTTAAAATTAAAATCATATTGAATTTATATATGCAAATTATTAGGAAAAAACTGAAAAGATGTCATTACAGCAGTCATCAGCATTTAGCTTTTTGAATTTATGTTTAAAGCATTTATGACTAAATATGCAACAATTGAAATGAAAGTTTGGAGAAAAAACACATGCTTGGATATTATTTATTTAGATTTTTCAACAATCTGTAACTCAGTTAATCTTCTTCTGTTGATATTGATGTTGAAGGATCTTTAATCATCGGGATCGTTCAGGTCGATATATTGTGATCTGTGTGACGATGCTCTTTGAGTTGTAACTCTTCAGATGACACTGAAAACTGACAGATCATCGTCTCATAATTACAAGATATCATTTTCATATATGAGATAATGTAGTGGGATAGTTTTTCATGTAATTACGAGATGCTATGTCGTAACCATGAGATGCTCAGCAGGAAATAATGTGATACCAAGTCATAGTTACTTGAAGTTGAAATTGCAAGAAAGTTTTTCTAAAATGTTGTCTTTTTCTTTGATGAATGCAATGTGCTTCTGTAGGGCATTCTATTACATTCTATCAGATAAAAAAGTCATCACAAAGACAATATTAAACAAAACCAAGGCTGAAAATTCTGTGCCCAGGCCTTTAATGGGTTGTCAGCGAATTGTTCCATCATAAGCACCACTGTGAAAATGACCCACACAGACTCTATATGAGAGCGAAGGCAATGAGGCAAGAGTTGTATAGTTGTATGGGAAGGATGAAAACATTTGCTGTATGAGGTATAAAATGCTCCCCGCTGACCAATGAGCGATATAGAAGAGAAAGAGGGCCTGGATACCTGTAGTACAAAGAGCTGCTGGCCACCAACTTTTACACTTCCTGTGGTTGTAAATCAATCATCTGGGAATGATGACTCAGCACCCCTCGACATGTCCTCCCTATCATCGGTCATACAGTGATAAAGGATTGCTTGCTCTGCAGAAAGGTTCATATGATGGCCTAATGTGGCACTTAGGAGTTGACCAGATCTATCAACCCAGACTGATTGCTAATTATGTACTCAGTTATTGTCATTTGATTCAGTTTGAACTGGTTATTTATCTATTAAATCAGTCCCTCATATCACAATGTCATTTTAAAATGCTTCTTGTCAATGTACCATATAGCATAACTAAATGTCTCCTTGTTTTTTTCCCACTGAATGTATCTTGTATTGGTCATCTTGGTATATTTTCTTCTCCAGTTGTAGCCGGTTTGTGAGACTGCAGAAACATAAAACCCCTCAAAAAGGTTATCACTATGTCTGTATCCTAAAGAGGTGTGAGGTCAGCTGCCGTCTTGTCCAAGGTTATGACTCGGACCGGGTCCGGTCGTCCTCTTCGGGTTGACGGCAGACAAACATGATGGTGCTTTCCTGAAATGAGACAATAATACATTTGACAGCAATTACTGCCATGAAGCAAACGTATTCACTATCATGAAAGCCGTTATTCTGGAGCAGAACTGTATGTGTGGTGGTCTCTCAATGGTCCAATTTCACCCTGTGATGATGGACAGAGTTGATTTATGAGCAGAGAGGACTGAGATTTTGTTACAGCTGCTTTGAAAAGACCAAACTCAGAGCTGCTGTGCAGACTCTTTGAAGGTTATTGATTTTGTAAACAATATAGTAGTTTCCATAATGATTATATGCTTGGCTGCAGTTAATAAATGAACTATTAGTTCACAATGTGTTTTCTTATTTATTTTTTTATTTAGCTTTCGCAACATGCACTCAGTCAATCCCTTATTCTTTAGCAATATCTATTCTGGCTGCAGCAGACTTCTTGTAAATATTTTAGCATTGCTTTATTAGCGTTTGGGGTTTCTGTGCGTGGAGGAGGAACCTACAGAGAGAAGAATGCCATAAATTGTGATCCAACGTGATCATCTGCAGTGCTACGATCTGTTTACACAAAATGCAACAGAAGATTAGTCTCCAATTATCCAAATTATTTGATTTCATTTTAAATCTGGACCACATTCATTGACGAACCAGAGCAAGAGTCTGCAGCCATGCTGGCAGCTCTGTGAGGCTGTGCACAGAGGTGCTGTTTGATGTTCACTATGTCCCCCATCTTGCTGACTTTAAACAATTTGCACTAAAAAGTACAGCTACAAATACAGCTAAGATGGTCGGGGATGGCTTTTGCAGGTTGTCTTGTTCAGTTTAATGTAATACAACTTTAACCTGATGATGCCGCTGCATTAAGGGATCACTTGAGTTATTACAATTCATCCTAAGGGGGACATGAATGTCTGCACCAAATTACGACAATCCATTTAGTAGTTGTTCAGACAGTTCAATAGCCTCAACAACTATTGCATAATAGCTTGTATCTAACAGAATTTTAGTCGATAGACACTTTCTTTACTTTCAATACTGTATAATAAAAAAAATCTAACCCTCACCAAACATGTTGACTTTCAGATGTTTAACATGTCAAGAAAGCATGAACATAGCTTTGTGCCAAACAACCCCTGTCTCCCATACGCCATATATCATACAATTTATAAAGAAATACACAGGTGGTGTCCATGTTTTGAACACGTTAACTGTTTACGTGTTTACTGTTAACTGCGAGTTTTACTTCAAAACTATTTATGGCCATATTTCTATATGAGAAATAACTCCCTAAAAACATTGAAATAGTGATAAACACAATGAATATTGATCAATATGGAATATATATGTATATTGATTCATATTTATACATGGATGAAGAGCTCCATGCTATGAGACAGATAAATGCCAGGACCCAGAGTACTTTATCAGATATCCACAGATTTGTCGAAGCAAGCTGAATATAATGACATAAGGCTTGTAAGTGCTTTGATGCAGCCACCATGTGGCCACGAACAGCCAGAGCTCCTACCGCTACAAATCAGACAAACTTGACTAAGATGGCCGCTAACTGCTCCCTGAGGCTCAATCTGACTTCCCATCATCCCGAGCTTTACCTGAGAATCATATTTCACCAAAATGTGTCGTTTTTTCCTCCACCTTTTTGTAACTACACCATAGGTCTGTATGGCTCAATGACCACAGATGGGAAATCTGTGAATAACAGTAAGGATGTTTGCTGTTGATGTTTTACTGTTTAACAGCTAAGTGTCACTCAAGTGAGGCAGCAGAGCCACCTCCAAGCAAACATCAATTCTATAGCATAATTGGATTACTTTGGTTAAGCTTTAATTGATTCAAACAAACGACATGTTATTTTTAGTTTGAGATGTGCTCTGTCGCCTATTGTGCTTTCTATTTTTTTGCCACTGACATCATACAGCTTTAGCTGTGGCAATGCTCATTTTATTTCACGGATGAAGGGAACTGAAAGGGATCTGTAATTGTTAATTCTGCTGCTGCTTTAAGGTTCCCCTCTGCAGATCAATGCATAGATATTTTCAGTGACAAAAGAGAAAGTCTAATCCCGCTGGTGCTCTTAATAAGCTTAGCCCTGCCTTTGCCAAAGTTATGCAGCTAAATTTAATTATTTCCTCCCATAATAGGCCATCCTCACGTTTATTATGCTGTTCAGTGGCTTCAAAGACCACCTGTCTTTTCCTCTGAAAAGGAACTCGAGAGAAAAATTATACATTTTAAGGGACATTTAACCTGATCAATCATTAAAGTTAAAATAATAGCCTATACTTGAAGGATGATGCTGCACATTAGGGTGACGAGTTCAACTTGTGTAATTGTTCTGATGAAATAACTTGTTGTTTGAGATGACCTGAAATTGTCAATGTACTTTTTTTCTTACACAAGTAAATTGGAAATGTACATTGCATTATAGCCGAATTCTTTATCACAACATAGGACTTCATCTCACTACTGAGACTAGTTATTATTCATGTATGGCTCATTAGGCTATACCAGAAACTGGGACAGACTGAGTACTAATCTGACCTTCATTATTCCTTCATACTGTATGGGTTCTACGGGGCGACTGTGGCTAAGTGGAGTGCAGGAGATCCTTCAATCAGAGGATCGGTGGTTCGATCCCCGGCTCCGCTGGTCGCGTGTCGATGTGTACTTGAGCAAGACACTTAACCCCAAAATTGCTCCCGTAGCTGTGCCTATGAATGAGTTAGTCTGGTAGGTATGTGGCACTTAGGCCCTGCCATCAGTGTGTGAATGGGTGAATGATGACAAGTAGTGTGAAAGCGCTTTCAGTGGTCGGAAAGACTAGCAAAGCGCTATACAAGTATAGTCCATTTACCATTTACCCAGCATGGAATGAAGAGAACAGGTTATTTTCCAGTATAATCGCGGTCCTGTATAATGGTTTTCAACCCTTCCTTTCACACATCTGTGCGAGCATGTCTCTGGAATCTTCAGAAACACTGTCTGCTTCAATGCGTGACCCATGAGACGAGGTGAATAGATGTTGTCCTCATTCTGTGCATCTGCAAGAGTGTCTCGCATTCATAACTGAGCAACTTTTGTGGTGGACCTCAGCTTTACGGCGTCTCCAGAACAATTATAAAGAATCAAAACAACAAGAACACTTCTACACTCATCCTCCAGAGATGTATAAAGAGGCTGCGAGAACAGCCATCATGTCAAAAAGCTCACTTATCATGTTCTCCATTCAGGCACTGATTGTTTAGATCGAAGTCTTCTAATTAAAAGGCTGATTAGTCTGCAGCTCATGGTGTCTGCATGCATGCAATTATAATCTGAGACAATTTCCTGCCAGTTGATTCAGTCCTACAGGACCACTTTTGAAGATGTCATTGTTGTATTGGGTACCAACCCAACCAAGCATGCAGTTTATAGATGTGGGAGGTTGACAATCACATTGTATCCTGTCTCCCCTGGTCCCCATAGTGATCGGGTAATGTTTTGATCTACTGACAAACAGCTCAACATTTCCTGATGGAATTTCATTAAATTCTAAACAACTGAATTCTTCATTAGTCTTGAAGGGGGAAGTAATAATACCATCCAGCAGCCAAGCAAACAATCACAAGTTAACTAATTTTTTTAATAATGTGGAACATGTTATGCAATGGAAAATAATTGGGAATTCAATACAAAAATTACCATCTCTTGTTGAAAAAAAAAATACCCTGCAATTCCTTTTTCTTTTTTTTATCTGAAGACCGAATAATTGAAACTGGTCTCTGGAGGACGAAGGTGCAGTTGTTCAACCAACCTCAATGTCAGAGAAAGTGATAGGCTGTGTTGAAAGACCTTGTGACCCCTCCAAGAATATGGCAAAAATACCAGGTAGAAAGAGCGTACTATATATTTTTTAACAATATAAATAATGAATTCGGTCCTGCAGCTATAGGGAGCAAATTAAATCCGGAATAATTCTTGGAGAATCCCCTCTCACAGTAAGCAGGGGCCTCTTTCTCAAACCGTGTCATCATTTGAAGCAGGAGCAGGGTGGTGGAGGAGCAGACGGAGAGAAGAGGCGGTGTGTAACTGATTCTGTGGTGCTATGGCAACCCTTTTAACATTTAATCAGTAGAGGTAATAGCAATTGTATATATCAACAATTGCTTTTTGACTAGTTATAATTCCAAGCTTAAATATCCCTAATGTAATTCTGACTAGCCACAATTAAATGATTGATATGTCATCTTTGAATTATAACTACAAAGAATGTAATTAAAGATACCTAGAATTGTATTTCAGATATCTGAAATACAATTGTAACTATTATTATAGTTGTAGAAGTCAGAGTAGCATACAGATATCAGAAAAGGAATTTCCACTGTAGATATCTTCAATGACGTACATATTCAAAATGAATAGCGTAATTTGGGCGACGTATCTGACATTTTTTGTCTGAATTGAATCTGAATCTGAATTGGGGAGATTACACTAGTCCCAATCCTTTTTAACATGTGGAAATTCAATTGAAATATCTAATTGTTATTCTTATTAGTGCAAATACAATAACTGATATTAAATTAAAGATATCTGTTAATCGGTTTAGGCTAGTCGAAATGTAATTTACATGTGAAATTATATATGTTACATGTCAAATTTGGTTTACAGATATCTTAAATGACCTTTTTAACTAATCAGAATGACATTTTGACAAGTCAAAAAGTGCTGACCTGTGACGACACAGGGAATCAGCCATGTTTTATCAGTGGCAGGTAGGTGGGTAGTGGCGAGCACTTTGCTGTCTTCTGAAACCGAGGAATCAGGTTGCAAGCCCTGTCAACTGACACAGCAGCAGATATTTATGCGTGTGTGTGACTGTGGGGAGTAGAGGGAATGTATGTGTGTGTCTTCAGGTCAGGTAAAGGCGATACAGGGTTCAGTGCAGCAGCAGAAGCAGGAGCTCCGGCTGTGTTGCTCACCTGCTGCTGGCCTTCAGTCAGATAACCAAAGAAATAGAGACACAGGAAACGGGGGTTCTCCGTGCATCTTCCTGCAGCATGCAGCTGAATCAGGTGCCTCTCAGTTCTAGGACAGCAAACTACGAAGGGAACTGGGAGTGATTGGAAATGAAGTGAAGGAAATTATCAATATTGTTCTGATAACAAATGGATCAAATAATGATGTTTGGATGAACCCGCAGAGACAGACTCTGCTGTTCCCATCAGTAACTAACTTGAGTGTTTTGGTTCTCTCAACGCTTTCACAGCACTCTTCTCACTGCACGTAACCTGTACAGCCCCGAACAGCAGACATTTATGGTTAGTGATTAGCTAAGGAACATGTCGAGGCTAGAGACAGATATTTCCAACAGTCGTTGATCAAAACAGAGCTAAAAGGAGAGTATCCAAACGAATACTAATTTTGCTCCTTGTCTGCTGGATGTGTAGGCAACAGCTAATAAATGTGCCACATCAAATTAAAAGGTGATGGTATTTCAGTGTTACCGTATGTTCATAGCTTGTTTAATATTTCAGTTTTCTACTATTTTTTACTTTTGTTGTACTTTTTACTCCACTTCATTTATTTGACAGCAACTTTTATATTAGGATTTCACACACACATTCCCAATCGTATTGGCTAGTGAGTGACCCCTTACAATGTGTTTGAGTGGTGAGCAGTTCCACCAAAGAGTAATTTGTCATCTAGACTTCTGAAGTGTTTTTCATTTAAATAACAGTTTGAGGCCCAAAGAGGTGCAATACTTCCCTCTTTCGTGCCCCATTAATCATCTCAGATTTATGGTGTGTCCTTTGAAGGGAGTGGGACCCCTAGGATGGAAACCACTGGACTAAACTACTTAACTGTATAAAAATAAGGTAAAACTAGCTCCACCTCAAGCAGCTATAACAGTACAATTCTGCTTGATACATCAGTATTTAAACAATCTAATAAAAAGATAGATCACTCACAGGGCCCCGAACAGCCCATCAGGACTATCTAACCATTCATATACCGCAGGAACAGCCTGGAGGAGCAATTTGGGGTTAAGTGTCTTGTGTCCCAAGGACACATCGACACGTACTACAGGAGCCGGGGATTGATCCTCTGATCCTCTGACTGAAGGACGACCCTGCTCTACCACTGAGCCACAGTCGACCCCCTTATTATAGGGATTTAAATCATTAGAGAGATTTAAATAAATCTTTAGGCGCTGATAAATCTTCTTTTTGTCATTTTTCTCACAACAAGCACAGGAAAGGCAATCAGCTTCAGAGTAACATAACAGAAGAATAAGTCAAAAGCAACAGCGACGGAAAAATTGAAAGATATAAAATGGAAATTAGATCTGAAAAAAAAACGTTCCACTGTTTCGATAAGCTCCATGTTTCTCATCTGTGCCACTATACAGATAGCATGCACAGCAGTGCAAAGCATTTCTTTGGAAAGTGGAGCTTGATATTACTTTGCCACAGTGCAGTGTTTCCATCAAGCTGTCAAGTGAATTTTATGTTAACTATATAAATGCGACAACGGAAAATGTGAGGTGCAAATACACTCCAAGAACACCAGAAAACAAACGCACACATCCACTTCTCAAAGAGAACCAACTGATTAGTAAGTTGTTCTTTCTTGTCTCATTCAGAGACAAATACAAAAACGACTAATGGCCCAGCAAACTTGATGGGCACCTAATAAATGAGAGTGAGTTCAGGGGTTGACATTTGTGTGATATTATGTTTCACAAAGAAACATAATATCACAATCAAACTTTTGAACTGAGACAAAGTAGTTTGGAAATTCCAATCAGTGCACTGGTGTCAATATTCTAGCAGCAAAAATGTAATCAGAAATAGAAGTGCATGTGTAGGGATGGTGTCGTATTAAAATTCACAACGCTCCTTCACTCGCAGCCAGTGAATCATACCTGATGGTCTCAAGTTTCAGGGACTGCTGCATGCCAAATCAGCTTTGGGTGATTACTGTCTGTTTACAAAGATAACACACACAAACTGCTGACAGACATCAGAAAAATAGAAACATCCAGACAGTACATAAACAGATGTACTCCATATGTAAGTGAAAGACAATAATACTTGGCATTTACAGAGTTTGGACTGTGGCGACTTTCTTTTGCCTTTCTAAAAGAAAATGCGCAAGAACAAAAGTGTATGAAATGCATTATAAGAATTATAATCTAACAATGTCATTTTGGCTATATTATTCTGAAAAGAACAAAATGAGTAGTTTTACTTATGGTAGCCTACTTTAAGTATATGTTAATACTAATAATTTAGTACTTTTACATGAGTTAATGCATGACTTTTATTTCTACACTCTAGTATTGCTACTATTACTTAAAGCTACAACAAGGAACTTACATTTTCTGTTGATGTTGGAGGTCCCTGTGTGTGAGTCCCTTCAGAAAACTTCTTATTTTACTGCAGCAGGGTCTAACAGTCTGCTACCGCGCAGTCCTGGTTCTGGTTCTTCCCTGTGCCTCCCTTCCCTCCAGCGGGCCCAGCAATACGGACTGGGCCTCCAGCAGCGTGGTGTTGGCTCCCAGCAGGGACCGGCAGAGCAGCGAGGCGAAACTCTGCTCCTATAGCCGGAGGAGGAGACACTGCTTGCAAAGCCGCATCTGGGTCTGTCCACTGTGGGCTGGTCGCTGCCACTGTATATTAACATTTTTTTTATTAAAATGTTAAAAGGGATTTCTTTCACTAGCACTCACAGTTTTCAGACACAGTTCATGCAGTGTAGTGCGGGCACTGTTTACCTCTCCTTCATCTGCTGCTGTCAGTCTGTCTGTCTTTCTCTCTTCACTGTGAAAATACCAAGAGTATGAGAACTATGCCGCCAAACAGGGTTATGGTACAATAAATTAAGCCTGATAAAAACTTTTCCTTATCCTTGCCTGGGACATGCGGTTTATAATAGGTCTATAATATGTAGCAGTCGCCTAGATACAAAAAGCCTGCATTTGCTGCCTCTTGTCTGAAATCTAGAACCCATTCACTGGTTCACTATGTAGAATTTCAAGTAGTAAATCTGCCACTGTTGCCATTGTAAATCTGCCACTGTTGCCATTATAAACTGCGTTTGTGCTGTGCAACAAATGGAACGCTTGACAGATATAGCTGTAATAAATAAGGGGTTAGTGCTTAGCTAACAGTCAATACTTGTTGTCCTCATTCACTAGCTCTTTGTATAGCATGTCTGGCTCACTAAGCACAAGTGTGAAACCTGAAACCTCACCAGTGAACGCCTTTGAAAATAAATCTATTCACTTCACTTTCCTGAGGATAGAAGTGCTTTTCTGCCTTAACATTTGACAAATAAATATACCTTGTCACTTCGTCCATCTTAGGTCTGTTGAAAAGATAATATACAATTTGTTTCATCTTGGTTTTTTTTGCATCTCCTTACTTCGACTCTCTGTATGTGGGATTCAGTCTTTCTCACCAGAATCTTGTTCAAAATTAAGCAATACAGATTCTCATTTGTTCCAGAAACAAAGATCAACATCTCAAGATTCTTTTTGTTTCAAAAACATTGTACATATTGGCAGCAGTTTCTATCTTTCATCTCCTCCATCACCACCATTGATCCAAACTCCAAATGTCAGATACTCAGTACCTCCTCTGCGGCCCATGTATTCCCATGATTTGATTTGATCCCATGATTGATTAATTCCCATTTTAGTTATTTTTAGATGACATATTCAGCTTTTTTGTACAGCATTTTGGTCAACTTTTGGTCACGTTTTAACCTTTTCATACCTAGCCTCATTTTTAGGCTTCTGCTCGAAAATACTATACCCATACTCAAAGGGGCCTTACTCTCTAACTACATGGTCTATTTGAATAATTTCAATGGAGTAATAACACTAAGAAGGGGTTGCTCGTATGAATTGTGTAAATATTGTGTATATGTTACTGGTTAAGAGGAAAGGAAGATGGCACACAGCTCAAATTGAAAAGTGTCAAGTTCGCCTGAAGACAAAGCACTTTTTTACATAATTTCTTTGAAATAATGGCAGCTGACACTTCTAACACCTCTCCCAAATCATAGCACAACATGTCAGCAGTGCACTCTCTGCAAAGTTTGACTTTGATAAAGTGAAGCAGAACAAAATTAGAGGTTTTAGTACAGAGAGTTTAGGCGAGGTTTCCAAAATGTGCATTTGGGCACCATGTGTGCCATGTGTGCCATTTGAATTTTCTCATGTACCAAACTACATATTTCACTTGTATATTACTAATGGTGTTCAATACATCCTAATACAGCAGTTTTGGGCTTTTTTTTTTTTTTTTTTTTTTATTTTATTTTGAAAATTCAACCAGACATAAAAAAACGATAATGTGATTTGTGTTGCTGGTGTCTGTTTGCTCATATCTCAGTGATAGTATGACTTAGAGAGATGTTACAGATATGTCCCTCATCTGTGTGCTGTTGGCATGCTTACTGCAATCTCGGTTTCTTTGTTAGCATCGAGCTTCGATTGCTAGGTCCGGATATGTGGGTGTGCACACTCCTGGCGAAATATGAATATGGTACTGTAGTAATTATAATAGGCTTTGAGTGAGTTGTGTTTGGAGCATGTACAAATGGCATCAATAGTCTTTTAACCGAGGTTCTGAAGTTTCACGTGGTATGCAACATCATTTTTTTTTTTTTTTTTTTTTTTTTTTTTAATTATTTTTATCAAACCATATAGGAGCTTCCCTTAAGGGACCCTTAAGGGACCCTCTCGGTAGGAAAAGGTTAAATTGTGATTTATTAATACATTCACTTGACAAGTGGTGAAGCAGTTTTCACTCCCCCTTCTCCTCCTTATCAATCAAACTAACTGTCAACTGCTAATTTCTAGCATGGAGATTAAATTCTGGTCAACCAAAATCATATTTACAATTACCTGGGAGGTTTAGGACTCAATACTGAACAATAGCCAGAACCACAGAAGCCAATTTGAGTCTTTTGACAGGTGGTTATATGTTTGTTTGCCTGTCTGTCTTTCTTTCTGTGGACATTTGTCACTGTAATAGCACCATAACCGTGCAAGATGCAGTCATGGAACTTCATATAGATGTGTAGTTGAGATCAAAATGAAGGTCCAGTTTATAGGTGCCGTTGGACCCTGGAGGTCCGATTTGGCTTCACAGCTGGTGTGATAATGCAAGTTGGTCTCTCGTTATTTTGCATGCAGGTCAACTATGATGATGGTTGAAATGCTTGAGAAATAATACATTATTTTAAATGAAGTGCCTAAGTGGTTTTGCCATTTATATTGTGTTAAATCCCTTTATTATGGATCACAGCTCTTCTGATTATGTAATTGTTGACTGACTTGCTGTGACAGTGTTTCAATGTCACATTATACTGTACATTAACGGTGTTAGTGGGCAGATTGTTTTTAAACGTTTGGGCAGAGCCAGGCTTGTTTATAGTCTTTATGCTAAGCTAAGCTAACTGTCTCCTGGCTTCGGCTTCTCATTTAACGCACAGGCATTCTTCTTATCTAATCTAATCTCATCTAACACTCTAATGTCAAACTATTCTTTAAAATACATATTTGTTTGTATATGTTTATTTTTACGAGTGCATTGGTTAACATCACTGGTTTTTCTGGCCTTTTTTAATCAAGGCTTTACAATTTCCACTTGCCGACCAGGGAATCGGCATATTGTCACGTAATACTCTGACATTTCTTCCAGGTACGAGCATTAATCTCGGAAACCTCAAGTTTTAACGTGACCCTGAACCTTTATGTTATTGATCAAGATCTTCTCATCCGAAAAAATAGAAGAGACTGTTTTGCCCGAGTGGATTTAGTAGCCGGTGATACTTGAAATGTCTGCTACCAGTGGGTACACTTCAATATCATGTTCACAGACAAGGTGCCTTTCTGACAGTTTGAGCTATTCTTGCTTTCCAAGGCTTTATTTTCAGTTTGATTTTCTTTTTTTGTCTGCATCTTCCAAGCATTTAAGGTTTTATCATAGCATGTCTTTGTACATTTCTTTAGACATTAGATACTTTTTATAATCTTTGAGGCTTTGATTCTTTCAATCCTTGTGGATTGTTTTGTCTTTGACCTACGCGAAACAATCTTTTAAGCTTTACCAGGGTTTTTGATATTCATGGATTTTTTTCCCACAGTCTGCTATAACACTCAAACAAAGGCCTACAAACAAAGCTAAACCCTTTCTATCTAACAGTCAAGATCGATCAATCGCTACGTCCCAACTCATTTAGGAAATTCGAACTATAATCCAACCCGATGTTTGCTTTGGAGTTTTTTGTGCTTCAGTGAAATCATTAAGAGGATGTATGACTCATGTATTGCCTGCTATGTAAACTGTAATTAGGGAAACTCCTGTTCTCTACAACAATTCCCCGGAGACACACTTCAGCTGCACAGTGACCTAACATGACACCATTCTCTCTGTGTGTGTGTGTGTGTGTGTGTGTGTGTGTGTGTGTGTGTGTGTTTGTTTGTGCAAACATCTTGTTTCCTGCAGCCTGCAATTAGATGAAAACTGACCCACTGTACAATAATGACTAATGTTCTCCAGAGCAGCAGTGATAACTCAAGGATCATGGTATTATAAGGTAAATACCAAACACTTTATGGCCCTGGCACATTATAAACCTCTGATGAAACTGCGTGTTGTATTAGCTTACGGTGTACGATTTCAAAATACCTTTTGTCTTAAAGGAGTAGTTAGACACTTTGGGAGATACTTATTCACTTTTTTTCTTTGTTGATACCGCTGACGTATTTGTGCGTTAAATTCAGAGCCGGAGCCGATCAACTAAGCTCAGCATAAAGAATGGAAGCACACGGAAACAGCAAGCCTGGCTCTGGCCAGAGTTCAAAATAAACTCACTGTATTAAAACTTTGTATGTCATGTAATCTGTACAAATACATAAATTGTTAATGTAGAGGGAGTCAGCAAGGAATAATTGCAGCATCACAACACCACAAATTGTAATCTTATTTGTCCATCCGTTAAAAAGCTACAGCAATGACACAGTTAACTTAATTTAGCATATATCTCAAAATGTTGACCTATTCCTTTAAAACAAAACGTTATATATAAGATAAAATCGGGGATCAGACAAACTACAGATTCTGAATCTATCTCGATTTACTAATTAGATTTACTTTGATTAGTATTATACTGTTTTTGACATACTTGTACTTTAGTTGATCATTTCCACAACTGTATACTTTTACTTCACTACATTTTAGTGGGACATATTTGACTTGTTTTAGATTAAACTACCAGTAAGTACAGTAGAATTGAATAGAAGAAGTAGGTCAAATTAGCTGCTCCTTGACCAACTGCAACATAAGATTACTGCTTACATGTAAATACAGAAATAATGATGTTCCAGTAATATGATAATATAACACTGTATAGTGAGTCTTTTTATTTTCGATAAGGTAAGTTAATTTTGTCGCTAATACTTCTATAATTTTCCTGAGATAAACGTTTGAACGCAGTACTTGTATTGGATTGTTTTTCACAGTGTAGTATTGTTACTTTTACTTGAGTAAATGATGTGAATACTTCCTCCAACACTGGTTTTTCAACACAGACATCTTTCCTTGTATGTCCAAAAGACAGAATTTGGAATTTGCATGATCAATAAAGAGAAGAGTGTACATTGTATCTTTTATTGTACTTTTAGTGACATCCCTTATCAAAAATCAATACCAGTTGATCACTCTTAACAAAAACAAAAAACACTTCCACAGATAATCAATAGACTGAATAATCACCAGGCCACACAACTTGAAAGCATCACCTCTACTTCAGCAGCTTCAGCTGCTCAAAGATCCCCACCTAACCTACCAGTCAGCATGAAGGGCAACAGACACCCCATTGAAACCTCACCTACTTGCTCTAACTGACTGGTCGGAGGTTTGTCACGTCACCTTGGTTCTATCGTTCCACATGTTCTGTGTTTACAGTCTCTTGGGGTATACAGTGATTGTGGTGGCCGACTGACGTCTCTTCCACGGATCTTAAAGTGCAACTACGTTTGAAACGTTAAAGCTTTACTGCTTTTTATACAATGTACTCTGTCACGTCTTTTGTTTGCTGCTGCTTTTGTGAGGAAGGTATTTTAATGAACACCAGGTTTTGAACAGCAGTAGTTTGTAGAATATGATGATTCAGCAGTGTAGACAACAAGGAACATTGCTCTTATCAGCACCTTGTGAATACTGTTTAAAGAACCAGCCATCCTGCTCTCCTGTGAGGATTTCTTAACGGAAGTTTGCTTCAAATATGTTCATATTTGATGACAAATAAATAAAAAATAGACACAACAGGGTTGGGCATAATAATTAAGAGTTTGGCATTCATGAAAGTATAATTGTGAGGATAAAATATTCAGCTGTTCTTCTGTCAAACCTCGAGCCAGCTGTCAATCACACAACGGCAGCCCCACATGTAAGGCCTATATGTTCTTTGTTTTATATCGACCTTTGTGATGTAACCACATGCAACATCCTATTCGATGGTTTTAAAGTCTCTGTCTCATGTCGAACCTGTGTAAACAAAAGAACCAAAGAGGCAGCGGCATTTTCTGTCTTACTGAAAATAGGCCAAAGGAGAGCAGGAAGATCCTAAGTACTCTGTCTGTGGTCGTTATTTCATCTCTTTATCTTGCAGTCTTACCGGGTTACTGGTAACCGGCTGCAGGGGACGCTCCACTCAAATTACACTCGCACAAGCATATTATTTCCAAAATGTCCGCTGTAAAGATCAGGTGGCGTCCAAGGCAACCGAACAGCTTGAGGAAGTAGCCCTGACCCACATAGTGGCCCAGGAGTGATACGTGAACATTGAGGATATGTGTCAGAGTCAGCTGGATGAGAAAATAAAGAAGTGATAAGGAGCATACATTTTTCAGACTTAAAAAGAATGTGAGGGAAGAGGCAGAGTTGTTCTCATGAGTCAAAAGCAGACCTGGACTTACATCAGTGATCGTTGTTCTGCAAATGTGGGGGAAAATCTGACATGAATCATTAAAGAAAGAAATATGGAAAAGTGAAAAACAAGACAATGCTTGCTGAAAACCAATGTGTGTGTGTGTGTGTGTTTGTGTGTGTGAGGCAGTCAAACCACATCATTTTTTGTGCAGATGACATAGCCTCTTCATAACCTCTTTGTGTATCTCTTTATTTTAGGGCTGTGTATTAACAGAGATAAGAGTTTCTCATCAGATGAAGTGTCTGGAGGGTCAGGGAAGTGCCACATCAGTCAGAGGACGTCACCAGAACATCAGATTCCAATAAATCAGAGCCACCAGGCAACATAGAGGCTCACAAACAAGTCATTTCTGTCCTAAGAAATAATCTGTTCCTCTGCTTGCACTTTCGAACAGATGTCGTTTCACTCTGTCATTTATTTTTCAGTTTTTTTTATTATAGTTCATTGTAGGTTTGAAAATTTCCGGAGTGAAATGAGCGTTTTTGAAAAAGAAAAAAAAAAGTATTCATTTGCAATGCCATACTCTGCAATTCAATCAATTTTTAAAATGATTGCTTTCAGGAATGACCAGAACCTCATCTGTTCTCATTTTCTCTCCATTTTCTGCCAGTGGAAGACAATTTTAAGAGTGCACACTTTTTAGAACACTAATCACAGCATCTTTTCAATGTGTGGGTACGTGTAGTTCTGAGAAATGATGAGCTTTACTTCACAGAACACCAGATTCTTTCTGCTGACAATGTTTTCTTTCAGAATCCCTTCTGCTTATCTGAACTTAACTTTAGTCAACACCTGGTCGGTGGGCTTCTCTGTGGTAAACTATCAGGAAAACAGCTGTTAAAGTCTGAACTGCCATTTTGTTTCACATCATTCATTCAAAATAACACTGTATCCACGTTGGCTGATTTCTTAGGTGATTGTCTCATGCGTGCATTGTTCCATGCGTTCACATCCTGCACACTGAGTTCAGTTAATTCTTTTTGATAATAATGAAAATCATCTGCTATTCATCACAGTGTCCACTAAGGCCCTACAAAGTTGAGGGCCAGGCCCTGGACTCACTCCCTGTCAATTTCTGCCAGATCAAATTATGAGAGTCTCTGTTCTGCTATTCAGGCAAAAATTAGCAGTGCATAATTGCTGCTCTTTAAAATGCCAAATATAGTCACATAGTTCACACACATTCCGTTTTTTTACTTTATGTAGAAACACAATGACAGAAGTGTAAGGTGTGTAGAAATGTTTCCCAAAGCTATAGTCAATCACTCCTGGTGCTAAATTGATGTTTGCCAAACATTAATGAGGACAACATTTCTCTTTGGGCAGGTACTACCGCAAAAATAAGTACACACATCAACCGAGTAGAGCTTAAAAAAAACAACATTGGAGAGGAAACTTGGAGAGGAAAACTGCACAATTTGATTGACCGTTGTTTCGGATGCCTCTCTTCAGTAGTTGTCTTTGAGAATGGGAGAGAGAGAACTTCAATTACAGCCTTCTTGGCAGCGCACACACACTTTTTGCTCTCAGAGATCCTCCCTGCTGCATTGCATGCAGAGCTGAGACGGAGTTGTGCAAATCACACCTGTCCCTCTTGAATCTAGTTCAAAATCCCCGACATTGCGTGTGAATGTGAAATGCCCGTGTACTCACCTTGACATTCATGCGATGCCTCTTGGCCTGTAATGGAATATTAATATTCCTCCTATCCTGTAGAATTTCCAAGCAACTGAATGGTGGGGAAAGCTGATTTATTTCTGCGAACTGAAAGGTTTAGGATGTCAGTGGATTTCAGTGGTGAAGCTTGGTATGCTGGAGTTTCTATTAATTTTGCAAACAAATTGGAATTGCATCACTGCAGTTGAATTCATGTCACATCTGGCTATTACGGTGCTGAGGGTGGCTGAAGCGACAGGCAGCAATTGGCCAAGGTGCTGTGAAAAACCAAACCCACGGCAAAATAAATGAGAGAAGTGTGAAAACAATTTGAATCAGTTTACATTGATTGTGGGTGTCCTTCACAGCCGTGCCACTGGATCCTGTGGCGGAAATCTGCATTGCAAATCTGGATGTCTAGTGTTTGCTTTTCACTATAGAGGTCAATCTCATGCTTACTGTGCAGGGTCAAAACAAGCTCTTGGGCACCCAGGGGCATGATGACGAAAAAGAAAGTATATATATAAAAATATATTTTCAGGAAGAATTTAGCCCCAGGCATCAGTCCATCTTTTAATATATAGCAGTGTGTGTGTGTGTGTGTGTGTGTGTGTGTGTGCGTGATTATGTCTTGTGTGTCTGTGCTCTTGTTTTTCAGCTTATCTGGCTATTGTTAATAAGAATATGAAAGACTTGTTTGTTGCCATTCTTTCACCAGCAAGTCATTTGCACATTGAGAATTGTTCCCTTGCATTCACTGTTTGATTGTGGATTATGTTAGGTCATTGTGTGACTGTGTGTGTGTGTGTGTCTGTGCCTGTGTGTGTAAATCCTGTGTAAAGCAACAGAGGGCATTGTGTCTGTTGCTGGCCTTTGTTCAGGTTTAATATGCCAGTATACACTGCATTGTGCCAGCATAAACGCATTAATAAAGGGGCATAAAATTTGCATCTCACAAAACGAGACTGTAATAAACCAATAACACAAAGAAATGAACAGGTTAGAAGTAAAACTCCCACTCTGACTATGAGTCATCTTGTTATTTTGTTGACAAGAAAAACCTTAGACTGTTTTAAGATACGACAACTGATTCTTTGCTACTTAAACGTTTTTGTCTGGTTCGTTTTCAGTGAGATGGCCACCACATAAAAGATTCATCAATAACATCCCATTTAAAAAAAAAAACACCAATGGAATTCCTCCCTTTTAAGTTCCCTCTGTCGTGTTTTAAGGCTTCGACTGATGCGAATTCTTCAAAGTTGCGGGATAATGAGGCAGCTTGAGTGAGAGAAAGTAGCACTGAGTTTAGCTTTGCTTTCATCAAATTGTTCTGTATCGGTCGTACGTTTCCATTGAGCACCTTGTCATGAATATATAATCAACACCAAACTCAAAACTATTATTAGCGTAAGTCTAAAAAGTAAAACTTCTTTTACTTAAAATGAAAAGATAGAGTTCATTGTTAATGAGTTTAAATTTGCATTGTGTGCCAGCAACAGAGACTGGCAGCAATCCTATAGTGAAGCAAATCCCTCCACATGCCGCCACATTTAGCTCCGTCTGTTTACAGGCCCAGAGGATTTTAATGGCTGGATTCTTTGGTACTCTAATAGTTGCAGTTTGTCAGTACGTTCTTCAAAAAGCGCCTGGTGGGTGTTAATCCTGCATTTCTGAACAATTTAAAGAATTATTCCAGAAAATCTGATCGACAGTCAGCAGAAAGCTCTGGCTTATTTTTTGTGACAGACTGGGTTATTTTGCTTTATGGGTTGATTCAGAGAGAGAGAGAGAGAGAGAGAGAGAGAGAGAGAGAGAGAGAGAGAGAGAGAGAGAGAGAGAGAGAGAGAGATAAAGAGAGAGAGATTTCCTCTCCAGTCACATGAGCACTTATTTCTGTACTAATATTTTAAATCATCCGACTGTGTTTTAGACGGACAGGTGGCTTTTAGGTATAACCTAGAAAACCATGGCCTAAATCCCTGGCTTATCATCCTCCAGAGACTCATGCACACACACACACACACACACACACACACACACACACACACACACACACACACACACACACACACACACACACACACAGCAGCAGCACAGGAACACAGCTCACAAGATGAAAAGGGCTGTATATGATGCCTCTGGTGCAAGTTTCGACATAAAATAGACCTCTCTGGTTATCGCTTGATCTTTAAAGGGAACCTTTACATTTTGTTTCTCACTCCAGCGCAAGGAAACTGGAGAGGCCAGGGAATTATGTGTTCTGAACATTTTGTCTCATGTACTGCATCAATGTAACAGCTCCTTGGGATGCCGGAGGCTAGTTTGTGTTCTCTTTCTATTCACTGTAAGCCCTCGGCCCGGTGTAGTTGAACGTCTTTTAATAATTGTTGTTTCCTGTTTGTTCTGAACAACTCCCTGTGTGCTCTGTCAGTCAAACTAACAAAATCCACATTTTTACACTGCAGAAGAGCCATTAAATCATTCATGGGGATCCTGACCTTTTGTGTAACACCTGATGTGAAAAACAGATTTGGCCCCTTATGAATTTATTTCCAACCACCATTCAGAATGGTATATTTTTTATTTATTGGTTTATTTGATACGGGACAGTGCACATTAATAAAAACATTTCTGTAAATGCGCCAGAGTTAGCCAAAAGGCTATATATCATCTGTAGTCCCAAGAGGCAGATGTTACAAAATAAACCTAAAAACAGAATGTAAGATTAAATTTAAAAGGTTATACAATATTGACGCTTTATAATGCGTGCACAAACAATGAAAAGAAGTGAGAATATTAATATACGTAGTATCATCACTCAGGAGACTCATATACATTGTCAAGTACTAACAAGACATGCAACACAGAGGCACAACACACACAAAGCAAATAAAATAAGGGATAATAGATATGCAAAAAGATACACTTTCAGGCGTGCTTGTGGTCATTTCGTGGATCTGCGCTCTCCTTACTCTGATCTCCACGTATTTGGAAAAGAAGACAATTGACAAATTGAAAATGACTATAGCTTGAGGCTAAACACATCAGACAATAAGCAGAAAAGACAACACAAAAGTAAACACGTACGGCTTGAGAACAGCTTCAGTGTTCCCTATTAAGTCTCTGATCCTGTCAAAAGATATTCCCTCATTAAGTGTTTTAAAGATGGTGGTGGAGAGCACTCGGTCTCACGTCTCTACAAACTCTCTCATAAGTGTTCATTTTAGCATTCACGAAACCCCTCCTGAATCAAAGCTTAGCAACCCTATTGACAGGCCTGTCAAGCTTGGATTTTTTTGTTTGACTGATACTCAATATCCAAAGAGTTTAATTGGGGGTGTCCTCTTTTAGCTTTTCCAAAAAAACACGAGGAAAAGGATGCCAGCATTACTTCCAAAGCCAAGGAGCCATTTTAAGGAGCTAATTATTTTATGAACTTACGTGTTGAAGTGCGTGAGATAACCCTCTATTTAGGACTGGACCATCCACGTTAGGGTAACGTTAGCGGCTCGGGTTAGATGAGAAGATCGATACCACTCCACTAGACGGGACTGGTATCAATCAATCTTGTCATGCTTTCAACTGTCAGCAAATAAGCACATTTCCAAAAAAAGCAACTATTATTTTAAAGTAAATATACTCTCTGTCATTGTTGAATACAACTTAATTTCACCCGATCTCCATTTTAGGAAAGTTATTGCTTGTTTTTCTGTTCATCCAGATTGAACACCAAACCCCTGGCAGCTGTTATTTTGCATGCCTTATCATGCCTTTCACCAACAGATATCTTTCCTGTCTGCCAACTCAAAGCCTTCGAGCGTTGCAAACCAATCTTTCCCCATCGCTGCAAATTCTACCGACTGTAACATTTTGTATTCGCTCTGTGGTTAGAGGATTTAATCGAGGTCAAGGTGCCTGACTTTTAAGTGTAAAACTTCAAACATCCTCCATCTCCGGTCTCACTCTGTGCCATGGGACTGATATAGAGCTCCTGATGAGACAAAGGGAGACGGGAGTAAGAACGTGGGCTGCAGGACTCCCTGTGGGAGGCAGACCTGTGTTCAACCTCTCTTTATCTTCAACCTACTGTAGTGTTCCTGCTTATTTACAGATGTCCTATTTATTTTTAGAATAAAGCCAAAAACAAACTTCACATGTTGCTGAGGAAGTTCTGAATGGACATGCAGGATAGAATTCACTTATTTAATCAGCCCTTTATGCTGAACACATTTTAAGTAGAGACTTTAAAAAGATTCTCACAAGGTACAAAGTTAAAATGATGCTGCCTTATTTTGGGATTATTTCATCAAGATGAGGTGGAATCAGATGCTTCGTTAGTCAGACTCTTCTCTCTGAATCTTATCACAGCTGAACTCCTCTTTTATTTCCCTTTTTTCCAATGGGATCGACAGGATTTGTACACTTTAATGCATCATTTCCTTCTGAAGAAGGTCAGAGGTTGACATCCTTCTTCTTTCCATTCTCTCCCACATTGTTAACTGCAGAACTCTAATTAGCTGTCCAGTCATCCTTTGCCAAATATGAATTATGCGTACCTCAAGCTATTTAAGCTCAGGGAGTATCGGACCCAGCAGGTTCAGCAAGGCTCAATTTCGTTTCTGTTAAAGACGTTCCATCCTTTTCTCACTGCGTCTTCATTTGTATTAAGAGTAAATGGAGGACTCTAAAGACAAACTGGGCTTTTTCAAAAATATATCATGGATGGCGTTAATTTGTTACCAGCTCATCCCTGGAGAGTTTACTTTGCACTGTTAGCAATGGTCGGATGATTTGCTGAATAACACAGGTCTAATCCTCTATTTCCTATTGTTGGTCCCCCTGGTCTCCTTTTGTAATAATGCATGTAGAACTTCAACACTGCGATGCATAATCATATTATTTACATCAGCACAACTGGGCTATCAGAATATGTACGCTACTGAGATGTCAGAGTTATATGACCATACATATAAAACAAAAACAAAAACGGAAATTGAATCTCAAATATTATTGATATAAATATTGACATTTGTTCTTCTAAGCCTTGGTGATCAGTGGAAAACAATACATATTGCAACCAACCATTTTTTTTTGTCTAAAAGGTAGATTGTGCCATTCATGGGGTTCCTGTCTGCAATGACACTGAGGGCCTCATCACAGTCCCTACACTTTAATTAAGGGGGTAGACCGTAGCATTTTTAGTTTCTTTGTGAATTGAAATGGTATGACACATTTGTTGAATAAAAAAGAAGCCAAATAAAATGTGTAAAAACACATTAACGACTATATATATGGATTGCTCAGTACAACCTTGGCAAATGCTTTACAATCACAGACTGGATACAATCATCCCCCAGAAGGAGCCACGGGCTTGAAGGAATTGTATATAGTGGCCACACGGTGGAATTACAATTTCCGGGTCCGTCATGTGATGCCATTGGGCTCTTTATATTGGGAAAGAGGCATCTGTAACTTCCGCAGATCATTTTTTTAAGTGAATCAACTTCCCAGTCTGAACACTTAAATAGCCCTTATCTAAATCATTATGTCCTAAAAGTTGGAAAATGCATGATGGAGCGGAGGCAATTTGGATTGGAGTCTTTATAATTGAGGGAAAGGTAACAGTTTCTTTATGATTACACACTGTCTTCCTCTTGAGCTGATATTAGGTTTGATTCTTTTCCGCAGTTCACTGCAAAGAAATATGTAATTACTTATATCTTTCTTTTGGAACAAAACAAGACAGCCCATGTATTATTCATCACCGCTATAAACTCTCATGGCACCTTCCAGAAAAAAAGATTTCCTCTTGTACTTAAAAAACAACATTGTGCACCTTGAGAGCTCCAGCAAAGAGAGTATGAAGACTTTTGTTTCTTTTTTACTGCTGTATTCTTACTTAAACAGGCTGTTTACAATGACACGTTATATCAATGTCAGGTTTTAAAGAACACTAATTGTACAGGCAAAACAATCCCAGGGAGGACCGAGAGCTGCTTGTGTCAGCATTTCTCTGGGGTTAAGAGAATAGACATTTCTCATTATAGCTGTGCAGGGACCAGTGGGGCAGAATTAACTTCCAGAAAGTCTTCAAATAGGCCATTTAGTTTGCAGCACACTGCATAACACTAGCCATCGCCATTGAATGCGCAACACAATACAACATTTAATACAGTTGCGTTTTTGCAGCCGAGATCCATAAAGGTGCTAGTAATGTTAATGAGGTGTGCAGCGCCTGTAATGATCTCTCTGGAGGCGCCTTATCTCATGTCAAAATGAATTTTTCCACTTTTCAATTGCTTCATGTATACAGTACAGCGTTGAGTGTTTGGAAAATGAAAACTGTTTTACATTAATGTGTCAGAAGGCACCAGAGACTGGCCCATGCACCCAGAGACATGACGTGTTTTGCTACAACAGAACTGCTCAGTTCACTTTACAACATTTGAGAAGGGACCGGCTGCAAAGGCCACTGCAGTACTAGTGCTCAATAGATACTCAAGGTTGTTTTGGTAAAGACTACTTCATAATTGGATATGACACTATCACAGGTAACATGACACACAAATAAATTACTTGCATTTGAAGTAACAGGACAATGACCTCTTTACCTTGTGGATCAATGAAGTGCAGTTCTAATTTGTACCCATAGCCGTATTAGAATAATGGTATATGGTTCCTGACAAAAACTTCACATCCTGTTACAATAACAAACACCTTATTGATATTATTTTTCTAGCCACGGCATTGTGTTGAGCTACATCTATATGGAACTATTGAATTACACTTTTCAAATAAATCAAAGACTGCCGGGAAAAGGATTTGAAAACCACGGGTCCAAATCCAAAAGAAATTACATGCCACGCAAAGTCCACAATGGTACTATGTATGCCTGAGTGCCTGCTCCAGCCGGCAAAAAATGTGCATAGGTGCACAGTGGGAAGAGGATAAATTAGGTAGGAGAAACCATGTCTGTCTGTCAATCGCTCTCCACCGCTCTCTTTGTTTCAGTACTCTGGATAGCGCCGCTGTAACTGTACAACAGTGCTGTCCATGGTCCTGGCACAACAGCTAAGCAATACAAACACATTATGTATAATATGTCTTTTGCTAAAGATGCGTAAAGCTTACACAGAGTGGTAAAAATTATCTTAAGCCCACTTAAGTCCCCTCGTGGGATCCGAGACAGGCAACCAGATCTTTATATGTGCAACTCAACCCCTTCCTCACAACTTGATTGTTTTATGCCCTTATTTGAGGTGCGGAAGCTCAGAAAACTCTCAGAAAAAAAAAGATTGCGTAATATTTCGTTCAAGTATTCCTGACAAAAACAGCAGTTCAAAAAAATATATCAAAGTGTTAATTGGTCACACAAAAAGAAAATCACGGTGTGTACCGAACCTTTATTTTTTTCTGAGAAAGTCTATTTTATTGACACTTAATACAAAATGATCACTAAAATACTCGAATCATATGAATAGAAACTTTTATTGAGCTAAGGCAAAGTTACGCTTATCACCAGATATTGACAGTGTCCAGTATTGTGTTGCCTTAATGATTATTGAACTGTTAACATATCAGATGTTTCATTTGGTCTGTTACATGACATCAGGTTGCTAAAATTGGCAAAACAAGCTCGCTCAAGCTCAAGTAGCTGTAGTAACGTTAGCTAGCTAGCAGCATAGCCAGAATGCCTGCTGGGTAGCAGAAGGCAGTACAGTAACTCAGATAAAAATATTGGATCTGTTGGAGCAGCTCACTATGCAGTATGTGTATGTATGCCTTAAAGCTTAATATCAGTGGTGTTATATTGACTTAGTGCTATAAAATACTGTTAGTATGACTGTAAAGCTCTCATAGTCATTATTCTTTCTAGTTTACCCAACTGTATATGTCTATAAGGTCATTATAGATCTGCTTTCTTATCGTTTGTGTTGTTATGTCTCTAACAAACTTGGACTTCGGGTTTAAAAAGGAGACGTGCTTTTTCTTTCTTTCTTCTTTTTCCTAAAAATGAGTGTACAAGCTTTTCCTAAGCTTCTGAAGGATGAGCAGTAGACTACTGCACTATAATTGCTAGTGTAAAAAAGTTTGTTTTCAAGTAGTGTGACTTTCTGTAATTGTTTTTGTCTTAGATGAAAATAGGTCATATATTGTTGTCATGGTGCTGTTCTGTTGACCAAGTCCAAATGAAAAGGCATATTGTGCTTTTTTTCTAATTTCCTTTATAGCTGCTGCCGCATTACAACAAACTGCTGCAATTATCTTAATAATTCATGTATCCATGGTAATTCCCCCTCTTTCCAGGCACATTTTCACATAATCAGTTTCTCATTGTTGATACCTGGGGTTGAGCTGCCAGTCACTGTTTTAAAGTCCTGGTTATTAAATCCTAAACCAGATTGTATTATTGCAGGAATATCAAAGGATTAAAGGCTCCGCATTGGGGATCAAAATGAGAAGATTTACACTTAAAATGTGGATTTAAATTTTTCTCTTGATAATAATTTGCAAAACAGAGATCTTTTATGCCGATTAAAAATGTGGACTCACACTGGGAGATGAGAGACCTTTTAGCATGTAAACTCAATTCATAGGGCTCGGCATAGATATACGTATAGATACATGGTGGCTGCATAGGATTCCCAAAAGTCAACAGGTAATGACAAAAGATGTATGTAATCAATTTAAAATTTCAAAACATGTTAAACGATTTTCTTTCCTGCTCGCTCCACACAAAGGACACACTTCTATTAACGCTGTGGTCTGTCAGCAATGAAAGAAAAAAACGAGTTTTATCCATTAAAGAAAGTTTATTAAATAAAAGATAACTTGTGACTTAATTAATAGCAATATTTTGGGGGTTCTCTAAAATCATAAGACAATTATTTCTCACTGGCAATTATCACTAAAATGTTGTTTAAAAGCTTACTAATGCCCAGCAGTTTTCCTTATTCAAACTGTTTGGTCTCTACCAACTCCTGAGGGAAAAATCTGTCTCTTTAGCTGCTAGGTCCTCCACACAGTATGTTAAAGCTTGTTTCTAACTGTATTCTGTTTCCTGCTGTTTGATGTTGAGCAGGTCGTGCACAGTGGGTCTTCAGAGGTTTTTCACTGAAAACAGCTTTGGATAAAAATGACACCATGAGAGCATTGCAAGTGAAGCAAAACGCCTGACAGCTAAACAATGAGCTGAAACTCATTATGACGCTCTGTAAAGCTGAGAGGAGCTGCACATTCAGGTGATACTTCCTGTAGGTTCATGGCTACGAGTTCTTCCATTTAAATTGTCACATTGTTTTTATATCATTTCATACGTTGTGATACAATTATGTGTAAATGTATCTTTTTTACAAATACATGATATCAATTCTGTAGTGTTCAGAGGGCTGTACAAATCCGGCTACTGAGTGAATTTTCATTTAGTGCACGAAATATTTAACCAAATAATTGTAATTTTTGTCACGGCACATACGGAAGGGATTAAGCATGTAGACAAAAGCTAATCCAGTGTAATTACTGTGAGAGCTCCCAGTCAGATGGTGCTCCAGCAGGAAAATAATGTTCATCTGGTACAATAACAGACCTTTAAATCAAGATGTTATCGCATTGGACAATTCATGATCATTGTTGCTCAAATATACTTTTAACACCGAGGAAATCCTTCCACACAGTCTCAAGATTAAAACTCTGTTCGCACACACAAGCACATCATCTGCAGAGGTTAATGATAAGAAAGCATTTGGAGATTTCTGAGTGCAAGTAAAAGACTCCCAGTGACTGAACATCAGCCAGTTTATTTGTGGACCTGGAAGGAAAAATGTGGTTCAGTTCCACATGAACCTGTTTTGTAGGCTGCTGCAATCAGCAGCTGTACAGATGGTGTACTGGCACACTGTCATTTGAAACTTTTTCGAGAGATGAACGGTGTTTTTCTCTCCCATTAGGCCAACGGACCCACACACTGACCTACATGCATTTGTCTGCATCAGTGTAGAATTTTAATTACTACTTCGAGTTTGTGCATGATTATTTAAGTGAATATTCCTGATTTGTCAGTGTTTCACATAGAAGTAAATTGTGTGTCTTTTAATATTATCACTGTATTTCAAAGGTCTGTTTAATGGGCAGCATTTCAATAAAGCAGCAGTTGCAGAAAGAATTGCCCACCAGTCACCAGTTTATTACATTTAAGATGCTTATCTTCAGTAATTCACAGAGTGAGGCTGATAGTGTTTGGCAGCTGAGCATTAATTACATTTGAGGCGCTTGCTCGCATTATATACTGAAAGTTGATTGAGAATTAATCTTATTTTCTATCTTTAAGTGAACACAAGCAATTTAAAAAACTTCAACTTCCGAAACACAGCAGAAGACAAGTAGGCCTACAATCACACTGCAAAACAGTATCAGATGATGAGATCAGTAAATGAGTCAGATATGACTGTACGTGTTTCAAAATCTGAGAATTGTACTCACCAATAAGCCCTGAATATGTTTTTATAGAACTGTTGACACAAAATAAGTGTCTGCTCTCAAAGGCTTGCGGACCTAATGGCTGTTCCCTTTATGTGCCATGTTCACAATGAAAAGATATTTACTCTCCCCTCAACAATAACGCAGGGCATTAAATTGGGAGGATAATGTCGACTGGACATTTGCTAATGGAATGCCCAGACTTTTCATGTGATATCAAAAAAGCCCGATAAGAAAACGTGTCCTGGCTTCAATGGAAATATTGATGACTGTGAGGTCAAGCACAAAAGCAGACACAAACTTTGGACCATCAGGGCTTCTGGAAGCTTCCACTCATCTTTATGAAACTGAAGCTGAAAAATCCATTCAAATTTTTAAATCAGTTAGGACTGTTTTTGGAACAAATGTACGATGTCTGTTGGTTTTGACTGGGGAAAAAAGCTTTGAGTCAGGAGATACAGTGCTGGTTTAAACTGCAGATATCTACATTTCATAACTTTTGATTGAGTGTCCTGTGATAGCTATAGGCCTATACCTGCATTGTTTTTTAAGGAATTCCTAAATCTCCCAAATCAGGCTGTTGACTACCCTGTAAGTCCATGTAGGCCCAACTCTCAACTCCCTTTGCTCCAACCACATGGTGAAGTCCCAACAAAAGATGTTTGATAAGTATCCCTTGAAACTGTTTTTAAGACACTAAGATTTTAAGATATCTACTGAGCAGGCCATTTACAGTGAAAAAGAAAAAAGTAATATGTGATGGGATGTGATGTTTTCTAAAATACCTCAAACTTTCAATGAACTTTGTACTGCTGTTTCTATCTAAAAGTAGACTTACAATATTCCATAAGTGATTTACAAGTAAAAGTACTATATGTGTCATATAATGCAGGTCTGCTGTGATATGACTGTTGTATGACCTGTAATGGTAAAATATGTATCAACCATGTATTAATCAAATGAAGTATTAATCAAATGAAGTATGTATTAATCAAGAGACTGTTTTTAATGTCTGCCCTTACTATTAACTGTCCACATGTAGAACCATCTGTTTCCTGTGTCTTAACATGTTACCCTTACTATGAACTATCTGGTTCCTGTTTATCAACTTCAGTGTCTTAAAGAAAACTGACCACTAAGGTTAATCTCGAGGCGCCTGACACAGGTCAGTTGAAGGCCAGTATCATATTCGTATGTTCAGACTTCTGCTTTTGTGTATGACTCATCTTGGATGTTACTTTTTGCACGTATAAATGACATGTATGAACATTGTTCGAAGAAGCTTCTTCACAGTACACTGAGATATGTGACTGTGCATCTGCTCTCCTGCTTGCAAGCAATAAACAACAAACAACTTTGATTCTACCAAGACTCTGTTTATTTGATATAGATTGAAAACCTTTAACTCTTCTCCCGATTAACATAGAAATCTTCCACAACAGACCTTTCTATGTCACAGAGTTAAATGCACCATTTCCACACCAGTAATTACAGTAGTGTTACCAACATACGTTTTGATAGGATGACACAGAGATCAGGTACATCTTAAAGTCAACACAGGACGCTTACTGTACATACACTCATACACTTCATCCATCAAAGCCTGGGTGGTCCAGTGTTGTATGGCCATTTCAAAAGGGCAACACTGCGCCTCAGTAGTTTGTTAGCTGAGTGAGTGAAAGAGAGTGAAATAAAAAAAGGAACATAAAGATATATCACACTTTGAGAGAGACTTGAAAGAGTTACCACGAATGAATCTTAAGTAATGACAAAATGCTCAAAGCATACGTCTTTTGATTCACATGATTACGTGTCAAGATACAAGCCTATGCTTTGACAGGTTGGCAGGTGATCAAGCAGCCGAGTATCATTATAGAGTCCTGGTTTTGAAGAAGAAACCCCTTGATGTCAGTGATGTGAGCACCAGGTTTTCTCTCAGTTTGAGTTCTGAGTGTGGTGAAACTGTCAGTGCTTGTAACAAGAAGCAAGACGATTGAGGAAGCTCCTTTCTGTCCTCTACTCCTGTCCAATTTAAGCTCATTTGTTTTGAGAGGTGACAATGAGATTGGGAAGGGCCACAACTCATCAGCACCTATACTAGGGCTGAACCGATTCCTCGCATAGCTTGATTACTATTAATCATTGATGCAAATTGTTTTCAGTGATGAGGTTATCACACTCTTACTATAGCTCACAACATTGACTGGTTGAGACCACATAGAAGAGGAAATTAGATGTATACTTATTTCAACTGACAGATGGGATGGAAAAGTGGCACTGAGAAGGTAAACAAATATCTGAGCAAAATGAGATCAGAGAGATCAAATTTGTGTTCCTGTCCAGAGAGGAAATTAGTGAACAAATCTTTGCCTATGATCACAAGAAATGTATTCCATGAACCTAATCTTGTTTCTTATCATAAGAAGGCATCAGGAGTTATCTCAACATTATAAATGATTATTCTGTGATCTAGAACAAGCTGTCAAACTATATTTATGATAAAAGTACGTTGTAATTACAGGAGGAGTGACAAATAATAACATATTTACTTGCAGTATATCCTTTTTTCCCACTGCTAAAACAATGTGATTTGATATTACATTTTGTTGGTGGAGGGGAACTGTAGTTTGCTTGCTTTGATTTCAGTGGTTAGTTAACAGCCATCCTTCAGTAGCTTTCCTATTGATGTATCACTGATGTCAGAGTAACAGCACTCTCAGTTCTCCAAAGATTTGTACAGAAATTGGTAAAAGACTGCTGTCTGGTTGGTATGAAAATCAAACCACTTACATTACAGGTACAATGCACTTTCATTTATTTTAAATAGAAACTCATTGACGTTTTGACTGACATGGGCAAGTTTAATTTTTGGAATAAGCATTTTTTTGCCATACTCTAAGGATGGCAATGGCGGTCAGTCAACTTTGGTCCAGACTGAAATGTTTGAACAGCTATTAGATGGATTGTCATAACATTCTGTACGGTTGGTGCCCAGAGAAGAAATGATAATGAATTTTCCTTTTGTGCCACTATTAGGTCCATATTTGTGGTTCCAAGTTAAAGGACTCAACAACCTTTTGGATGCATTACCTTTTAGTAAACATTTCACAGGATACATTTTAACAGCTCAAAATGTTTCCATTTACTTTGGTCTATGAGCAAGCAAACTAAGGGTATACCCATCGTCCTTAACTCTAACCCTGAGTACTAAACTACAAACACTTGTTTGGTCACAATTGTGATTACTCGGCTAAAATAATTCTTTAAGTTTCACAGAGAAATACCGTTGCTATAACCAAAAACATATTGATTGTTTGATCCTAATAAAAGCATACAGCTTTAACTAAATCTTTTTGTTGGCCCAAAACAAGATTTGGTTTGTGGCCCCCTCTCTCTCTTTTCTTGCGCAAGCAATTTTCTGTTAGTAGATTGACATTGCCTCATTGAGATTGCCTCTTAAATTACTTGTAATATATCTTTTAGGCCCTTTTTCACAGCCACCATTTTGACAAGTCATTGCAGGATAAACAAAGATGTAATTGAGAACATAAATTGGGCTGGGCCCAGTTGGATTACTTGTGATTAAGTTGGCCTGGGAAAAATAGCGCTGGGCTGGTCAATGGAATTTGGGCTGCCAACATTTTGTCACGGGGTGGGGTGGCGGACCTAAATGCAGACACAACCAGGGAATACTGAGTGAACAAAAAGGTTTTAACTCAAGGAGGAAAGAAGGGGAAATGTGGTGGAGCAGCAGGATGGAAAATCGGGCAGGATGATCCAAACTGCAGGCACATAAAGACAGTTGGATGAACTCAGAATATAATTATACTGAGCGGTCAAGGACAACCAAGATACCACGGAGGTTGTAACAACGATCTGGCAAAGAGTGGATGTAGAACTGGGGTATATATACTGTTGAGTGATGAGTTGATGGAGGGCAGCAGGGTTGACTGGGCAGGTGAGATGAATGAATCGCAATCAGGAGGAAGCCGGGAGGAGACCAGGTCGGAGCCACGCCCATACCACACACACACACACACACACACACACACACACACACACAGAGGGAATGCAGGGGAGAACTGTGACACATTTGGTGGTTTTGAAAATATGGTGAAAGCAATATTACCAAACAAGCTGTCATTTTATGGTCAAAAACACTGGTACAAATTTCATTAAGCTTCATTGTGTCCACTCATTCATATTATTGACTCATTTAATTTAAGAAATATTTGACTGACATGAGTTGTATTCAAACGTTGTGAGGGATAACGGAGGATAAACTTACCTGAACGTCACCATCATTGACACTGACCTGGAAATGTATGTATTTGATTGTCTGTCTGCACTCTATGTGGGTTGTGATAGCCTATTTATCTAACATTTTATCTGACCATTTGATGCAGATATGAAGCTTTGTGTGCTAATTATGTGTTTTTTTATTATTATTATTATTATTACCTTTATTTAACCAGGAAAAATCAGTTGAGAACCAATTCTCATTTTCAATGATGACCTGGCCAAGAGGCAGCAGCACAGTCCACACAAATGACACAAATAGCAGACACAATACAGTATGACAAACATAAAAAAAAATAAAATGGCTAAAAACAACATGCACATGTAATGGTTTTTACGATTTTTTATGGGTTTCTGGCAAGGTTATGATTTGGGCTGGTTTTATTAATTTGGGCGTGTTTTAAATTGTGATTGGGCTGGAAACTGGCAATATGATTTGGCAACACTACTTGCCGGGTGACACTTAAGCCCTAGCCCTGGGAAAAAAAACATCTAAAACAACATACTCAAAATTAATCAGGAATAATTTCTCAACATGAGTCTTATATGCATATTTCTGATCTCTTTTGAAAGGTAAGAAGGGAGTTTTACTTCAAAACACTATTCATATAACCATATTACAAATAACATAATCCCCCCCCCAAAACATTGAAATGGTACTAAACACAAAGAATATTGATCAATATTCATATACTGAAGTGTTTAATGCTATACAGGCAGATGTAGAATGTGTCGTGGCAACTTAAAACAAGTTGCTGTCCACAGTGCACAAATAAAACATTTGTCTATCGATTCTCCCAAAGATCTTAAATGCGTGAAAGCACGCCGTCTCTCCCAGTGAAAGAGCACCCTACAATGAGCTACGTACAGCCTTAAGCGGACTTTATAGCGATTAGCGCAAGTAACAAGCGGCAGAAAAGGACGTAATCACGGCCGGCGCATGGTGTGCATATAGGCTCCACAAGTGATCACTGCACGTGATCCTGCACCTCGGTGCCTTTTTTTTTAGGTTTGAGACGGCTCAGCTGAATGCCTTTTCCCCCAGGTAAACTATGCCACGGACAGAGAGGAAACATTGCATCACTATGTATTGTGTTTGTCTTGGCATACTAAGTGGATCCACACAGGCTCACTGAGATGCTCAAAGCAGCTGTTCATCTGTTATAACGATGGAAAACTATTTTCGAAAACAGGATAGCACATTGACTCTGTGCAAGTATCTTGCATGTCTTTAAGTGCACTCCACAGTGTTCTGGGCAACAGAGGATATCATTATAACAGGTTTTGGTCTTTGCCTTGACCTGTCGAATGTGCATTGTAATTTTAATTAGGTTAGGGGAAAATCATAGTTATGGCAAATAAACATATGGTTAAGGTATTTTAGGCAGCAAAAATATGTTTAATATTAAGGCAGACTTGCTACAGAACATGAGTTAGTCGTCAGCTGTGCCAAACACCCATCCATCATCCCAAATTCCACACCATTAAGCCTAATTCATGCTTGCCACATCCGTGCAACAACAATGGTATGAGTGGGTCAGTGTGACATGAAGTTCATCATCCGCCCATGCAGACATCAACCATGTTTGGTCATACTATTATTCAGTCAAATACGACAATGAAAAGGTGAACCTCCTCTTGCTTTCCTTGAAGTATGCATTTTGTTTTCTAGTGTGTGAAATTCAACTGAGTATGCAGACCCCCGACTGGATGAACAACCCTTCACTTTCCACTTTGCTGCATCGAGGGGACACAATTTCCTGCACTGGCACTAAACGTTACCATTCGACGTCTGTCAAATATTAATACTGGGCTGATCTTTCTACATGATTCACTGTTTTGTTTTTTTTTGCTGCCCAGAGGGCTTGACTGCTGTATAATAAGAGCAGCAATGTTGTCTAGCAGCATGCTCATTAGCATGAGTGGCTCATTAGCGTGACAACCCCCTCCTTCTACCGCCGCAGTGGTGAGAGGTGGCATATTGCTGCCTGACTGAGTTGCCTTTCCTGTACTGTGCAAGGTCAATCAGTACGTATGTTTTCAAATATATTGTGTTGGTGTCACAGCAGCGAGTAAAGGTGTCTGGCTCTCAGCCCCACTTTAAACTTGTAGAGCTTGTTAGAGGGTGAAGTCTGTGCGAAACAGCTTGATATGGAGCCCTCTCACCTTGTCAGTCAAGAAATTGTAGACTTGGCGCAAGCAGAGTAAGATTGTATGTAGGGAAAACAGACTTCACCAAGGAGAGTAGTGTACCCTATAGAGGCTGTTTAATACTCAGGTAATCAGACTGAATTGCTATTACTTATATCTTCATTCATTCATTCTGTTAATATTAGCGTAGGGAGGGGGTATCTGTTACGTCACTTTGTATTGGAAACAGCAGTTAACATACATTTTGTTTTAGGACAATATAAGAAAACTGTTTTTGCAGCTCAGTTTTAAAGCTAGCTAACTAGCTATGCAGGTAGATGACGCTGACATTCTTAATCTGGCCCACAACAGAGATGTTGGTGGCATTTCAGAGGTCTGGAATAATTCCATAAGCTGTTTAAGGGCTCCAGCTAAAAGAGCCAGGGTTACAGCACATAACTCTTGTCTCTTCATGTTCCTTTGGGTAGATCCCAACAAGTAGCTCCTTTTGACCTGTGGCTAATTAAAAATAGTGCTATGATGACTAGTATCTTTAACATTTGTAATTCAATGACAGTGTTGTTTCAGTTGAGGCTCCACTGTGTACATTGTCTGTATTTGTGTCAAACATTGAGAGAGATAATCTTGGACTGTGAGTCATTTATTGTCACTGTAACACACTGACTCACTTGACACTGCGCGGTGTGAAGTGATAAAGGGGCATGGGAGTTAACACAGTGCCTGAGCTTTCACTCCATTGAAATAATGAAGTTTAAAACCCAGAGCAAATCCGTTCATTTGTTGCGTTACTGATGATAATAGTCTTTTTGATGAACATAGACAACTGTTAAGGAAGGTTTCTCATGATATCGCAGCTATCAATGAAGGGAAACGTTGTGTATACACCACTTTCCATTTAGCCAAGTCGACTGTAATGAACCAGAGAAAGAAAGGCTCTCATCACATGACTCCAGCACTCTTAGTAGCTTATTTGCATTTTAAAGATTCAACAATTTAATTCATTCACAATCTGGCACCTACCCACAGGTTAGTTAGGAGGTGTGGATACGTTTTTTTGTCCTTAGTAGTAACCGCCATGAAGGTGTTCTTCTGATTCACAGCTTTGTTCTCATTAACGTTGATCCTTCTCTTCATTCACTTAGTAGCTTGCTTGACCACCGTTGCGCTCTCTTGCTTGCTCGTTGAGCCCGAGAGGAGGGGCGGATTTTCATTGCTGTTTTTACAAACTGCAACCGACGACGTGACTACATATCATACCTTTAACACACACACAGCCAAACTACAAGACACACTTGCTGTCTCAATATTTACCTGAGGCTGTCTATACTCAAGCTCACTTGTGGTAAACTAGCACCACTGAGACTGAAGGAGAAAGCAGATGCTTCAGGGGCACAGCAGCCTTCTAATGGAACTGCCAGTTGAAGGGTCCTTTAGCCAAATGATTGTTTTATTAAGTGCAAATGTCAACAAAGGTCTTGAAGCTCCAGCCACCACAGCAAACTTGAAATTCAAACTATCAAGAATATCCGCAAGCCCCGCTGCCAGGTGACAGGGTTCTAATGATCAACTCTCAGGTCAAGTCTGCAAAATAAGATCAGAAGATGAATATACCACACAAACAGCAAAGTGCCCCAAGACACAAGGTGTGGGAGGCTGGGATGCAACAGGTCAATGTTACTTTCCAACAAGACCTGTGCTAGTAAAAGATTTATCGTGTTGCAGAAAATAAGACACTGACTATGTTATACATGGTAGCATCCTGGATATCATCAGAATGCAGACAGAGGGGGAAAACAATTATGACAAATTGCATAATGATGATTTACGCACCAAAATGAAGTTAGAAATCTGACACCGGTAATCAGGATGATGAACTGATTATTGGTATTATTGGATCACATGGAGAAATATAGCACAGAGCGGTGAATGCAGCAGGCAGAGAGAAACCAAAGTGGGTTAATCCCCCACTGCTGAGGTAACTCAGTCGGTGCAGGAATGACAGAGTGGCAGGGATGTTGAGGAGTCTATTCATGCTGTGCACATGTTAAAATCATGCATGCAGGGAGAATAGACCTTTTTTTTTGGTGTGTTGCAGCTAAACATCGTATCCTGAAACACAGCACCAAATGACCCATTGATCACTGCAGCTAAGCACGAGGATATTATAGATCCTCAAGCATGCCGTAAACACCGTCACAGCCATAGTCTCACATGCCGGGACTGGGGCCAAAGAAGACTTTTTGGTGTGCCATGGGTTAGAAAAAGACACTACTGCTCATGGGTTATGGTCACCCAAGTAGAAAATATTTTTTTTCTGTTCTGTCGTTTGTCTTTAGTCATATGCACTCCGTGAGGAGCTTTCTATGCACTGACTGATCTGCCACAACTGGATAGTTTAATATCAATGAGTAAACTTGAATGATATCAAAACAGATGATGGCTGTGTGGGTTGAGGAATCACAAAGACAAATTGTCTGTTTCTTCAGCTCCAGTGGCCTACTTTCCGGTCTGATGGACACACTTCATTAAGGGTATCTGAAAGGTGGAATTAGGCCAGCAAAGATACCGGACAGAACCAGTCACTGTTTCATCACATCAAAGGATGTTTGATAAGAACCTATTAAGTGAACGCCCATGCAACCTTGGTTAAAAATAAATCTGTTATGGGTTTTGATTTTCATATTTCATTATACATACACACCTCCCCTAAAACCTGGGAGGTGTAACATGAAATAATCCGCCCTCTCCTGTAACCAGGGGAGGCCTTGGTGATTATTTTAAAAGGTCTGAAGGAATAGTTTACTGAAAAATAAGCATTACAAATTCTGAATGCGAGTTAATATATAAAAAAAGTTTTATTCAAAACATTTCACAACATTTACACAGCGCCTCTCTCTGCGGCCCACTTCTTACTTTGCATAATGGGAAGTTGATTTATCAACATTTCCTGAGAGGATATCTAAGAGGTTGGACAAACAGTCATTTATCCCACAGCATTACTCTATACAGTGCATCTAATTAAACATAAAGTATTTATGTTTTTGCCGCTTTGAGGTCTCATAATTACTCTCCCACCAGCGAATCTTTCTGTAAATTATCCACTAACGTTGCTGAGAGTATGACTCCTCGAGAGTAACATGCTGGAACAGAGCTATAAGAGACAAGACTTTATTACACACACATTATTATTCCCCTCACTTCCCTGCCTGCTTCCCGGTTGAACACATGTAATATGTGGCACTAGCTCACTGGATATGATCAGGAATTAAACTAAGATTTCCCCACCTCTCTTCAACAATGCCATGTAGATACATGGACACCCCTTTGCCATTGCATGACACACATACCTGTGTATCTGTGTCTATACGAGAGGTTGGGGAGTTAGCTCGACCAGCAGCGGACTTTGAAATCTGGAGTACACCCTACTGTGGAGCAAACTGTAACTGCTATCCAAAGCCACGCTTGTCTGCCTGTGTTCAGATCACCTCCTTCGCTGGCTCCAGCCATCTGGTGGGAAGCAGCTTTGGTTCCTTTCAGATTTGGAGAGGCTCCAAAAAATTGTCCCCTTGAGCTTTCCTGCGCTCTATGCATTCTCTCTCTCTCTCTCTCTTGTTGTCTATATCGGGAAGTTAACCAAGACATCAGCATTAGGGTTTTAATCCTGCAAAATATGTCTCATCAGACCCCCCCTCTTATTATGAAGCTGCTTTGAGACGACGACAAAGATGAAATCTGACCAAGATGATGTTGCTGTTTAAATCTGTATTGATAATAGCAGGCAGTGGGTAAGAGGAATATTTATTTAGGTCATTATAGTTGACAGTTTACAAATGTATTTGTTCATGGTGTGCTTTTTTGTCATTTATTCGGGAAGGTGGTCCTCTGAATTTAAGGCTGAGAACCCCTGTGCTATAATAAATATGTTTATAATAACAATAGGTCAAATGACGATGTGTAATGTGAAACTTGTCTTTCGTAGTTCAGTACCCAGAGAATTATCATCAACTTTGCAGTTCCACTTCTATTGAGAGTTTCAGCTTTTGGAGTTGGTGGAGAGCAAAACAGAGCTACAAGAGAGTGAATATTGGATTTACATTTGTCAGGTGAACACAAACAAGACTCCAAATAAATGCCACTGTTTCCATATCTGCTGGATGTGTAAATAAGCCACTGCTTGCTAACACATTGGCCATATCTCTACTGTACTCCACGAGGTGATGATATTTCAGTGTTGTGTTTATGGCATGTTTTCATCAATCCCGAATGGCCCAACAAATCTGTTAATGCAGATTTAAGTTTTAAGCAAGTACATCAATATTTTAGTCAAGCCCCCTTCAGCCACATTATTATCCCTTTTGTAACTGTTGATTGACCACAACAATCTAGGGTTTCTGCCATGTATGATAGTTTTACACTGTATATTAACTTTTAAAGACAACATGAGAGACATAAAAAATTACGATTGTAAACAAATATTCCTAAATATTCCATTCATACAAAACATACAAAATACAAAAATGCATTTAAACAAAAGATTTGATCACTGATTTCATTTCATTGACTACGGTCATTAAATAAATATGTACAACAACAAATACTTCTAGTTTAAATTTCAACCTTGTTTCTCCACAATTTGTGTCGTTTGTTCGGCTAGAAGGAACTCTCCATCTTGGCGACATCTTGGACTTTTCCATTCATGTCAGGCTTACTGGACAGAACCAGCTCCATTTCATGGCCGGGGGAGGGGACAGGGATTTTGTTGATCTTGGCAAAGCTCTGACTGATGTCCATGAATGTTTTATTTTTGGTCTCAGGGAGGACGACGTAGAGGTAGATAGATCCCAAGACGCAGAACACCACAAACACCAAGAAGGCGAAAGACTGCAACTTCTCCTACACAAACAGAAAACACAGAAGTAGGAATTAGACAGATTCGATTCATCTATGTCTAGATACAGCGTACATTTTCCGAAAGAACTCTGTAAAAGAAATGAAAATGTCAATATCAAGCACCAAGAATTACCATAACTTCAAGAGTAAAATGAACTGACAGTTTAATTTCACTAATTTAGATTGTCCTATTTTAGCATTATAAGCATTTGATGATTACTGCTCTCCCCCAAATCCTGCCATTTTTCACCCATCCTAAACTCTTGCCAACTCCAGAGAGATGTTTGTCTGTGACATCTGTTTTGTCATCTGTGTGTGTCATGCTGGGAACGGTATAACATCCCCACGATTTTCCACTTAAAAGGTCCTACAGGCCTGTGTACGAGGGTACGTGCAAGACATGTCCGCTTCAGACTTTTGAACAATGTAAGTCTGAACGCTAACCTTGTCCAGTGTGTTATGCCAATAATAGAGATTTGTGACAGATTTAAAAATACATACTGACTGATTACCCAGAGGGGGATTTAGAGTTTGAGAGAAGGTCTGTTTGTGTGTGTGTGACATGGGGGGGGGGGGGGGGGGGGGGGGGGGAGAGAGAGAGAGAGAGAGAGAGAGAGAGAGAGATATGAAGAGGAAGAGATTTTGAATGAGCGGACTTGACTGACCCCCACCAGTGTGTCTCTGAGCTATAATACCTTGCTCATGAGAGGACTGAACTCAAATGCGGCGCTATGTAACTGGTATTAGAAATGCAGTGTCCAAACAACCATGACCTCAATGAAAAACTACTTACTGCTTTGATTTCAACTGTTACATCATCACTGCTGTTAGTCTCTGACACCGTTTCCTCTGTTGAGTGTATTTTATAACCGCACAACAGAAAAACAGAGCATCGTGAAAAGCCCTGACCCAGTTTCCATGTCGCCTCTGTGACGTAACGCTCATCTGCAAAGTTAGCAAATTCCTCAGAAAACACTGCCTTCCTCTCCCAGTTGTCATATTAGACGAGTCATGCTACAAACAGGACATTTCTGTGTCCACTCCGTCTTTCATTAATCAAATTTTAGCAAGCCCCGTGGATTGAGGAGAATGAGACAGCCCCATCTTTGATGCAGGGATAAGCCTTTGATCTGCTATAGTGGCTCAGCTGGGTTCAGCTTGGTTCACACAAACAATTAGGCATGCACATAAGGACTCATGAAGACTGAGTGGCTGCAGTCGTGAATTATATTTTCATGTCCCATGTTCAAACACATGTTGCACCCAGATTTACATAAAGAATAGAGGTGGCACTTGCAGCTCCTGTGGGGAGGGGATAAGACAGAACAGTATAAAACTGGGTGAAATAGAACAGTACCAAACAGGACCGGACAAACTAGGACAGGCAATTGCAGGATTGGACGGGTTTGGATGGGTTTGGATGGGATAGAACAGAACGCAAGTCAGGTTGGGATAGGCCAGAGTGGGACAAGACAGGGCAGAATAGTGCAGGACAGGATGGGACACATATGATGGAAAAGAATAGTGCAAGACAGGGCAGGAAGGGACACTCTCGGAGAAAATAGACAAGCCGGATAGGAGGGGCTACAGCAGGACACTAAAAGATGGGACTGGACAGGACTAGTTGAGGCAGGGTAGGATAGAACAGTGTAGGACAGGACAGCCTAAGATAGAACATTACAAGACTGAAAAGAACAGAACAGGACCAGATGGAGTACGACAAAACAATGCAAAAAAGAACAGAATGGGATAGGGCAGGACGGGGTTAAAGGAGAAGAGAATGTTCAAACACCCACTGTAGGTATAAATCTGATGAAGACACTACAAATGTCATGGCCCAGAAACTATCCATTGCTGGAAGATATACTGTCACGGTCACTGGTTTCTGGGGCAATAGTGAGTCATCATTGGTGGTAGGGGTGTAAACTGTGTGCTGTGGTGGTGGGTTATTTGCATTTGTGTGGGCTTTTATTGATTGTGTTGAATCTTCCCAGTGGGAGGCACACTCAAAGTCAGTGTCTGCGGTGCTTAAGAGACTAAGCTGTACATAAGATTACACTGCAAATGTCCACCGAGGGCTGTTTGACATTTTATAGATTACCATATGTCAATGCTGTCAAATGGGAACACTCCAATGGAAAGACATACAATCATTTCAGTTATGGATCATATGTAGCTACGATAACCTTAGCTCATTAGCAACGCATACAAATAGCATAAAAACTCAGTATACTAATGAATGTGATTGGGTTGATGGCTCATTTGTCTTTATAGATGTCATCAACAAACACCTGTTGTTATTGCTCCATTTTATATTTCATAGTTTCAATAAATCACCTGTATGCCAACTGCATTTAGTCCAATGTTTGAAAGTAACTGGAGAAGCTCATTAAATGCAAACAACTGACTAAATCACTGACAATGACCCTCCACACTGATCAATACATTACAACGAATAATTCCAAAAAGATTTATCATATAGCATTGATGTTCTGTAAAAAAAACATGCATCTTTAATACCCGACAGCCCAGTTTACAGTTTACCATTTACCATCGAAAAAATACACATCACGAAACGAATATAATATCGCATACCAAAGGAAACTTCAGAACCTGGGCTACAATAATATTCAAGCCGTTTGTACATGCTCCAAGCACAACTCTAAACAACCAACTATAAGAATGACCAAAATATCAGTCATTTTTTGCACATGTTAAAAGCTACCGAGAGAAAGCTACATGCTAACAAAGGAAACCGAGATGCCAGAAAGCAAGCCAAACTGCTGTATTTGGATGTATTGAACGCCATTAGTGATAAAACAAGTGAAATATATAGTTATATAGTATAGAAAATTAAAATGGAACAGATGGTTCCAAAATGACCATTTTGGTGACCTCGCCTGACCTCTCTGTACTAAAACCTGTTCACATATTGTGCTATGATTTGGGAGAGGTTTAAACTTTCAGCTGCATCATTCAAAAGAGATAATCATCCTGAAAGTGCTTTTCTTTTCAGGCGAACCTGAAACATTTCAATTTGTGCTGTGTGCCATCTTCATTTACTCTTAACCAGTAACATATATACTGATATTTACACATCTGAACAAATCTCACAAGTGTTCCCTTTATTATAACATCAAAATTATTCAAATACACCTTGTGGTTGCAGAGATATACTCTTTTTAGTATGGGTATGCAATTTTCGAGCAGAGGCCTACAAAATAGGGTGAGGGTTCATCAACTATTTTCATGAATTTTGAAAAGTTCAAATCCTTATTTGAAATAAAAAATATAATCAGAGATTCTTTACGTCACAGGAAATCACGCTATGCTCTAAAATGTTGGTTTGTGATTTCACAGCAATACATTATTGAAAAACATCGAGGCAAGCTCATTCTTGATTTTGAGAACATAACAATCTCACCACAGGATCCATTTAGAATCTGTTCTGGAGATTGGTTCGTCAATCGATGTAATTTCCATTTCTACCTCAAGGGACGACCCCTTGAGGGGTTACAGTTTATGGATTCAGAGAAGGTTGTCTTTGTCATGGAAATAATTAAAGCTAAAACAATCCCACATGCATATCCCAGTGACGTGGTTTTTAGCAGTCCTACGTGATAGTAATTTAGATGCCTCTCTGTAATGCATCAATTTTCGTGATGGACCGCTGCCTGGATTATAAAGTGGAGTGAAGGCTAATGGCCCTTGCACTTGATAGTCACAGTTCCCATCTTTCTTTTTATTAATCTGTTAATTTACATTCATTTGTGTGTGAAAGGTGCCATCAGTTCTGTCTTAAAGTTTGATCATCGACTGGGCACAACAGTCCTCTGTTTCTATTATTTCCAGTCTATTTCTTCCTAATGTAGATTTGTGCTCCTAGAATAAAACACAGATCCACAAGAAAACCAAGTAAAGGACAGTCTAAGAGATCTATCTGGAAATATGAAGCTACCAGTGTGGCAAACTGCAATGGGCAGCAGACAGTGTGTCAACTGTAAACCAATTGATGGTGCTTGGTATTCACCAGAGTGCACGAATTATCATGATTTCCTCATGGGTAAAATGTAAGAGATTACTGTTCAAAGAATCTGTGTTAGCAGCTATTCATTATTTGACTAATTAAAGTTGTTTATTTGTATATTTTTATTTGCCACAACGAATAAGCAATTTAAAAGTTTCTAAACCAGCCCCTGCAGAACTCAGAGTTACACTTCAGTGGTGGATTGTAATGGTGGGAGAGGGATGTGACAATGCAGCGGTGAAATGTCTGAACTGGGGTCAGAGTTGGTTTCAGGTGCCAGTGAGTGGCCCCGGCAAAACCCCAATCAACAAAGACAACTGAAATATTTGTGGCATTGGATGGCCCTCTGTCTCTTTCTCTCTTTTACACTTGCCTTGGTCAGCCTTATCCCCCACATTCTTTCCGTTGCCTCTCCAAAGCCATTTATATATATATATATATATATATATATATATATATATATTTATATGTACCTTCCTGACAGCACAGCAAACACCATCTGATCATTAAAACCAATACACACTTCTTAGAAAGTGTGTCACTGACATATTGAAACCTGTGGAGTTCAACACATTACTGTAATTGTTTCTAAATTACATCCATAAAATGGTTCTTATCGTGGCAGATATCTCCTTCCTGGTTTTAGTGTTATAGTAACTATGAGGAACTTTTAACTGGTTATGAAACAGTCTAAATGTAATACTGATGCCTCTTTATGACCTGCATAAGTAAACAAGACCATTAGCGAGAAGATTGGCTATTTCTATATAGTTATTCTTAATGCTTGTCATCGGTGTCAAAGGGTCAGCTGGCTGAAAGGACAAAATTAGGTTTGACTGCAGGGGCCGTAGAGAAAACATTCAACGGAAGGTCAACATCAGTACAATGTCCAGCATGCCGCAAGCAAAGATTCACTTTAATCCCAAACTTTTGTGCTGACTTTTGTCTAACTAACTTTTTCTGTTTCTCTCGATGGACATGTCCTTCAACTTACAGTAAGAGTAACAATGCCTGTGTGTGCGTGCATGTGTGTGTGTTTGGCTGGAAAAATGCATTTTAATAGTTTTTAAAAACAGTGGGCAGAACATAGAGTGGTGCAGGAATGAGTACTAAAACCCGGGAATGAGTTGGCATTTTTGTACTTCAGGTTCCTTCATCTCAAAGTAAATGAGTTTTTGGTTAGATGCCTGAAATAAGGTATTCGGTTAACACAAGCGTAAGAGATTTTAACGCTTTGTTGTACGATATAAAATACTTCAGTAGATACCCCTCTGGTGAATTTTAAAGCTTTTAAGTGTCTTTAAAAAGGCGGTTGCCAACAAGTAGTTAAATGAGACTATAAAAAAAAATGTAGCCAGTAGAGTACAAGATTGAACTTGTAATTGTGGTCCTGCTACCCAACCTCCCTCAACCTTGTGGAAGCCCTTCCCTCAACTCAATGACACCTTTTAGTGATTTGTTCACCATGACCACGTCGTAATCTTAATCTGTATCTGTAGTTCGAGAAGGTGCAACAAACATCATTCATGGTGGTTTAGCATCTCTATATGACATACAGCAGCTGCAGCAGTAAAAGTATGCCATTTAATAGCATGCGCTAAAATATAGAGTCAGCTGTAACGGAGACAGGTGTACAGTAATTATAATTGCCTGTATAGTTCCCTCACATTAGCTTTATTGTTGGATACTGCATAGTGATTTGTTAATGAATTTAATGAGCCTCTGCTCCTGTTTTCAGAACTTAACAAGGATACGTCCTGTGCTAATGTTGTTCTCAGCAGAGTGGAACCAAAACTGAATCCTGCTTGCAAAAGTCCTGATAAATGCCTGGGGCTAAATGCCTGCACCCAGCTGCATTGACTAGAGGTCAGACTCATTCCTGACTTACACAGCCATACGTGCACACTATCTTTAGGCAAAGAGGAGTGTTAAAAATTCAATAAAGATCGAGGATGCAGATAAAGCAGACAAAACGGCAATAGCCGCTGGGTTAAAAAAATTCCCAGCAGTAAGAATGGTTTAAGAGAAGATACAGGCACAGGCACACACATTGATACATACATATTAGGCTTAATATAACATCACAGTCTATCTATAATCCTGTGTGATTAACATAAGCAGGTGAGTGCACCAACGCACCCACGAGTATCTGACAATATTCACGTATTATAGATTCTATAATGTCTGGTGCCTCAGTACTAAATATGTTGCAAATCACATGCAATCACTCAAAGGGTATTACTAAGCAGAGGCATATGCATGTATAGATTCGCCAGTATTAACTGTCTTTCCTCTCAGAGCTTTGAAGCATGAATGTGTTCCTGCATTCAGTTGAAGTCAGCCAATGTTTTGAGAGGTACATTCAAGGAGAAGTTGCTTTTCAAAAAAGCAATCTACTGTTTCCAAGGTTGGACTTATAATCAGGTATGTAATACATTATTTGTGTACCTTACTGTATATTCATTCAATCATAAATTGAATTGAATTTAAACAAACAAGCCTCAGGGTCTTCATGAGAAGGCCAGAATGAGGCCAGTGCTTGTATGAGTTGAGAAAACTGTCGGTTTAAGAGGGAATGGACTTCAGCATACATGCTCACTAAGATTGAAATGTCATATGCCATTAGAGTCTAATGAGGGACAAGTGGGACATTATGACCAAGGGCAAAGTTCTGCCTCTCTAAAAAGCTGAGCTGTGTTATTGGCATAGAGGGAAATTACAAGGCAGACAATATGACTTCTCTTTTAATATGAAATATAAAATTGAATACATTATTATAAAGATTTATAATCTGCCGTGTTTAATAATGTTTCTCTAAGACTTTTTTTGATGGTTTCTAGATAATAGCATATTGTATTTAGTTCAGGATTTTTTTTTAATTAATGGATTGTGTGTTTTTATCACTGCGTAAATTAATGGATATTAACAATGGATGCACCTATAGCTTAACTATTTGGATATGGAATTGGTCGTTCACAGTAATGAACCCACCCTGAATTATCACCTGTCTCTGCAGTTCCCCTCAGCTCTATAAAGCGTTTAAGCATTATTCAGGTCAATGGTTTGGTTTTGCAGCTTTACTGTTGTGATTCACTCTCATCAGCATCATCTTAGGTTGTAGCAGGAAGCTCTTACCAGCAACATAAAAACACTCTACTTCACCTGCCCAGACCGAAAGTCAGACAGACAAAGTAAGCAACCAGCTGGTGAACATAGTGGAGCATTTAGAAACTAAAGAGTCAGATATTTCCCTCAGGAGCAAAAACAGAGCTAAAAGAAGAGCTGAACTTTAACTTGAAGTCATCCAAACGTAATTCCAAATAAATGTTAATATTCGCTAAAAAGTCTGTTAGCCTATATCGACTTAAGAGGTGATATTAGATCAGTTTTCACAGCTTATTTCCTCCGAGTGGCCAACAAAATCTGTTAATGCAGGTTGCACCCTGAGAACAGAAACTATAGCAACAACCTAAGCCAGAGGTTCTCAATTATTTTCAGCCAAGGACCCCACAGAAGATAGAGATTATATACCTAGTGCACTTGAAAACATACACACACAGGCACAAACAAGACAATCTTTCACTCTTAGTGCATACAGTACACATGTATATCATTCATCATTCAAATTTAAATGAATGAATCTTCTCATGGACCAGACAGCTCAAACACCAAACTATTTATACTACTACACTACTACTATGTTAGAGAGAGAGACTGAAAAAGTCAAAGAGACATGTCGAAACATTTAAAAGAGGTCAAACAGCAGATGAAGTCCACTCAGTGAATCACTTAGCTACAGACCTTGGGGAAAAAACACAAGTGTGCTGCAGAAAAACAGAAAGAAGAAGGATGCATCACTGAGAGGAAAGGAGCACAGGGCAGTAAAATAAAGAAACAGACTTTTTTAGATGTGACCTCACATTGATTTTTCCTCCCTGCAATTCAAACAACCTCTATACTTGTCTATCTATGGTATACTCTATAAACAGTAAGAGCTGATGTTTACTATAATGTATCAATACAAATATAGTGTATAGAAGCGATGATTCATCGGATTGTTTTTACAGGAATGTGACCCGTATTCATCACCTATATTGGTCGAGATGAATGTAAAGATTTGACAAGCAGAGATGATACAGATCCGTAAAATATAATCAAGGAAGCATCAAAGTACATCGCAGCCAGTTGAATCCAACCAGTTAGGATAAAACGTGGACTAATTTAGGGCAGCTGAGGAAACATTAAAGACTGCTACAAATCCCAATCTTCACACTCGCAGACTTTAGGACGTGTTCCTGCATTGCCTGAGGGTTTAGGGCTGCTCCAATGTCAAATTGTTGAGTGCTTGAGGGCTGTCTTGCAGACATTCCGTTTCAAGTTTCAATTAGCTTTAATTAGCTTTAATTACCTACAATTCATTGTGACACCCGCAGGCTCGGTCTGGCATAATAAATTTACAAAGAAACATTCATATTCAGGATTTAAGATAAAAACACAAAAAAAAACATAAAATCAGAGGATATTGAGTCTGTTTTGACCATAATGATTATTTGACAATTACCTCTCGTCTCGTAAGACAAGAGCCTGCAATTCGTTCAAATCAGGCAGTAAACAATGCAAAATAAAAACCCCACAATTGTACATAAAATGATTTGGCGTTATCAAACATGATATTTAGTACCATTTCAAACTTTTGCAACTCCCTCCTCCTTTTCTTCTTCTCCAACCTAATAAAAACCCTCAGAAACGAGCAAATGCACATAATCGGGCTCATTATCTTGTCTTCAGATTCTCACTGCATATCAGATAAATCCGCCGAGCTGTTTGTTGATAGTAATACCTTCACTTCCATAAAGTCCCTTCTTCGTCTATCCTTTTCCAGAGCTTGTCTAATTAATTTACGGTTGCTCACATAAAAGAGCGATTGTTTTTGTTTCTCCCGTGAAGCAGCACTTTAACAAGTCTTGGGAATAATGGGAGTATCAACAGAGTAAATCTGCTGATTTTGATTTTCATCAGTGAAAACACGGTGCATTAACCGTAAACATGCTCACAGCTCGGAACATGCTTGTTATAATCGAAAATGAAGAGACAAATAAGGATAAAACATGAATAAGCGGCCGATTGTGTAATTTGCATTTGTGTAATGGAGTTTCAATCTGACCGTCACACATTTTGATTCAATAATCATACATATACATTCCCAGAGGGGATAAACTCAAAAAATAATGATTCCCAACAACAGATAACCTCACCCAGGCCTTGTTGAAGGAGGTATCAATTCAGGACGTTTGACACCTCAGATTACCTGGGGTACTTAATCCCTTTGGGGTTGTCTGTCGGGATAGTCAGGTTGGCTTGTGAGGGCAGCTGTCCCTATCGCCTAAAGACACTGAATTAAATTCAACAAGGCAGAAGTTTCCTGCCTTTTTTAGCGCATTTCTTTTACAATATTTTAACTCTACTAACTGATGCGACTACAAGGAGGCAATGAATAAACTAAAACACGCTTTGGATTCAGTAGTCAGCTGTCTTTTTGCCAGAATGTTATATTGTGTTTTGTCATATCAGTCATTTGCAAAAAGGCAGGAGAGGCCTGGGGAGCATTAACAGGATAAGAAGACAGCACCAAGAGCCCAGGACGTTTACCTTGAGGCGGGTTTAAGTCCTGTAGACCAAGTGGAAAAAATGCATATTACATCAGACACGTCTCACTATCAGTTACGGAAATTGTTTCACGAAAAGGTACAGGCCAGCTCACTGTAAGCCAACTTTTTTACTCATATATTACTCATATATAGGCCTATAAACAAACTGAAGCTTATGCCAACATATAAAATAAAAGACATGGCTTTGTGACCGTCTGCCTGTTAATATCCTCTCATGCATTTCAGCACCTGGGACAGCGCCAAATTGTTTTGTTAATATATAAAACATATATAAAACCAAAAAAAACAATGCATTCGAATACCACAGGCACTACTTTGCTTTAGGATTTTTTTGAGCGCACTATATAGAGAATAAATCCCACACAGATTTCGCAACACCAACATAAAATAGCAGACAGTAATTATATTGCACAATGAAGTAAACTGGTAGTGATATCAGACACAGAACAGTCTGAATGAAAAATGAAAACCTCGACGCCCAGAAGACCAGGAAGAAGGCAAATAGGATCATCAAATATCCAAATCACCCCAGCCACAACCGGGTTCTGCCTGCTGTCGTTTGGCAGACGCTAACACGGCATCCCGGTCCCGGACCACCAGGCTCAGGAACAACTTCATCCCACAGGCTAGAAGACTCATCACATAACGCACTAGTGCATATTACCTTTATACGTTTACTAGCTATTCATACCTACCAAGGTTCCCAAACCCAATTCTAAATTGTACAAACACTATGTTTCCTTAGGATGGTGCTTCAGTAAAGAGATTGTAAATTGAAAAACACTTAAGTTAAAGGTATGAAAATTAAAGTGTGAAAGAAAGAGTCAGAGAGTACTCTGAGGCAAAAGAAAGAGAGCGGAAGAGGGAGAGACAGAGGAGGTAAAATGAGAGGAGGCAGTGATGCGGAGCCGCCTGGAGCAACAGTCAGGTTTTAGAGGTTGAAAGAGGACCCTGCAGTTTCCAGGAAAAACATTCCAGTGTCAGACACTAATACACTCTTCTGTCTGAAACTGTTGCAGGTGCTTATAATACTCTAAAAACACATTTGCCCTCCTTAAAAATTAGTTATATCCCGGGTCCCATATGAAGCACTTCAAAGATGCCCATTTTGGCGATTTAATAATAGAAAGGGAGCATTCCACAATAGAGGGCCAACAATCAAACCCACTTCCGTTTTAACAACCAACAACTACAGTTTCTACAAGGCTTTGAAAGTACTGCGTCTAACATTTTATATTCAGCTTTCCTGTCGCATCTCAAGTTTCACCAGTAACACCTTGCTTACAAGGCTGAGCAGCAAAAGCAGCATGTCAGCAGCCAGTCAGTGTCCACACTGGATCTTTTCAGTACTGCTGGGCACTCTGACGGAGCTCACAACCCAATACCAAGGTCATGTACTGAAATCAAGCTGCATAAGAGGTACAAAAAAAGAAAAAACCTAACTAAACATGATGTAGTTACATGTTTGATACTGCATCAAAATTGAAGTTGAAGAGGCCAAGACATCCTTTAATTCCCTAATATGCCCCCTTTACAGTATGTTGTACTGTGCCTTATAATCACAGTTGAGTTATAAAAGCAAATGCCCAACGGAACACACTGCTGTTTCTCTCACTGCTCTGCAGATCTGTGATCTGATCCCACTGGCTCTAATGGAAGCAGTATCTCCATACCTCGTATTGTTAGGTCAGGTCGTAATTTAAAAAGCGCTCTTCACCAAAGCTAAGAGGACCAAAGCGCAATTCCATTACATTTAGGTTAACAAGTATGAATAGGTGAACATCAGCGAACATCTGTAACAGCTTGTTTTGTATAATCCAGTATTGGTATTCAATTTAGTAAAAAGGAACAAAAAGTACTGCACATGTTCCGCCAGAAACACTCTGATCATTAAGATAATAGCATTAGTGAAAAACCTGAACATTAGTCACTGGCATTTTCAAAGACAACCATTAGAGCTCAATAGTTTCATATTATTCGGATAAAAAACACATAATGGTATGTGATAGGACTACAGAAACATCAAATAGCAAGTGTGTTGACTACTAAAAGTCCAGCAAGGAGATTGAGATGCTGGTGGAGAGCAGGCAGAACAAACAATCAACAACATGGTGTGACAGGCAGCCACTGCTGGGATTAATAAGGGGCTGACAACTTTAAAGGTTTGCCAAAGGCTAAAGTGACAAACATAGTTGGTGTTAGTTTGGTTTAACTGTGTGGGCAACGCTTTATTTTAGAAAAGTGTCACTATTGACATTGGGCTCCAAAACCTGACCCCAACCCCAATACTAATATGTGTACAAGTGCACACAATTAGAAGAGGTAACTCACTTGAATGAATGGGAACAGGAGGCCGACGGCAAAGTTGGACAGCCAGTTTACTGTGCCAGCGATCATGAAGGCGGCAGGTCGGTAGGACTGTTCAAACAGTTCTCCGGTCAAGATAAATGGGATGCCACCTGAGAGAGAAGGGAGAAGACCATTAGTTATAACGAACCGCGGAAACAGAAACAAACAGCTCCGCTCTGAGCGTTAAGTATTCTGTGCTTTTAAACATTTATTTTTGCAAGGATCGTAGAGTATTATAATTCCCACAGTTGTTACATTATGATCTTTTTATAATGCAATATAATCACTGTTAACATGCGTTATAATGTGAACTTAAAGAAAACAATGAGCACTTCAGCAATTTAAGATTCAAATATATTATAACTATGACAATTATAATTTATACTCATTATAAAATGCTTCATAAATCATTGTGAATATTTATGAGTGCTAATAATATAATAATGTATAATAATAATCATGTTTATAATGCATTATAGACATGGATGGCATAGAAAATGTTATCCTTTTGTTTAATTAAGAAAAGGTGGTGTTTAATCTAAGCGATATTGTCTTGTGTTCTTCCTGCCCTCCAAGTATAATCAATAGTAGTGCGTCTGACCCTATAAATCCATGTACCATAGTCCTATTCAATTCCACACATAACACATAATCCGGTTTATCAGAAAAAACTCAGATAAAGCTCATATTACCGTTTCAGGCCAAGAAGATACAATCAACAATTTATTTGAATGAATTGAAATCTTGGGTATATTTGAGTTGGACTCTTTTTAAACTTAGAATACTCTTGATTTATGTTACTGTGTTTTAAAGAGAGACACTACAGGTGAATAGCATAACATTTTAAATAATAGATATCACCATGAAACTTCCACAGACAACTTCAATTATTATTTCATTTATTATTAAAATGTGTTAAATGTTAAATATGAAAATGAGCCATAATCTGATTCTAACTGTTGGTGAATTTAGGAAGAAAACTGCGACTCAACTTGACAGAGTGTAGTAAAATAAACACCTAAATGTGTATTTTTGGAGGTTTTCTTTCCAATTTTCTAAAAGAAAACATTATGGTGGCAAAATAGCCCAAAAGTTGTTGCCGGTAATATCTCGACATAGTACAATCACAGTTTAAATATTGTAATATGGTGGCCCCTTTGTTGAAAGTCAAAAATTCCTCAGGCCTCTCCCCGAGTACAATGTGCAACCAACATTTCCAAACCTCCGAGAGCAGATGTTGACATTTGGATGTTTTGGTGGGCCATGACATCAAACTAGGAGGCTTAAATTGACAAACACGGCCCACTGAGTTCAAATGTGAGAGGTAGTAATCCATCCTGACAGATTATTGCAAACTCAGTGGAGAGGACTGGGGAGCAATTTAAAACACATTTCTCAAGTTAGGAGTAAAGTTAAAGGAAAAATGCTGCTGCTGCAGAGTTAAGCTATCTCGTAAGAAAACAGTGGTTTATTTCCCATTTGTCCTCCTCCCTGTAAATTTGGATTTGGAAGTTTACTTTTGATAATTACAGAATTTTTGTCTCAAAACAAACCCAAGCGTCTACTAGATAATTTGATTTCAACATTCCAAGTTATTTTGTTTGACTTTGGCATGCAATAGTTTATGACGCTGTGATGTAATAACTACTTAATAATAGTATTTTACTATATAATTAATATACTATATATAATTGCTATGAAACAGCAGTTGCTATGGAACGTACACTAGCGGTTTAGCAGCTAGAATATTTTCTTTTTAATATAAATAAAGCATAATCATAATTTTCTACTTTAACATATTGGCATCTGTTAAATGTTTAAAAAATAATAATAATTCAGTCCGTAAGAAATTATACAAACAATAAAGAAAAAGTATTGTACAGTATTTTGTACAACTAAATATGACTACGGGTCTATGTTGTTGTGAAAAAAACACTTCAAAGTTTGCATTCACACATGAACGTGATATTTTAGAAACTGCACAAACAACAAGAGAAACAAAAAGAGACACAAACAAAAGCTAACATTATTATTCACAGCAGACACACTCAATAATGTTATAAGTTATGTCTTTTCTTGACAACGTGTTATCTGGCCCTCTTTCAATAAGCTGCAGCCTGACAGATTAAAGGTACTATATGGGTGTAGATAAGTGTTCATTGTAGGGAAAGGCATGCTGTGAAATGGTGTACAGTGTGAAAGCAATTTCAGGGAGCTGGCTAGCCATGTGGTCACATATCTTAGATTTTCCCCACAGTGTTCCTTGCTAAACAGATTGACCTGGTGGAGCCTGTTTGATTACATCAACCTCATTGTTAATGGTATAAATGACTTAAGACATAAATTCAGTAACATTATGTACTGTACGTGTGACTGCAGTTTATCTTTTACCATCTCAAAAAAAGCACAAAAACATCTTCTAAATCTGAGGATGTTGCTTTTTACCCACACAGCAGGTTATTTGTTGTCACATAATTGCCCAGGAGAAGACAGTTTATGAGCTATACAAGCAACAGAGACATTTTAATTTAGAGCTGAATAAAGGGAGGTATGGCTCACATTAGCCCTCAGCATCCTCTCAGATGTAATTGCTTGAGATAATAAACCATCTCATTATATGAATAAGATGCCTTGCTGTTAAACAAATGTGACCAGCTGATTACAAGTGCCTGTGTGTGTGTGTGCATGCCCAGAGTTGGCCAGATTGCACACAGCAATCATGGGCATATTAAAGACTGATCACGAAAAAATACAACAAATGAATGGTCACAAGCAGTGCAGATGTAAGTGTAAGATGCAAGTTGTTCAACAGTTAAATAAAATGGCAATATGAAGATAGCTTATATTTTCAACCCCAGAGTTGTGCGCTGTAGGACACACACACATCCTGGTTACATTATTCTGATCACAGAGAATGTTAGAGGCAACAGAAAAGTTCCCTTTTAACTTATCAGCTATACTGCATCTGATTGTGTCTGAGCACACTAGTACTTTTTGAAGAAACTCAGTTTTCCACTTCCACAGGAAGGCATGATTTAGACTGTTATTATCACGTGATCTGTATCTGAACACACTCTGGATTATGATATTCAGATTCACTGGGCTATACATTTACACCTGATACCTGGTATTAATAAACTCATTCTCAATGTCTCAATTCCGCAGAATTGTGAAAAAAATATATAACTGAGATTTATTTTCAATTTTAGCTGGCTTAGTGTACAAATACTGTAGCCTAAGATTCAAGAATCAACCAAAAAAGACAGCAGCAGCAGCCGATAATAAAAATACTGAACTGAACTTAAGAGCTTCTGATATTAGCCCAAGGCATTTAAAAAATCCCCTGCAAGGATTTTCCTTTTTGTTTCCCTGTAATTAACATAAAATCCTTCACAAAGTTTACACATATTGCATTGTGCAAAAGTTTTGAACAGCCGATGTATTCCTCTAACTTTGTCAACAAAATAAGAGTTGAAATGCCAGCTGCAGTTGTTATTAACATAGTAATGCTCTAAGCTCCAAATATAATACATACACACTACTGACTACAAAACTCAAGTGGGTTCACAAAGTGCTGATGTTCGTATTTTGTCCTGCTTCTCTCAACTTTAATCAATATATACGGAGTAGGACAAACAGAAAACATTATTCTGTGTGCAGCCACAACAACACTGATCTCAGTTCTGCCAGGAGAGGACAAATCTGCTTCGCACATGATGCGGGGAGGGTGGGGCGGCTAGCCAACGTGGGCATTTTGTCCATATGTGTGTGCGTTTGGTTTGTGAGTGCTCGGTTTAGATCAGTTCCGAGATAATCCGCTCAGCACAAAATAGTGTTTTCCAGGGACTTGTGCACCTAATAATGTGTGAAGCCTGTGTGTGCAAGCAGGAGAATACAATAACAATAATAATAATAATGTTTTTTAATAAACACTGATAAATCAGGCCTCTGCTAGCAATTCAATTAGATGACAGCTGCATCCTGTATTCGTCATATTTACACACTTCTGATCCATAATGTATGGGTATTTCCAGCACAACAAAGGAATGCACTTGTTGCCACAACATGTTCCATGTCAAGCCAAATGTATCTTGCTTGGGTGAGCCCAGGGACTGTACACTAATTAGACCATGTATGTTGTTTGGTCAGCATATGCTCGTGGAGGGCCTCAGAGGAAACAGCATGTGTTGAATCATATGAGATGAAAGTATGCAGGTTTTTGCCTTACAGCCAAACACAACAGCAGCACACTGATGAACATTCAAGCAGAGTAAACAACTAAATGAATGAAAAGCCTGCTTTGTTGCAAAACTCCCTAACCAATAATCCATCACTATTTTGTAGGAATTACAAAGGCCCACTGGAGAATGCCTATATACTGTATGTGACCACTGTGATTCATCTTAAAGTATTATAACTGCTGTTGTGTTTCTACTTTCTGGCCTATTTGTAGATTCATTTCCACCAAAGCCATAAAAGCTTACACTGAGAAATGTATGTACCATATTTTTGTTCCTGGTGGAGGGATTCAAATCAAAGTAGCTAATGTATCATAAATTAAAACAGCTGGAGATTTTCAGATTAGAATCTGTTCGTGCTGCATGTGCAACACAGAGCAGGTGGGCAATGCATGCATCCATTCACACAATACAACACGACACGTGCAAGTTTAAGATGACTCACACATACAAATGGTGCTTTGCTGGTGCAAAGTTCTGACATCAATATCACAGAAACAGTTTCAAATAATTATTGGTGATGACAGATTTTAAAAGCCCAAAATTAGAGAAGCTCTAAATCAAAATGCCCCCAAATGACATAATAACACAAAGTTGATCAGACAGAAATTATTCTTTTTGGGTTGGATTTGTGACAAGAGCTTGTGCGCTGCCTTCTGTTTCAGCTTGACCTCTTGAGACATCACAATTCCACAGGGGTCATCCAAACTCGACCAGTGCCAGAGCGTTGATCTGTTGTGCCTCAGGCAGAGAGCCACAGATGACAGCGGTTAGACGGTAGCAACAGAGGCCACTGCTTTTTTCACGCGCAATTGATTCTGACAGGGGTTTTAATAGCTCATCTGTATCATTTATCAGTGTACCAGCAATCCTTTTTCAGAGCTGAGAGAAGGTTAGGAATGGAGTATAATATATTCTAATACCCTAAATTATAAATACAGAAATATCAACAGATACATTTTTGGATATTTGTTTGCCTCAATCTAAAAGGATTTTCTACCAGCACCACCTTCGCCCTTGTAGTGACCGATGGTGTTTGCTCCACAGCTCACATGTATGCTTGTGATATTATCCAACAACAGCGCACACACACGCTATAAATAAAGATGAATTATATAATAGGATAATAATGTCACATAAGCTGAATACTGCCCTCCCACATAAGCATGTGAAACATACATGTCACACATACAATAGCATGAGCAGGGTGACAAATACTTGTACAAATACTACAAAACATGTGTACGCAGTGCGTGTATGCGTGCAAACATAAGCATGTAAGATTTGGCATCCAGTAGATCTTAAGCACTTAAATTAAAAGCTTCAAAAACACTGACAGGATAACTCAAAAATTAATCGAGTATTTATGTCACAGGATGCTATTTCAATGCACCGACCACCTGCAGCTTTCAAAATAGAACCAGAGAGAATAGCGACTTTTTTTTATTTTAATGTGACAAAGTGTGATAAGCAAATCATGGTCTGAACTGTTACAAATGAACAATGATATGAGTGGGGCACATAACATTTGAGAAACTGTGTTGACAGGCTAGGTTTAATAGCAAAATATCAGGTTGTTTCTGCTCTCACTGCAGATAAATAGCGTCATTACTGCAGTCTGAGTTATAAATCATCCTCAAACAGAGCTGCAAAAAACAAGACTGGACAACTGTGTTAACATGCTTGTTCAAGATGAGGTTATGATCAAATTCAACTTTATTTTCAACTCTGCCATATGTACAGACATATAGAAGATCAAAATACAGTTATTCTCAGACCATGGTGTTGGTATGTACAAGTATTAAAAACAAAAGCACAAGGGTTTAAAAAATACTAAGATAAAAAACTAAATTCTACACAATTTAAAATATTTAACAAATAGACAATAATGAGGTACAGAACAACATATAGTGCAAATAGAGATGAAGACATGGGCAAGTAATGTGGCAGTACACACAAGATGAATAATTAGAAGCAGTTGTTTGTGGTGTTCTGTACAAAGTGGCTCTTGCTGAGTTGTGGCATGTGTGCGAATATGAATGTATAAGGAAAGTTCTTGGGCTGGTGCTGTGTGGGTAAGTTACCATCCGTCTTTTTGGAGGCAGGGGGGAGAGAGTTCAGCATCCTGACAGCCTGGTGTATAAAGTCTGGTGATACAAGCCTGTAATAGGCTATGGTATCTTTTCCCAGATAGCAGGAGACTGAAGAGGCTGTGTGAGGGATGGGTGGGGTCACTTGCAATGCAGGAGGCTTTGCAGGCTAGGCAGATGTTGTAAATGTCCAGGAGGGAGGGGAGTGAGGCACCAGTGACCTTCCTAGTCGCATTCACTATCTGCTGCAGGGACTAGCAGTTGGAAGCAAAGCATCTCCCAAATCACACAGTGAAGCAGCTGGTCAGAATGCGCTCCACGATGCCTCGGTAGAAGGAGCACATGATGGGTGCCAGGGCTAAAGATGCTGCTGGGCTTTCTGGGCCAGTGATGCACTGTTATTTGTCCAGGAGAGGTCCTCAGTGATGTACGCACCCGGAAATGTCAGCAGTACTGTGTTGGTCAGCCGCATATGTGTTGGGTGTGGGCTCTCCTGAAATCAATCACAATCTCCTTTGTGTTTACTACCTTAAGGGAAAAATTGCTTATCTTGGTGGTGGCTTTAAAGCAAGTAGGGACAGCAGCCGGACTCAAAGAGCTTTTGAAGAAGTCCGTGAGGACATCCTTGAGCTCTTCTGCACAATCTTTAAACACACAATCGGGTATGTTGTCTGGACCGGCAGCTTTGCAGGCATTAATCATTAAGTGTTTTACATGCTGGCTGGGGAAGAGTCGTTGAGTGGAGGTGGTGTCCTCTGTGCAAGCGTGTTGTTTAGTGCTTCAAAATGTATACGGAAGTTGTTGAGTTGGTTCCACAGAGAGACATTGCTGTAAAAGGCCTGTTGTGAAGCAAGGTCTGCAGCCTGTGATGATCTGAATCATCTGCCACATAGACTGAAATGATGAGTTGTCTTTTTGGCAAACAGAAGTTTGGTGTTTCTGATGCCACGAGACAGGTTGGCTCAGTTCAGCTGTGTCACCGGCTCTGAAGGCTGCAGCGTTCCTGGTCCTATGAACCTCTCATTTCAGCCATGGCTTCTGATTAGCCTGAGGGGTGATGGCGATGTCAATGCATTTGGTGATGTAGGCTGTTTCAGGCTTAGTGTACTGCTGTTTGTCAGTGTCTTGGTTGTATGTGCCTGTGGGCTTGAACACCGTCAGTGGTGTCCCTGAGCGCAAAAGTGGTACCCTCAGGCCACACACATATCTGTAAAAAACTTCATTTAAAATAACACTGATATTGATATTTGAGATAACCCAAATGAGGGGAAAAAAACTGTTTAAAGATGACACCAAGATTTCTACAGTTTTGGGCTGTATATTTTGGGACAGAGAGTCCAGATGATTTGAAGTACAAGCATCAACTGTGCCAGGGCCAATAACAATGACATCAGTCTTATCAATATTTGATATTTGTCTGTTTTAATCGTATCATTTTTCTTTTGATAAAAAATGAAAACAGGTCCCACAGACCCGAACACCATACAGGGGTTAAATAAGCAGGGAAATAACCAGTCCATGTTAATTATGGAGAGAATATAGGAACTGATCGATCTGTATACTCCCTTTAGAAATCTCTAAAGCAGGATGTCGAGAGCACACAAAGAGGGCTTCATTGTATTAATCGCCTCAGTGAGAGTGTCAATAGATATTGTGTCAAAGGACTCTAAGAAGGCAGTAGGTTTAAAATAAATCGTTGTGTGATGTGAAAGAGGGGAAATGTGCATTCTTACGCTAGAGACTTTGTTGACAATTTCTAAGGAAAAGAAGTCCATACTGACACTTGGTGGAGTGATGTGGTAAACAAAGCCCCTGTTGTGTTGGGTCTTTTCAATAAGGTCTGAAAGATACCAAGCTCTGGCATTTTTAACTCCTGTAATAAGATTTCTTATAGAATCTCTTAAAAAACCAAGTGCACCGTTTACATGCTTTCTACTCCAGGATCTGGGCATACACTCAGGGCCATACGAATTTGGTCTGTGACACAATTTATTCTTACTTTGCCTCTTTACACACCTCCAATGGATTTGAAATGAAAGCTTGTGAATGAAGCTTTAATTCAATGGATATAACGCAAGTATCACATCAACCGTTTAGGAATTACAGCCATTTTTAAGTCCCCCATATTTTCAGAGGCTCAAAACTAATTGGATAACTGTCTGACAAACGGTTTCATTTAAGAGGGACCTTTTTTTTGTAAAAAACATTTGCAACATGAGTACTAGAAATGTGTATTAATAAGCACAGGGAGCATGAGACCTATTAGCCTACATGAAACAGGTATAATAAAGACGGGTGCTTTTAAAAGCTCTTTATGTTGGGAAAGGTCATGCTAAGGTGCCAGGTCCGTGGGTCTTAATAATAGATTCAATAGGCCTAAAACTGGATAGGTCAAATGTTCACTCGAATTGGTGAAGCTTATAGCAAAATCAACAATGAGTGCACTCAGCCCCTGTGGATGTCATTAAGTGCCAGGACTGTCTGCACAGTCCTGGCAGGGTGCCAAATGTTGTTTTCCAGAGCACAGACACAAGAGTTGGAGAGGCTGGGATACAATACGTTTGCAGCTAGCATTAACTTTTTTTTGTTCTGAGCGTTCTCAGAACAGATTAAAATTGTGGATAAAGCCACATTGTAAACGACAGCACTGCGTCTGAAGCTAGTTGTGAAGATGCAAGAGTCTGCTAAAACGTCCACCACCACGGCCAACAGCAGGGAGTGGGCTGGAGATAAAAACGTCCTTCTTACTGAGCTGGCGCTTCAACAAGATTCACTGTGGAGTGATAGGGTAGCACATTACAGATTTCAAAATACACATCCACATTCACATCACAACAAACATATTATTACGTAGATACTCATATTCAACATATACACCATGCTGATAGCAATACCCTTATTAACATGATGTACCTGCCCTTTTTTCCAAAAACTGGAAGTGCCCTCGCTGTGGATGAATAGAAGCACTTAAACTTCTTAGCTGGCGGATTACCGGAGGGTTCCGGGACAGAGGATGTCACATGTGTACTGATTGTAAAGCCCTCTGAAGCAAAATTTGTGATTTTGGGCTATACAAAAATAAATGGAATTGAATTACCCAGTCCACCCTATTTTCTCTGAGGTCTGTGACAGAAAACTGCAGGGAGTCAAGCTCGCATTCTGCCCACAACAAAAAAGCAACAGCTGAACTAAAACAGAATTAGACTGATTAGAAACAATACCACATGATTAATCCCACTATGGGTGTTTAACTTGCTGACGGTTATTTGGGCTGTGGGATAAAATAAGCAGCATTTAAGATCCTGTCAGCAACAATGAGGATAGTGGAATTAACTGTGGAGGTATAGGAAGGAATGCCAGGATTTTATTGAGAAGCAGCTATAGAAATGCAATGTGTTAAAGGACTACTTCACCCACAAAATGGCCATTTGTATATAAATGACTCACTCAGTGTTACCTTTACCTTGAACACCTGAAGAAAACTTAGAAATGTCTCAATGAATTGAAGTAAATGGGGGCCGCGTTTGAAGACAGCAAAACTTTATCAAAACGTCCGTTTACAAACTCTGACAACTCCTGCAGTATAATCCAAGTCTTATTTATCGTAGTCAGCACTTCCCAAACACGAGTAGCGCGCCTGTGCAAGCCTGAGACTCTTTATGCAAAAGTGTTTTAAATAGTACGGTTTTAGCTAAGCGATATACAAATGTATTCTTTTAAGATGTTTACGGTTGAGCATGGTAAGGGAATCAGTTCTTTACTGAGATGTTGTGTAAAACTGATACAATATAAGAGCAGAACCCGAAGTTATTCCTTCCAACAAAAGAAAAACTTCCCGGCTGGTTAAAGGAGAGTGAGGGATGAATCCAAAACGTCTCAAGTGTACTCTTCCATTGCAAATGTTTCAGGACACAAAGGAGAATAAATCTTTCCCTTCAGAGGACATGCTCCTGGCAGAAGATCATCGTCACAGTAGTAAAAAGCAGGTGAGGAAAACATTGTTTCGTGCTTTTTAGTAAACACATCTCAGGGGGGGTCTGTGTACACAAGGGAACTATTACATAAGTCAGTCTCAAAGGAGACATTGGATCTGGTAATCACGGCAATGTGTGGGGAAAACTAGGCAAAGAATAACAAGACACGAACCAAATGAGGTGATATATACCAAAGATGATTGGAGCCACCCAACACCAGAATACCCCCCCCCCCCCCCCACAGATAATTGCAGGTGTTCAGAAACCATTTATCCATTTATCTCTCACGAAGTCTGTACATCAGCCTTTACTTTTTGCTTCATTTCTTTTTCTCTTCCAATTGAATCTTAATCTAATACTGGCTGCCACACATCATTACATTTCCCCTTGGTTTGAGTTCAGTCACCTCTCATCACTTCTGTCCCTGTGTACTTTGCTCGTGGCTCCTAAAAAAACAACAGATGCCGCTCTTGTCAGGACGTGTTCACATTTCACCTCTGGTGTCTCTCGTTACCTGCTAACTCTCACAACAGCAAGTCCGGCTGCCCAACAATGTTGTTTCCACAATCCCACATGAAAGGTGATTCATCTTGTTCAATGGACTTCTGTCTTCTCCTATAGGGCCTGTCTGTCAGCACTTTATAACCCCCTCTCTATCTTCTTTCCACCTATAAGGTATTTTCTCTTCCCAGGAGAATTGAGTGAATACACCATCCAACTATATGACGAGAGCATAGTGTCTGCTCCACCATGCTGTGACTACAATAACTGCAAACAAGTCTATAAATTTAAAGCAAAAACTCAAAAGTGTTCAAAAGGTCAAATCTAATTTGTTGCACAATCAATTGATTTATCCTGCCTTTCTGTTTTGTAAGTGCGTGCCCAAGCACAAAATTGAAACAAAAATAGTGATAACATTTAGGTTTACACCACAACCCATATTCATCAACTCATAGTCTAAGAATGGTGTACAACTCTACAACACAAATTATTTGTGACAAAACAGCTGCGATTTAATTTGTTTCCCTTCAAAGCGCCAATAACATTACATTACAGTCATTTAGCAGACGCTTTTATCCAAATCTGTTCATTCTATCACAATTCTACACCGTAGGCACAGCTACAGGAGCAATTTTGGGGTTAAGTGTCTTGCTCAAGGACACAATCGACATGGAGCCTGAGCCGGGGATCGAACCGCCGATCTTCTGATTGAAGGACGGCCCTTTAAAATTGTTATGGATCGAAGTGTCGTAAAACAGCGGTGTCACTCACTCTGAAAAGAGGACAGCTACTGTACTACTAGCTGAGGGAGATTGAAAGCCCCACGCAAAACTCTTAAGTCCTACTCTGAAGACGTAGTATTCTTAGTAGAGTTCTGCAAACAGAACCTTTTTTTTGCGTAAAGCTTCGTGCTTGAGTCGATTTGGATCATTATGTAACTTCATACGAATGTTTATCTGACTCTGCTGATCGTCAATGCCAGACATGTGCTGCAAGAACAAACCCAAAGCACACAGGGAAGTGGGGAGAGAAGCAGAGCAGACAATGTGTTGCATTAGCTGGGGGTTGTAATGGTAAGTAATAGATGAAATAAACTTTTAAAAGGTGCTTAGTAATTTAATTGGTAATGAAAGCTGTCAAATAAATGTAATGAAAAAGTACAATATTTCCATCTGAAATGTAGTTGAGTAGAAGTAATTGGCACTTAATCACATGCCAACACTGTAAGTGTACTGTACAGTATATGAGATATGTGTATGTGAGATCTACATAATTATAGTAATCAAAATGATATTATTTTTACAGCTACCTGTAATGTGCAAGAGATGCTAAAATACTGCAGATCCCGACTAACTGCTGTTTAAAGCAGATTTAAGAGCTCAGTGAAAATGCTCACCATGGCACATACTCACCTCTTTGGTGAGTGAAAGGCAGCAGTAAATAATTTGCTTGAATAGCTAAACCGCTTCTTCAAACATCAGTTGACTGTCAGAAGCAATTAAGTGATTTAAATCATGGGTCACACATTTTGATTGAAACATTTATTCAAGAAGGAAAGGAAAAACAAAACCAGGGCACCATTAGTATCTTGTGATCTGCCTGTTAACAGCGAGGACCAAGCTATTTTTGTTACATAAGGACTGGGAAGGATTCAGTGTCATTTGACAGGGAACAACAATTACACAGTCAGCGTCTCACCAGAGTGCACAAAATAATATCATTTGCATTTTGTCTCATATATAAAATTCATAAACACCAGGTGGGCTTATTTGTTTGCTACTGAAGTGAGCAAATGTTTTTGTTAAATTCCTGACCAAAATGTTTTTTCAGCCAGCCATCTGCTTAGGAAGCAGAACGTTGTGCACGTTGTTGAGCCTGACCTCTCAGAGGAGGGCAAGGCAAAGGCATTTTTTCAACTGTTTTGTTTTTCCTCTTTTGTCCTGACTTTTCCAGACTAAACAAAAGTGTCCAAAGATTTTAATAATTAATGCAGGTATCAACTGTGTGTGCTGTGAGTAAAATTGCTTGGTAGGTGGTCGAAGCAAACAAAAAAACAAGTAAACGCAATCTATTGACGACATAAAGAGCACCTAAGCTTTCACGTTTTGCACATTTATCAGTGCATTGTTTATTCCCCTCTTTCTCCAAGTGTTGTGCCCCTTCAGCATCCTAGCACACAGAACATTTGCCTATACTGCTTGTACCAGCAGGGAGCCCCGATACAGAAGGACCAGATCGGACAGCGAGAGAAAGTTGGGACACTGTATTCTGGTTCAAGTAAAATGTTTGCTCCTAGATGTCACTTTCTAGTATGAATTCACTAAAATGGCCTCAAAAATAGTTAGAAATAAGTTTATACAAAGCCATGGAAGTCATTTTCTGACTAGTTTTTTGTCCTTTACAGCAAGGGCAAGGGCTTGCATGCCTTTGTGTATTCCACAATTCACTGCAGTGGGTGGGAGGTTGAATGTGACAGACACTGCAGGTGCTCTAGAGCGAAAGATAAAAAACCTGATATCAAAATGAATTTTATGTTAAAATCAAAAATGTGAATTTTTCCTCTTGTGGATCATCTGCTATCATTGTTCGTTTACACATGAATCTGTTTGACCTTCCTGGTTTTTATGTCATTCACTCACCTGTAACTCGTACAACACGACCCATCAATGCAGCCCCCCCCCCCCCCCCTTGGCTGTTTTAAACACAGGGGCCGTTTTCGGCCATGCAAAGAAGAACAAGGATTGAGATTTAAACGCAAGTACTTCACACTGTGGAGGTACAACCAGCGCACCGCTACTGCTGCTGAGTCACTGCTGTCACCAACAGCTGCAGGACCATAAAGTATGATGTACCTTCACCAAATTTTGAGTGAGACACGAGCCGAGCATATTGTTTCCTTCGCTGAGATGGCTGCCACAGAATTACCCTGCAGTCAGTATAAATCAAATACAACTCATTCATGAAACAATCATAATTTGTGGACAAATTTGCACATAAAAATTGCAACTCAAACCCACGCTGGGATGTATCAAACATTCAGAAGCAGCTGTTTCTATTCCACATATGTTGATGATAAACAATCACCTCGTGAATGGGAAAAACATTCATGGGATGTTAATTATTGTGAATTTACACAATGCCGATGCCACAGAAACATTACATTAGGAAAACTAGAGCTCCCCATCTTCAAAATCTCTAGAACAAAATGACACCACAGAAAGCAAAAAAAAAAGAACTTTCGTTTCTTAATAATTAAAGTAAAACTGAATATATGAAAGGAGTTAACGCTGCAGGTGTTTGTCATCGCATCCTCGCTCTGAAAGATTTAAAAGGGCATAAACAGTATGTGACAGTATGGGGGAAAGCAACTCGTCACACTCTAATAAAAGGATCAATGCATCTTTGGGTAGTGTCGGTCTCTGCTGTGCCACATGGGGACAGTAACAACATGCTCAGTGTTGATGCTATTTGTTTTTTTTTATTTCAACATCGGCACCTCCAGTTGTTAGAATATATACAACGCTCATCAAAAAACTGTCATCCCATTCCCTGTCCAGAATGCTGAAACAGACGTATCTGGTCTTGTTAGTTTTTACACATATAGGCACCAGAATTATAAGGGTTTTGAAACAGCTCGGGTAGAGTCGCTTTCTCTGGTTTGACAAGGCGGCACAATCTGACACTGGAGAGTCAGAAAGAAAGAATTTCCAGTTAATGAGATGACAGTGTCAGCCTGCTGGAAGAAGCCTAAAATAAGCCAAGAACCTTCGAATTGAGCTCAAATATGAATAAAAAAAACTGATTTGTTTTTTTCAGTTTTTAAATGGTTAAATGGTTTAAATGATTTGAAAAAAAAGTCTAAATCTTAGCTTGAAAAGCACATTTTTGTTCCAAAAGGACCCAATTAATCTTGAATAGACATATGTATCTGCACCATGTCCTCGTCACTAGCTCAGGTGCTCGGCAGAAGAATGGATTTGCCTCAGCAGAGAACAGTTCCACATGTCAATCATCTGACTCAAACTATCTGAAAATCTGTCTACCTTTTGAGAGATTTGCTAAACATTTCTCACCTGGCGCTCCAGCAACTGTCCATGCCAATTAAAAGTGTGGTGCATGTCAAGAAACAGCACATACAGTAGTTTGCCACTTTGCTTCCACACGAGAGAAAAATGTGTTATGCTGGGCCACACTGCCTGCGGAGATGATGCTGAATATACCAGGTGATTCTTAGCATGTGAAATAATTGTTCCATACATCATTTTTCTAGTTTGATATGGCGTTTAGTTAGTCTCAAAACCCGTACACATAAAACCAGGCAAGTGCACGTGATACGAGCGCACAGAACAGTATCCATCAATCCATCCATCCAGAAAAACATACTTCTGAGGGAGCATTTCTGTCCAAAAAGACTCAAGTAACCCAGTAAAGTAACTTGGTCACATTACATATGGAACCATTGTTTTACATGCTCATAATCAACCAGTGCATTACATTCACAATCATGTCCATAAACATTCTCATTTGTCCAGGTCACTAAATATCTTGCATTCCTGAATTTTATCACACATTCAAGAGGCTTCATCAATTTGCAGCTGATTGATGAAAATGCCCTCTAGACCAATCAAAATGTAGTTTCTTTGAATCAAGGACTTCACTTGTGTCATGAAAAATTAGAAAGGTTTCTATGCTTTATAAAAACAAGGAGTACTCTTTTTTATTTTTACACTGTGCACTGAATTTGTTACGTTATTCAACCATTTTTTAGTTTATCATGTAATAACTTTCTCTTTATGAATAACTTATTACATTGTGCACAAAACTCTTATGTTATGTGCTCATAGTTTTCTTTCAATATGTGCTGATTATTACATTATTCACAGTTATCACATTATGAGTTGCTACACCGCGTCACAGCATTCATATCTTTAAAGCAAATGTGTTTATGATCCACAGTGGTGGAAGACGTTCTCAGATTGTTTACTTAAGTATAAGTGATACCACAGTATATAAATATGTGTTACAAGTAAAAGTCCTGCATTCAAAATTGTACTTAAATCTATCACGAGGAGCCTTCATTTTGTGTTGATTGTGGAAGTCTTTGTGGACAAAAACAGTATTTCCAAGCATCAGAGTGCCTCTTAATTTACTGCAGCATGTCTGACAGTCTGCTACGTGCAGTCCTGGTTCTGGTTTTCCCGTGCCTCCATGCCCTAATAGCGTCGGTGTTGGCTCCCAGCAGGGACCGGCGGAGCAGCAAGGTGAAGCTCCGCTCCTAGCCTGAGGAGGAGACACTGATGCTCTGCTCTGACTGCAAATCAAAGGCGGCCAGTGAAGCCGGATCTGTCTGAGGCATGCTGGTCACTCACCAGAGGCCCCTCTGGTGTCTGAGCTGAGGACGTTTCTGGTGAACTCGCATGATTTCATCCGATTTCACACAGAATCCAACCCGGGGGGTCACCGATGACAAACATTAAGAATAACGATATAGAAATGATTTTCTTGCTGTTGGTCTCGTTTACTTATGTAGGTAATATAGAGGCATCGGTATGAATTAGAGACTGTTTCATAACCAGTTGAAAGTTCCTCACAGTAACTTTAATTCAAATTACGAATATATTAACATCAAATATACTTAAAAGTACCAAAAGTAAATTTACTCTGCAGAAGGGCCCATTTCATAATAACATAAGCTACATTATTTATAATTCTTGATGCATTCATGTGTTCATCACTAATGTTGCAGCTGGTAAAGGTGGAGATAATTTGTAACTCCTTTATATGCTTAATAATTATATACTACTTAATAATACATTATAGTTTATTAGTCAATATATATTTCATATTAAGAATCTGAATCTACAAAGTAGCTAGTAACGAATATTGTCAAATGAATATAGTTAAGTAAAAAGTACAATATTTCCCTCTGAGATGTAGTAGAGCAGAAGTATAAATACACATTAAATAGACAAACCCAAGTAAAGAGCAAGTACTTTAAAAATGTACTTAAGTACAGTACTACATGTAAATTACACTCCACCACTGCTAGAACACAGAATTGTTAACAAGAGCACAAAATAGATCTGGCTTTTTACTTTGGCTCTCCAAGTGCACCAGATTGATGCACTTGATTTTAAAACGTACACATTTTCCTTCCCACCAAAGTCTAACTCGATCCTGTGGGGAAACACTGAACCATTTTCACTCTACCGTATAATCCTCTCAGTAGGTGACAGAGTCGCCAGTCAAAAGTCTAGAAACTCCAGTACACCCATGCACGAAATTGTGTTAGAGGAGAAAAAAGGAACATTGGCAATGTCCGTTCTACTTTAGACATTCCCTTCTGGAACACTGCTATCAGGGAAACTGATAAAGACCTTGATCGAACACCTCATTTATCACAGTGTGAAGCGTCACGGGATAAAAGGATATACATATAAATATACAGTGGATCACACTGTATTCAGAGCAAAACAGTAACCAGCAAACCAGACTGTACAGCGCTCCTACTGTAAACCCCACACCCATACATCTGTACGCAGTGTAAGAAGGTGTTGAGAATATTCTGCCCATGATAGTAGTGCCTACAGACAAACAAATTATATGAAGCCCTCACGGATACAAAGCCACTAAAACCACGACACAAAGTATATAGCCGGAACTATAGAACATCAAAAAAAGACAATATACAGTAAGATTCATATTTGATTATGATTTCTTATGTACGAAGTACACCTGCTCTGTTTAAATATCCACTGTAAAATAAAATACTTAAATCTAACTTCATGTTCTTTTGGTATTGTTCTACACAGTGTATCACAATTGCAGGTACATTTTAATACCTGGAAAATGGTAGGTGGAGTAAAAGGCAATTTATTTTGTTCAATAACCATGCTATTGACGGGTAGGCCGAATCAGGCAAATGTATAACATCAGACTTCCATCTATATAGGAGATCTAAAGGAGCAGCTGTGCAGGCAGAGGGCTAATTACCCGGGCAGTCGAGTGTTTCACAGAAGAGGTATTTTAATCTTTCAATATCTTTGAGTTTCATAAAACTTTGATATATCTGGGCCATTGTAAAATGCTTTCAGAGGAATTGTGGCTCCCCATTTATTCACTCAAAAGCTCAAAGCACCACTGGGATCATCCCTTACAGTATGTGAATTTCCTCCTCTTCCCCTCCCAGTCATTCACCATCCCAAAGCAATTAGGGGCATCATTTATTTCAATGGGCCATAAATCATCACTGTGAGGTGGACATAAACAAGAAAACATCTCTCTTCCCTCAACAGATACCACAGCACCTGAGCAAAAGCACTGACTGAACGATTAAAAGCTGGTGTTACACAGTAGTAGAGGGCATTAGTGGCGCTCTGTGACGTTTTATGTTGTCTTTTTCTCATCTTTATTCAAGGTCCCTAAGGTTAGGAAAACCACATGTGCTTCCTCTAGCATTCTGCATGTGACTGTTGTGAGAAGTCTCCATTTTTCTACACTTTCTACCGCTCCATTGTTCTCATCTCATCCTGATACACTGAGGCATTTTATTGGCTTAACGCTCCCTGGAGACATTATTATTCAGAAGGGATCTATACGTGTGATGACAGCGATAACCTCACCTTGAAACTCAAAGTCAACTTCCCACCGAGACGCACTGTAGTCACACTGTCCCCATGTGCATCTGCAGTACCGTGCCATATATATATAGATATATATATATATCTATATATATATAGTGTATTTAGTATGCTAACATTAACAGTTGTTAACATATACAACTAAAAAATGACCAGTTGGCTAATAAGTCAAATGTTTTGAGTCTAAAAAGCACTGCAAATACAAATCTGTGTCCCTTTGCCAGTTTTAAAAGTGAGGACCAGAGTTGGGTCCGTCACATATCTTATTCAATGACTACTTCAATGAATTACAGCCAACTTTGAATTACGCAATCTGAAAACATTCAGCCACATTCTGAATCTCTTTTAAGTGCAGTTTTAAGGGAAGTGGAGCAGTGAGGACGGATTATAGCAGAAAATGAAAAATCAAGAAAGAGAAAAAGAAAAAGGAGAAATCTCAATCAGTTATGTGAGTCAGTAGTTTTACCTGGCCCAGAGCAAAAGGACGCAATCACAGCCAGAATACAGATGTAACTGAGGTAGGGCATCCATGACAGACTATCCTAGATAAGAGAGCGAGAGAGATGACATTGCAGTCACCATAATCATTATGTTAGCAAAGGAATATGACAGTAAACATATCAGGAAAATTAATCATTAATAGCTACATCCTATATTTCATTAAGATTTTGTTTAAACAGCCAACATCACCAAATAAATCCAAGAAAATTCAATCTATACATTCGTATATTACATTTCTTATTTTCTTTTTTGTTTTGTGCAAGTTCCGCTAATTAAGTGAGTTATTTTTGTTGAAAATTTGAGAAATATCACGTATGATATCATATACATTCAGAAGTGATGTACAGTATAATTACCTAATTTCCTCAGAGTTGGAACACTGATAATAATAACATTTGTTCACAGTATAATTGGACCACAGTACAGAGCACCCATGTGTATTGAGATACACCTTTAGCGCACAGTATGCCTATAATAGGGTGGCTTACCTGGAAATTGAGGAACACTGTGAGTAAGCTGAAGAAAATGGCCATGGCAGAGAAACCAAAGATGAGAAGTGGCTTCCTCCCGATTCGTTCTATCACTAAGCCCTGGGAAGAAGACAAAAAAGCAGTATAATATTAGAAGAATTTCAAGGGGTTTCTGTACAATGGCTGCATGATTATAAAGCTATCTTTAGGGATGGCAATGTCAGTCAACCACTTTGGTCCAGACTGAAACATCTTAACTATTGGACAAAAGCTGAAATATTTTTGTCATGTTGTGTTAATTGTTGTTGGGTTGTAAAATCCTTTCTATATTTTATATAGTGCCGTCTGATAAACCCTAAAACACATTAATCTGTTACACCAACTGGACTTCCTGGATTGTATTTGTGTGTCTTACCACCTGAAGCTACACGCCACCAACACAGCCTCTTGCGTTGTTATTTTTAGTCTGAACGCCCACTTACTCTTGTAACAACCTAAAGAATTGTTTTCTCAAGTAGCACATGAAGAAACACGAAGATGTGTGATCAACATGTTACAATCTATTTGGGAGCATTTTCTCAGCTTTCTATATCATACTGTGTGCGCCATATGGTAACATTCTTGGACATGACAGCCCATGACACAAAATAAAAACTAATTTGAAAGCAATGATTTGCTGAAGGAAGACGTAGCACATCACATTTGTTTGGTTAACCCTTCAAACCACCAGTGAAATCTACGGAAAGTTCTAGAATTGGAGAATACCCTATACATAATGCACCACACGGTACATATACAGTGACATGCACATAGAGATTTTAGAGATTATACAATACAATACTCAGTGTTTCCCCTACCATTGTATTAGGGGGGCGGGGCGCCCGTAAGTAAATACGTACATAAATAAATAGACGGATTAGATAGATAGATAAAATACAGAGAATGAATATGGTTTTCTTTTTGGTTTTAGGAATGTTCTGTCGAACATGTAGACAGCATGAACAGGCCATTTATAGAGTCTCCCTGTCCACTCTGTCCACCCCCCCCCCCACCCCCCCAAAGCTGTAAACCTAGGGGAAACACTGAATACTGCATGTGGCTCATCAATATTCCCACAGGCCTTTCTAACCCCAGGTATCTCTTGGGTCATAGATGCAGTGTGGGACATGACATGGAGGCCAGATTCATTAATGGCCATGCTCAAGCCCCGACTGAGCCCCAAGCAAAGCCCTTGCCACAGCTGCTGGCCTTCTTCCATTGTGGCCTCAAAGCATTAAAGTATTCATAACATTGCCCTAAAACTCCAGTGGGATTTCACCAAAGTGTGGAAAAAAGCTCACCGGTATTTGTACGGTATGTATACCTGCACCGAGGGGCTTCTGAGTGAAAACAGGGTGGAAAAGATAACGTGAGGTGTTTTTCCACTTAAATGAATGTGTGATGTTGGAGAGGTGCTTATTTTTCCGAACAGTTTTACGTTGGCAGCAAGTCACGGTCAAGAATGTGTCTGCTTCGGATCTAGATTGCCTTTAAAAGCATTGGAATTTACACTCTATCTGTGTGTGTGTGTGTGTGTGTGTGTGTGTGTGTGTGTGTGTGTGTGTGTGTGTGTGTGTGTGTGTGTGTGTGTGTGTGTGTGTGGATCTTCGCGAATCCCATTGTTCCCTGAAGGCATGGGATGTTTTTTTCTGCAGCCACACAGGCAGAAGCACACAGACACACACTAACACACATTGGTGTGTTAGTTGGGTGTGTGTGAAGCTGCAGCTTTTTACGGTCTCCGAAGGTACAAAGAGGCTGAATATTTATGAGCCTGTGTGTGCATGCGTGTGTGCGTGCGTGTGTGTGTGTGTGTGTGTGTGTGTGTGTGTGTGTGTGTGTGTGTGTGCGTGTGTGTGTGTGTGTGTGTGTGTGTGTGTGTGTGTGTGTGTGTGTGTGTGTGTGTGTGTGTGTGTGTGTATAAGAGCTTGTATGACAAAGAGTGGGGACAGAAGTGAAGTGTCTGTTGACATTTAGAAATGTGCATGTTATTACCAATAACAGATTAAATGAGATGCAAGTGTTATTGTGTGAATCCTCAATTCTGTCATTCAGGTGTTCACCGCTCCGTGTACTTAAAGGCTGATGATAACCTTTTCAGTATCATACACTCGTCCCTAGATTTTAATGTGTGTTTCAAACAGTCATTGTTTCATGACAATTTGTGCAAAAACACTGTTTCCTTGAGTTTTCCCTGACAAGGGACGGTCCTATTACAGCATGCAAATCTTCTCCTAATGTCTATCAAAACCTTCACTTAAATGTAATATGTGTTTCCAGGTTTTGTCTATTTTGTGCAAATAAACAACACTATGAACTACTGATGAAACTGGACTAAATGACCGCTCTTGCACAATAGTAAATGCATCCCTCTTCTGGGCAGACTCTGCAGAGGTCAGAGTGCTGCTTTGATTGCTTTTTTTTCACACTGGTGACAATCAATGCACAAATTACATTGTAGGACCAAGATATTGAAAGAGAAGACTGATATGTTTGCTTCTTGGATTGTGCCCACCATCTAGACTGCGTCTCTGCTTTACATTATTCCCGCGTATGTCTGCAGTCCGAGCATAGCTGAAGATATCAGGGCTTGTGTTCCTGCCTGCACAGAATGCCATTTGCAGATAATCGTATTTGTACAGCATGAAAAAACAACTTCCACAGGCAGAATGAGTCAGGCTAGAAAATCCATCACAATAAACATTGAAGCATTCATTTAGTTTTGACAGTGTGACTATTACTATTCTTTCATTTCCTTGCTACCATGCGGTCAGTTTTTGTATTCCATGATAATTTGTTTGTATTTCAACTTTAACTTGCCACAGGGTAGAGAGTATGACGACACGGTGTGTGATTTAATGTGGGGTGGCACACACGCCACAGTTCTTGTGTGTTAGCCAGCCGTATAGTGACAAGTGTGCCGGAGTGAAAGCGCGATGGCTCAGTAGGGCACTAGAAAGGGAGGCAGGAGGTCAGTGGAAAGCATTTTACATGAAGTAATCGTGCATTGTGACTGTCTTTTGTTTTGGTTTCTCATAATGTGTTTCAGAAAGATGTTGTTAGATTCAGAATATACGGAGTAGCAAAAGAGAATGAAAAAATAGAATAAAAGAGTTAATCAGAGGTTGATAAAAGCAGAATAGTCTTTGGTTGGTGATTAATGACGCCATCGGATTAAATGAGATGCAGAATTCCAAGGCAGAATACATTAATACAAGGCCAATGGAGAGATATGAACAAATGCAAAGAGACATGAACTGATACAATTTCCCTCCAGGCGGCGTGAATTGTGGTGAAGATGCTCAACTTGTAAACATCTTTATACAAAGACAAAATTCAATGTTATCTCGAGTACGACATCACTCCATTGATGCACAGAAATAGGAGCACAAAGAGAGCCCCTGGGTCAAAAGACAAGAGAAACAACTGGGGCCAGATGTATAAAACTCTGTGATTATCAACTGCTCGCACAAAGACATGGTCAAATTTATAAAAGCCACACATGCGCTTGGTTCTGCTTTATGAATCTCAATCATTACGTAAACAAAGCGCACATACATGAGCCTTATCTCCACTCCTACTTTAAACTGTATTTGAGATTTGACAGGAAATATGAAGCAAGAGAGGGAGACATGCCGACATGAAAAAAGTGTCCAGGGTGGGTCTAAATGGGGTCACATGTTATGTGCTTTAAATTGCCGGGTATTCATAAATCCCCTTTAATAAATAATGATAACAATTGTCTTGTAAATGATACATTTTAACAGTGGCCGTCCTCTGTCCACTGGTATTCATGCTACTGAAAAACAGTAATTCAATGAAAAGGCCGGAGTGACTCATCCATCCTGTATATTTTCTACACCCACTCATTTGTGCTCAGTGTTGCTGCATGCATTGTTCGAGTGTCACAGAGCTAAAACACATACTGTAATGAAACACATTTCCTCACTGTGCACTGTGACACAGTCCTCTGATAATGAAGAGAGAAGTGGTACGGGTCCACTGTGACCGCAACAAGAAACTTATGTCTTTGTGTTGGAGGTGTGAAATTGCCGCAAGCAACTATAAGATTCCATTAATAAGCTGCTGGGGACAGAAGGTGTTAAATTAGCTCAGGAGAAGATAAGACATTAGCTTGTCCAGGTCAAGGACAAGCCATCGCCTGTATGCACAACTAAATGACGTTGCACTACAGCTAGGTGATTGTCGAATTGAAGCATAGCTTTTGATCAAGTGTTGAGGTATCCACCAATAATGTCCGAGACACGCTACACCTAGAAACTATCTTGGTATTAAAATAAATAAAACATTATTAAATTAGTAGGTTTAATGTAACTATGAGTGAACAATTCTTAGTAACAAGGAGGAAGCTGAGGTGTTGCAAATGAACTCTGATACTCAAAATAACCCCTCCCTATGATACTCCAAACGACCCTTCCCTGCCTCAGGGGCAAGAGAGAAGACAAAGACAGAACGAAGTGACGTCATCATGAAGTTTGAGCATATGGCTGACACTTACACTGTAACATGTATTCTCATATCGGATCAAAATGGTTGAAGGATGATTTTTTGTTTTAATGTGTGACCCTATATCCTTAGTTAAAATATAATCATGTGATCATTATAAAGCTGAATGTATGTGTAAAAAGAATCAAAAAATGTGAACCAATAGTAAATCTCACTCTAATCAGAAGAGATACAGTCATCACTGGAGCAAAGGGGACAGCAAATAAGTAAATCATTTGGTTACAAAAAAACCCTGATTTAAAGGGGGGCCTTTGTACTGGAGAGCCCTGGACCATATCGGATAGGCCATAAATTAGTGAACTATAGGTTGTGCTGCATCAGGGAAAAATCAGGCTCATTATGTATGCGTTATAACCTTAACGCATGGAGCACGGGAAGATACGATTGAAAGTTGTTCTCGAGGTCAAAAACAAGGGGGGGCCGATGGTGAGAAACCACCTTGCAAAACTTTCCCTCACAGTCCTTCTCTTTGAAAATAAGGGGGGGGGGGGGGGGCCGATGGTGAGAGACCAACTTGCAGAACTTGCCCTCACACTTCTTCTCTTTGAAAACAAGGGGGGGGGGGGCCGATGGTGAGGGACAAACTTGCAGAACTTGCCCTCACACTTCTTCTCTTTGAAAACAAGGGGGGGGGGGGGCCGATGGTGAGGGACAAACTTGCAGAACTTGCCCTCACACTCCTCTTTGGAAAAGGGGGTTACTGGGGGGTTTGCGTACATTTTAAACTCTGGCCTGTCAAGATAAGATGTTAATCAAAACTTGAAGAAGAGTTTTTTCAACTGATTGGAGACTATTGTCTACCAAATATGGACATGACGGATGGAGAGGAGAGCGAGAAGGGACTTTCTTGACTTGACTTCTAGACTTGAGACGAAGGCGTGAAGACGGACAGATGATCTTTGTTTCAATTTTTGTAATTTCGACTATTTTACTTTTTGTAAAAACCAAATAAAACTGGTTTGTATTTTGTGCATTCCGACCAAAGTCCAGTGTTGCTCTTCTCTGTTGGGGTTCTCGTAGTCTCCTAAAGGTAAGAGTGTTCTCCCCCTGGGAAAAGGCTGACAGTAGGATTTTAGATCACACATAGAATTTAAATGTTATTACTGTTAAAAAATGGATGGAAATTGATGTTAAAGCTTTCATATAAGATATTGCAGTGTTGATGATAATGTTTAGACGCTAGCGATTGTGTATTAAGAAGCAAGATTAAGATTGATATTTTGAGTTAAGAATGTTAGGACCAGGGCCTTTAAGCCGCCCATAGAAAACCAAGAGAGGTTCCCAACTACACAGGCTTCCTCCCCCAGGGTTGACTCACACGAGCGGGTCCACCCTGGAGTTAATGCAGTCCTCCTGCACCTATTTGCACACACGCACACACACCTAAAATCGTTGATATCCGGCTGTTGGGGAGACTAACGTTTTTAGCCTGAAATAAGAGATACGACGGTGGCTAGAGGTATTAAGTTATCCTGGTTTTCGCCCCTCTAAGCAGACTTGGACAGTCTTGCGTGTAGAATTTGAGGGGTGCGTTTGATTACCTAGGTCAGAGGTTATTGGACAAGCCATCTCCTGGGATGTGGGAGGTGGTATTGGTTACGCAGCCGGAGGCTGTAAACCTTTTCACAAGTATCACATAAACCAATTATTGCAAAGATCTGTGAAGGACATTTTCTTTGCATTATGGCCTGTTTATGTCAGTCTGTTATATTCTTAATGTCACATTTTAAAGCCAGGTGTAGAGTTTGATTTGAATATTCTAAATATTTAAAGCATATTCTGGAGTGGAATGCAACATTATCAACAAGCTGCCTGATAACATAGACACTCCCACCTAATTGATAACTAATTACTAAGATGAGTTGTTTGATGCAAAGGGCACTCTGCTTCATCATTTAGCAACAGATCTGCTGCTAGAGCAGGTATGCACTCCTGCTGACAGCAGTGCCTTTTCACGTCAACTGAAAAACTTACTTTATATCAAGATTTGATCAGTTGTGTATAGAGACAAACTGAACACATACGCACATAAACATGTCTAAACTAGAAGTCCTTCTCAATTAAAACAGACATTCCAACATCAAAAGAGGCTGATAGTAAAATCAAAGCTCTGAAAGCTTAGGTTTTACAAAAAAAAATGTAATAACACAAAGATCAGAGAGGATTTTAAGGACAGATAAAAGTTAAACCAATCCGAAAGTCAAACGAAACACATTGTGATTGTTTATATCAAGTGCAGCCTGATAACCAGAATCAGACATGTTTGGTTGATTTAAAGTGACAATACTCACCGAGATGATGGCAGCCAAAGTCTCTATGGCCCCGGTGCTCAGTGTAATATAGGGGATAATGTTCTCTGCAAAGCCTGCCTCCCGAAGGATCCCACTGGTGTAGTACCAGATCTATGAAAACCAATACACACATAATTTATATATATATATATATATAGGCTGTGGCACTGATTGATGCTCTCACACTGTTTGCAGGACTATTTCTCAGCTGTCATCTTCAAAATCAGCAATCAGTTTCACTGCAGCATAATAAGCCTCAATCTAAATTAAATTCCAGTCTTTGTGGAGTGAAAATGTATGTAAATGGAGTCATGTCTATATCTATGTTAATTCAGATGAGCGTGTGATTTCTGGCTTTGTGTTATACAGTATTACTGAAAAATCCATCAACCTATCAAATGTGAAAATTGTATAATGAAAAATTGAGCACAACTGTTATTCTTTATGATAGTCATTCTGAATATTAATTTGATCTGATCCATTCTAAGTGGGGCAAGGAACTGGCTTCATAAGACCTCCTATTTTAAGATGAATATTTTTACACTTTTTTACCTTTTATAACAAAAAAGAAAAAAATGTACGTATGCAGAATGTGATTTTTAAACATAACCTTTGTAAATAATAAAATAACTTGTTTCTAAAAGAGACAACACATATGGGGTCACACCTGTAGAGACTCATGGGGTTCTGCAATGTGCTGCCACACCTGATCCTCTGACAAGCAGTCCTTTTGAAACTGATGTGAACATTGGACTTAAAAATAAATGTGAATGTTGCTCCATGTCTGCTGAATGCATTAGTAAAAAAAACTGATTACAACAAGTGTTTAAGGTAACAATATGCCAGTGTGATGTTTTCAACTTGTTTTGCTGCCCCCAAGTGACAAAAACAACTGTAGCTTCAAATATGTTGCGCTGTTTGCCTGAAATCAGGGACCCAGGGTGAGACTGGGTGTGTTCTGCATGGTCTGGTAAAAAGAAAGCAGAATGACAATCTCTCTTGTCTGAGTCACTCAAGTAGGAGGAAAACACCGTTTACTTTCCTGCCATGACACAAATCTGTCCACATGGTGTCCAAAACTGATTGACAATTTTCAGGTGTGATGAGGCGAAACTATGGAAGCCCATTCCCGCCAGCAAAAAAATAAAAAATAACATCACCAAAAAAAAAAAAAAAAAATGAATTCACAAAAAAGAAGAAAAAAAAAAAAATGAATTCACAAAAAAATATATATATATATTTATATATATATTTTTTTTTTACTTTTTCTCTGTCAGCAAAAAAAAAAAAAAAAAAAGATGTTTCCAGTTGCTGTTTATTGGTCGCCACATTGGTTTCATTCTTTATACTCCAGAGCTGCTTCTTGCTTAACATTCTATTCAAGGGTGCGTTTGCTCAGTACAATCCATGTGAAACATCATCTGTATTTCATGTGTTGTAAAGCCGCGTTTTAAAGAAGTCTTCAATGTACTCACAATCCATTCATATGTCATAGCTGCTTCTATGACTGTTGTGTTAAAGTATCTCATAATTTCGACTTTCTATAGCAACTGGAAAAATCTGGTCAGTGTTACGGTTACAGATGGATGCACCAAAAGTTTTTTTTTTTTTTTTGCTGGTGGAAAAAAAGTAAAATAAAAAAAAAAATAAAAAATTATTAGAATTATTATTTATTTTGTGGGTGGATTTTATTTTTTTTAATTTTTTTGTAAATTACATTTTCTTTTTTTCTTTTTAAGTTACTATCTTCTTTTATTTTTTTTTTATTTTTTTTTGTGATCTTATTTTTTTGTTTTATTTTTTTTAGTGATCTTATTTATTTTTTATTTTTTTTTTAGTTGATCTTTTTTTTTTTTTTGCTGGCGGGAATGGGCTTCCATACGAAACAGAGCATCTTCAAAAAAAGTCTGATGTTGATCTGCAGCATGTTTGTCACGTGAATGGTCTTCAATAAAAAAATACATACATTTTATATATAAAATAATAATAATCCTAAATATGACACAGTAGGATGGTATAAAGAACAATATTCCACTGACAATCTGAGAAAAGTCAAATGTGAGCTGCATCTTACAGCGTTGAGGCCACAGAGCTGATAGCAGGCCATGCTGATGATGATGGTGATGAGTTGCCAGCGAACAGCTGGGTTCCTCAGCAGCTGTAACACAGAGGCGGTGTGTAGGTTGCCCTGAGCCCGAGCCTCCGCGTGGACCTCGTCCAGCTCCTGGGATACATCTTTCTTTCCCAAAAACCTCTGGAAGGCTGAGACACACACAAATACAAATACACACACACACACACACACACACACACACACACACACAAACAGAGTGTTAAAAAATCCACTAATAAAAACCATCATGCTGAGATCAAAGATTAGGATTTATTCCACAGCAAATTAAGACATATCCTCAAGAGTGGATGAATTTGTAAACAACTGCACACTCACTTAGACTAAGCTGAAATCAGTATTCTGTTGATTTATCAGGTGTCTATGAGTAGACATCTGTCTTTTGATGTGTAATCTGTATTCTAACCGTGAAAGAGACCCGTTTCTTTATGCAGTCTCAATGTTAATCACCTCCCAGGTCAGTGTTTAAAGAACATCTTCAAATTGAATTATGCATATTAATTTAATTAAAAATCAAACCGCAGCCCCCCATATGGTATGTGATCGGTGTGCATATAAAAAGTCCCCAGTGGAGACGTTGACTTCTTGAGATGGAGATTTTTTGTGTGAAAAACAGAAACCAGAAGTTTTGATTGGAAGTGATGACTTTATTTATTTATATGCTTTCAAGCTCATGAGCCTGAGTGGCTAAAATATTTGATGTTTTTAATCTCACAAAAAAAACCATCTGTGTGTCAATTAGTGACATTTTTTATCAAAGGTTCTGTGTGGAGTTATTGTGGCGCTAATGTTTTGAGTGGGTCCCAGTTTTGTTTATATATTGTGATTTTTAAAAATATATATATGTAAAGATTTGGCTTTGAAACTGTATAATGGAATTGCATTCAACACATTTGTTATGTGACACATTTGTCACAATGCATGTTGATGAGAACAATGAATGTACGTCCTGGGCTCAACACGTTCTCAATTTAAATGCTTCCTCCGGGATACATAATTCATCAACACAATATTACATTTTACTGCAATGCAGATGAAACTTAGCCCTCTCAATCACAGGGATTTAAAGTAGCAAATGCTCTAACATATTGTATTGTCCTCAAACAAATGCAGTTCTCTTCATAGTTATATACTCAAATATGCTAAATGATGAAAACAATGACTTTTATTAAAACCCTCTGCCCCACTTGTTGTGCAACAAGTTAATGCACTTACTTCATGTCAAGCCTAAGCTATAAGACACATGTTTTTCTCTCATTCAAAAGGAAGAAAACAACAGAAATACATACACATTTTATATTTGTGTGTGCAGAGCTGACCAGGTTTCTGGCAATCATATGGAACTCGGCCAGTTGAAGCTTGTTTGAACTTGAATGTGATGGACTGAATAGGTAAAGAAGCATCTCTCTTCTCTTTAATCCTTTCATCTACCCCTGGGGTTATGGGAATTCAAGGTGGGAACAGGCCAAAGACATGACCCAGAATAGCACATCTCTATATACCAACAGGGACTAAAAGCAGGTCATTAGGACGCGGGAGTGTGAACAGTGACCACACAGGAGGCAGTACGTCAATGAGTATGCAATTGTCTCTCCCTGCTGGTAGAAACTATGGAAACCTGTTTTAATTCAGAATCACACAGTTGCTGTCACTGTCAGTGGCATGATGTTATATTGATGTATGGTAACCTATTTTATTTTCCCTGCAGGAGGACAGCGGGGCTCCACCCCATGACACTGTTGTGGCCTGAGCACTCCCAGCATGCACAACAGCCTATATTACAGACTGAGACTGAGTTTGAGAAATTACACTACTTTATTACTGTAGCAATAAAAATGCCTTCATTGAAACAGGGGTAAATATATAAAGATGGTCTTAAAGGGGCTGACAAGAAGGTTAATGTCGATGCATTTTGGCTTGAATTTAAAGTGCGGTGTTATTCTATATTTTTATTATCATCAACAAGTCCCATTAGATGACCAAAACAATAATGCACAGTCCGTCTCGCAATAGTTTCCAAATATACAGTTGTAACCCTACTCTGGCTCTCAGCCCCAAGTCCATTAGTTCATACTGATGATGTACATATTTATATATAGGTCACAAATTCATCACACAGTTTGAAAAACTACTTTTAGTATTTTCTCTAAAGCAGCTGGACAGTTTTACTGAAACAAGAGTAGGTTGTGTATTTTTTGGGGACAATTTTCAGGTGCGGGGCAAATACACATTTTTTGCACTAGTGAGTTGTTAAGGGCACCTAGACAGTATATTTGGGATTAACTCAAAATAAACTACAGTGCCCATGTCCATGGCAATGAAGGAACATTCCAACCGGTGTTAAGGTGTTGCTTATTTGTGTTTTTAATAGAATAGATTAATTTTTTCATGTCCTGAGTGTGTGAATGTGAAAAATATTTGGCCGCAGTTCTGACAGTGAGGTTTGGAAAATGTACCGCTTTGCTAAAGTCAGACACTACATATCATTAGTACAGATAAGGGTACAAAACAGTCAGGGGGCAAAGTCTCTTTCTTTAGCAGACCGTTGCTTTTGCCGCTTGAAATGACAACAGACGCCAGCGGCAGGTCATATGTCTGGTGCTAGTTAATGTTGACAACATAAGTAACTTGATGGCAGGCCAACACACATGTGGACTGAGTGCTTGTAGTTCCAACAACATCAACAAAAGTGACACCTCACCAAATGTATCCTTTAATTTAGCTGGTTGGTCCATTCATTTCTGCACAATGACTATCAAGAAGTGTTTCTATAAATGTATAAAAAGAATAAAACATAGCATATGTAAGGTCAAGAACACCTCTTTTCAAGCACACAATACAATAGGTCTTAAATTAAACTTTGAAAGTGCGAACAGAATACTTTTGTTGCGGTTGTAAACATCACACATGGTTGATTTATAAAGTTCTCTTAATGGTCACTTCACTTTTTGTCTGATGTGTCGGTTAAAAAGAGAAAAAAAGCTAATTTCCTGAAGCCAATTTGTTGAACAGAATCAAGGTTGGAATTATTTATTTGGTGAGAGCAGCTATAAACAAAGACAAGACAAAACAAGAGTGAGCTAAAAATAAAAGTGCTCCATCAAGAGAAGTACAAGCAACGTCCTTGAATTCCAAATACTTTAGCAACAAAGTTTGAAGATTAAGTGCACTGCTCAAAGTTAGATTTAGTTTAAGTATTTATCATTAAAAAAAACTTTACATTTGTGATAACTTTTCGGCATTGACAAAACATGTCTCATAGTAATATAAATTGCCGTATTATAAATCGCTGCGTCTGATAAGCCTTTAAACTCAAAGATCTGTTACTCAAACTGGAATTTGTGGATGTAATTTTAAGTCTCATTGGTACCTGAAGCAACATACCCCCACCTACGCAGACCCTTGCCTTGTTTTAACACAGGGCTGCTGTGCCAAAACGTGCTCTATGGGAGACCCATGTAGTGTAATCATTATGGGTTATTCTTGATGTCTTTTAATATGTTTCTGTCAGATAATGTTAATATCTTCAAGTCAATCAGACAGGTCTACAGATGCCACCAATATATCATACATTCTGTACAATTTCATCAACTATATTTAAATGTCATGAAATCAGAATAAAGTCACGTTAAATGTTTACCATTTTGTTTTAATGTTGTTTTTTAATGAGTAAGCCAGTCTATTTCATATATGTAGAATGTATTTCGCATGCATATGTAGCATTTTTGGTATTGCCAGAAAGTTACAGTGTATACATATGAAGTGACGTAAACCAAACCATCCGATTTACATTTTCAATCCATTTTAAAACGATCAATACTGCAGAATAAAAGTCATTGTTCAAATGTCCTGTACATCCACAGGAACATTGCAAATGGGAACTGCTATAAGATAGTTTTGGCATACTTTTGATGGAGCCATTTGCCAAAAGAAGGGGGCTCAAAGAGAATACGTAGCTGACGTAACAACAGCCAATTGGCTCTTCTGATGTCTTTAATTTTTTCTGTCAAAATTTCAGCCTCTGTTTTTGACCACAAAGTTTGTCTTTATTCAAAAGATCAAACATTGGATTTTTAGTCCCTTGGAAGTTCATATAATATGGACATAGACATCAAAGAGTTCAAACAAACCCAGAGAAAAAAACGATCAAAGTCATATCTGACGTCACGTTATTCTACATGCTTTGTTAACTTATGCAGCTGTACCTCTACCCCATGCTGTTCCTTCTCATGTAACAGCATTTTAATGATGGCATATACATTATGGTTATGGTATTGTTGAAGATAAGCAGATTCTCATCGGCTTTGCTGAATGAAATATCTTTCACATGCTAAATAAGAGTGGGAGATGACTTAGCATTTCTAAATCATGGAATATTTTTGAAACATTTAATTATTGTGTGACTTTTTTTGACCTGTGTGAGGAACAAGACATTGCATCCCCTGAGGTGGATAGATTTAAAGTTGGAACGATTAGTCGCTTAATTGATAAGTTGTCAAATATCAAATTAATTGACAACTACTTTGATAATTGATTGAAAAATATTCTTAAATGTGAATATTTTCTGGTTTCTTTACTCCTCTTTAACAAGAAAATGAATATATTTGAGTTGTGGAAGAAAAAAGACACCAGGACGTCATCGTGGGCTTTGGGAAACACTGATCAACATTTTTCATAATTTGACATTTTATAGACCAAACAACTATCGATTAATCTAGACAATAATGGACAGATTAATCAACAATGAAAATAATCTTTGGTTGCAGCCCTAGATAGGTTCACAATGTCTTATATGAACAGGAAGAATGATTTCAGTGTTCATATGGGCATTGGACCATTGTTTTAAGACAGACTTGACGAGTTGTGTGAACCTATCCTTTAATGGGTTTGCCCATTTCAATTCTAGTGGGAAAACTGAGTACTGTAAAAGCCACAAATCCAAGCAATGGGAAAGAAATCAATGAGTCTGTGGTCTTGGTAAGCAACTCTATTAATACCCTGCAGATATACCATGTTAACATATATAGGGCTATCCCAGGGGGTGGGTGTAATCAACCTGCACTGCTGTGACCATAGGAGTCCTTTCACCTCTTGGTTAGTAGGCAGCACGGGCTAATGTCATCACCACAGCACAATTACCCTGTCACGCACTCGGAGGCTTCCCCTCAACACTATGCCTTGTGTGGACGGTGCACACACGCATCTGTCTGCGCTCAGCGTGTCCTCTCCACATCCCACTGTGCATGTGCGAGAGAGTAGACGCACCACAAAGTCATGTTTGTGGGCCCTCTTCCCCTGAGCGGCAGCGTTTTGAGGCTGCTGTCTCTGCACATTTCACACCGTCTCTCTGGCCGTGCCTGGCTGCAAGCCAGTGTGTAATGTAACCTCCAGAGGCTCCCGCTCAGCCCTTTCCGCACGAGTCCCGCATGGGTTGCTCTCCGACATAAGCGACAGCAAGGAGGGCTCTGAATTGGCTCGTCTCTATGACATTACTCTGGAGGGAAGGACATTTTTGTGTTCTAAATAGACGGCATAATGCTGATACATGTGTCTTTCGGATTATTTAAAAGGTATTTATTTGAGGGATTCTGTTATTCTACAGTATTGTTTGTATCGTTATTGTATAAAAACATTGTTTCTAATAGTTTGGTGGGTTTTAAGCATTTTTGTAATCCTAGGAAAACGAAAAGTTAGAGGCCATCCCTCTAACTCAAGAACATTATGTTTTTGTAGCGCATACAATACCTCTTTCTGCTCCGGCCTCATCCCTCCTCTCTATCAGCAGGTAGCGAGGACTCTCAGGGAGGAAAGGCAGCACACACAGCTGCAGCATTGCCGGCAACGCCACGAAGGAAAACAGGTAGCTCCATCTGGTTTCCTGCAGTCAAAACATCCCAAAAAAGATCTACGTTGCAGTCATGGTTTATGATATACAAAGACATTAAACAAAACTGATACTCCAAAGAATAAGAGGATGCACATCATACCCTCATTTCGAATTCCTGCAAGCAGTGCTGATTGTCATTTAAATGCAACATAGCAATGAGTTACAGTGGGGCATAAGCTTAAGGCATGAATGCTTGGAATGCGTAAGCTAAGTATAAGACTTATGGTCTTAAAGTGATGCATTTATTCATGCATATGTTTTAAAAGTATCTATAAGTCAAAGGCTGCATTAAATACACCATAACAGTGTGTTATGCTGTGTATGCAAATGGTGAATTAGTTTGATAGGCTATCGCTCTGAATAACAATATTACTGAATAGTGTTTCCCAACAACTACAAAAACACAAAATCATAATTCTTGTTAGGTAACTCTCATTACAGTCGCCTCCGTAGATTGATTTATAGTATGTCTACACCAGCGGGCTCTTTTTAATTGGCACCTCCCTTTTGTCTTAGAATTAACTTTGGTCAAGGGTGCTCCTGCCTTAATAGACGATAAACTCAAATATTGAGTTGGCTGTTTTCCCAGTCACTGCCATGACAGGTGAAGGACAAAATGATCAGCTGATTATGAGGCCAATACAGTAAACATCTTAAAACTTACAGTAGGAATGCTAAGAAACTGTGTTTTTGTTTCTGTATCACAACTAGGCCGATGTTATGGAGCGAATATAGACAACATGGATACAAAGTAATAGAGTAATGGAGAGAAATAGCCAAACACGAGCTCATTAGTAGGGAAGCTGTTAGTCATAGGTTGTCTCAGTTCCATTACAAGGTGATTTCTTTACAAAATGCCTCAGAGGCAAAATATTTATCAAAGCCAGCTAGATTCATGAGCTTTTTGGTGAAGTGTTTTTCTGCAGCAACAGCAGCAAAGGGTCATATAAGATAATGCTTGTAGTCGTAACCCTTCTGGGCTTATCATCAAAACTAAGATGAGTGTGAAGATCAGTCTGTGTTGAGGTCACCACCATCACACACCGAAAAAGATCTCTTATACGTTGCAAAAACACAGAAAATGTACGAGTATACCTCATACAAAGCATTGCCCAAAAGAAAGATGACAGGACACCCCACTATTTAGCACGCTTCGTGATCTCACCCATGCAAACAGGAGGGAGACAATTATGCAGAGACTGTGGAAAGGAGATGCCATTTGGAGAGAAAATGTCAGCTGTCAACTCATAAGAACTGTTTTGGGGATTCAGTTGCCTATAACCTTTACTACACGAGTGGAAAAACTTTTAATCAGACTGTAAAACTTTTAAAAATATATAATTAACTTCTATTTAATGACCCATGTTGTCAGCCTGAGCTGTAAATTAACTGCTCACTCGCGAGTTATAAAGTCTGCAACACTTGTCCAACAAAATGTGATTAAACTTTAAGGACAGTGTAATGTACCTCCCATTCTTGTGGCTGAAACAATTTCAACAGTCCAACTGAATTAAATTTAAAGATACCAAAAGTAAGCCTTTCTGGCATCGGTGCTTATAAGGTTCTCAAGAAATGCAAGATTGTGCTGTAAATATATACATTAGATAACAACGGAAGACACATAATTATAGACAGTTTGTTAGACTCACTAAAGCACCACAACAGTCAGATGCATAATTTTGCCACGGGTCTGTGGTTCCTCCGCATAGACTGAAGGAAGAACTTCATAGTCCAAGGTGGCCCAAAGATGGCGCTCACACCAAAATAGTGTCGTCACAATTACCCACAGCCACCCTGTGGTGGTCTTACAAGCAATTGACAGCAGTTCTTTTCAACAAATAAACACATTTCCAAATGGAGTTTCGTAATCAATTTGGACCATGGTTTTCTGAGTTTATAGATGTTTATTCCTCACATATAAACTAAGAATTATGATAAAAAAAAATAGTTTTGCTCTTGTTGAAGCTACAGTCAGTGGCATTACATTCTAGCAGACCCAAAGCTTTGCTGTATGATATTTGTGTGAAAGTCTCTGTGGAAGTCCCAGTTCTATAAAATATACTAACAATCAAGGATAAACTCTGTATTAATGTTGAGACTTCACTGTTTTTGCAGTTCATGTACAAGAAATTGATGCATTTGATAGATAAACGAAATCACAGGTAGCACACATCACAGGACCCATCATCCTTGTCATCATACGCAATTTGGCCTTGGGTTGAACCTCCAGAACCAAACATGTGGAGGGAAAAAAAAGTAAATACATATCAAGCTTTGGAGGAGCTGTAGATCAAAGAAGAAACTACCGATCAGCTTTTCAGCATCAAAGGACCCAGAAAGCCTATAATCATAAGAGGTGTGTTGTGTGTCTCATCTTAGCGTTACTCATGTTCTTGCATCTCCCGCAGACTCCAGCGCCAAATCAATAGATTTAGGGGATAACCAGGCACCCCTCCAACCCAAGAGAGAAAGCTCTTACCGTCTGCTAACCCAGCCTACACCAGTCTTCCCTTTCACTGAATTTAAAAAGCAAAGCCAAATCAGTCGCAAAAACATACCATGTACCATATATAAATGGTATGTAATCTAGTGGAACAAAGCGGGTTTGGTTTGTGGGGATAAAGAAGTGAAGTGGTTCGATAGTAGAGATGTAGAGACATGCAATGAGGAGGAGTGAAGTCCTCTCCACCAGCTGTTCTGTTGACACAAAGGACAGCGAGCGCAGCGTCTGCTCTGCTCTCACTGTTGTTCGTGGCAGCCCAGCACCTCTTGTCAGGTCTTTAGATCTGTGCATAACACCAGTCATGCAGCACTAGTGACTGTGTTTTACATGTATTAGACAAGTTAAACTGGATGCTCCTTTCTTTTGTTATGAGGCTGATGCACTTTTACAATATTTATTTCATTCATAAACCCTTCAAAACAACACAACTAAAATGTGGACCTCTACCTTCATGTCTATTACTGATCTCTAAAAAATATATATAAAAGACACTTCTAGATACTTTTAAGAAGAAAATATATATTTTCTTCACTTAACAATAATTAAAAATGAGAAGGAAAAGGAAGATATCTTGCACTATCTTTCTCAGTAAGGCCCTCCAAAGATATTTCTAGAAATATTTAAAAAAAATGTATGATGTAGGCCTTTGACTGATAAAACACTACTAACACTCCATCTCTTCACCATGTTCCTCTGTGCACTAAGTCGTGGGTGAGCTATGTAAATGTTTGCATGCTGCACTGAGCTGTGGGTCGTCTTATCCCAGCTGGAGATGAGCGTGGGAGCTTAAATCAGACTTCTCACAGGCTGCTATGACACAAACAAATTTGAGTTAATGTTATACAAGCATTGATTTCTGTAGACTGTAATAAGAAATCACTTTTTTACCTCCTATACAATTTTGTGGTTCGATATCATTCAGCTTGCTTATATTGACTGCACACACAGACTGATTATTTCTAATAACAGGCAAGTCCCAACAAAAGACAGTTGAATGTGCTTAATCAAGGAAGGTTTACAGTATGTAGATGTAAAGTATATGAAGATTATGAGCTTGGGTGTCCACAATCGAACATTGACATACAACGCCAAATAATCAGGTTTGACTTATGTGCTTCACACACACACACACACAGTTTCAGTCCTGTTCACAAACTAAATGCTGCTAAACTGCTTTTAGTTAACTAGGGCAAGCTGGGTGATCCAGGCTGTGTCTCCCTCCTGGTCCCTGACCCCATCGTCCATAGTGATAAAAACAGCCCGGCTATGACCTGGGGTGATACGTGTTTACAGTAAAGCAGCAGACAAATGGTTCATGCTGTATTCCATTTTCCCTTTCAATTATCTCATCTGAGAATGCATGATGCTGCAGAGTGTACACTGTCATCCTTTGATTGAACAAAAGCAGAGGATGAAACCCATTTTTATTTTGAGTTGAGAATGTGCCCTTCGTGAAGCTCGGGCTGCTGTTGCAGGAGACCCACCACAAAGCCAGAGAGGAGGTTAGTGTGAACAGATAACTTCTCAGATAGAGGTAATGGAAATGTCAGGTGGGCCACATCTGTGATGTATCCAATTATACAAGCTAACATTATCTGTGTTGGGTCAGTCTTAATTACTGTACCTTGCCAGACCATTCTCGAAATGAGAAATGAGACTGCTCAGTATGAATATGTACTATGTTTGGTACAGGCAGCAACAGTTAATCGCAAATCTTTATTTCCATAGAGGGTGGTGAGATTTAATTGGCTGCCACTCACAATGAGATGGTTAAAGACTAATGCATGATGGATTACAAGGTGCATTACAGGAAAGAAAATACCTTGAGATTACTTGTTATTTATATTTAAATGTTCCGTTATCCTGGAAGAGCAATTAAGTGGTAAGTAATAAGAACTTTTATTATCCATCCAGCAGTGCATATGGCATGCCAAATGATTTGGTCCACAGATCGCATTCTGCATTTCCCTTTATACTTTATCTCAGTAGTCTGTCCATTACCTGGGAGATAAACATTTCCCTGGAGTTATTGTATATCAGTAGAAAGTATAAACACAACACAACACACATCTTCTTGGTAAAAAGCTCACGTCACCAGAATCTCATCCTTTGGAATACTATAGTGGTGGAAATCTGCCAGGATAAGAAGGAAAGCCTATCATCCCTCTGCCTTTTGCTGTAATGAATGTCACCTCCTCTATAAACCTATTTTCCTGATGCTCTGTCAAAAGAGCAAATTGACGGTTGGACCTTGCTGTCCTATTCTTAAAAGCTCGTTGTAGGTTGGGGAACTGGTATTCCACTAGGATTCACACCTTACAGGAGGGGGAATGGTCTCGTGACAAGATGGCGTGCTGAAGCTCTTACACTGTAAGAAAAGTCAGTGAATTTTACAGTGAAAAACTGTTAAATCACAACAGTAAGAGACCGTAAACTGTAAATAGGTTATATTCAGTTTATCTGACAGTGAAACACCGTAAATATATATATCAGCCGAAACAATAATTTGTGCATGTATTTCTTGTAAAATATAATTTTGTCACCGTTAAATGTACTAAACCTTGTACTGATAACGGAAATACACCGTAATATGAAAAAAAATCAATACCGTAATCTTTGCATTTCTTACTTTTAGAAAATACATTTGGTTACTGTTAAATGTACGGACCACTGTGCTGCCAATGGAATACTGGGAACACTGAGAATAATGGGAACACTGTTAGAACCCTGTTGGAACCCTGTTGGAACCTGTGGAACCCGTTACGCGCGGATCCCGTTACGCGCGGATCCCGTTACGCGCGGATCCCGTTACGCGCGGATCCTGTTATGCGCGGAACCCGTTACGCATAAAACCCATTACGCGCGGAACCCGTTACACGCAGAACCTGTTACGCGCGGATCCCGTTACGCGCGGATCCCGTTACGCGCGGATCCCGTTACGCATAAAACCCGTTACGCGCGGAACCCGTTACGCGCGGAACCCGTTACGCGCGGAACCCGTTACGCGCGGAACCCGTTACGCGCGGAACCCGTTACGCGCGGAACCCGTTACGCGCGGATCCCGTTACGCGCGGAACCCGTTACGCGTGGAACCCGTTACGCATAAAATCCATTACGCACGGAACCTGTTACGCGCAGAACCCGTTACGCGCGGATCCCGTTACGCACGGAACCCGTTACGCACGGAACCCGTTACGCATAAAATCCATTACGCACGGAACCTGTTACGCGCAGAACCCGTTACGCACGGATCCCGTTACGCACGGATCCCGTTACGCACGGATCCCGTTACGCGCGGATCCCATTACGCGCGGATCCCGTTACGCGCGGATCCCGTTATGCGCGGAACCCGTTACGCGTGGAACCCGTTACGCATAAAATCCATTATGCACGGAACCCGTTACGCATAAAATCCATTACGCACGGAACCCGTTACGCGCAGAACCCGTTACGCGCGGATCCCGTTACGCACGGAACCCGTTACGCGCAGATCCCGTTATGCGCGGAACCCGTTACGCGTGGAACCCGTTACGCATAAAATCCATTACGCACGGAACCTGTTACGCGCAGAACCCGTTACGCGTGGAACCCGTTACGCATAAAAGCCATTACGCACAGAACCCGTTACGCACAGAACCCGTTACGCGCGGATCTCGTTACGCGCAGATCCCGTTACGCACGGATCCCGTTACGGGCGGATCCTGTTACGCATAAAACCCGTTACGCGGGGAACCCGTTACGCGCGGATCCCGTTAGGCGCGGAACCCGTTACGCGCGGATCCCGTTACGCGCGGAACCCGTTACGCGCGGAACCCGTTACGCGTGGAACCCGTTACGCATAAAATCCATTACGCACGGAACCTGTTACGCGCGGAACCCGTTACGCGCGGATCCCGCTACGCGCGGAACCCGTTACGCGCGGATCCCGTTACGCGCGGATCCCGTTACGCACGGATCCCGTTACGGGCGGATCCTGTTACGCATAAAACCCGTTACGCGGGGAACCCGTTACACGCGGATCCCGCTACGCGCGGAACCCGTTACGCGCGGATCCCGCTACGCGCGGAACCCGTTACGCGCGGATCCCGTTACGCGCGGAACCCGTTACGCACGGAACCCGTTACGCGCGGAACCCGTTACGCGCGGAACCCGTTACGCGCGGAACCCGTTACGCGCGGAACCCGTTACGCGTGGAACCCGTTACGCATAAAATCCATTACGCACGGAACCTGTTACGCGCAGAACCCGTTACGCGTGGAACCCGTTACGCATAAAAGCCATTACGCACAGAACCCGTTACGCGCAGAACCCGTTACGCGCGGATCTCGTTACGCATAAAACCCGTTACGCGCGGAACCCGTTATGCGCGGATCCCGTTACGCGCGGATCCCGTTACGCACGGATCCCGTTACGCGCGGATCCCATTACGCGCGGAACCCGTTACGCGTGGAACCCGTTACGCATAAAATCCATTACGCACGGAACCTGTTACGCGCAGAACCCGTTACGCGCGGATCCCGTTACGCACGGAACCCGTTACGCACGGAACCCGTTACGCATAAAATCCATTACGCACGGAACCTGTTACGCGCAGAACCCGTTACGCACGGATCCCGTTACGCACGGATCCCGTTACGCACGGATCCCGTTACGCGCGGATCCCATTACGCGCGGATCCCGTTACGCGCGGATCCCGTTATGCGCGGAACCCGTTACGCGTGGAACCCGTTACGCATAAAATCCATTATGCACGGAACCCGTTACGCATAAAATCCATTACGCACGGAACCCGTTACGCGCAGAACCCGTTACGCGCGGATCCCGTTACGCACGGAACCCGTTACGCGCAGATCCCGTTATGCGCGGAACCCGTTACGCGTGGAACCCGTTACGCATAAAATCCATTACGCACGGAACCTGTTACGCGCAGAACCCGTTACGCGTGGAACCCGTTACGCATAAAAGCCATTACGCACAGAACCCGTTACGCACAGAACCCGTTACGCGCGGATCTCGTTACGCGCAGATCCCGTTACGCACGGATCCCGTTACGGGCGGATCCTGTTACGCATAAAACCCGTTACGCGGGGAACCCGTTACGCGCGGATCCCGTTAGGCGCGGAACCCGTTACGCGCGGATCCCGTTACGCGCGGAACCCGTTACGCGCGGAACCCGTTACGCGCGGAACCCGTTACGCGTGGAACCCGTTACGCATAAAATCCATTACGCACGGAACCTGTTACGCGCGGAACCCGTTACGCGCGGATCCCGCTACGCGCGGAACCCGTTACGCGCGGATCCCGTTACGCACGGAACCCGTTACGCGCAGATCCCGTTACGCACGGATCCCGTTACGGGCGGATCCTGTTACGCATAAAACCTGTTACGCGCGGATCCAATTACGCACGGATCCCGTTACGCGCTGATTCCCGTTACGCACAGAACCCGTTACGCGCGGATTCCGTTACGCGCGGATCCTGTTATGCGCGGAACCCGTTACGCGTGGAACCCGTTACGCATAAAATCCATTACGCATAAAACCCATTATGCGCGGAACCCATTACGCGCAGAACCCGTTACACGCAGATCCCGTTACGCACGGATCCCGTTACGCGCGGATCCCGTTACGCATAAAACCTGTTACGCGCAGAACCCGTTACGCATAAAACCCATTACACGCGGAACCCATTACGCACTGAACCCGTTACGTGCGGATCCTGTTACACGCGGATCCCGTTACGCGTGGAACCCGTTACGCATAAAATCCATTACCCGCAGAACCCGTTACGCGCAGAACCTGTTACGCGTGGATCCTGTTACGCGTGGAATACTGGGAACACTGAGAACACTGGGAACCCTGTTGAAACCCTGTTGGAACCCTGTTGGAACCCTGTTGGAACCCATTACACGTGGAACCCGTTACGCATGGAACCCTTGGAATACTGGGAATACTGGGAACACTGGGAACGCCATTTCTCCTAGACTCTTCCCGCTTTGAGTCACTCAGCAGTGATTGTCAGAGCTACCTGCACCACAAACAAACAGTCGGTTTGGACACCTGCATTTACTTTGACAGTCTTTTATGTTACTAACACTGAAGCACATTCAAAAAACATTTGTTGTTCTGTCGATCGTTACAGGCTTACATTTATGATTGTATTCGGAGCTAAACTCAAAACATTTGAGGCTTAAGACCTGGCAAAATGATCTTGCTACGCCACTGGTACACAGGAAATACTGTCTAACTCGTGCACGCAATGTCTGATGGTCACAGAAATGCACGGCCGTGTCAACTAGAGTCCTGCTAGTACCCTCGACGTGCGTGAAGGTGTGAGGGCTTGATCAATGCTGCTTGCATTGCAAAACAGGTAGAGAGCAAGATGCTCTTCCTGCGAATGTTTATCTCTTAAAAAGTGTCTACATATTTTGCCTGTAAAACCTGCTCCGTATTATTTAAAGGGCATTACATGTAATTTTGTGCTTCGGTTATACGGTAATAGGTTTTTCTTAGTGTAAAGAAGATCCTAACAGACAAAACTTATATATATATATATATATATATATATATATATATATATATATAGAATATATAGAAGAGATTGTCTTTTATGATATCATCAATTCCACTTAAAATACCTGAATATTGGTTTAAAGAAATTAAAAAAAGCTTTTTGTAATTACATTGCATTACATTACAGTCATTTAGCAGACGCTTTTATCCAAAGCGACTTACAATTCAGATCCTATCACACCGTAGGTACAGCTACGGGAGCAATTTCGGGGTTAAGTGGGGTAAAATAGCAAGAATCGGTCTCAATAAACCTACAAAGCAGAGAAATAAAGGGGTGTTAGGGATATGAACTGGAAATATGCACATTTTATTTGGCTTCTAATGGCAAATATGCCATGTTGTGGGCCTTTCACGAGCAGTGTAAGGTCATCAGCTGGATATGTCAAAATATAACCAATATCCCTTCCCTCTTTGTGGTGTTGTCCAGAGGTCAATACGAACATTAAGAACCTTATTTTAAGTTTTTAATGTAAAATAGCAAGAATAATAAATAATAAAAAAGTGCAATCAATGGATTAGTGTTTCCTTCACTGTGGGAGAACCCATTATTAACCGCTGGAGGAAAAATTCTTAATATTACAGAGTGAAAAAAATCCTAATGTTAAGAATTTGGACCAAATTGTAAAGCAAGAGAGAATAGGATTTAGCTAGATTAAAGGTAATTACAGTTTAATTATCTTCTGCAGTCTGGTAACTGCAGTATGGCTAAAGGATTTATAGAACTGATAATGATTGAACATGCAGCCTCAGTTCTGCAGAGGCTTTATAGAGATAATGTCTTTGATAGACCATGGACACATAAAAGATTATATGAGTCATTTAGTTTAATAAAGTTTTGATAAAATTTAAGATATAAAGCCAGTACAATGTATAGAAACCTTAAATCTTATAAGTAACGGAGAACTCTGGTCAGGAGAGATTGGTAATGCAACGATATGCTAAGCAAGTGTAATATATTTATATATTTTGGTCTGTAACCTATAGCGTTCTTGTCCTTGTGTTGTGTATTTGTTTGTACTTGGTCTTTTTCTTTCTCTTTTTGATTGTTTTTGTTTTGTAAATAAAAATGTAAAAAAAAAAAATCTCTAACTCGTGGCAAGAAAGTGAATATGAAACGTATTTCCAAAAATGTTAAACTATTCCTTTAATATTAGCACTGCACAAAAACAATGGCTTATATTTTTTACTTTTAATTCTAATTTAATTTTCAACAACACCTGAAGTCTGTCTTCAAGATTTGCAAACACAACAGGTCTACTTTTCAATTAAGAGTCATGCAGCAAAAACACGGAACGCTCAGCTACTCTCGTTTGTTTTTTGAGTGTGGATGTACAGAATACTGTGTACTGTATAGTTAAGATGCAAGGAGCTGAAAGCATACACATATAGTACACATGGTACCTCCTGTAATATCAAAGTCATTTAGAATACCATATTACTCTGATAACCAGTGTGACAATAATCTTAAATGAATTGTATTAGGGACCATCCCAACATATAACAATCCATTGATTTGTTTTGCCCATTTACACAACCCTCTGAAGCCAAAGGCAGGTATGATGGAGGATACAAAGATAAACCCCTCTGAGACCAACCTTCCTGGTGTAAGCTGCATTTGAGGCATGCTGATGAGTTCAGAGTCTCAGGGGAGTTCCCTGACAAAAGCCTGTTCTTGCTGTAATGTAATAAGCATGTGTCCCTACTGAGGAAAGGTCAGTGGCTAAGCATGAAGGTTAGAGTAATTATCATTTGTCAAAGCGTATCACCATTTTGGAGCACAAAGTGACATCTTAGACCAGCTCTCATTAATAGATGCCTCCACTGAAGGCGTCTCATAACCGAAGGCTAGCGAAGACCATGGTGGTATTATCATAAGATATCAAAGGTGTCTGTGATGCTTGTGGAAGGGTGTGACAGTGGTGACATGAATACATAGCAGTGGCTCCATTTGATATTGATAAAGGTGGTCTGCAGGTCAAATGATGGATGGGACAAACCAAATACTTATAAATGAAAAATGAGTACCTACTTTGCTAGAAGCTCGGACATTAAGCCCATGTGTAAATGTCAGTACAAAATAGGAGAGGAAAGTCTGGTCCTTTCAAAATACATCTATAAACGAGAGGATTCACAGCTCTGCCACCATTATCCTGTTTTGTCCATCTCGCATAATCAGTTTATTCAGTGCACCTGCTAGTCACACCCACCTCGTCAGCTCATTACTCTCACCTGCTCACTCTGCTGCAGCCACTATTTAAACCCCAGTCACACACGCACTCACTGCCAGATCATTGTCATGTCTACCTGCCTGTTCGGCAGGCTCCATCAGCTGAAACTGCAGCAGGGACCAGCCCACCGCTGACAGACACAGATGCGGCTCCGCTGCCGCCTTGGCGCTCCAGCGGGAGGGGGAGAGCTCCGAGCCCACCCAAGCTGCATCCAGTCTTAAATAACCCGGAAACACCCTCACGTGTTGCTCTAATGAATAACTGCAGCGAGAGCACAGATGGGTGAATCCCACAGCACACAACATGACTCCACAGGGGTCATCACAAGTTGAATTATTGAATATAGATCCCCTAGAACCGATCTTTGCTCAGCAGCCGCGGCGTGTCATTGCTTCAGTCACAGTGTGACAGGTTTAAGAAATATAATATTTAGTAATAAAGGATATTGTGTGTTTTAAAGCAAGGTGTTAGTATCATGTTTAATTGACAATGCATTGATGTGTGTGCGTGGGAAGGAAAGGGATGCACAGTTATGATATATTCCAGTTCGGTAAGATTCTGAGGTCAAACGTGTGCTTGGATGAGCATTGATCCAATTTTCTTTTTTCAAGAGGTCCAATGAGATATTGTACTTTTTACTCCACTACATCTCAGACGTAGATATTGTACTTGTGTATTTTCACGCACAGGGCCGCTACACAACCACACGTGTGGATCTCATTTGTGCATGTGGATATTGACATTGATTTGCTCTCGTACATCAGTTCCTCATGGATTCGTTGGTGGTAAAGAAGCCTTCGTTGATGTTGTTTATGACCACTGGTATGAGTGAGGGGCTTTTGGATGAATCTGTGCTTTCTTGTTCCTTCCGTGCTCACTTATTTGGGTTGATGCTGAATAGTTCACTGTATTTTTCCTTGTTTTGGTTGACGGCAGTATGAGGGGCTGCCACAGGTTTGCCATGCGTCAAGTGTTGTGCTCATGAGCCCATAAGTGTTTTGTAGTTGGTACGATGTTCTTATTGAGTTCAGTGAATAGTTGTTTGTTTTTTGTCCAGTGACGTTGGGGGGGGGGGGGGGGTTATTGTTGCATTAGTGCTGGTGGTTGAAATGGTGAAGGGGGACGGGAGTGCTGGTGTTTCTTTTAGTGCTTTGGTCCCCTGTAGTTTGTGACCGTTCTTTTGTGGTGCAGTAGCTCCCCCTGATGGTGTGTCAAGCTGCAGTAAATCCAGTTGGTTGGGGGTTTCTTGGATAATGCTGTCTACTAAGGGTGAACTGTTTTGGATTTGTTGGCTAACTGCTTGTGGTGGTACAGGCGTGGGTCTTTGGGAGGTTGGGTAGTTGGTGGTTTGGGCTGTCTGGTGTTCTGGTGTTTGTAGTTGCTCCTGTCGTGTTTTGGCCTGTTGTGGTCTTTTTGTTTGTAGTTTTCAAGTTTGGGGGGATGGAGCCGTTTTTTGTGCTGGGTGTAGATGTTTTCCTTCCATTGAGTCTTTCCTTTTTGGTTTCTCTGTTGCAAATGCTGAGATCCAGATGTTCTTCATCTCCTTCTTTGATAGAGGCTTGGTTGCCATTTTGGTTAGTGGCTGGTGTATGATTGTTTTTGTGTGAGTGGGATGGGATAAGATGAAATAAAATCTATTTTAAAATAAAAGTCATTAAAATAATAATGAAATTAAAAATAAATTATTCTTAAACACGTGCTTGTGGGTGTTTGTGGGAAGTGTGAGGTAAGTGAGAAACTGTGTCTGAAAAATTATTTAGGATGTGTGAGAACAGGTAAGTGTATAAAAAATGTGCTTGGTGTTACTTAGTTAGTGAATGTGTCTTAGTGCTAATTGCAGTCGAGAAGAACCGCTTACTACAAGGTGTTCTATCTTCTTAAACCCAATAACTTCTTATTAGAAAAGCTTATATTACTTTACTGTCTTGTCACAAAATGCTCATGGAAGACATGTTAGCAAACCAGTTTGTGTTACATTTTCCAATTTGATTGTGGGTTTTACTACTATAGCCTACATCAGACCAACAAGTTCAATTTAACTACAGACCACCAGCAAAACCAAGCATGTGCTGATGTTGACAATGTTGTCTTCTGGTACACTCCACACACTGACCCGATGTAGTGTTGATTCAGTATGTGAATGCTTAACTCTAAAATATTGGATTTGTCATACAAACCATATCACAGAGCATCATTTGACACACTTTAATTTTTCTTATTTATTGGTATTTCAATTGTTGTAAGGATTGCACCTCCCTGGCCCCAGCAGAGAGTCACTAAGTATGTTTTCATCCCTAAAAGATAAACTTAAAATCTAGCGCATGAATAATCAAGTGTATAGATGAAGACTGGATTGCTGCCATGAGAACGCGTCAGCAGCAGGCCGAGTAAGGATTGCTAAAGTTGGGGGCATTAAGGTGAGAACGGGGGAAGGTGGAAACATTCCCTCCAGGGTAAATACGGTGTGACTGAGAATTCCTGCTGCTATTTTATTGAAACAAGGAACAGAGAACAAATCAAATACTGAGCAGGATAAAAACGTGATTTTATTACTGATGTGGCTGAGGGCACACACTATTCATTTGCCCAGAAACAAATTGATGGGAAATCATGAAGTGCGAGCGGAGGGTTTTTTTTCCGTTACGAGCTCATACTTCTCAAGTAAAAATAAAACGATTCACTGGATGATAGCTGCAGTCTGCCGCTTATGCATGAGGCTTCATCGGCTCTACTGACGGATGGAAAGGTCCTTGACATTTAAACCTAATCACACCTTGATGTCGCATGAGGTTGTCGAGATCACATGAGAGTCTTAAGAGTTGCAGGAATTAAGGTGCAAATTGATGTGAAACTGAGTACACAACAGGCCACACGTTTGGCCATCCCAGGCTGTATTGGAGAAATAGAAAGGAACTGATGCTATAGCAGAGTTGTAAGCAGCGTGCAGCAGCAGCAGCAGCAGCAGCAGCAGCAGCGTTCCAGCAAAAGACAATTGGGAAGAATACAAGCCAGCGGACAGGGACGGAACTAGGGCCTACAATCTCAACAGCACTGACCTGACCCAGCAGCTCGGGCAGCCCCAGCACTTGTCCCGCGAACACTCCCAAGCAGATGAGGATGGAGTTGAACTGGCCAATGGAACCTCGGATATGTCTTGGCGTAATTTCTCCCAGGTACATGGGGAGGGCGCTGAGAGCTATACCTGTCGAAAACAACAACAACATATTAAAATGCTATGAAAAGGACAAAAGACAGACCCATGTTTAATGTGATACATAAACACTAAAATAATAGAGGGAAGGCATTTTTGCATTGCTTCTGAATCTGTATTGTCTTTCGACAGAAATGCACAAACACCGACAAACTAAAACCCACACTGACAGTATTCAACATCCAGCAACATTTGAGAAATGCTGAATTTACTTGAATTGTGTGGCAATGTTGTGGTCTGTGCATTAGAAATGGTCAGCTTCGGTAGAACATTTAACCCTTAGACTAGAGCTGGGCAATATATCGATATCTTAACATTGTAATATGGCTCAAGTGTTGTCTTTTCCTGGTTTTAAAGGCTACATTACAGTAGATGTAATTTTCTGAACTTATATTATATGCCTCTACCCACTTGGTCATTATATCCAAATTAGTGATTATTTATCTAAAAAAATCAATATTTTGTAAAAACACCAATGGTCAAGCTGACAATATTGTTGTAAAATCAATATTGAGGTATTTAGTCCAAAAAATTGTGATATTTGATTTTCAAGCTTTTCAAGCTGCTGTCTGGCAATTTTTTGGTAACCACAATTTGATCTCCCGGAAATTTGTTTCTGCAGGTCACGTAATCCACAATCGCAAGGATAAATGAGCACTGATGTTAAGCTCTTCCTCTATGATTGGAGATATTCGCTCAGAAGGGAAAGTTAGACCTGCAATCAAAGTCTTACTGACTGCTCACTGATCAGTGCTCTCAGGTATGTCAAGTAAAACACCCTAGATATCTGCAAATTCCCATAGATGTGTATTTTTCCACAAGCCTATATTCATCTTTGTGATTTGCATCTTTCTCATTTTCTTTCCACATAAACAAAGTTAAGTTTTCTAGATGTGATCTTAACTATTATAAGCTTGAAGTGAATTCAGTTGAATGGTAAAGATACCAACTGCATAATCTACATTTTAGGAACTTTGATATGTTGCATTCACAGGAGGCCAACAGTTTAAGTTTCTTTGTGCAACTTTGATAATAAAACATCCAGTATACTGCCATGGTCTGTCCTTGACTTGCATTATTACATTTTTGCCATTAATGCCTTCCATGTAGTAGTTTGCAGCACACTGACTTTTGTACACTGCCTAGTGAGTGGTGAGTATAAATGAAACACTTACCAGAGTCGACTCCCATTATGAGCCGACCAATCAAGAGCATCTCAAAAGATTTGGCCCTTTCCCCCAGGGTCAGCAGCAGAGCAGCTATTAGAGCGAAGCCGTTATTCAACAGCAAGGTTCCCTTTCTAATGTCAAGAAGAGAATATGGTTGTAAAAAGAGGAAACAATTGAGGTACAAGGTAAAATGATCCTACACAAATGTAATTTCTGTACAAAGATTATTTATTCACTTCAGTTAAATTTGTCAAAATGAGTACAATCATTTTTTTGTGATATGTCTAAATAGCAGAACCAACAGCTAGCTAATCTAAATATAAAAAAAACAATGTAATAATTACTATAATAAATGTAATTCATTTAGTTTTAATTTTAAGCTCTTCTGTAACTTTAGATTGTAGTGCGAAGCATTCATTGTAACATTTAACCTGATTCTGACGAAGAAGCACAAGAAACTAAGAAGTGTGAAGATGCTCACAAGGAGTGTCTTGACATGGGGGGCGCCGGCCTGGCTGTTGTTTTGAATACCGTAAACAAGCTATTCTTGACAAACATAACTTTTCATCTTATTCACGATACCCAAAGGTAGCTGGCTAATTCGCTAATCTCGTTTCAGGATTCAGGTCCCAGGCTGATGCAATTGTCGGAGAAACACTTTTGTGTTACTTGAACAGGACTTGATTAGAAGAGCAACTAGGTCGACTCACCTTCCCAGCACGTTGATAATCATGGAAACGGACAGCGCTCCGAGAAGGCCTCCGATAGCAAATATAGACACCGTGACGGACCAGAGGAGGGTGGCCGTCTCTACTGCAAGAGGCTCCCCGTATCTCTCAATCCATGTCTTGTTGTAGAAAGCTTTAATGTACTGCAATACAAAAGAGACATGGGAGAAAGACATCTTTTAAATTGATGGCTCATTTGAATGGTAGATTATTTTTTCACATAACTCTTCTTTTTGTTTCCCCTCAAGTAAAGTTCCAGCTACTGCACTCAAGCCCTCCTTGACAACCTCTCCATCAGTGAATGGCTTTTTATGTTGACCCAAAATCCAAGCAACTTTCAGGGAACATTCGTAAGCACGTCGTTGGGCAGTGAATGAATTTGTTAATATTCTGGTGGAACGTTCATATGGGGCTATCATTTATTTTCTGTGCCCTCAGTTCGGATTGGAGTGGGTATGTTTGGTCTCGTAGTGGCGTTTCACATTGGCGCTTTGAATAATGGCCATCTGAGCATATGAGACAGAGTGGTTTAGTAGCGCCAGCAGGAAGAATGAACAAATACGAGTCCGTCCAGCTCTGTTTTCGAGGTCCACCTTTCTATTTTTAGAGCACGCCATGTTAACTTGCTTCTCCGATTTACTTACTTCTCTCACTGCTCTCGCAGACTGAGCGACTGCGTGACATGATTATTAAAGCAATCTACAATGAGTCAATAACTACGTTGTCTCAAAGCACTAAAGCTTCCACTGAAGTGTCCTTTTAATGGTGGAACCTTTCAGCTCAAAGCATACAAAACAAAATGACCTTCTACTTTTCTTTAATCTTGCGCTTTACGTTTGAGACTCATGTTATTTGATGTTTCGCAGCTCAGGGTCATGAAAAGAAAATCTCATTCATCATCCTACCACCAAACAAGATTCAAACGGTATCCTTATGAACTTAAAAGGCTGATGCACAGTGGAGACAGTCTTGTTTGTGCTCCAGACAGAGCTGGGTGCAGAGGTGGCCCTGGTAGCAGCCACGTCCATTGTCTGCTATGGTTCTCAGGGGTGGTATGTCCTTGCAAGTGCCAGGCAGACTTACTTTTGATGTGACGTTGATACGACTTCTGAAAACACCATCATCCTTTCTTTAATTGGTGTAAAAAGGGGCTACGTTGGTTTCAACAGGGTTTTTACGGAACCCTTCTTATTTTTCCTACAGTTCAAGCAGCCAAATCAAATGAAAAAAAGATCAATATTTACTAAGGATCAGACTTTGTAACTCCCTGCAAACATACAAGCTCAGTCAGTAAGAGTTCAGTCAAAAAGCCTCTACATTTTAGTTTACTTTAATAACTGAATTAATTGTATGTTGCATGTTGTTGTCGCATGTTGATTTTTGTTAATGTTGGTATTTTCAATTTTCCATAAGTTTGGAACCGTGTCTTGTTTATTAATTGCATTTTATGCTGCTTCCTGTTTTGTTGTTGTTTGACTTGATTTATTTGGGCCAACACAAGGACCAGTACAAAGGGAGGACAGACTGTGTCATAAGAGCACAGTTTTTACTGGTGCAAATGTTTTTGAAGGCTACTTAGTGTCAAGTGTCAGTTTAAGTCGAAGTTTGGATTAAATCAGTTTGAATATGAGGATGTATTGCTTCTTGAATTTATCTTTCCTTTGATCCTTCTCTACTGCTGTCACAACAATACTAATTGTTTGGCACATTTGAAAAGCAAAAAAGGCAAATTAGAAACCTGGTTAAAGCAAAGAAATGTGGCAGGGTAAATCAGGTTCCTTTAATCCCCTACCCCAGCTACGGAAATTAGATTCCGCACATAAACAATGTTCAAAAGAAAGTAACTGCATAAAGCCATCACCTGGCATTCCCAATGATTTGGAGTTGAGTTTAAAACAAGGAATACTGAATATTGGTTTGCTTTGAATGTGAGAAAAGACGCTTCAACTCTAAAAAGAGTAGATGTTTGCCATCTGATCACATATTTAATGTCTAAGATCTTAGAATCTTATTATGATTTAATGGCCATGCATTTTTTAACACTCCTTTTTAATATTCCTTTGCAAATTGCAGCTTCACAAGATTCTCAGATTGGCTCGCTGTTGGAGGAAAAGTGCATGGGGAAAACTGAATGTTGGTTTGTATGCTATGTGTGGATTTGATTCTGATTTTAGTGGATTTTTATTAAACAGGTTGATTAAACTTTAAATGTTGGCCTTCTGGTGAACCTGTACTCGAGTCAAGTCCATTTTATTTATATAGCCCAATATCACAAATCTGCCTCTGCCCTTAGACCCTCATTTCGGATGTGGGAAAAACTACCCCCAACAACGAAACGAAATCCAGATGGATGAGAGTATAGCCTGCAGTAGGTTATTTACATTTCGGCATAGTTAAGACTAAAAAATATGCACATCTCTTTTGAAAGCGCAGGATAGAGTTAGATATTAATGCATTGTGAAGCTTGAACCGCCCATAAGCAGGTTGTCACTGAGAAATGTATAAGGGGGCTATCTGGGAGACCATACATGTACAGTGAAGCACGTGGGTTCTGCTACACCCGGTCCTACTGAACAGAAATTGGTGTATTTTATAACTTGCTATAAAGTTCAGTAAATCTGAGGGGAGCAGCAGATTCAGGTGAAAATTCTCTGTAGTTTTATCTTTCATCCATCAACGAGCGACCCCTTTCACCTTGTTCTCACAGTCATTTTAAAAATAGCAATTATTTATTAAATTATATTGCAGTCCATTTACCGAAAATGAGGCTCTACCTTTCAGTGAAATCTTAATCTGTTTTCTACATTTCGTGCAACATTTCCTACTTGCATTGGTAACTGCAGAGCTGTATTGTTTAAAATTATGTTTTTATAATGTTTTAATACTAATTAAATGACCTGTGGGACTTCTAATTACCACTAAAAAAACAACAAGGCCCGACTAAAAACAAAGGATGACCTCCAAAAATGCTGTTTGCCATTCTAATTTAGCTAAATACACATTGTCTTCCAGCCTGATGTCTTTCTTCCTCTATCTGACAGGAGACCCTGTACTAACAGTGGTCTATGCAGTAAACAAATGTTCTCTTTAATTACATTGCCTATTCTCCATCCTCCATCCTCCATCCTCACTAAAAATGTTGTAATGAATTAAACCCTCAACGCAAAAGTTATCTTTTTGAAGTGATTATGATGCGACTTTTGAGTTTAAAAGAACAAAATGTTAAAAGCACTGAGCTATATCGTAGAATATGAACTGGCTATCGCTGATTGATCGTTCGGCCATTTAATCTAAACTGAATAGACCTTCTGGCTACACATTTTTGTATATTTTTTGTTTCAGAATAGGGCCCACTGGTTTCTGTTGAATGTGTCTTTAAAGACTGTGAAACTGTGCATTTCTGGCTCTGAAGCACTGTTGAAATGAATGTTAATTGATTTTCTAGCAGTGTTAACAAATGGAGAAAAATCAATGGTGCTTCTCTGTAAGCAGAACTGCACAGGTTTGACTCACCAAAGCCGGAGCGTTGACCACAGAGAGGTTGTAGCCGTAAATGAAAGATGACCCCAGGGCACCGAAGAAGGCTGCGCTCAACAGACAGGCTGTGACTGGCTGCTAAAGAGAGAGCACACATAAGACACAGGTTCATACTAAGCAAACAAACACGAACATATGGCAGTCACATTGTTGTTGGTTGATGTCAAGGCCGGACCAAAACCGAGGGAATTCAATGGAGGACATTTCCTGCAGGCCCGGGCAAAGGGTGACATTTTTGTAGAGCAAGAACTGAACTAAATGTACAGTATGCTGTAGTTGTCATCAAAAATGAATGACAGTGAATGATGTTACCGAGACATAGGTCTATTATTGGATTGTAAGGATGCTGTGAATATGTAGTGCGGGTACAAAAAATGAATAGCGAGACTAAAAGTGTAAAGTCACAATAAGTTAATTAAAGTCCATAATACAAAAGAGCCGGACAGAACAAAAACCATGATGGAGATTTTGCTACACAGACGCAAGAAGAAAAGCTACAATGTCAAGAAGTCAAAGCATGAAAACCCTTCAGGAGGATGACCTTGCTGAAATGTTTATAGAACTGAACCAGGTGCAGAGTATGTATGAATAGGTTCATACTCTGGGGACCATGAAAGTGTTGCAAATTTCATGGACATTTTTCCATTACATTTTAATGTATCCTGGGGCCAGAAACACTGGGAATCATCCTCTGTGGACAATGAATATTCATAATACGTATAATTTATCTGATAAAGGCTCACCTTTCAAGTGATGTCTGATGTCATCTGATGTATGCAAAATCAATGTTGTTTCTGCCCATGTATCTTTATTCCATTAAAGCTCACTGATAAAAGTATGCCTGTAATATGCACTGATATGAGTCCTCCATTACCATTTGCATATGTTACCACTTAAAAAGGCATATACAACAGCATCTCTTTCACCACACTGCTTTTACATTATAATTGATTCCCTCGAGTTGTCTTGAAGTGTGATCTTACAGAATTCGAAAACGGCACGATCGTGTGCATCAGGAGGTTAGACAAAACAAACAATGCTGATGTGGAAATCTGAACACGCCAATTGCTAAACCGAAAACACAGATTGGTAGATGGAGCTCCCGGTTAAGTCATCTGTACAACTTCAGAGGCCGCACATAATAGACAATCAGCCAGCCTGACCTTAAATTAGTCTTTGTACAATTCCTTTTTATTGTTACAATACTCATCAACTTTCTCCTCAAAGTATTGTATAATCAAAGCCAGCCATACACTAAAAAATGTGTGATGTTATATACTTGCTATTATCTATAATCTTTATAATTTGACTTATTGCGGCCCTCAAAGTTTATCAATCCATGCACATGCACTGCTTAACCATTGCGTTCATCCATGTCCTCAGTTTAGCAATTGTTTTGCAATCCCTGCACATACTTCCACATACTATTTTTTCTTCTACCATGTGACCCTTAAGGGGTTTTAGGAGAGGAAGTCACTTCCTTAACTTGGAAACTACAGAGAAAGGACTCTTCTCTTCTTTGGATATGGCACTCAGTTCATCTATGATAAGATTAGATTAATTAAACGGTTAATGATGCTCTTCAGGTTTAAGGTCAAGACCCGCTTTAGGGGCCTGCAGGATCGTGTTTGTCAATAAACCCTATACAGTAGGTGGAAATAGAAAAGCAAAATACAGTTTCATTGAGTGATTTATTGAGCTACTGGAGTAAAACAATAGAGAGCCTTATTATCTCACAATCCCATGTGTGGAAAAGATAAAGATAACAATGTGAGTGAAAGAATTTGGTGCCACCTGCCAACAATACTTTAGTGCTGTTGATAAGTTAGCTCAACTGTGTGGCAGATAAGACGGGGCAGTGAAATAACAGATGAAGTTGTATGGAAATAACTCTGCTGGGACATTGCTCAGTTGGCACCGCTCAAACCTGCGATCCAGGATCAGACTTTGGAAGATTAGAAAGCAACTGTGTTATCTTTGAGGAGTTATCTTTGAGGAAAACTGATTCTTCCAGACCACAGCGAGACCTCCACCGCAGCTTGTCAAACGCGGAGTCCCAATAAAAGAGCAATCCGCAGGGCATAGTTAATTTAAGTGGATGTATTCCATATTCCGTTGCCAGGTTTCAGTCAGAAATAAGAAAACCAAATTATGACTTGTGAACAAAAGCCATTTAAAATGTAAGCCTTGTTCGCTACAGAGCGGGGATTATTCAGACACATTTTAATCGGGGAAGACACTGTGTCCTCATCAGCACAGGAAGCTTTAGGCATATGTGTGATTGTTCATGGGTGGAAGTTAAGGTGGAGACTAGGGAGAGAGTAGTAGGAGACCCACCAAGCCGCCAGGGGAAGCTAGTGTTGCTTGTAGGGGAGGGGAGGGATGGGAATACTTGTGTTGACAGGCTACCAGGTGAGGAAATGCAATGGCGAAGTCAAGATGGAGTAGAAAATATTGTCAGATAGAGTGCGTGACCACTAATAAAGACCCGTTCACCATGGACCTCAATGGAGTCCAGGAGAATGCTGAAATCCTGTTTCAGTAATTCAAAGGACTGGTTGCAAATGTCATTGCATCCCACGTGCACGACCACGTTCCTGGGCAAGTGGGCGTTTGGCCAAGATGCTGGGAAACTTTTCCAGGAGGTCAGTTACCTTTTGCGCCCGGAAAACAAAAAGTAGCCGTCGCTTTTCTCCTCACGTTCCTCACAATCGAGTCTCCAATGATAACCGTGTACGTTTTGATAGTCTGTTTTACCGTTTAGTCGAAAAAACGAAAATACAGAAATACTATGGTTTTCATTTTAAACCAAAAACGGAAAAACGGAAATTCACAGCCGTGTTTCCGTTTTTGTTGTCTGAATTCAAAAACCAAAAAACGAGAGAATCAAAGTCAAATAACGGTCCTAATTTGGTTTTTGCAAATCCCTCTTTTGTTTTTGCAACAAAATAAATCGCATGTAGTTAACTCCCATCGGCCCAGGATTATTTATTTATATTCATTCATGTATTTTCTTCTAATGTTACCATGGTACGTGCTTGTATCATAAACTATAAAATTATTTCTTGCATACGGTCATTCTATTGCCTTGACTTTTATTTTGCAATATTCTTACTTCCGGGTTACCTGTTCTGACAGGTGCTACCTGTTCTGACGATACCCGGAAGTTTCGAAAAACAAAAAAAACATTGTATTTCTGTATTTTCGTTTTTTCGACTAAACGGTAAAACAGACTATCAAAACGTACACGGACCTCGGTGGGAGGGGACAAGTTAACCTGCGACGGTGGAGTGGAAGACGGAACTGGTGGGGCTGGAGCTGTTCGCGGTGTCGGTGTGAAGTGCGGAACGGAACAACCGGATCCTGTTGTGGGAGAAGTTTTGAGGTATATTGCTGTTGGAAGGATCGGAGGGGACAGTGAGCTGTAGGAGGCCCCACAGCCAGAGGAGGGAAGTCATGCTGGTCTACAATATCGTATTTGTTCTCCAGTTGGATGTTATAGCACGAGGGGAGCATGAGGGGAGCACCTCCCTCAGTCTGCAGCCTCCGATGTGTCACCCAGAGCGAAAAACAAGCCTCGCTGCACTATAGCTTCGGCGGGTTGACTGGACTGGAAGATGTAAAAACTTCAAATCCGAGCGTGTGATGACTAAGATCTTTGGTTCTGGTGAAACATCTAGATACAAGTAATCAGGGTCTAAAAGTGTAGCATAGGATGAGGCTTAGAAACATGATAAATACTGTCAGTTTTTGATCGCGTTTCAGAGAGCAGGTGACAGGAAGTAAAACCAAGTAAAAGTAACTGGAAAAAATCAATCTATCTATATTTTTTGTATATATTCAATGGTAGGAACAATATTCTTCAATGTCAACACAACCAGATCATTTTACATATTGAATATAATGTTTTAAGATAACTAAAAACGAAACATAACATTTTCCTAGTTTTTACATTACTGAACATGAATTGATCATTTTTTAAACGTGTCATTACTTCAATCTAATATCAATGTGATTTTAGTACAGATTCAAACAGTAGAGAGGGCCTCTGTTTCAGCAACAGGTCAAAGTGCAGTTTAGTCACAAAAACCTCCGTCCCTCACCTTCTTACATAACAGGAGTATGACATAACAGGCAAAAAAAACAACAGCATGTCAAACAGCCTTGACCTACCTACAGTGTGCTCTCAGGGCAGGGCTGTCAATCTTTCCAACGAGTAAAATTTCATACATCACAAAAAATGTCATAATTCGGCAGCTGTAAAGCCATTAAGATACATCGGTGAGTTAATAACACTAACCTGTTCTGAGGGCTTCCCAGAGTCGCTCATCTTGTGGTCTGCTGTCTGCTCCTTCGGTGGTTTGTCCATCTTAACGTTTCAGCAACCTTAAATGAGATGGTCATATTATATTACACATGGCTCATACAGAATACCCATAAGAAGACAAGACAGGTTTCACAACAAAGAAGGAGAAGTGGAAGTAATTATAGAAAGTACTGAGTGAAACATCTGCTGAAAAGGAAATGACCGTGCCTCATTATGCTGACGTACAGATACTGACGCACGGTCCGTGTACGTTTTAATAGTCAGTTTTATTGGAAGAAAACCCGCCAGTAATCAACTAGCATACTCCAAACGGCCCAGGTTTATTTATTTACATTCATTTATTTTTCTTCTAACGTTGCCCTGGTATGTGATTGCATCATAGACTATAAGTCCTAAGGCCTTGACTTTTATTCTTGAAATAGTCTTACTTCCGGGTTACCTGTCGTGCTTTGCGTCTCTTTTCAAAGGCAAAAACAAAACTCTTCCATGTAGGTATGTTTAGTTCTTAAATTACACAAATATAACAAGTAAATACATGATGTATACAAACAGGTTGCAAATTAACCATGAACATCAAATATAAGATATAATAATCAGCATTAAATTACCAAAGACACAGGTAAATATTACGTATACTGCCATCTAAACACTATTTTGAATTATTCTTACTTCCGGGTTACCTGTCGTGCTTTGTGTCTCTTTTTAAAGGGAAAAACGGTTTAAAACGAAAAAAACAAGGTTTTTCTGTATTTTCGTTTTCTCGATTAAACGGTAAAACAGACTATGAAAATGTACACGGACCCCAAGCTTTTCCGTATTTTTAGTTTAATACGGAAAACTAAAAAAAACGCGGTATTTTTGTTTGTTTTTTCGATAAAACAGACAATCAAAACGTACACCGTCCATTTACCCACAAGACAAATGCAACAAAGTCAAATGAGTTTTCCAAAAACATGATGCAAAAAAGGTTTCCATGAATACAAAATAAACAGCAGAACCTTAGGCGACACTTTGAAGCTAAGTGCAATATATATAGCAAATAAAAAGCCAGAGTCTGCCATCTAGTGGTTATATGAAAAGTAACACTCAGAGTAACTGAACAGCAGACATCAAATACAAATTCAGAAGTTGTATAAAAAACTGGAGGTCTCCAAATAAATGTAAATGTATACCTTAGGCATAGGTTGTACCAGACACAGTTGGTGCAAAGCATTGGACTGTGGGGTGTATGTCAAGCTAGAAGTATATTATGCTTTGTGGTGAAATAAAAAAACAAATATATTTTTCACCTTCTTAACATAAAGACATTAGAGCATTTTACACGTAACTGATAGGAGTCAGTGACCTGTAGTACTGCTGATTTCCTCTCCGACCGCACAGTTAATAACATACTTAATAGCATTCGGTCAGCTTCCAGAATATAAATGAGTCGCTTATTGGCTGACTAGAATGACAACCTGCAGGACTCTGCATCCTGAGATGCAGGATTAAAAGCCACAGCTGTGGATTGAATTCATAAGATGACTAAAGACCTTCCCTTACTATAACTGTTCGACCAAACCACTGCTTTGACGTGTGATGTTTTTGCAGCCTAAATTGCTGTAAAGCTAAATGAGTCAACGGTTTCAGTGCATTGAGAACACATTCAAAATAAATCACATCACCTTAACAATTTGAGGCTCCACTACAAACACATTTAATAAAGTTGAGCATGAAAGTTTATCCTCTACTTTGAAAGTAGTTTGACCAAAAAAAATCAAAACTTAAGGTCGTGTTACTACATGCGGAACTTTCTGTGTGGTGACAAATGAACCATAAGATGCAGTTTAAAGCCACAGATTGGGTACAATAACATTCAGATACTGTAAACACTTGATGAGACATGAGACACAATGCAATATTAGCCGGACAATTTGGTTGTGCATTAAAAGCCGATTTCACCTTCTGTAAAGTGGATGTATAGTGTCACTGTATTTGCAATCACCGCTTAAAGCAGATAGAAATAAGCTCATTAAGTGCTTCAGAAAAGTCAACTGTCTTGCTGTTTGTCCAACATGCAGAGGACATAAGGTTCATTTGGTTATCAGGAACTGTGGGCATTGACTTTATAACTCCCTCTCATCTCTGTGATCATGACCCCGATGTTACCTCTAAGAGTCCCTGACCTAGCATATAGTGGCTGGAGCAGAGTAACCATATTGAAAATGTTTAATTTCTCACAATGAAGCCTCTTTACAATCCTAGGTTAGTCTCAACGAGTTATTGGTTTATGACTTCCTTCCTCTGTGCAGACCCTCGTGTCATCTCGTTTATTATAGTCAAAGAACATTCTGTTGATTTCCAACCTCAATTAAGCAGCAAACAAAGCCAAAAAATGATGTATGTAAGGAAGTCTCCCTACATGACATATACCTGACAACAGTGAGTGTAAGATGTTGTGCTCTTAAATAACGCAGAGCTGAAGGTGAGTTGCTTTTTTCACATCCTTAAAGAAATAATCCCCTGTAAATCTATCTTTTAAAGGATGGCTCTGAACATATTTTAGCTTGCTCCAAAGGGAGAACAGCTTGGAGTCACAGCAAAACCACTGCGTCAAATTAAAACTTCACAAACTACTGCTGCAGTCCAATCCAGTTGTCCACTTTTGAACTTTTTAGAGCCATGTTTTAAGCGTCTCCAAGACTCCAAAAAGTATTTTTTCGGTGGAGCACTCTTTTAATCCATGATTTACATGTCGAGAAAAGGTTCACTCAGTTGAGAAGTGCGCAATAATTAATCTGAAAGTCAATAAATAATAATATTGAACTATTGCCAGCCCTACAACATGCCTCAAAGGTAATATGGCAAATATTGCATAATGGACAGCAGGTGGTTGTTGGTATTGATTGTATGTATGTATGTATGTATGTAACAACAAGGTATACACACATCCTACATGTATAAGAAGAAAAACAGTAAGGCTAAATAAGTGTCAGCCCATTTCACAGCTCCGACAGTTCTGTGGGTAATATCTAAGAGAATTGTTTTGTTCAATACTAACAGACCATGACATTGAGGATAACTGTAAAAATAAACACTTTTTCCCCAGACTGAGTAAGAGGTATCGCCATGGGAATACTTACTCACCCACAGGTTGTGTATCCAATGCTTTCGGGAAGACTACTGAGCCATCATTACCTAGACATAACAGTTAGTCAGACACTGACAAATGATTAACTTGGATAAGCCCCTCCCATTCTCTCTTTCTAATAAAATACGTAGGTTGGCTATGATGCTAGGAAGGGAAACATTAACTACATGTTTGTTCTAATGCTAGACTGCCTGTTACCTGCCTTCCCAAATCTACCCCCACTTCAGGGACGTGCGGTCAGGGGAGGCAGGGGAGGCAGAGCCTCACCGGTCATCATGAAAAGTAAAAAACAAATAATGATAAAATAAAATAAATAATATTTCTCTACTGATCTGTGCTATAAATGTAATTTCTGTATGATTTCAATCATTTTAAGCATTTTTATAGTCAAAATCACTGAATTTGAGCATGTCCTGTTCAAACAGAGAGCAGACACGCGAGGTGAGGCAGCGACGAGCTGTGCCTCCCCTCAGATTGCGCAATCCCTCACAAACTGACTTGAGCGCGTGCCTTTTGCTTTATCATTGTTTGTCATTGTAATATTTGTTGACACTTGTATTATATGTCCTTTCTTTCCATAGAATAGGTCATGTATTTCATATGGAAGCCCATTCCTGCCAGCAAAAAAAAAAATAAGATCACTAAAAAAAAAAAATAAGATCACAAAACAAAAAAAACAACAACAACAAAAAAAATCCACCCACAAAATAAATAATAATAATTCTAATAATTTTTTATTTTTTTTATTTTACTTTTTTTCCACCAGCAAAAAAAAAAAAAAAAACTTTTGGTGCATCCATCTGTAACCATAACACTGACCAGATTTTTCCAGTTGCTATAGAAAGTCGAAATTATGAGATACTTTAACACAACAGTCATAGAAGCAGCTATGACATATGAATGGATTGTGAGTACATTGAAGACTTCTTTAAAACGTGGCTTTACAACACATGAAATACAGATGATGTTTCACATGGATTGTACTGAGCAAACGCACCCTTGAAGCTCTGGAGTATAAAGAATGAAACCAATGTGGCTGAGGTGGCGACCAATAAACTATGGAAGCCCATTCACGCCAGCAAAAAATAAAAAAATAAGATCACCAAAAAAATAATAATTAATTCACAAAAAAAAAAAAATGAATTCACAAAAAAAAAAATAATAATAATTAATTCACAAAAAAAAATAATAATAATAATTAATTCACAAAAAAAAAAAAAAAATATATATATATATATATATATATATTTTTTTTTTACTTTTTCTCTGTCAGCAAAAAAGAAAAAAAAAAGAAGATGTTTCCAGTTGCTGTTTATTGGTCGCCACCTCAGCCACATTGGTTTCATTCTCTATACTCCAGAGCTGCGACTTTCTATAGCAACTGGAAAATCTGGTCAGTGTTATGGTTACAGATGGATGCACCAAAATTTTTTTTTTTTTTTGCTGGTGGAAAAAAAGTAAAATAAAAAAAAAATAAAAAATTATTAGAATTATTAATATTTATTTTGTGGGTGTTTTTTTTTTTTTTTTAAGTTACATATATTTTGCTTTGACCGCAAACATTGAAGATTAAATATCTAAGCTTTAACAATTCTCAAAAAACAGGGAAATATGATCAAATCAATACCAATTCAACGTCGGACAGGTAAAGTAACCTTTTATGTGTTTGTTGTTCTCTTTATAAATCCCTGGTTGTTACTCAGATTATCGCGGGATCTCTCGATTTTCGCGGGTGGCGCCCGCGAGCGCTCCGCTTCTGAAACACAGGTCGGCAGATCGCAGATCGCGGCGCACACAACTGGTGCAATCAAATATGTACCTTACCTATATGTGTGTGTAAAGAATGCTGATATGAAATATGAAAAACAACCAGTAGTCAATGTGCAAGCTGCCAATTGAATGGTGATTTAAGCTACTCTATATTAGGTTCATATATTTATAAATCTGACTCTGAAAGAGTCAGTGCCTCACCAGCCACGAACCTCACCGCACGTCACACTTTGAAAGGTCCCCGTCCCGGTGACAAAAATATGATGTTACTTCATGTTAGTTTTAAACCCATGGTCTCAACACTGCATAGACTTGTTGGCTGGATGCCTGAGGAATGTTATTTTCACTGTCAACTCTGTTATTTTCACTGTCAACTCTGTTATTTTCCACTGGCCTGCATACAGATTGTGGCAGATTGAAGGGATTTGTGTGGTGGCCTGCTGTAGTCCTACTGCCAGTCAGTTTAACTGGGGATCTGGCTGTATAGCTGGTGGGTTGTCAGGTAGCAAGTTATGAGATCAGGAGTGTCAGCCGTTGCAGTACAAGGAAGAACTTTAAGCTCTGTCATGTTGATATTTTTCTCTGGCCCAGCTCTGTTTCTTGGTCTGATTTTGTAAACCCTTCCTTTGTCATCCAAAGAGTGCAGAATCTCATAGTTTGTCTGGTCCCAGGCATCCTGGATTGTATTGCGTCCAAGTAAAAGGGTTCCTGGTGCCAATATTTCTGTTACATTTGGGGTCGGTTGCCTTTTCCTTCGTTCAGCTGCCAATCTTAGCTGATCCGTAGTATGGTAATATGCAGTCTTCAGCCTTTTCTGATGCTCAACTACCCAATCGTGGGTGGGAGCCTGGAGCCAAGTTGTTGTCTGTGGTGCCCAGCAAAAAACCAACAGGCAGCTTGGCTTTTTGCCCAAACATTGCTTCCTGGAGTGCTTGTAAATCTGCCTTTTCCTGCATTAGGAGAGCTTGAATCGCCAAATTCCTGAGGTGGAATCTGTGGCCCATGCTTTTGTTCCCGGATCATATTGGGTACTTGGATGCCAGGGGTTACTGAAGATATTGAGTCATTTGTGGGTTGCAGAGACAGTGCATCTGCATTCCTATTTGTAGCGCCTGGACGATATTTGACCTCAAAGTCAAATGCAGCCAGCACTGAAACCCAGCGCTGTTCCACAACTTGGATCTCTCTCTCTCCTTGACTGAGCACTCCTGCATATTTCTTCAATAGTGCCTTCCCTTGCTGCTTTTTTTTCTGATAGCAGAGTAGGCCATGAGGCACTAGAGAGATCATAAGTTAAGCTACTGTCAGCAGTAATGGATTGCACCACAGCCACCTGGTTTCCACCCTTGTCGTCCAAAGTAACAGAACACAGAGGAGACTTTGTCTGAACCACATGCAGTGCACCCAGTTGGGTGTTAAATTTGAGCCGTGCATCCTGTAAGCCGACATTGACAACAGGTATCTCCACTATGCCCCCTGTTCAGTACAGATCAGTACATCTGGAGGCAGACAGCTTCCATCTTTAAGGGGTTTGCTGTAGCAAACCTGCATAGAGTTGGAAACATTATTCTTATGCCACTGAGTGGGGAGAAGACATTTCTTCTAGAAACGTTTCCTCATAACATATTGGATAATTTAATTTAAAAAGATTATAGAAATATTGAAATCTAAAATCATTACAACTGCAGCTCTGTATGATCACAATGTTGGACACTACTGTTGAGTCAATGTTAGAAAATACTACGAAGAAATTCAAACTCTTTTAACAAAAAAACATTTGCTTGCTAAACAATGTTTACGTTGAGAACTCTTCATCGCTGTGCAAAGTGAACACTGCAGTCAGACATGACGACATTAGCTGGATCAAAGGTCGCTGTCAATAGGTAATAGTGAAGAAATCGTGGTATACCTTGAACAGTGTTACATAATGTCACAGAGGCCAAGTTGAAATTGTAAAGATTGAAATCCTAATGTAAAGATACCATGAGAAGTTTCTCCTACCATAAGAACCATAAGTACAATAGAGAGTGCTCTTCCAGCATATCCATGCTCCATTGTTCTGCAGTATTCCTTGCAGCATTCCTCCACCACAATCAACGCAACTGGCCAAAGTCTAGGAAAGACGTCCCCCAGATCAGGTGGTATTTAAATTAGAGCAACAACAGAAAATAGCTACTCTATCAGCTGTTGAGACATGCATACCCTGCTGGAGCTTTCTCATAGAAACTGATAAAACGGGGCGACAACGGCACTCTAGACGAAGAAGAAAAAGTTTCTGCTGCTGCTGGAGCTATTGCAGAGATTGGTCTCCACAGCTTTTTCACTGATCAATGGCCGCTTTATTCTCCCTTGACTTCACATGAATTATATAGTTGAATCTACTGCCTGGCAGCTATCATTATTACAAACATGTGAGCCACATTTCTGCAGCACAGGGCTCGAGGATTGAGCAACCGAAAAAGGTTAGGGACAGTAACAGCCATGGGAAAAAAAATATGGGCAAATAATGAAACTCAGGCTTGTAAGCAAACACCCCCTTTGGGACATCTGTTCTCTCTTTACTCCCCCAAAGTCTTGGTCTTTCCCAGGGTGTAAATTGACCTTTCAGTGGAAAGAACCCATGGGCAGAGTGTGCCGAACCATTGAGAGTAGTTGAGATCTTGTTTTTGTCTTATATTTACATTTACATTTCACCTATACATTTTTGTAAAACGTTTATGCAACATATGATCCTGTATGCTCTATTTTTCCAACAGCACATTCCCCAAATCTGCCCAATCCAGATTACATCCTTTCATTTACATCTACTGTATCTTATACCTCTCTGTTCAATTGTGCACAGCTACAGACTACTAAATACTACCTATATTGTGCGGCATTGCATATGCATAGGCTACTGTCATGTCATGCAACACGGTCAATGTTAAGTGTTACTGTCCTCGTGTCACGTGTCCTAAATAAGTCGTCAGTTAGAGTCACACTATTGATTCTGTCAACATTGCAAAGTTGTTTCTTTAGCGCATGTGCTAGATTTGTGTTATCTCTGCTGAAACAGATGTCAGCAGCTGTGTTAAACATTGACTTTCCTAGTATGTCAGTGGCTTTAGTCACCCACAGAGAACCGTTCATACTTCTGCGACTCTGTACAAACCACTTATTATGAATGAGCGGGAAAACAATTAAAAGATATGTAGTTAATAGCAGGATCATTTATTCCCTAAAAAGCAATTAGAGAAAAATAACTCACCAACCACTCTCAAGACTTTCGCCGTCCAAAATCAGGATGTTCTTGTGAATCCCACAACAAAAGTGACCGCAGGCACATAATTAAAAAGACACCATTATCACATGAGAGCCAGCTGGCTAACTTAATTTACTGTGGCTGGACATGAACCAACAGGAGCCACAGTGCAATCCAGTCAACCATCCTTGTGTTTTGCCTGGTGAAGTTAATTAATACGTTTTTAAGTTTGCAATGTCATGTGTCACTGTTGTCATGCGAACATGCTCTTTTAGAACCTGAGAAATATTAGACTTTTGAAACCCTGTCATGTCTTTTTGAGATGAACTCAAAAATGCATGGTGTTCATTTTCTTATCTCTTTCAAAGTGAACTTTAGTGGACACATCATTCATCTCATAATAGTTGCATTTAACAAAAACCCCTAAATGCTACTTACAATCCATTTACATTCACGATCTACATGTGAGCATGTTCCTCATACCTTTTGAGATTTCCTTACAGGGTTGCTCTGACAAACCCAGCCAAGCTATTCCATTCCAAAACAAATGATGCCGTGTTTCAAGGCAAATTATCTTCCTCTAGCTGGATTGAAGCGTATATGCTGTGCAGTTAGCCAATCAGCGGTTTATTGTTTGACCCACTAAACAGTGGTGGGCGGAGAGGGGAGAAATAGCTAACCTGTATCCGTTTCTTCACGGTAGCAAACTGTGCATAAACATTGTAAGAGAAATATGGCCCCTCTTACTATTTTTTCATTGAACTATTTCTCAGATATTTTATGAACCCCGCTTTTTCCCTGGAGCCGCAGGATTGGAAAGAAAGTGGACTAAACAAGTAAGTCACCAGGAGGGAAACAGCTCATGCTGACTGTGATTCATGTTGGGCAGCTTGTATGTTTTAGATAGAGGGATACTATAGGCTACAATTAACGCAGGAAATATACTAATGACAAAGTTAAAGAGTAACTTATCTTTGTTTATTACAGATATATATTATATAACCAATCCCAAGCAAACAATTCAATCAATTTCAACTTTAGCTTCTCCATCTGATCACCGATGACGGAACTTGAGTTGACGAATCAAAAATCTGAAACCTGGCCTTTACTGGAAACAACCCCATCTAGTAAACCATGTGCCCACACATAGGGTCAAAGCTCAACGAATGAATGGAAGATAAGTTGTTTCCTTGATGGAACTCTGATAACTGATCAAAAATTGAGAAAACATTAACTGCATAAACGGGCTCAACAATCACAAACAGGAGGAGACAAACAAACCATGGCTGCCTTAAGAAAACCACAATTCCACTGACAAAATGAGGTACAACACATGTATATACTCCATTAGTGTTATTCTATGTTTTATATCCTCTGACCAATTTTAGATTGCGATAGCTGCCTGGAGACAGTATAAAACATTAGCACTGACCAGAGAGAAAACCATCTGATCAACATATGAAAACTGGAAATATTGTCTTTACCAAGTGAGCACCAACCTGTATTTAATGTTTCATACAAAAAGTCATAAATATGGAACTAAATAGACTGTGTGCTGCCAACAAGAAGCTTCCATGACATCATAATGGGAGCAGATCTATATATGAATGTAAAATAAGAAAGTGTGCTATACTGATGTGACAGGAGACTTTCCAGGACTTCAACAAGCTGATGAAATAAACGTGAGGCTTCACGGTAACTACATACCTTGTAAGTTCTTGTACTACTGTTTGTCAATAAAGCAAACAGAAACTGATTTGTATGCAAAATATAATTTCCTGAAATAAGGTCTCTGGTTTAACACACGCTTAAGATATTTTAACACTTTGTTCAACGATATAAAATACGCAAGTTGCCCTTCTCGTGGATTTTGAAGCTTTTAAATGTCTTAAAAGGACATTTGCTAAGAAGTAGCTGAAGGGACAACCAACTGTCACTGACTAGTCCGCCTTCTGGTTGTGTAAACTTATACTCATGTGACCGAGGTGTGGTTCATTTATAGCCCAATGTTAACTTTTTACTCACGGCAATTGCATTTACACTTTTAAAAAAATCATAAGACGGGTTTATTTGTGAAGATTATATCTTAGCGGAATAAAATGCGCAAGAATCATGAACTTGTTTGCGCCACAGAGTTTATATTCTGCAATAATCAAAAAGCCAATGGAAAAACCTCATCAGCTTCTTGTCAAGGGAACCAGTGTGATACTAACTTCAACAATAGGTCATCCTTAAGCCGCTCTATTGAATGTTGACGCATAACTGTAATCCACCCATGTTCAAAAGTACCACATCGAAACAACACTGCGGTATCAACGTTGACTCACTTTGCAAAATCAAAACCGAATTCAACCACGAATCAACCTTAGCTCATAACATTAAACCACTTTAAACTATATGACATGAATAAAAGGAAATTGCATTATCACTTTATTCAAAGTCATGAACATTCATTTGATGTTTTGGCTGGACTCAATTGAGACCATATAAAGATAAAGATAGGCAAAATACTCTGGACGGTTTACAATAGATTGAAAAGATGATATGGCTACCTGGATGACAGGACACTATTATTTTACAACATAATGGCCAACAGAGTCAGTGAGTCAGGGATCTTGGTAGCTTTGTTGACTGCCCCTCTCACGCACCCAGAGGACCCCTACTGGTATGTTCAGAGTCCTGCGGAGACCTCAGGTGATCCGGTCACAACGCAATTCTGTTGAAATCAAACAGCCGATCATCTAAAGGACGAGCTGCTCTACCACTGAGTATCAAGGGCTTTCATTGGGAAACTAAAAAGTGCCACGGTTTTGAACTGCTGTTCAGAGTAATGAAGATGTTGCTGGTATTTTATTACCTTCACCTCTGCTACACATGCTGTTGTGGATCACCTCGCTTGAGTAACAACCACACACACGTCAGTCTTTCAATGCAGCCCCAGGACACGTACATGCTGCTTAAAGAATGTGGCCTCATGCAGCCTAGACCACCTCCTAATGTGGTCTGAGTGATCGGATCTCTTGGGTGCATTCACACCTGTACTAAGAGCTGTCCAGGATCACCCCAAGACACGTCAATGCCAGCTCTGAACAGGGCCGCCACGGTGTGTCTGAATACCACAAAATCATGTTTCGACAAGTAGAAAGAGTGTACATCTGGATGAAAGGGAAAATGCATAAAAATGTTTTATTATTAATTAATCACCTCGGAAGCCAATGCATAAAGACATGAGAAAAAAACAAAACAAGTGCAGACAAGCATAGTGGGGCCCAAAGAAAAGCACAGCAACGACACTGGACCTTCAACTGAACTGACAGCATCTTGGTTGTATACCTACTTTGTTCTTTCACTTCCTATTAGTGCTCCCCAGTTCAACAGGAAGAGTTGTGATACATACAAAGTATAAAACCTTAGACAAAGCAAAAAAACACCCATCCCCTTACACCTTGAAAATGAAAAGTGTCAGGCAACTGCTGCTCAGTTACTTCTCATTTCTTTTAAACATGATTGTTGATTTGAAAAAAGAAAAAAGAAAAGTTTTTTTGTTCATCCGTTAAGTTAAGATGCATCGAGACAAGGATTTCAGTTTAAACTGAGTGAAAGCTGTTACATATGGAATGTTGAGCTTACAAATATTGTTGTGGGTCCACACAGCTCAGAGATGTAAAAGCACTCATGGTTACATCGTACATTTCAACAAATTGTCTCCGTGTTAAGTTGAGGTTATTCACATCAAAGAGACATATCTCGGATCATTTTTATAGGAGCTTTCCCCAGCCATAACCATTTACAATTCAGATGTTTACAGACAGCATAGAACACTGTATAGTGAAAATACAGTAAAAGGAAAGATGGAATTCTACAGTAGTCCTTGTCCCTGGAGAGGTGGCTGTTTTGTCTGCTTGCAGCTCAGTATGCAATAGTCCACTGCTTAACGGTGGCATCATGGGAGGTGGTGACTAGAGTGTGCTCATCTACCCAGGCCAGGCCACTAACGTGGTGCAACCGGTGAGTGTCTGCAGACAACAAAGAACAAAACAGCAGTTACAAAGACGTCCTGAGGCATGGAAAGTGTTCAATTAAAATACAAACATTTGTAGCCAAGTTCAATTTGACAACAATAAATACATACTGAGCTATGATGTTGCTGATACTATTTATGGTTGGCATTTTTATGCATCAGCCATTAAATGTATTTCTTATTGTGAGACAGTCACAAGTAACGCAGTCATCTTCCACATTCGTTAACAGCGGTCCACTTTTTAATATTGCACAGAGTAATGAAACGAGGAGGAGGAGCTACAGTGAGCAGGCGACCGACCACACGCCCCCAACACCACAGGAAGGGAACATACGTCACTGTGTCTTGCCGTTATGTGGAAAACTACTTGTCAATTTTGAATGACTCATACACAAAGCAACATGAGTTAGTTTGTCTGCACTGTAAACAAATACACAAGTTGCTTTTCCATTCTATTTCTGACAAAGTAGCTGCTCGAGTCTTTGCAGTAGCATCAAACTACACTTGTTGTTCCCACCAGAAACCACAGGTGTCTCCAAATCAACCAGGACCAAAATCCATTTATTTTAACTTTTAAGTGCAGCTACATGCTCTAAATGCATAATACAGCTCAGCTAAAAATGTCCCGTTGCCTTTGTTTATGCACGTTTTGATATTGTTGCAGAGTGGATTCATATAGTACATCGGTGTATACCTGTGTTCAAGCCAGGCATGAGTGAGTGCACATGTGCACTTTTGTATGGCCTACCTGAGAGCTTAATCCTCTTGTCTGCATCAGCAACTGTCCAAATGTACACGTTCATGTCCATCCCTCCAGTCGCAAAGTGCTCATTGTCAGGTGACCAGGCCAAAGTCACTGGCTTGGCGTGGTGTCCATAAAACTCATTTTTGACCTGGTGGAAAAAATAAATAAAAAATACATACATATAAGAAGAGATGACGATAACTTTTACAAAACTGCTACAGGGACTGGACATTGAGTAATCAACAAAAAATGTATAAAGTATGTAGGACAGATGGATGTTTACCGAGTAGCTGTCAGCCACAGTAAAAGCTGTGGCAACTTTCTTATCGTCGATGACAGCCAGATAGGCTCCATCGTTAGAGTAGGCCATGTCTGTGACCGCCCCTCCAGTCTTGACAGTTTGACCCTCGTCCTTCAGCGTCTGGCCCTGAATGGAGTACAGACGGATCACCCCATCCTAAGGAGAACAAAGGAAATTAATCTCCAGGGTGTGACGAAGAGTGTGCAGTTTCCTGTGATGGTTCCTTAAAATAGAGCATTACTAAAGACCAAGATATGCCATTATCCCCCTGAACTTAAAAAGCATTTTCCGAGCCAGAGCTCGAGATGATCCGTGTTCTAGGAGTTCCACTTACTGCACCCCCCACCGCAGCAATGGTGCCCCCGGGATGGAGAGCTCCAACCTCTGCTTCATAGTCGAGATTGTCCAATGTGAACACTTTCTTCTTATCCTTCAGCAAGACGACCTGGAAAAAAAGTGAGAGATGACGAATGAGGTCATCGAAATAAGACAAAGTTTGCGGACACAGAAACGTTGTAGAGGGTTAAAATATCAGGTTGGGGTCATGTAAAACCCTGGAAGTGAGAAAATGTGTCCACATGGGGAAAGATTAAGCTTATAACAAATGTAGGCAATGATGACAAAGTAAAGGCATTACCTGCCCAATGCACACAGCCAGTGACAGCCCTCCTGATGCTACGGACACACTTTTAGGCTGGAAATCCATCTTCACCACATCAGAGGCACTGAAAACCACCAGTTAGGATCATTTACACATTGTAACATAGAGGTGGACAAATTATGCAATTCTGAAAGCAAATTAGTGAGTTTTTAGGTACAAGAAAACAAAAGACAGATATTACGACATCTAAGACGGAGAGTTAACCTAAAAATCAAAAGATATACTTTTTTTTTTCTCCTTACCTGTAGTGCCATTTAGCGATCTAGACCGTTTTGGTGTGAGCTGCATAGTTTTGGTGATATCCACCGTAGAAATGTCAAACCTCAAATGTAACGGGACTATAAGGCACTCGCCATGTGGTGCACCAAAAAAAATGTATTTAAAAAAAAAAAAACTCATATCATGACACAAATGATCCACAGACCTTATTGTGAGCAGTTTCTTGTAGGAACTATATACTTTCTACCGAACTACACCCGCCAAACGTATCACCGCCCAAAAGGAAGTGTGCGTCTACTAAAATATTGACTTGATGCACATCACAACATTGTTCTTGGTGTTGTGAATGACAGAATTCTAAGTTGTCAAGTAACACCATTCCTAATTCTCTATGTGACAGATCACCAGATACTGGCACATCCACCCATTACCAACAGTAACAAACTTAATTCAGAAGTTAGCTTCCTTCCAGACGACTGCCCTGCCCAGACAGACTTCCATCAACACCGTCACAACCCCCACTGAGTCCATCTCATAGTTATCTGCACAGCAACACATAATGACCCCCTTACCTGTACTCCGTCTTGCTGAGGTTGGTGTAGCGCAGCGTATCATCCATGCTGCACGTCACCAGCTCGTTGGCTTGGTCGGTCACCATCTTGCTCACCTGGTTGGTGTGGCCCTTCCCCGGGAAGCAGTCGTTCTCCCCAGTTTCGGCATCCCAGTAATGTGAGGCTTTTGTTAAGGCCGTCACTCTGATGAACACTTAATCAGTCGTACAGTGTCGGAAACAAATCCGTGTGCAATACAATACAATCTTTACATATTTATTCAAGCATCCTTGCACTCTGCATCATTGCACTATTATCTCCATTTCATTGTTTTTGTGTTTTATGTTCAGACATATACTTTTGGATTTATATTTATGCGTGTACAGAGGAGTTAAATGTGTATTCTACTTTGTTGTCCTTGTTTTATTGTCTATTCCTGTGTATGCATGTTGAGATCAACAGAAAAACTAGAGTCAAATACCTTTTACGTAAATGCATACATGGCCACTAAAGCCGTGTCTGAAGCTTTTGATCTTCATTTATTTACTGAAATACTATACCAGGCTATTTTTTTTAAAGAGAGTACGTGTTCCATCTCCTATTAAAAAGCCAAAATTAGAGCCAAAATTGCTTGAACAATTTTAAACATCTTTACAAACTCTGCTTCGTCTCTTAAATTAATTGCACTTATGAATCAAAACCGGACCATTTCATAGACTTCATTTAGGCTGCAAGATAAAAACAATTAACATATGCAGCTACATTTGCCAGAGCATCTCTAAATGATCAAAAGTGATCTACGTACAGTATAAAAAGGACACTTTTGTGTCTGATGGGTGACCTAGTTTATCAGTGAAAGGATATTGATGTGTCCATCGTGACTCCCCGAGTAGATGAATGGTCGCCCGTCCTTTTTGTGAACAGTGAGACACTGGATGGATTTGGTGTGACCCTGTTGGATGAGCAAGTGCATGTTTTCAGATAAGGGCACATGAGAATAGTTAATGTACGATAACATTTTTCAACTGTTTTCCCCACTTAAGAAAGGTAATATTAACTTTATCACAAGCTTTTATCGGTATAAAGAAACTCTACTGATAACATCCAGGAAGAGAGGCTGACCTTGATCGTGCGTATGGGCCGGTCAGGGTTGTTCTTGTCCAGGTAGTTGATGAATCCTGACAGGGAGATCGAGAGGAGGTGGTCGTTCTGCCACAGGCAGCCCAGCTGCTGGTCGGTCACGTCGGCGCCCAGGTTGAAGGTGGTGACGGCCGTGCCTGCGCCAACATCCCAGAGTTTCACGGTCTTGTCCCCTGAGGCAGAGATCAGCTGGGAGCTGTCAGGGCTCCAGCTGACCTGGAGGATTGAAAGAGAAGGTTATGATATTATTTAAGCCAGCTCTCCTGAAAAACTAAAACCCATCCAGCTAACCAATACTGAATGTAGCATAAATCTTTACCTTAATAAAAAAAAAAAAAAAAGAAGCTACTTACAGCATAGATTCCTCCTTTGTGGGCCTTCTCTCCACCCAGTGCGGAAACAAGCGTACCATCCTTTCCATCGTAGAGGAACATCTGTGGAATAATACTCATTAGACAGATGTAGAACATTTATTTTTCTATACAAACCGACCACTTAGGTTGAGTCGTCCTTAGATAATATTTGTATTATTTCAGTAACTATCATCGTGATAGTTTCTTCGATTATTTTGGCAAGGGTAATCTTACTTGAAAAATGTTTTATATGGTCACATGAGCACACCTGGTAATCCAGCACTCACCTGGCCGTCAGCACCAGCTGTAACAAACCGATTTCCATCTGGAGAGTAACGAACACAGTTGACAAACTGGTTGTGGTCCTTTAGCAGTCACCGGGGACACAAGAGGGGAAGAAATAGAGAAAAATGGTTCATAAGGAATGATTGTTTACATTAATATGCAGTCCAGGAAGCAAATGTTAATCTCTTGCAACTCACGCGTAATGTGAACTGGAACTTGAAGGGAGGCCCCTGGTAGAAAGACCCACAGGTGTCATCACTGGCAGTGGCAATGCGGTACGGGCGCGTCTGCTTTATGTCTACGCTGTTGATCAATTTGGAGTGGCCGGAAAGCTCCCCAACTGAGGAGCCGGTGTCCCACAGGAACACGGCTGCAAACCTACCGCAAGAAAAGAACATGCATGAAATTGTTCCAGGTATTTGAGGGAGGAATTTTAAAAAAAGTCCACAAATTTTCCAGGATGAAATAAAAACAAGTTTACGCAGAATATTGCGTCACGCTGACAGTCAGACTAAAACACTATTTGATTTACTTTATTTTTTTAAATAATTGTATTGATGGCCAGTTGCCCCACATGTTTGATAAGGCAGGTGATGTGTTGGGAGGGGTGTCAAACTCAAGGCCCGCTCAAGGTCTATGCTGCTTTACAGTGCACAGTGACCATGAACTACATCTCCCACAATGCATGTCGATTTTGTGACCAGTGAAATGACGGCATCCTGCCGCTAGACAGCAGTTTTTCCCATATCGGCGTTTAACTTTGTCAGTTAAATTTTATTTCACACTGTGATGGTGAAGGTAAACTGTGTCATTAATCCGTGGTTCACGTGTGTGCCGATCCGTTACACCACTATTATTCACTCATGTTGTCTGTGTGCCGACATTAACACTATCACAACAGCTGGACAGGAGAGGCAACAGCCCGTAAAGCGGTTTTCCAACATGTGATTGAGTTGAAAAAGATCGACAAATAAACCCAAAATGTCCAAGAAGAGACAAATTGATGCAGAGGGAAGAAAATGTAATGAAAGATGAGAGAGAATACATGTTTGTGCTTCAAGGAGAAAAAACGGTCTGTCTTCTGTGTTATGAGGCAGTGTCGGTGATGAAGGAATACAATTTATGTCGGCATTTTGACACCTAACACGGAGCCAAGTATACTAAATTTAGCTTGCAAGAAAAACATCAAAATTGTCCAAGAATTAAAACGGCAGACTGCAATCGCAGCAGAATATATTTACAAAAGCTACAGCCCAGTGCATGCTAAAGGTATGCGAGCAGAAAACCATGACACCAGACAATCAATATTAATTGTACGATAATTCCAGCAGAACACCACCGTGACATGTTCAACATAAAAAAAATATATCTAAAAGCAAACAATGGACTTGTGTGCAGTGGCCATGAATTAGTGTAATTGCTGGAGTAGCCTCTCAGGAGACCTGGTCTGAGTTTAATGACGCTGAACTCCTTTCATGAACATGAAAACCCCCCCAGACTCACTTCTCTCGCCCGTCCCCAACAACAGCCATCCTCTTGCTGTCCTCGGTCCACGCAATGTCCTTGACCTTGGCTGAAAGAGGGGTGTACTCGTACTTGAGGATGTGCTCTTTCTGGGTGGTGTCCCAGATACGGATCTTTCCTGATGCATCTAAAAAGGATATGAAAACGTTTATTTAATTAAAGTATGTACATTACTCTGGTTACTATACACACACAGACACATTTGTTGACATGTTTTCATGGGTGGGTTGTTTACCTCCGGATGCAATGTAGAATCCACTGGGGGCATACTTGGCAACAGTAACTGTATGGGCATGTTCGGTGTAAATGTCTGCTATAGCCGGATTCTGTGAAGACAGGAAATGGGAGACATAAGCAGGTCTGCAACTGAAGAATAGGCCGTTCACTTCTAAATCGGTTTAGTATGTTTTTTTTAAGCTGGACCGTTTTGGTCACTGGTCCCGTTGCTTATGATGCTTATGAAGTTGGTGTAAACTTTCAATTTAGTACAATCAAAGCAATTTACTGTAATTTGTGAGTAAACGGCCAAAAACGAGAGCCAGATTGGTATAAATACAGCAGGCATGCAACACTTGTTGAATATGTCTTTTATGAAGATAGACATTACTTCAATGTTCCTGATGACGACACACTTCCCATTGGTGTACAGGAAGTTGTTGCCTTTGGGATCGCCGCCAATCACTTTTGCAACTCCCCTCTCCATCTGTGGGAGACTGGCAAATACATGTTCTAAAAAAAAGAAAGAAGACATAACAAATAAGGTTAATACAACTTAAAACGATAAAACTATCTTAAAAAAGTATTCAACTGAACTATTCCATGAGGTATTTTAGGCATATGGACGATGTTACGTTGTACATCTAGGGCTACTTGAGTTGATAGAGCCTGATATCTCGCACTGCCTTGATTAATATCTTTGCAGATACGAGTATGCAGAGTTAATCAGCATCACTTAGTTCTTCATCAATCATTCTAAGGACTTGATGTGTTGAACATGGCGGCTGACCTCACGGATCTGTGGTGATTAGAAGTACATTTTTCAACCAAAGGATAAAAAAAGATGGCAGAAAGACAAAGGGGGTTTAAGCGCATATACCAAAAATAAAAAGAGGATATAAATGCACTTCCTGATCTTTTTTTGCAGTATTACCATATGCATGCAAGAGGTTTTGAAGATTATACTAATAACTGGATGGTTGATTTGCTTTATTTTGTAGTTATGTAACAGTATTTTCTGGCTTCTTCACTTACAACCTAAAAAAAAAGCATACCATATCATCAAGTATTTTAGTGACGTATACACATTCATGTAAATCCACCAACAAAACGCCTCCGCTTCTGTTAAACTTAAAGTAATTGAAGTACATTACATCTGTCACTAAATAAGAAAGCTGTAAGGAGGTTTGTGCATTTCCGCATTGGCTCTAAAATCATTTTTTCTTATCGTGTTAGCTCAACAATAAATAACACATCTTTACTTCACGCTTATTCAGCAGCCCCTAACCGCGTCTGTGCTCTTACTTCCCCAGTAGAAGTCCCTGACTGTCAGCACAGCCTCCGTCTGTCTGGACATGTCACAACAATGCGATGTGAGCGCAACTATTTCCTGACTGACGTTAGCTCCACTGGCTAACGCTAACTTAAATGAACGGTCAGTTCTCGAGCTGCATGTCGGACCCGGATGCATCTTCCACAACACTTGTCCGTCACGGATGAATATTAAATGTGAAAATAATCGTTTTTTCGTGAGCTAAATTAAGGTGTCAGCTATGGGCGAGGCTAGCTAGCTGACTAGCTCGCTCTGCTAAAGAATGTCGACCAAAAATAAAGAGTTTCATCGCGTTTTTCTCTCTTCCGTTGCCATTAAAAAAAGAAACAGACTTACTCAGTTCATGCGACATTTTGTCTTGCTGGTCACTTGCTTTTACGTTACTCTTCACAAATGAATGACACAAGTGAAGCTTCCCCCGGCTGTGCACTCCCTGATCACACAAACACGGAAGCGGGTGCAGCTCTCTTCTGCCTGTCTTTGCCCATATATAGTAAACTCAGATACTACGCTGCGGCTGTCAGCCACTAGCCATGCGCGAGTCACCAGGGATCTTTTATCCCTAAATACGGTCTTTCAGGCTTCAGGGCAATTATGCCATTCCTTGCTCCACCAATCAAATTGGATAGGTTAACCCCAGTTTAGGGCTGAAACAATACATCTATTAATTGATTAGTGGTCAACTATTGAATGAATTGGCAACTATTTTTAGAATCGATTATGTCAAAGCAAGACATTTGAGGATGTCATCTTGAGCTTTGGGAAGGGATGTAGGGAGGTAGGTAGTGAGGTAGGTAAGGGGAGTGGGTAGGTAGTTAGATAGATGGATGGACGGATAGACAGACAGACAGACAGACAGACAGACAGACAGATATTGAACTTTTATTTCCAGACACATAGATAGATTTAGGAACAAAATAAGGAGGAGGGCTTTGCCTGAGAGGTCTCGCTCAGGGCAAATTTTCCACAATTTATCAGATGCCTCACATTCCCCCAAAAAATGATGTTAGCGTGAATACCCAAATGAAATGCCCAACAAGGTAAATGAAGACTATTTATGTGTCAGACTGTAGCCCACTGATCTACAGTTTCACAACGGTGAATTTAAAACCTGATGTCATCCTGCGTGTCAGCAGATAGCATCACTTACCTGGAATAGGATTGGGAATCCCCTGACCTATTTAGGATGGACCCATTTCAGAGGGTGGGGCCATGAGTGGCAGCAGCAAATATAATGTTACAACAATACAAAATGTTGAAGATAATATTATAAGCAATTTATAGAAAGCTTTGTATATGTGAATGTGAAAATGTGCATCCTCAGCTGTTTACATAAAGATGGACACAGAGGCTCAGCTCAACACAATAAATAGCTGTAATCCCAAGCATGTTCCAGGGGCCCTATAGCACTGGGCCCCCTGAATCAGTCAAAGTGAGGTGAACATCATATGTATTGCTTAATACTGTACGGTTTTCCCATTTCATTTTGTACACCTCTCAAAATACCTCACTTTATTTTTATTTTTTTATATATTTGCATTTTTTTCCTGTTTATTTCTAAATTCTGTGTGTACGTGGAGAGCAACAAAAAAACGGAGTCAAATTCCTTGTATGCGTATGCGTACATGGCCAATAAAGCAGATTCTGATTCTTTATTTTTCACCATATATTTCTATAGACTATATTCTTTCTATGCCATCCCATCTTAAAATTGAATTTGCCATTGTCATTTATGAAGACCTTTCAAAAGAGCAAATGAGCACAGAAGTATACAGATAACCATTGCTGTTTTTTTACACTATCCCAGATCTAACCATTTTGTCAGATGTATCATAATATAGATTGTGTGTGTGTGTGTGTGTGTTATTTTTGTTGTTTGTTTTTTCTCTACTAAGAGATGTGAACTGTGAAGACTGTCACAATGAACAAATGGAAACCAGCGGATGAGATGATGATGAGATTTCTTTATTTATTGTCATTTGCACAGGCACAGGACAGGTAGATTGGAAATCTTGTACGTATTTTTCAGAGACAACTTTGTGGGGGGGAAAGAAAGAAAGAAAGAAAGAAAGAAAGGCAGTTAAAATAACAGCATAACAATGCACAAAAGTATGTTACAAGCTTGTGTTTTAAGATTATTTTCAGTGGGGGTATTTTTCATCATCATCCCTCTCTTGTTTCAGAGCTCTGTTTTCTATGTTTTAGTAAATAATAGACTGCATGTTTCAGACTGGCAATGTGATATGATGTCCTCATGTTGCTCCCTACCATCTCTGCAGAAGTGTTCTGTCTTCTTTTCTGTCCACCTGGGGGCACTATTGTTCTCTAGTTAACGCACTACCGCTGAACCACGGAAGAGGTTAAAATGGCTTTTTTATTATTTTTCCATTATTTAGTTTTCATTGTATTCATAAAAATAACAATATTATTGTGCTTAAATGTAAATGTCATAAAGTCATGATGTTACACACTCCGGTACAGTCGGTGGCGGCATGCACCTTAAACGTTTGTAGTCCGCCAATAAACCAAAAAGAAGAAGAAAAACCACAGAAGAAGAAGCTCAGACGCTGCATGCCTGTAACGATGGCGGCCACCCTGAGAGGAAGCCTGGTAACTTTGGTCAAGGTGAGTGCATAGATGATGTTTACTTCCCTATCTTACGCCTACGTCGGCAGGACAGTACTAGCAGTAGTTGAAGTTGTATTTGTTGAACCCAAGCAGCAAGTTATTTTAAACTGTTGAAGAAAGAATTGGACTGGTTTGTGTCATTCGTGTATTGTTGCTAACCATGAGCCGCTCCGTTTGAATAGCCAAGTTCAGATAAAAAGCTCTGTTGTGGGTCCATCTGATTTTGTCAGCTGGTCAACGAGTAAATACATCTCAGTCGTAAGTAGATACTCGTCAAACAAGACAATTGCCGCATAGTTTATAACTGTATTCTGGTTTATGTGAGCTAGTGAGCTAACGTGAGCTAACTCAGTTAACGTTAACCCTGACGACCCGTTAATCCCAACGGCCAGACTAGATCATTCTGTTTGCTTCATCACTTATCTTTAATAATTTGTGCTCGTGATTTGATCACTTTTGTTTTAGTTGTCGGACATCTCCAGTTTTCTCACTTGGCAAATCCTTAAATGTCAGTGAGAGTTAAGAAGAGACGTGTAGTTGTCACTTTAAAACTGCAGTTGGTGAGTTGTCATTCTGACAGGTGACGGCTGAAGTGAATTGTTTATTTGATTTAATCCCTGTAGCTCCAATGCTGCCCACAGGTTGACTGATGATCATTCATGTCAACTCAAGTCTCTGCCACCTCAATCTGGCTAATTCAGCAATTGTGATACCTCACATTGATTCAAAAATCATATAAAAATAAAACCAGTGGTCCCATAAATATTTCTCATATAACATTGCTCATTCATTTGCCGCCCATAATGGCCTGATACACTCTCAAGATAAATCTGAAGGGTCACATGATGATTAAAGGGATGAAACGGAAGAATTTTAGTTGTTTTGTTGTAACTGTGTCTTCTTTCCCATCCTTAAGAGCTTGAGTGGCCCTCGGTGGCAGCAGCTGGCCTCTCGACCATTGAGTGTGTCTGCTGGCCGCTGTGGCCCTGAAGCTCCACCGGCGCGTGCCGATGCGATCTTTAAGGTCACGATGGTGCCGGGGGACGGAGTGGGACCTGAGCTGATGACTGCCGTCAAAGACGTGTTCAAGGTAATTATTACAGTGACGGCGATGGAATCATCTCTGCTCTTTGTCTTCTCAGAAAACATACGGTGCACTATAGCTTTGTGTAGAAGGAAATAAACAAGAGAAGATCATCTTTTTTTTTGTCTTCTCACAAACATTAACATTTTGTTTGATTTAGTTTTTGTCCCACTCTTGATCAATTATTCAGCATCTATTTTTGCTGATGACATATATTTTTATTCTTTTTATTCTAATGGCTGATTTTTAAAATTGATTTTGTTTTGTCTTGTCTCCAGGCAGGAGATGTCCCGGTAGTATTTGAGGAGTTTCACCTGAGTGAGGTACAGAACATGGCCAGTGAGGAGAGGCTGGAGCAAGTGTTAACCTCTATGAAGACCAACAAAGTGGCCATTAAAGGTAGCTTTACTACTCTCATCGTTCACCCCCATTTAATAACAACACAATTAGTTATTTAAAAGACGGCAATGGAACTAATATGTATGTTTATGACATACTTTGTTATCCAGGCAAGATTAACACACCCATGGAATTCAAAGGGGAGCTGGCTTCATATGATATGAAACTGAGGTAAAACCAGAAAACAACTTGCGCATTTTTTAGTGGGGGGGGGGGGTTTCTGTCGTTTAAAAATAATAATAATAATAACTACCTCCTTATCCATTCCCCAGGCGTAAACTGGACTTATTTGCTAATGTGGTTCATGTGAACAGCCTGCCGGGCTACAGCACTCGCCACAACAACCTGGACCTGGTCATCATCCGCGAACAGACCGAGGGGGAGTACAGCGCCCTTGAACACGAGGTAAACAACACTCCTCCTCGCTGCAGTCAGAGGATGAACAGTGGTTTAAAACCCACATGAAAAGGAAATGTTTTTTTCTTCTTTAAAGAGGGAGATTTCCCATGAGACCACAGAGATTTGGCCAGCATTAAACCGCGTATCAAAACAAAGATGAATCACTCTGCCAGAGGTGCTGAAGTGTGTGTGTGTGTGTCTGTGTGTGTGTGTGTGTGTGTGTGTGTGTTTTAATTCAGGTTTTCTTTTGAACAACTTATTGGGGGGGGCTTAAGTTCATTGCTACTCATTCTTTAGCTGTCCTGTAGATGCAGTTTATTATAAATATTTGTTGGCAGTGTGATAATTTACACTGTGTCCTCACTGGCCTCCTACTTCAAGCTCTAAAAAGACAGTTTACAGTTGTATGTGTGTGTAAAATATGAGCCTAAGCGGTGTCGAGAGTTTCATTCATTAAAATTGAAGGGAAAGCCGGTCCGTCAACAACTGTCTGGTGTGCTGCTGTAGATAATTATCTTGCATTGTTGATAGCCATAGCTTGATATGAATGCACCCTCTTCCTGCTCTGTAGAGTGTGCCGGGTGTGATCGAATGTTTGAAGATAATCACCAGAGTTAAGTCCCGGCGCATCGCCAAGTTTGCCTTCGATTACGCCACCAAGAAGGGACGAAGCAAGGTCACCGCTGTTCACAAGGCCAACATCATGTAAGCAGATAGAAACGCTCCCTCTCTGCTTTTTTATTATTTAAAAGAAAAATCATATTCCTGTATTCATTCTTCAAATGGTTTTAATTTTGGTGGAGATTTGCATTGTACTTACAGCAACACTTTGTCCTCCTCTCCTGTCTCATTACAGGAAGTTAGCAGATGGCTTGTTTCTGCAGTGCTGTGCGGAGGTGGCGCAACTGTACCCCAAAATCAAATATGAGAACATAATCATTGACAACTGTTGCATGCAGGTATATACAGCCTCACGATTAATTTCCCTATCAATCCCTTATCAATACATGATCAGCTGCTTAGGTATAAGTATCACTTTTCCTTTTCTCATTCAAACGTCTAATTCTCTGTGTTACTGTGTTGCAGCTGGTCCAGAACCCGTACCAGTTCGACGTGCTGGTGATGCCCAACCTGTACGGTAACATTATTGATAACCTGGCAGCCGGGCTGGTTGGAGGAGCGGGAGTTGTTCCTGGGGAAAGCTACAGTGCAGATTACGCTGTGTTTGAGACTGTGAGTTTCCACTTGACTGTTCTCTGGTTTTTCTCCAGATCCTCTGTTTAGAGTTTGTTTTTCGAATGTATGGCAAAAAAAACATTAGCAGTGCATTTCAGAAAATAGCAATAGCTAACTTGGTGATGGAGAGGACGTACAGGACTGCAGCAATGTCATACTTTATTCCTCGTCTCTCTTTTCCCTTTCAGGGCGCACGCCACCCCTTTGCACATGCTGTAGGCCGCAACATTGCCAACCCCACAGCCATGCTGCTCAGTGCTGCTAACATGCTCAGGCACCTCAAGTGAGTCATCCTCTTGGTTCTTTGTTGGAAGAAGTCACCGTACCTCCGAACCCTCTGTCCTGGCCCACCGCACGCCTCCAGCCGTAAAAAAAAAAAACAGCCTTTAGTGCCTGTTTTGTTTGAATGTTGACATGTGTACGAGAAAGGAAAAAGGCCACCTCTTAAGTGTCACTGTATTGTATTGCAGCCTGGAGTATCACTCCCAAATGGTGTCCGATGCTGTCAAGAGGGTCATCAAACAGGGCAAGGTAAGTGTGTGTTAATGATAGTTCTACCTACTGTATGCCCACAGGTGCATTCAGGCTGTTTATGTGGAGACACCTGCCATGACAACACTAACACTATTAACAATAAATGTACATTTAACAACCTTTAAACTGTAGTTTAGTGTGTTAGAGAGCCTTTAGTTACTTATTTTTTAAGGCTGTATACATACTTATGCATCTTACTTTAGCTCTCCTCTTGCATTTCTCTTCCTCGCTCATTTTCAACCTTATAATTGTGCAAGGTAAATGTTACCAGGACAACTATTTTAAACTTACTTCCTTTTGCACCTGATCAATGTTGACAATAACACACTGACACAAACCCTAGCATGACATCGGGTCAACCACAGTCCCTCAGATAAAATGCATGAGTCGATTCATCTCTAAAAATCTCAGCAACAACTTCATGACAGACTTTTTTATTTCATTGCTCTTTTAAAAGCGGTGTCGAGCGCTGTTCTTTCAGTTGGTGTAGCTTTTGTATTTGAGACAGTGTGTGTAAGAAATGATCAATTTAAAGAAATTTCAGAATTTGCCTGCATGTTGTCTGAAGTGCCCTTCCTCTCCCTCTTCCCTTTCCTTTAATTCCCTCCTCTCCTTGTACCCCATTACCCTGCGTGTGTGTGTGTGTGTGTGTGTGTGTGTGTGTGTGTGTGTGTGTATCTGTGTGCACGTCCCAGGTGCGGACACGAGACCTTGGTGGGTACGCCACCACTAGCGACTTTGTGCGTACTGTTGTGGAAAACCTGCATCGCCGACCTGTTTAATAAGATGTCGTCGCACCCGTCACCGACATTCCCTTAAATCTGGACATTGTTCTTGACGTGAACTGGACGCGTGTTCAGACTCAACTCCCCTCTCATTGCCAAAAGACAGTTGAGCCACACAAATTTGACGAGCACCATCGGTTGCATCATAATGTATGTTTTATCAACTGTGTCTTGTGTTGAACTTTACTAAAATATGTGCCACTCATGAGGCGTCCTCTCATGGATTTACATCTATATCATCTTTACATTTATCCTCATAGTTACTGTCCATCTCTTTGCGTCCCTTTACTTATTACGATAATCTTTTGACTCGTTCTGGGAGAGCTTTTTTCCCTCTCCTGTTTTCATGTCCTTACAGACTACCTCTCTGCTATCACACATTGTAAAGCAACAGTTTGTATCGGCTGATCAGCTTTTGCCGAAACACTTCGCAACCAAATTGACCTCACTTTCTGATAGCCTCTCATAACTCGACTGACTATACTAATGCAACTTAATATGCAGTATATTTGTCAATATATAGAAATATCTCGAATCTTCAAGATGTACTGTATGTTCAGGTATCACTCCATTGACTGAAATAACCTTCAGAGAGATGTTATAATAATTCTACAGATTAATGACCAAATAAAACCTCCCTATGTGATGTGCTCCGTGCCCATGAAGCCTGTCCTCTACTCATTGAAAGTGCACAGCAGCTTCACTGGGTTTTATTATGAATTGATAAACTGAGGATTTTCTGATTAGTTTTTAAGTCTTGCGACAACAAATGAAATGGGTCATAATTTTGTATATTTAAACATCATTTCCAAGGGCTTCTATGAAAAAGAACTTCCAACAGAACTTCCCATGCCACCGATGCTGTACGAATTAAAAACGCTGCTCTGTGTCGCCTCTTCAGCTGTCATGCTTTCTGTCCTCCTCTGCTGCAATATAAGCTTTCACAAGTAGCTAAGCACCAATATTAATATTGTTTGGTGCATTCACATTTATCAAACGTTCCAGTGTAAACAGTGTCCTGTCCTCGTGTCCTGTCCTCTTTTTTGTTTTTTTTAAATTTAGTTTCCCTTCTGATACAGATAGCGAATCCTTGATGGAGATTTCATACTTGCATATTAAAGCTTGTCAATCGTGTGATATTGAATAAATAACATTCTGTCTCTTAACAGTCACAGTTGTCCTGAATGATAACATGGTTGAATACTCATTAATTAGATAAGATGCGACGCATGTTGGACAATGTCAATGTGTTTGCTTGTATCATTAACATCGAACACGTTCTACTTCATAAATGTACATTATGTGTCTGGTATAGTTTTAATAGCCTATTGTAAGGTAAAAAAAATGAGTGAAAATAAAGAAGAGAACATAGCTTAGGAAATGAAACTGTTTTCTAAGAGTACACATCTCGCTGATCACACTATTCTTGTAATCTGTGAGTGCAGTTTTGAAAGGCTCTCTGACATGCAGGCCATGATGCTGTATGTGGACATGTGTTGCTGCAGCTGTGCATATAGTAACAAACTGTCCTTATGTTTGCAACAGGTGCGCACTGGAGACCTGGGGGGCTATGCCTCAAGCGACGAGTTCACCCAGGCTGTCATTGCTAACCTTGGAGTCTGAGCTTTGCAAATCTGTCAGCTGCTGAGACGCACACACGTTATTATTTTTTTTATTTACATCCTGTTGAACTGATCTCTTAAATGATTGTACACACAAAGTATATTCCAGCAACAGTTTTCACACTTTGTTTTCTATTTAAATACAGTGAAATGCAGATGAAATGTGCAGCTATAATATCCACAACCTCTGGCTTGCAGTTGAGTTTAACACATTAACTTTGACATCTTAGAGATAAATGTGAGTTAAACATGCAAAGTCTTATAATCCGTAGAACACATGTTCCCATGCTGGTAGACTGATGCACACCAGCTATTTATATTCTGTTCTCTGGCAAGATCCTGTAATTGCTTCTTAATTGTTTTATGTTCGGACATTAACCAGCAGTCAAAACATGGTGTATGTATACTTTCATATTATTTATTAACTTCACATTTTAGCTTCATTGCTTCTTTATTCATGATGAAATATGAATAATAAATGAGATATAACATATTGTGTGCAAAATCCTTGCGTGAATGTTAGTAGACTGATGTAGTGGTATAAAAAAATGTTATGACGGCTTCTGGTGGTTCACTCAGCAGGAATCACCTCACAGCATGAGGAACTCTATTTCAAGGGAAAGCCTCTGTGTGTCCAAACATACAGTATGCACGTCAGGTGGACTGCAGGATCTATAAAGACGCTTGCTTTGTACCATGCTGGTACATGATCCAATTTTCCCAAACCCAATTTAAAGTACTTGTTTTGTCTAGTTGTCTAGTCTAAACCCCAAAGGTATTCAGCTAACGTAATAAAACGACTAAGATATAAACATTCACCACTGACCAACAGAATTTCTAACATGGTCGTAAAACTTTATTATTAAAAACATCTTAACACATTGAGCTACGTTTATTGACTTTTTAGGCAATAGGCCGTATTTTATAGAGTCCCCAACACTGACAAAATGTATTAAAGTGTGATTAGACAAGTCAACAAATATAGCAGAATACATCCATAAATAATGTTTGGTTACATAATTAAAATATGTAAAAAATAAAACTTTAGTTTATATAAGTTTTACACTTTTCCTTAAACCTCCGATCACTTGGTTTAAAAAAAAACACTCCCTTTTAATTATTTAACAATATCATTTATTAATGTACTTGGTTATATTTTGAGTTTTCTGATCTTTTTCTACATTTTCTCAGTTTCGGATCATTTATTTTTCTTATGATTCAAGCTTTTTTTCTTGAGTTCTATGGTCTGTTCTCAATAAACAATCACAATTTTATTTTTATTTTACTTTATTCATGAACGTGACACCACAAACTGGAGATCCTATATTAAATATATCATGTATTACAAGGGAGAAGACAAAAGACAGACATAACAACGCGCCCTTCATCGAGTTCTGTTGATAAACCGAAAGGGCCGCCGAAACTGAGTCAGGGGCCCTTCATGGACCCCTTGGAGGTCCCCAGCCTGCAGTGTGCTGATGGAGCTCGCTGCAGTGGCGGTGGTGTGGCAGTCTGGGTCGTGTGAGCTCCATGTCGTCCAGCAGGTGTCGCTGCGGGCTGTGGAGAAACAAGAGTGGAGAAGAGACGAGGCCTGGCCTGGGAATTTGCTGTTCGCTTCCCATTCTTCCTATGCAGACAGACACACAACATGGCGGACTAGAATAGTCGGCCGACGCGCCCGGATACAGCGGATAAACCGTGGGATTTAACATCTAGGGAGGTTGAGCAAGTACACCCCTAAGGGTCGACAAGTTAGGGCGAATCGAGGACTTTTTTTTTAGGGGGGGGGGGTGCCGTCCTCGCCTGGATTCAGCAGAATAACTAACTGCGAAGTGTTGGCTGTGTGTCCCAGATCGTGCTTCCCTCCTCTGCTATCACCCAGGTCCCCCCACCCCGCTCAGACTCTCGGTTCCTGGGGTGTGGAGACAGGGGCCGGGGGTTGAAAAACGTGGAAGAGAAAGAGAGGACAAATTCCTACTTTGCTTTGATTTTTTTCCCCTTCTTCTTCTCTCCCCCCCCCCCCAGCCTCAGGCTTCCTCTGGGCGCTACAGGAGTTGTGGTGAGTTTTCTTGTTTTTGTTGCGCAAAGCCCGAATCACACTTGTTACAATGTCGCTGTATGCCAGCATGTTTCCTCTCGCTGTAACATTGTGTCACCCACAAACAAGCACTTTGTCCCCCACGTTCAGTGTGAACGGGACACATTACACGATACCTGTATCACACCGGACTGGAACCCGGGGCTCGTGCAAGGAACGGAGCTGTGTTTAATAGTTGTGAACCTCTTTGTAACGCTTGAACATTTCACAAGTAGCTCGGAGGCAGGGAGGGAATTTTTTGGCGAAGGAGTCTCTCAAGAGAAGGGGGCTTAAAGATGAGTGCGGCAACATTTTAGAAGTCCGAGGTTGTAACTCTGTTTTGTTGTGCCAACACGGATGCTGTTGCTCTGCTGCTGGCGGTGGAACAAAGAGGGGGGGTCCAGGTCCGTCCTGCCTCACTGGAAAGTACACTTTATTGATCAACGCTTTGTTATTACACGTTCAGAGAGGGTGGGGAGCTGGCTGGTGGGTGGGTGGGGATGGAGGAGCGGGGTGTGTTTGGGGCTTCACGCGACCCTCGACAGGAATTAGGTCGCCCTAACATTAACATGTAGGCTGTGCTCTGTCAAATCACAGCGGCTGCTTTGTGTTTCTTCTTCTGCACTCTGACACGGAGTCTCTGAAGTGTGCATTCCCCTTTACGACCTATCCCAAAGTTTTTTTTTTTTTTTTTGTTGTAATGATTAATTTTCTCCTCTCCTTTCTGAATGTTGGGTGTAACCGAGCATACCATTTCAATCTTGTGGGTGTTGAGATTTTATTTGTATGCATTACTAAACTTTCACTTGTAAGTTATGATTTCTCAGCTCATCAGAAGGTTGGATTGTTCCTGTAATGGCTTGTGACAAACATTGGAAACGGTGACGATTAGATTGAAGTGTAGGACTGATTTACACCCCCTCATTTCAACCAAACATCAACTCCAAGAACATCACGGGAACCAAAAAAAGTTTGAATGCTTGAAGAGAGGAGTATCATCCGGGCTGAGGAGGCCGAGCCTGGCTTGACATATCTGACAAAGCCCTCGCCATGTCTGCCTGGAGCTTGACTCATCACGTCTGGACATATCCACCGCGCCTCAGTCTCTCAGCCTTTCCACCACACGCTCTCCATTTTACAGAGGTCGCCCTGTCATGTTAGGACCATCCAAGTGCAAAACTCCAGCTGCACTTCCTGTAAATGTATGTGACTCGTGTCTCACAGTCAACGCGGGCCTTCCGTGACCTCTAGTTGTTTGTCAGGCCCGGACACGTTTCCCAATATGCCGTCCAACCCGTCTCTGGTTGTCTTGCAGCCCCATCTCAGGAAAGTTGGTATGTGTCTGTAAGAAAAAAAAAAGGCAGAGCTGTGTATCATCTAGCTGTTTATCATCTTGCTCACTCTGTCCATATCTTCTCCAACCTATTTTAAGAAAAAAGGAGTTATTTCTGTCTTGGGATCCTGAAAGGGTTTTAGCACAGGAGCTTGAGTGATCCTCACGCCACACTTTGCATGATTGGCCTAGTTTCTAAAAATAAGAATAAAGTATAGCTTGAAATCGCCTTGTCCGAACGTTCCGGTGGGCGGGATCTTTTGAAATGACCAACCTGTTTAGAAAATGTCCAGTGTGTTCAGGCTGCGGACACAATATTAGGAGTCGGCTCTTCGGGTGGGACGGGAGGTGTATTTTTGTTTCCACCTGTGGGCCTACATAGTGTACTGTGGAAGAGCACTGCAATTCTGCCTCCAAATGGGATAAACAACTGCATTTAGAGGATTATGAGGCATTATGGAGCCTGATTTCAGCGACATGTGATGTGTCATTTCGGCCTCCGTGACATTTCTTTCCCAATATAGGAAATGTACCTGTGGGATGACTAACGATTGATAAATGAAAAATGTTGCCTGACTTGGAGGACTTCATTCAGACTCACCTTTTTGTTTTTCCCTCCTGTAGATGCGAAGTAGTAATTACGTAACCCCTTCAAATTATCGAGTAAATCTTTGTTTTACTTCCTCCTGATGTGGGATGATTGATGTTTCTGGTTCGCCACGGCTGTGATGGATAAGCAGAATGTCTTTTTAGTGGACTTCAAAGACTGGGTCGGATTCTGTATTCGAGAAGTATTTTTAGATGTGTGAGAAGTTTTTTTTGTGTGTGTGATCCAGGTTGGTGAACATCTGGCTCCTACCTCCTTGTTCCTTTTTTATTTTAGTGGAGAACTGCTTTGCTGTCAGCATACGGTGGGATACTGCCACTAAATATTGGAATTGTGGCCGAAAGTACATCAACACTCTTGCACACAATGGGTTATATTAGGCTTTGCCTCTGTACCTTAACTAGAGGCTCATAGATGCTTTGATTGTTTATACGTCTTGGCAGTCATGGTAATGTTTCCACCATTCGCTGTTTCGTGAAATGTTTTCTCATTTTGTTTAGAAAAAACAGAGATTATGAGCAAAATGACACATTCAATCACATTGAGGTATTTCCTCCCACAGTTTTTCCTCCCGGGAGAAAAACTCTGATGTGTTGTTAAACAATGCCGTCACGGACACGGTCGACTTCAGGTCGGATTCAAACCCGTTTGAGAGCCGTAGCTTTAAATATTTAGATCTGCACTTTGGTTTTTTGGCCTTCGAGCCGGCAAGACCTTTCTTGCCCTGCTGTGAAAACAATCTCCAAAGAGCATGTTAGCAAACCTGAGTAGTCTTTGAATGCACCACCTATACAGATGGGCGTGGATCAAAGGGGGATTGTGGAGAAGCACTGTCACGACACCGCTGTTAAATCAAGTCTCAGATGATTGTCTCTTAATCTTGGATATCTGTCGAGAGGGAACGAGCGCGACAGTACGGCCTCGACGGATATGAAAACCTTGACTTTTTTAAGTATTGTGTTGTATAATGTTTTACTTAAATAACATTTTAAAGAGCTTTTTGTCTAACTGTATTTTTTTCAGTGTAGTGTTGCTATTATTGCTTCAGGACTTTTTTTCCTTTGCATTTTACTTTTCTAAAAACAACAAAAGAAGCAAACTTGTTAAATGTGGTCTGAACACCAGCAGCTCCACAAGTCTTAAACTGTCGGAATGAAAATTCAAATCAGGCATTAGATCCAAGAATAAGTAGACATGACCAGGAATCGTACCAGGCATTTGATGCCAACTTACGGACACGTCGTGGTATACATTTTTACGGTTTGGATGCCCTGACGCAGCTGCATGCTGGGTATAGAAATGAATTGATGTGTTAGCGTTTCGGATGGCAGAAGTAATTGTGAATCAGGTTTCGTTGTGGCCCTTGAGCCGGCTGTTTGGCCCCACACCACGCTTTGAGGTCACAGTGGCTTCTGCGGGGAGGCCGGTGCATTGCGCCTCCACATCCTCTCTGTGTCCATTGTGGGAAAGCTTGAGAGGCCCCTGGCATGCTCTGTGAGAAACCCCACAAGGAAGCAGACACAGAGCAGAGCTTCATCGGACTCACCGCTTTCACTCAACTCTACAAGCGAGTTTTATTGGATCCAAATCATCGTTACAAGCTTAATAACAGACGCGGCGGTCACTCCTGTCTGTGTGATTAGCCAGAATAGTAATCCCCGGCTTCTCCTCGTCCTTTCATCAACTCACCAGCCCCCGCGAGTGAAGCCAACGGGAACAGAAACCGCACCAGCGGGGAGTAGTATCCCTCAGAAAGGGAAGTCCAGAGGATTGTGGCTGTTGTATGTGGCACTGGGGACATATAATCTGTGGTCTGTTTCGGTTGCAAGAGCCCTAGCGGGCCTGAGTTAGGCCTACTTCAGTCTCCCGTGAAGAGAGGCATTCACAGTATTCCTGTTGCCCCCCGTCCTCCCTCCCCTCTCAAGACATAGAAACAGTATTAATATGCCATGAATGGAGACAGACAGACAAGCATTATCTAGCGCTGCAGCAGCGGCTAGAGAGGCAGGATGCCTTGTAGAAAGCCAGAGGGGAATATATTTCTCTGCATGAATGGCGAAGTCCTCTTGACCACCGCTGCGATGGTGTCATGTCAGCGAGGCGTGTGGGGTTTGTGTCTGTTGGTTTTCCAGCTCAGTCATTTGCCTAAGGGGTGGGGGGGTCCATCTCTGAATTATTACATGATTATTAGTACTAAACAGGGGATTCCTGCTGTGTTATCTCTTTGGCCACATTATGCAAACTAAAGTATTTTCCTCCCTTTTTTTGTAAGATCTGTCTTCATCTTGAGCGATTCATTAACTGATGTCCGTACAGTCGTAAAGAGATACTTATGACTTCACCTCGGGTCACAGGTAGACACAAAAGCGTGAGTGAAATCCACAGACTTTGAGTGGGAGCTCTCCATATTAAATGACTAGCTTGCATTGATCTTACGTCTTGGCCTTTTGGTTGTCATGGGGATGTAATTGGACTTCCTTTATATTCTACCTATAAGTGTTCCTTTCACTGTGTGAATGAAATGACATGGGAACAGCCCGGCCCTTTCACAACTGTGCGATTGCACTCCTATGAGGTCTGCAGTTGGCCACGGGGCAGAGAAGCGACTGTCTTCAGTCGTCGGTCTGGCTCTCCGCTCGCATGAACGTTAAAGCACCGCGTTCTGCTCAACGGGGGAGACTTTTGGCACACGAAAAAAGAGCGGTTTTAAAGTTCAACATGTTGTTTTACATGATCAGATGGGATAATATTAGAGATTAGACTATTTGTGTACATTTTTACCTCGTCTATATCGAAACGTGTTGCTGTGTTTTAATTCATCCGTTGCTTTCATTTTTAGTTTGTGTAATGTTTATTGTGTGTGTTACTAAGAAACACTGAGTAAAATCTCCGTACTTTCTTTATCAAACAGACGTTACCTAATTGACATATCTGATCAAATGTAATCTGGTGAATTGTATGAAAGAAACTCAAATCAGACGAGAGCTTGATAAACATCTGGAACATCAGTTAAAGCGAGACTGTACAACTTTTGAAAAGAAATGGCACAAAATGTAACGTTAACGTTCATAATATAATATTATATAATCTATGTGTCAAGTGAACTACTCTGGGGAATCGCACTTCACAAAGAAAAAAACAGGTTAATGTATCTGAATTGTCCATAATTTTAGTTTTTACGTCCGTTGTTCACATTTGTATTGTATTTAGGATCAGCATTGTTGATATGGTTGTACACAGTTGAACATACCTTTCTTAGAACTGTGATTAACTGATAGTAGAACTATGTCTAATGTATAATATGATTTCTGGTTGTTGTCTAGACATGGATAGTATTTGATCATAGAATAATGCCAACTTTAAGAAATGATCCGTAAAATGTTTTAATACTCAATGCTATGGAGAGATGTTGGTTGTTACTCGACGGGCATTAAGGTTTCACATTAAATCCTGTTGTCGTCTCATGTCCCGGTGTCATTCAAGCTAGTGCAGTAGGTTTTCATACTGCAAGTAAGCGTATAATAATCTGAAGAGGAAATAAGGAATGGCAAAGAAAGAAATCAGAAGCAAATGTCACATTTTTGTGTTGTTTCTTATTCCCGCCAGTCAAACTATTGATTTTTGTTGCTTGTCTCAGTCTTTAAAACACTGTGGCAGTTTATCCCAACGGATTGCTCTATGTGCTCGTCCTTTTTTGAGAAATATTCTCATGTTATCGCAGCGCAAACTACCTTTTGTGTACATTCATTCACTAATAGATAGGGCAAGTACATGTCTGCTCTGCAGGGAATAGTGTGATAAAACCGTTGGAAAGATATTTACTTACTTTCATCTGGCTGTATCAATCCGCCGACTAGGAGGCTGGATTGAAAGAAAACAGGCTAAAGATGAAAATAACTTCATTAATTAAAATGTCTGTATGAAACATCAGATCAGTGAAAGTAGGCATTTCTTTTGAGAAGAAGGAGGTCTTTATTTATTGTTTATTAGCCATCGTAGGAATGTGATTAGAGCCTGATCAGGACACTATACAAGAGTGATTTACTTAAATGGTAAAGTCCTGTATAATAATGTAATTGCACATACAGCCAAATAATCGGAAACAATCCTGCATCTTAAATCATGAGTGTGAGTTACACCAACCCGTCGCCCGGAGTGTGTTTTTAATAGAGAGAACGGACAGCACAGAAAAGTGGCACAAATAGAAGCACTTGCCCAGTACCTCCTAAATTAATGATGTCCTCTACCGACACATGTTGATAAAAGAAAGGCGTGCATTTACACACACACACACACACACACACACACTGGAAGACTGCTGCTTCTCCGGAGGCCCAAACACATTATGACGCATCCCTAGGGAGTTGCACCTTTAGGGTCTACAACAGTCTCAGGATGAAAACCTGCAGCATCTGTGAAGTGCCGGCTAGCAACAGGACCGGTTTATATCACTTACACCAACACAGCGACACGGCACGCAGAGAACAATGAGTCATGCCCCATTGAGGAAAGGTTACCCCTCTTAGAAAAAAAAAAAAAAAAAAGCTTGTTGATGTGAACCTACCTACCCCAGTCTGTCATGTTGACTTGAGCTTAATACACATGCCAGATGCCTTGTAATGGTATATCTCACAAAACAGTATTAATCACTGAGCTTGTCCTTTATAGCTGAGTCACTCCCGTTAATGAGCACTGAAGGGGAGGATAGTAGAGGTACGGGTTTTAAGGTTTCCCTCAGGTTAGCGGTTCGGGTGGTTTCGACATAATTAGAGCTGCAACAGGGCTGCACGGTGGTGCAGTGGTTAGTACTGTTGCCTCACAGCAGGAGGGGCCGGGGTTCGATCCAGGGCTGGACGGCCCTTGTATGTGGGGGTACGCATGTTCTCCCCGTGTCAGCGTGGGTTTTTTCTCCAGGTACAGTCCAAAGACATGCAACTTAGGCTAATTGATGACTCTAAATTGCCCGTAGGTGTAGATGTGAGTGTGCAACCCTGAATAGGAGAAGCGGTTACGGATGATGAACGGGCAGAGCTGCGAGAGTTATTTGATAAATTGATTAGTTGGTTGGCAGAACATAAATACCAATAGATTTTGGTAGACGATTGTAAACTATATATCTTGGTCAAACAAAAGACATTTGAAGAAATCCCCTTGGGCTCTGGGAAACTGCAGTGGACATATAGAGTAAACAATTCATCGTTTAGTTGAGAAAATAATCGATAATGAAAATAATCATTATTTAGAGCCCTAGAGACAGTAAAATAACAAGGTAAAAATAAACCCTTGTGATGAAAGACCCTCATGTCAAATTTAGAAACCTGTCTATGAATAGAACAGAATCACTTCCTGCTTTTATTTCTCTGTAAAAAAAAAAAAAAGTGCAATTTTGATAATTCTACTAAAATCTGTCAACATGTTTCCTAGATTTTTCCATTGTCCATTTTCTCTGAATGCGTGAATTGTTTTTTTGGAAGCGGACGTTTGCTATAGCTAAATGGATGCATGGATGGGATGGGAGAGAGAGAGAGAGAAGGAGGGATAGAAACAATTGGATTTGTAGGTTAATAGCATCCTCATTGACAACTTAACTTGCACATCGTGCCCCATTTCAGGCTGCAGTCATTGCCAAAACAGCGCTCTGCTAAAACCAGAGTGTAAGTACTGCAATGAATGAGCTTAGTTCAAAACACCAGAAGATTGGCAACTGGCACTATTAGAGCTTTTAGCACCCAATTTATCCTCTGCCCGCTGATGCAATAATCCCTGATGTAAAGCATCGGTTTGTGTGTGGTAGCGCTGCAGGGTTTGGCTCGGTACAGTGCTGAAGTCTCTCTTTAAACGGAGGCAGATGGGCTGGATTATTCCCGGGTCAGGACTTCGGGATTAGGTCTAGGGATTATCACAGTTCAGTCAGGGAGAGAACAGCCTTGTTGGCCTCTGGGATTATACACAAGACTGAGAGTCGACCAGGCCGACCACCCAGCCGCCGCCGCCATGCTTTCTCCAAGTCTGTCTATTGTCCGTCCTGGACTGGCTCATCCCCCGTATCAGAGCTTCTTAAGTGCTGATTCAACTGTTGCTGCAGGAATGTAATTGTGACACTAATTCTGTTTTGGTCATGCTCCTGGTCATCACAAATAACACATTTTAGGATTAAGCCGTGTTGAGCTGGGCGACATGGTTGAAATTTAAAGTCACAAGAATCATTGTTTTTGATCATTCTCAAACTATTTGAAATGTCTGTACCTAAACTATAATTTCATTTTGTCATCATTCATTTTGACAACCAAAATTTTGTAAAATGAAAATATGAGGTGAGCATATCAACATGGTGTGATTCCACTGGCAGTCGCCAGATCATATTGAGTTATTGCCACGCTCTAATAAATACTTTAGGGAATCTTCACACCTGTCTCTCTGGATGGACCACATGTTTCTGTCTGTGTGTCTCAGAACAGTCCTCTACATTATTCATCCAGATACTGAACTTGCAAAAAAACTTTTTTGCAAGTAGTAAGTTAAATTATATATTTTCAAGACATGCGAAAGCACCAAAAAAAATAATGATGTCTTCTGTTTACGCTCTAGGACCACGCTGTGCGAATGAGTGATTGATGCCAACTTCGCTTCTTCAGGTAAGCGGCATTTATCACACACGGGCTAAACTTATGCAGGTTTTCTATATTACCTTCCAAAAATGAGCATGTGGGATTAGAATAGAGGATTCCAAAAAATATGCAGCGGATTATACAACACATGAATCTCTTGATCTGAATTTTAAAAGTGGATTCAGTAACTTTAATTGATTTCAATGAGATTTTAGGTTGTTTTTCACTAACCCTGTTGTCCCTTTTGTGCATCCTCCATGTAGGGCAGAATGGGTGTGTGTCCCCTGCTCCTGCTGCTCGGTCTAGCCCTCGGGGCCACAGCTCAGGATCATGTCCCCATCACAAGTACGGATCATGTCCACTTATGTCAAATTCCTTTACTGACTCACCTCATTGGGTTAAAAGGCTCACGGTGAAAAATTGCTCTCTCCTTCTTTCCAGGTCCTCCAAATATGTCGGCCAGACCTACAGACCCCCCAGCCGCACTCTCCTTCAACGTTACAGACACGCAAGCCCCCACAGGCCCACCCACAACGCTCGCCCCCACAACCATCCCAGTGACGACGACGGCAACAACAACAACAACAACAACCACGAGCCCAGCTGGTGAGGAGGATGTACTACCGACTGGTACCAACGCCACCGGGCGGTTGTTACCAGCCCCCGCTCCCCTGCCACCGAGCACCGAGCCTCCCTCCCCTGCGGGGTCAGACAACGAGACCACGGCCTTCCCGACTGACACCCCAGCTACAGATTATTTTGATGATAATTTATTCACTGTTGATCCGGAGACCGTCACAGAACCTGGGATGGGGGACACCACAGACACCAGCCCACATGGTGAGTGTTTGTGCATATTCTGGGGGCGCTGTGGGCCCGTTTATTGTAGTGTGAGAACACGTAATCTCTCTAGAAGCACCATCCCCAGAGTTCAAGAGCAACGTGTCTAAACTTAGTAGAAGTTAGTTTGACAGCACCTTTCTGTCCTCGTACTGGGACAAATCATAGAAGACACAGAGATCCCCGACCAATGGTAGCCTCAATAGACCAGAATGCCATGAAGCAAAAAGACATGTTGTGATTCGAGAGGCTGTGACTCATCTTTGTCTTGAATGGGAAAAACACCCCTCTGACCATGGTGTGGGTATTGTTATCACTCTGTTTGTTTGTGCATAAAACCTACAGCTTAATGGAAGAAGTTACCATTCTTACGTTCACTGCAGTCATTCAGAGAAGTGTGGTGAGTCAAGAAGGCACTGTTCAGACCCTGTGTGTTGTCCTCAGGTATCTGCAGATTGTGTCATGATGGGGTATTTCTTTGTTGCTTACATTTGACTTTAGCTGTTGCTGCTTAATGTAAAACAGATAGACTTAGTGGATGTAGAGGTTGTTTGTCAACTGCATACAACTCTGTCAGGGAGGTCTTTCCTGCTTTACACACTATAAAGATGACTGGGTGGGTGCATTTAAGCATGTATTTAGAGCCGCCACTTGTCATCAGATCAACCGAGACACATTTTAATGCAACGTGTGAACAGGACCTAACTAAAGTAGACGTCCACAAAAGGTTACGGCAATTTGGAGACGGTGAGAAAACAAAGACTCATTAGAATAGATAAACATCAACAGATTGTCAGGGTGTTGTTGGTGGGTTTTTTTGTCGCTCCATCTAGCTGTGTGTTATTCATGCAGCCTGGCAAAGCAGTAGCAACAGCTAGAAAGAGCGAGCAAGTGAGCTTTCTGGTCAATGGTGGACCTTTTTAATATTTTAGATAGTTGGACGCTTTTCTGCTTTTAGACTCCATTGTAGCTGCGCTGAAAATATCCTGACGTGACATACCTGCATTTGACTAGTCATCCACAAGAATCAGAGTAGCAGTAAAACTAGATGACCAAGACGCTGCCAAAAGCTGTTATTTGAATGTGAAAACAAAACCGTGTTGAAGGAGTTTTCCTATGTATTGACTTCACTTTATCAAATGCTGCTTTTGAGTTTATTTTCAAGGCATTACAAGTGACGTCAACGCTCTAAAGCTGAAGATTCTTTGTTTTTTATTTCAAAGGTTATTCAGCTTCATTTTTATTTTGCAGCTTTGTGTCTGTGTACTGACCATTCTAGTAATATCCTTGGAAGTGAAACATGACCCACACCCCTGTCTTTGACATTAATTATTCATATTGCATGAATATAGAGAAATGCACAAATCACTATCGAGTGACACTGACTGATGTTTTTTTTTTATTATCAAGTAAAATAACAGCAGGTATGTTTTTAGATTTGAAACTGCTTTTGGTGCAAACATTCTTAGAAAGTGTACTCGAGTACTTACAAGGTCAGATGAGCAATACTCACTCCTGGTCAACATAAATACAACCGATGTGCCTGCACTGCTAATGCGGTATGTCCATTACACCACGTAATCACTTTGGGCTCGTAGGTGCTGTGTCGTTGCTCTATTGTCTCCCTCTTGCTGTCTGTGGACCTTGTGTGTGTTGAGCAGTTCTAGATGGCATTAGATTCGTCAAGGCTGTGTCACTTCCACATGATACCCACAGCCTGTTGTGCTCCTGTTCTGTTCAATGTACACATTGTCCGAGGGTGAACGCTGAAAGGTCCTGGGAATTGTGCCTGAAAATGCAACATAACTGGGCGGCGTTCCAAGCTACTTCCCCCCCCCAGAAAGTGCATATGGAGCATGAAGTCAAACGATGCATATTCTCTGCAGCATATTTTTTGGCTGCAACGTTGAGAGCTTTCTTGAATTTTGAGTCGTTCCATGAAACGGCTGATTCTGTCACTGCATTGTCACCGCCGCGGTGCAGTTTTCTAGAAAAATCTCTTCTTTTGTTGTGGCGTCATGTGTCTTACGGGGCCAGTCATTGGCACACAAACAGCAGTTTTTTTTTTGTGCACCAAACTGCAGTTGTTGTTCAGGCAAATCTCATGTGTTTTGTGTTAACTGCTGCACGGATAGGTCACCGGGAAGACTATAGGACTGCCTACGACTCGTGTGCACGGTGGAAACGTATACAAATTGGTCAGCTATTGTAGTCATCACAAAGAATAGATTAACTTGCTCCATGTAATATCTAATTTGTAGTGTGTATTGTGTTTTCTCACCAGTCGGTAGCATCTCATGACAGCTGTGGCTCGGGGGGGGGGGTCGTTGGTTTACCACAAGGTTGGCGGTTCAATTCCTGGCTGCTATTGTCTGTATGTTGAAATGTCCTTCAGCGAGACACTGAACACCAAAGTTGCTCCCCGGGCGATTCACAGCAGCCCACTGCTCCTAAATGCTTAGGATGGGTTAGATTACATGTATTTACCTGTATGTATATGACAAATATAATAAGGTTTGTGCTTTAAGTCTAATATTTACACTCTAAATAATTCAAATAGAATTCACAGCATAAGTCCTAAATGTTTCAGTATTTTCTACCATCCCCCTGTTTGCTGTCATCTTGGGTACAAGCAGTCACAGAAGCAGAGGGCCGAGCCTCAGTTAAACTGTGATTTATCTGCTCGCTCCAAAGCACAGCCTGTTGCACACTCTCCACATCTCCATTTGTGTTTTTTTTTCCTTCGGGAAAGGCCAATGAAATATTAACATGGACAACCATTACTGAAAGGAAAGATGCAGGCTGGTGTTGAAAGAGGCAAAGGTCACTTTATGGCCTCAGCTTTTCTTTTTCTTTCTTTTTTTTTATCCCACATTCTAACATATGAACAAGCTGAAAATCTGTCTGAATGTAAAGGAAAAACAGCCCCTAGAGATCAATTCATTCATTGATTAGTTGATCAAATGTAATATGCATACCACTCTCACTGAATATAAAGCTGCTGCCGGTTAGCTTAGCTTAGCATAATGACTGAACACGGGGGAAACTGCCAGACTCGCTCTGTCCAAATGAAACGAAATCTACCGAACCACACCTCTGAAGCTCACTAATTAACAAGTTCTATCTTGTTCTGTTGTGGTTTTTACTCTGGACTCTTTCTCGGCTTCGTGCAGCGACAGCCCTCAGTGACTTTGGTTTGTGCACAGCTTCAAGAAACGGTAGATCCCGTGTAAGATGATGGTCAAATCACTCTTCTGTGTTTTGTGCATATTGTATAATAAGTTGGTCACATTAGTAAGCTGATAAAACATCCACACCAAACGCCCCAAGCTAATTTCGTGTGGTGTAATAAGAGAATAATTTGGTAATGGCAATGGAATTTGGCATCATTGTCGAACCAAAATACTGACTCACCTCAGTTATTGAGACACCTTTTTGATTATTATTTTTTTTTTTTTTAATGAATTGCTGAGTACAAACTGTGTATTATCCCTTTTCTCTCTGTCTCTGATGTAGACAACAACCAGTCCGATGACATGCCCATCATAGCTGTCATGGTGGCCCTGTCCTCCCTGCTGGTCATCATCTTCATCATCATCATCCTCTACATGCTCAGGTTGGTGAAGTGCAGTTGATGCACACGGCACGCTAGCTAGAGAGAGAGAGAGAGACCTGTGGTGAAGGCCTAAGGTGCTCCTGTTACCATGGCAATGACTGATTGGCATTCAGCTGTAAGACTAAAGCGAGAGTGTGTTTATTTGTTAGCGTGTGAGAGAGACGGTGTGTGTGTGTGTGTGTGTGTGTGTGTGTGTGTGTGTGTGTGTGTGTATCTCTGTGTATTAACATGCACTTTGATCTGTGTTGATTGACAGGTTTAAGAAGTACAAGCAGGCGGGAAGCCATTCAAACTCCTTCAGACTGACCAATGGTAGATCAGATGATACAGGTAAAAAACACCCACACATGCATTAGTGTCCGAGTGTGTCGACAGATGTGACTGCATGTGCATTGATCACGAATGTATTTGTTTTGGGTCCTATCAGCAGATATGTACAGCCAGGTCAAACCAAATTTGTTACTCGTGAGTTTTTCCTGATAGGACTTGATTGATCTTGCTTCCCTAACAGATAACATTTCACTGGTTGACTGTTGGCAGAAGGCTTTTGTTCACTGTGATTACCTAACCAACAGGGCTGCAGTGAGCTCCCTCACATGTCACAGTGTTGATTCACATCGCCCTCTGCTGGGCATCTTTAGAGAGGAAACCCAATGATGAAGTCAGTGTTACTTGATGCAAGACCGCTCTGTTTCTTACCCCATTCTCCCCTGTCTTTATCTCCTTCCCACCTCTCTTCGCCTCCTTCCTCCTCCCTTCCTGCATGTCGGCACAGAACTCCAGAGCGTCCCGCTATTGGCCCGGTCACCCAGCACAAACAGGAAGTACCCGCCCCTTCCCGTCGACAAACTCGAGGAAGAAATGAACCGTCGCATGGCAGATGACAACAAGCTCTTCAGGGAGGAGTTCAATGTAAGGCACTCACACTCACACTAACACACACACACTCAAACACACGCACACACACACACACACACACACACACACACACACACACACACAGACACCCTCAAACAACACTGAGCCTGATGCTCACCTTTAACCTATATCCCTGTAGCCCCATTAAGTGAGTCCCGTCCAGGGGCACTAGTAGCCCAGAAGGTATTTTAGTCAGTATTAGAGCTCAACCAATTTAAATAAACTTGAAAGTATCATTTGGTTTGATATCCACATATTTGCGTTTAGGAAGAAAAAAAAATCATCCAGAGAAGATAACAAATGATTGTGATGCCGATCAATAGTACATTTATAGTCACAATAACCAGCTATGTGTTGGCAACTATAGTAGGCTGACTGCCCAGTGCATACCTGACACCATTGTAAAACCTTACATTTGGGTGTTGCGATTGAGATAATATTGAAACTGATTAGCAAACTAGTGGAAAGTTTAAGTTGAAATGGTCAGCTAAAAGAAGAACATTTTCACTTTATCATCACTTTTATCCTCACTTCATTGCGTTTGTCAGATAAGCAGCCTGTTGCTGTAGCACATTCACAAAACAAATACATTCGAGGTGATCTGTATTAGAAAGACGAGGCCAACAGGAAACGATGTCCAGGATCACACAGACCGATTTGAAACTGATTCCTCCGTGTTAAATGCATTTTTGTTCCCTGTGTGTTTAGTCGCTGCCAGTCTGCCCCATCCAGGCATCATGTGACGCTGCTTCCAAGGAAGAGAATAAAGAAAAGAACCGATACGTCAACATCCTGCCATGTGAGCAACAACAGTGACACGGACTGACATTAATAAAGCAGCGCTCAAGAGTTTTTATCTGTGATTTCAAGCTATTAGAAACATCAGTACAGTCATAGTAAATACCAGACAGTTTACAAAGTGATCTACTGAGGTACATTTAATGGTCAGGATGGAAAACTTGTAGTGGACCATGTGTCATTATAATTCCTTCTCTCATTATGCTCCTCCTCTCCGTGTCTCCTGCGTCCTCCCTCAGATGATCACTCCAGGGTGCACCTCTCCTCTCTGGAGGGAGTCCCAGACTCTGACTTCGTCAACGCCTCCTTCATAAATGTTTGTATAAGAGCAGCATTTTGCCACAAAAGAGACATTTCTGCTCTAAAGATATTCTGACGCACGCCTAACATCTCTTCTTGACCGCCTTCTTTCGCAGGGTTACCAAGAGAAGAATAAGTTCATCGCAGCTCAAGGTAAGGATTGTGCCTGTGTTGGCAGCAGAAGAACAGTGCTGTCGTTTATTTAACAAACAAAACTACCTGATAATTAGCTCATTACTCGTCCCCTCTGAGTTTCTGTATCGGTCTCTGTCTCTAAGGGCCCAAGGAGGAAACGGTGAATGACTTCTGGCGGATGATCTGGGAGCAGAACACGGCCACCATTGTCATGGTGACCAATCTGAAGGAGAGAAAAGAGGTAGAACAAGGGAACACTATCACCTCTCTGTGTTTAACATGTCTTTATTTGCAAAGTTCATTTTTATCTGTAAAGTTAGTTGAATCCTTGCAGATCTAGTTCGGCTTACTCTCTGTGGTTTTGCACTCATTCTGTCATTGCTGCAGCATAGGTAGATTATTTTTATTTTGGACAACCCAATTTGTATTGTCACTATCTTTTTCCCAAACCTGAAATTCATTGAGGCTGTTATTCCACACAGCTTTGTGAATGAGCTCGATTTTTAAACCACTGTCTTGTGTTTCAGTGTAAGTGTGCCCAGTACTGGCCGGACCAGGGCTGTTGGACATACGGGAACATCCGCGTGTCTGTAGAAGACACAATGGTTCTGGTGGACTACACCATCCGCAAGTTCTGCATCCAACTGGTAATATATCTCAGTGTGGATACCAGGATATGATTGTTTCATTCTGTGTTTACCCTCCACACATACAAAAGAAACACGGGTGTAGTGTGTATCAACAAAGTTCTCAGGGCACAACACTGCGGACTAAAAATAGATTTTGAAACTTTGGATGTGCCGTCGTTTAAGTTTAGTGACAGAAATTAAAACCTAGATGACACTCAAACGTGTCGTGGCTTGGTCTATGACCTGGTTTCATTTGTGTCTCAGGTGGGAGATGTGTCTGGGAAGAAGCCTCAGAGGCTCGTCACCCAGTTCCACTTCACCAGCTGGCCGGACTTCGGGGTGCCGTTCACCCCTATTGGCATGCTCAAGTTCCTCAAGAAAGTCAAGAATTATAACCCCCAGTACGCCGGGGCCATTGTGGTCCATTGTAGGTAAGTGTGATCAAAGCTTGCACTTCTTACTTTTGCCTATTTAGTTGTGTGTCTTTGTCTGCACGCCACGCACAACTCACAACATGTCATATTTCTGTCTCGTCAGTGCCGGTGTGGGGAGGACGGGTACCTTCATTGTGATCGATGCTATGTTGGACATGATGAACTCGGAGAGAAAGGTGGACGTGTTTGGCTTCGTCACCAGGATCAGAGCCCAACGCTGTCAGATGGTCCAAACTGATGCAAGTCCAGTGTTGACACGCTTGATCGTAGCCTCTCCCATGATGCAGTGTTTTCAGAGCAAACTCTCACCTTCTCCTCTCTCTGTCCCACAGATGCAGTACGTGTTCATCTTCCAGGCGTTGTTGGAGCACTACCTGTACGGAGACACAGAGCTGGAGGTGACTTCTCTGGAATCCCACCTGGCCAAACTCTACTCCCCCTCACCTGGAGCTGGCTGCGGTGGTCTGGAGGCCGAATTCAAGGTCTGTGTGGGTGTTTTTATTCCTCCAAAGAGACATTGATCATACCTCTGCGTCCAAGTGGTTTCATTCCAGCAACATGAAACCAATTGGTAAGTGAAGTTCTGCTGACGTATTCGATAGTCTTATGTCGTGATCTCCTTATTTCTAGAAGCTGACATCCATCAAGATTCAGAATGACAAGATGAGAACAGGCAACCTGCCAGCCAACATGAAGAAGAACAGAGTCCTACAGATCATTCCATGTGAGTGATGCAGTTGTGTGTGTATATATACACACAGAAATGAACGCTGTGATGCACATAATGAAATTGCAGATAAATATAGTCCGTGTATCAACTCTTCATCAATCAAGGTTAATGTTTTTCTCCTTGCACAAACAGATGAGTTCAACAGAGTGATCATTCCAGTCAAACGAGGAGAGGAGAACACCGACTACGTCAATGCCTCTTTCATTGATGTGAGTGTAAAAGCACCTGGATGAGAGTGGATCGTTTCATTTCATTTAATGCAGCCAATCGATCGGGTCTTTAATGCCTTCCTTTTCTCCCTCCTGCTGTTTTATTTTGGTATCCTCCGTTCATCCCTCTTTTCCCCGTGGACATCCCTTCCTGTCATTTCCTGCATGTGGTCACAGGGCTACCGTCAGAAGGACTCCTACATGGCGAGCCAGGGCCCCCTGCAGCACACCATAGAGGACTTCTGGAGGATGATCTGGGAGTGGAGGAGCTGCTCCATAGTCATGCTCACTGAGCTGGAGGAGAGAGGGCAGGTGTGTGTGTGTGTGTGTGTGTGTGTGTGTTCAGATACAAACTCTAGTATTAGATATCAGGTCAATAACTGACTAAAATAGAATATTGATATTAGAAGATTTACTCAATGTCAACTGGACGCCACCGGTCTTGTATAACATGTTAATAATCTGAGCAAAATGTCTTGATCTTTAGTTTTCCAGCGTTCCTTCATGTCAGATCTATAATATAAAGTATTGGTGTCCAGATGGTGTAATGCTGCAACAAAGAGTCAAAGTAATAGTCGTACCAGGAAATCATCTTTAATGGCCATAATTGGAATCCAGTTATTTGCAGCAACATGGTGGATTTTGTGTCACTTTCCTTCTTTGCTCACGTCATTAATGAGTGATGCTATTGGAACTAGTTTCTCTCTTTTAATAGACATTACATGAGAATTGAAGAATCTCTATCCAGAGATTTAGATGACGGCAATATTTTAGATTTCCTTGAAATGTTCAGAATCTTTGCGTGCCGTTAAGCGTTGTAATTTGACCGTCTCCGTTATGGGTCCTGCAGGAGAAGTGTGCTCAGTATTGGCCCAGTGACGGAGTGGTGGTCTATGGGGACATCTCCATCGAGATTAAAAGGGAGGAGGAGAGCGAGAGCTACACAGTGCGTGACCTCCTGGTCACCAACAACCGGGTAAGAAAGGACTCGATGAAACAAGCAGAATACGAACACACCGGAGGGTCTAGCACATGAGACAAATATTATCAATTAATACTTTGCCTTTTCAAACCCAGATTAGCTAATGTAGATTATATACCAACAGCAATCTTTGCAATACTACCTATGAAACATATCCTAATCTCTTTCCTTTCACCCTCGTCCATCTTTCCAGGAGAACAAGCCTCGAGCCGTGCGTCAGTTCCATTTTCACGGCTGGCCAGAGGTGGGCATCCCCACTGACGGTAAAGGCATGATCAACATAATTGCTGCGGTGCAGAAACAACAGCAGCAGTCTGGCAACCATCCAATTACTGTGCACTGCAGGTAAAACACACACACGCAATCTTCTTGACTCAGTATGTTGCTGTTTTAACCTGTATGTACCAGTGTAAGGGAACGGTTGTATTGCGGTGGAAATGCTTCTGGAACTCAAGTGTGTGTGTGTGTGTGTGTGTGTGTGTGTGTCGGGGGAAATTGTCGCAGCTATTATATCACAGGAAAAAACAGCTCAGGAGAATTGTTCTCTTCTTCCCTAACTGCTCCTGGAAATATAACTCCCAACAAAGCCTGTGTGTATGATGTTTCTGTGCATGCCTACTGCAGTGTGTATATTAAGGTTTACATTTTTGCTTGTGTGTGTGTGTGTGTGTGCACAGTGCTGGTGCTGGCCGGACGGGGACTTTCTGTGCGTTGAGTACAGTCCTGGAGAGGGTGAAGGCAGAGGGCATCCTGGATGTCTTCCAGACAGTCAAGAGCCTCAGACTGCAGAGACCACACATGGTGCAGACGTTGGTAAGGCGCCCTTTGACCCTTAATAGGAAATTGCCTTTTGATTTTTCCATTGTCAAGTGAGGCATTTTGCCCTTCTCACATTTCCTTATGAACTTGTGATGTTGCTCCTTTTTCCTCAAGAAGCAAAAGCTTGATGTATTACCACTGCTGGGGATTTGTTTTTACTGCTATTAGTACAGGGTATCTCAACAAGGGTATTTTGAAAATGAGATTTATGTTATTTAACTGGATAGATGGACGTTGTTGTTGTTTTTAATACAATTTTTAGTGTATATTCTCCTGTGTTTTACATCTAGATGCAAACCAATGTTTAAGGAACTTTCATCATGCCTTAATAATCAAACAGCTGTGTGATTGTACTGATTGTATTGCATTGTAGGCCTTTTATACAAGGGATCAATGACTTAAGTGATTTGAAATGTGACAGATTTCATAAAATATAAACTGACATAACCTTTCCTGTCTCTTCTCTCTCCTAAGGAGCAGTACGAGTTCTGCTACAAAGTGGTCCAGGAGTATATCGATGCCTTTTCTGACTACGCCAACTTCAAGTAGGGACCTGCCATGGATGGATGGATGGATGGATGGATGGATGGATGGATGGATGTCCACATACACTTCATACAAACCACGCACCACAACACACACACACACACACGCGCATACATTACCATGCTGAAAGCTGCATATTCCCATCAGATGGATTTAAAAGAAAAAAAAAAGACTCATCACAACTTTATCTGTGGATGGGATGAACTGCCCGCAGGAAAAGGGAACAGAGGCCTCGGCCCGGAGGACAGGGCAGCGCAGTTGGACAGAGAAAATAACTGAGATGCCTTCTTGAATATTTTGTAATATTGATCTTGTTAATACAGCCCTTTGCCCCTATTTGCAACCCATCTTCCCCCAACCTCCCCCCCCTATGTATATATACTTACTGTGTTGCATCTTATTACTTTGGTTTCAGACACAGTTTTGAGTTTGGCTGCATTTTTGGGTGGCACCTGTAATGTATTTTATTGGTATATATATAAATATATATATATGAATATAAATCTAACGCTTTGGTGGCTAATGTAAAAAAAAAAAAAATCTAGAGTCACGGTGATGATGTTTGGATTTTTTTTTCTTCTTTTTGTTTGTTTTTTTACTTTTTAGGGATAGAGACTTAAAACATATTTGGCTTGACCAGAGCTATGCTGTCGCAACATGTGTTGTAGCAGGACCTTGAACATTTACAGACATAATCTGGACTTTTCTTCACTGCTAGACATTCATACAGTACAGACACACACACACACACACACACACATATACACACACACACACACACACACACACCGAGAGAGAGCGCGCCATTTGTCTTCACGCAGATTTAGTTCCATATGTCGAACCACTTACAGTTTCTCTCCTTTTAAGTTTCAGGGGTTCAGATGTCACTCACGATTGGAAATCAGAACCTCAGTGATGTATCTCAAGGACTCAGGTTGATGCCAAAAAACACACAATAAATACCAGGAGCCATTCATTTTTTTTCAATGCGAGTGTGTTTGTTTGAACTAGAGCATAAGCTGGCAGAGAAGACGCAGTGTGTTTTCACATCCCTGTCTTCTGTCTGCAGGGTGCCAATGTCCTTCACTCACTTGGTTACGCAGCTCTGGAGTCAGAGACCATGTTTAGACGTTCGGGACAGAAAAGCTATTTTACTGTTCAAGGATCTGCGACCAACACACACTGCTTGACTTTAACAAGAAATTGGAAATGTAGAAATAAATACCCATCTTTTTTACAGCATACAGTAAAGAAAGTTTAAGGAAAATTGGTCAAGCTTTTTATGTTGAATCTCTGAAATGATTTTGAGTCTATTTTAAGGTCTGTTACTGCAGCAATGGTCATGTTGACAAACACAATCACAAGTAACTCCATTATTGCATCAGAGAAATCAACAAATGTAATATACACCCAGCATATTTCTCTTCTTGTTTACAGACGCATGTCAGTATTCTTGTAGGTTGTATTGAGCTTTTCTTTTCTGTAGTGGTTTCCTTTTGAGTCTTGCCTAAATCAACTCTCGTTTTTTATTTCTTTTATATCCGCCTCACATCACTATGCTGTATTGTCACAATTTTAAAGATGGATTTCCCACCATGAACACGGATGCCGAAGAATGTCTCTTTTAATTTGAATGCTGTTGCGAACATATTCCTCAAAAATGAAACATTGTTACTTAAATAGTGGAGGTGTGCCATGCCATGTTTGCTCAGATTATTATTTTTTTTTTAATGGCTGTCCTGTGAGGACACCAAGAACTTGAATTACAGTGGTTTTTTTTCAGATGAGGTCACAATTGAGGCTATGCTCTCAACTGTGATGAATGATGTCAGTCAGCAGCAGGGCTTCAGGTCAGTCATAATGTCGACTCGGTCAGCTCTGATAATGACTTGATAACCAGGGATTGTTTGAACTTACAAATTGAACAAATTCCTCTCATTCAAATGGTTCTAAGCCCCAACACAGGAGTATTCAGATATCATGCCTTGCCTGGATTTTAATAGATTTTAATGCCATGAAATTAAAAATCATATATCTTCTAAGAGTTTTCAAGCTATTTCAATCTTCTTCTTTTTTTTTTTATTTTAACTGAGAACAACCACATTCTTGTGCTTAGTTTGCATCCAACACTAACGGTCTGAATCACACTAACAGTCTCGTGTTGAATTACTTTTCTTAACGCAAGGAGCACAATCAGTCCTAATTTATTGATGGTGGACAACGTCATCAAAAAAGTACATGCTGAATTTTTAGGAAGGGCGATTGCGGATTGTTTGAAAAGTCATGCACTATTTGCACCAAAAGCAAAGCCCTTAAAATACGGAACCAAATAAGAGATGAGGTCAGAACGATGACATGGCCTTGATATCGAAACATAAGAAATGTATTTGAACTGAAGCTCAAAGCCTTCTGTAGGGCCTGATAGTAGCAGTTATTTGAATTGACCAGTCACTGAAGTGTTGGCTGTTTGTGCATTGTCATTGTCATTTGAGGTCTTCTTTTGTTCCAAAGCATCACAAGTGCCCGCACTGTTAGTTAGGTGCCATTATGTTCTTCATTTATTTACTTACTGTCACTTATTGGGTCTTTAATCAATAGAGAAGGGGATGCTTTTTGTTTGGCTATTGTGTCTGTGCTTAAATTACATGTTTTTTTTGTGTGTTTGGATCACGTGACTTTGTCTCAGTGCAGTTTGACAGCAAAACACGATACTGTGCCAACCCATGAGACCCACTATTGTGCTATCAAACTGAACTTTTGAAGAAGTGCCTCACTGGTAGGTTTTAAAAATACGAAACACATACAATATGTGGTGCAAACATTGCCATCCTAAAGGCAGTCCTGTGTATTTCCCCCAACTCGCATGTATTTCCTTAATTACCACCTGCAGACAGATGACGACCCCCTTTGAATGACAAATCAATCGGGCCAAACCTAAGAGTGGGTCAGTCATCGTCTCTTTCACATTCCCTCTTAGTCGCATATAGATTCCTTGATTGTGCAGATCAAACTAACATTGAGGTCACTTTTAAAATAGATTCCATCTCGATTTAATGGCTTCATTTCATTCCATATCACTGAAATGTGGTATTCATGACAAGTAATCAATTGTGGGTACCCAAATGTTCAACAAAGAAAAGATCATAATTCCCCACAACAAATACAAATTGCATCTTTTATGCATTATCACCGAGGGAAACCAAACCGTTGTCCCCATTTGGCATCTCTTTATTCCTGGAGCTTTTCACTAGTGGAGCACTTTGAATGCCCCGGAGAATTAAAATGTGTCTCTGTTTCTATAGAGCGCCGGACTTGAGGAAAGAGGGAGTCCAACTTCACTCTTCTTTCTACCTTTATACGTCCTTAATGTCTCCTGTCCGACTCCACTCACTGCTGTCCACCTATCGCTTCCTCTTCCCGTTTCACCTGTCCTTGGGCCATGTTTCGCAGTGGTCACTGCCCACTCCCTTTTGTACATAATGTAAGGTTATTTATATTTTATTCCTGTCTGCTGCCTTGCTTATTATATTTTCTTCTCCCCCCCCCTTCTTTTACTTTTTTTTTTTTAAAGCTGTATATTGAACTGTATCGGGACCATTTTGAAATGTATTAGAGATGTTTTGTTTTGGCCATTTTTTAATTTGGTATAATTGTCTTAAGCGAATCCGATTTTTTTTTAATTTGCCAATGTTTGTTTCTGGTGTTTTGTTATTCAACATTTGAATATATGTATATATAATTATATATATGATAAATTATATATAATTATATAATGCCAAATGGCCTTTTTAAGCAAGATACTGTTCAAACCTAATAAAGTGCTTGAGATTTTATCATGCGTCTGTATTTCTTATGTCTTTAAATGTAATGTTAAATGCAAACACGTGTTAATACAACTCAAACATGCAGTTGTGCTGTGTTTTGGCTCGTTTCAACGCTCATTACAGCTCACTTCTCAATGAAGACAAATGACACAGTGGTGCAGAATAATTGCCAATCGCTCATGTACCTTATAGATCACGTAGTCCTCCTGAGTGTCGCTCTTGAAGGGTTTTCAATCAGTGTTTAACCCTTCACCTCTCCCCCCCCCGATGAAATATTAAAGGGCTTTTTGCACCAATAAATAATTAACCAGGGAATCATTTAGGGTTACTGTTGAAGTGTTTGTGTGGACATTAAGACCTGGAATACATTTTAGGAGAACATGTTTACATCAAGGTATCGCTATTGAATGAAGCGGGTATTGTTCAGTTTGGTGGGCTCACAGTTTCTTGGGTTTTTTTGTATGAGTAGTAGTCTGCCGACTCAGCAACACTTGTTGTGACATTCCTAATTATAGATAAGGAGATGGAAAGACATGCGGTATAATTGTAAACAATGTGATGACAAAGGCAGGATGACATTATTGAAGATCAGGAAAACGTTGGTTTCTTTCATGCATCAAAAAGTGACAAACCTTTTTACTGTCAAGCATAATCTGAAGAGATCCGTGTGAAGCAAACCATGCCAGTAAAAGATTCCCACCGGTGAAAACATCTGATTAAAGCTCAAAGAAATAGAATTCATGCTGTAAAAACTTAGGAAAAAGTAAAAGGTGAAGGAAAGATCAGACCTCTGATGTGAATTAAACATACACCAGCTGCACTATTAACAAAAACAAATTTGCAGATAACAATGTAGCCTCCCATTAGAATATGTAAAATGATCAGACTTCTGCAGGCAAGTGCTCTTGCCTCACACTGACCGGTGGTCACGTCTCATCAGTGACGCATCTCGGAGTCATCACGCTTAATCAAACAGTCCTGAGTCCACAGCCAGCGTGTCACGCTGTCAGTCGCTGCCCGAGCAAGAACTGGCTCTGCATCTGAAATACCTAATTGAGAGGGATGGCATCAGTGGCCTTGACAGGAATCCACTGTTTGTTCCCCTGTCATCAGATGCGCCTGTGTTTCCGCTGGCCAGAGGGTCATCCGGGTCAAAGGGAGGATGTGTGATCAGTCAATGTGGTCAAAACAGGTGCAAAAAAAGAGAGGAAATTGGAACTGTTGAGTTTTACATTCTGACAAGGACCTGTAGTTTGATCTGAGCAACACGGTTAAATACTATTAGACAAAGGTAATTGTCGGCAGGGCCCAGGCTATAGAGGCCAGAAACTATTGAACCCCAGATTCTCCCAAACTCTTCTTGTGTACAAATGTCCATGAGTGATGTTTAAGTGGCCTCCTACACTAGAATGTATGCAGTAAGGAGCACTTCTGAGATGTTTTCTTAAGTCTGTGTGCTTCACTGTACTTAAAAGAAAGTATACATGAATGATACTTGTTTGTCATTAATCTACTAATTGAATGACTTAAATCTGTTTCGGCCAGAATGACAGGATTTGGACGTGGATATGGGGGGATGTGTGTGAGCAGATGAGCATCCCAGGGGTGTCAGTACTATTTGCAGGTGAAATTGGAATTGGCCATGTCTTCTGGACCTCTTGTCCCCAGGGACCGTTCATTTCACCACTGGGAACAGAAGGACCAGAGAGGTCAGTGATGGGCGGGGCAATTAGGGGATGATAATGGAAACGTGCACTGGGAGGAGTACATATATTCAGGAGGGGGGATGAGGTTGAAGATAACCTCTAAAGTATTACACTTGTGAGACACCTTTAGCTACTGACCAACTGAGGAGCAAGCAGAGTGAGCTTCTAGCGGGACGTCTAGTGACAAAGTTGTGAGACTAAGGTAAGGGCATTTATTTACACTTCTTCTTGTACTAAAATATACATTGTTAATATTTGAATAAATATTACTGTGAATGTTGTTGAGACCCAACTTGAATAGAAGGTGATTATTATAAAAAGAAACTTGTTGTCTCTGAGGATGAACTAGCTCAAGATTTGATATGTTAGGCTTAATATTGTTCAGCAGTTTAACATTTGTATATTTTGTCTATAATTATCACAGCAAATATTAGGAAAAAATTTAGCAAAAAGGGCAAACTAGCAGTAGAATAAAGAACTCTTGGCCTGAATGTCTTGAAATTATTGCAAAATATCAGTTTTCTGGTGACAGACATATCTACTCTACATACAGTATAGTCTTGTCTGTTGAGTACACAAAAACTATTCCAAATTTGAATGTTGGAAAATGTGTAATCGTATTTGAACACTTTGCAATTTGGTTAAATTTTCTAAATCAGGTACCAAAAGATAATAGCCTCTTATAGTCAAGAGTTAATCCACTGTCCATCTTTGCCTTTAGGTTTGAATATCATGTGTGTATCTCGGCTGGTTTTGCTGCTTGGGCTGCTTCTATGTGTGGGAGCTCAGCTGTCTGACGCCCAGCACTGGTCCCATGGTTGGTACCCCGGAGGCAAGAGGGAGCTGGACTCTTTCGGCACGTCAGAGGTCGGGATGAGTGTTTGTGTGCCAGCGTTCATAGTTTTCTCATTCATTGAGCATTTCCCTGCTGAGAATGAAGATATTCTTTCCCTCTTTACTCTTCCCTCATATTCCGAATCTCACTCTCTCTGTTTCTCAGATTTCAGAGGAGATTAAGCTGTGTGAGGCAGGAGAATGCAGCTACTTGAGACCCCAGAGGAGGAGTATTCTGAGAAACATAATTGTAAGTGAAATGACGGTGCCCTATTCAGTGCCGCATGGATGAGGGTTGTATAAACAGCTGTACAAAACAAAAGTCATTTTAGCTGCCTAATGTCCCACCGTAATCAAAGGGGTTTATGGTAATGACGTAATTAGCTGCTCAATAACTAGTTTCTTATTTAGCAAATAAAAATCCATGTCAATATAATTTCTTTGATTAAGACATGAGTGGTGCTAATATGAACACTATCACTACACTATGTTATACAAATGTGGAACAATGTAATCTAATCAGATCATCTACTCAACAGGGAATCTTTCTCTTACTTGTCCTAACAAGAATGTGTCTTCACATAACATAAACAGATACCATCCTGTTGAAAAAGTTGTACTATAACTACACATTAAGTGTTGTGAGTATAGTGTGTCTGACTCTCATGTCGTACTGTATTACTCTTTGCAGTTGGATTCCTTAGCCAGAGAGCTCCAGAAGAGAAAGTGATGGCCTTCCACTCTACACTGCTTTTCTACCTAGTGAAAACAACTTCATGTTGATTCTCTGATTTGGTGTATTTGTTCATTTTGTCTGTAAGGTTGTTTTCCAGCATTACATGTTTAAATTGTAATGTCCTAAAATAAAATATCTATTTTGATATGAACTTTCTGTGTCTCTGTGTGTGTGTGTGTGTGTGTGTGTCCGAAACCGTTTATAGCATGTAGTGTGAATAGTAAATCGTAGTAAAATAAGTAGGAAACTTGTATGTTGTAGAAGCAGCAACAAAAAAAAAGTGATTTATTCCATTTAGATGTTTCGGTTTTAGGGTCCTGGCATTGTGCATGCTGGTTTTAGGTTTACTGGCACACTTAAATAGAACATATAAAAGACACCATTTGACAAAAACTCAATTGAAAGAGAAAGGATATAACTTTTTTATTTTAGTTTTAATTATTTAAGCATTTTGTATGGAAGCCCATTGCCGCCAGCAAAAAAAAAAAGAAAAGATCACAAAAAAAAAAAAAAATAAGATCACTAAAAAAAAATAAAATAAAAAATAGTAACTTAAAAAAAAAAAAAAAATGTAATTCACAAAAAAAAATCCACCCACAAAATAAATAATAATAATTCTAATAATTATTTTTATTTTTTTTTATTTTACTTTTTTCCACCAGCAAAAAAAAAAAACTTTTGGTGCAGCCATCTGAATATCTTGAATGACATCCCCCTTGAATTCTATTCTTGAATAGAATGTTAAGCAAGAAGCAGCTCTGGAGTATAAAGAATGAAACCAATGTGGCTGAGGTGGCGACCAATAAACAGCAACTGGAAACATCTTTTTTTTATTTATTTTTTTGCTGACAGAGAAAAAGTAAAAAAAAAAAATATATATATATATATTTCTTTTTTTTGTGAATTCATTATTATAATTTTTTTTTTTTGTGAATTCATTTTTATTTTTTTTATTTTTTGTGAATTCATTATTATTATTGTTTTTGGTGATCTTATTTTTTGCTGGCGTCAATGGGCTTCCATAGTTTATTGGTCGCCACCTCAGCCACATTGGTTTCATTCTTTATACTCCAGAGCTTCAAGGGTGCGTTTGCTCAGTACAATCCATGTGAAACATCATCTGTATTTCATGTGTTGTAAAGCCACGTTTTAAAGAAGTCTTCAATGTACTCACAATCCATTCATATGTCATAGCTGCTTCTATGACTGTTGTGTTAAAGTATCTCATAATTTCGACTTTCTATAGCAACTGGAAAAATCTGGTCAGTGTTATGGTTACAGATGGATGCACCAAAAGTTTTTATTTATTTTTTTGCTGGTGGAAAAAAAGTAAAATACAAAAAAAAAAAAAATTGTTAGAATTATTATTATTTATTTTGTGGGTGGATTTTTATTTTTTTTAAGTTACTATTTTTTTTGTGATCTTATTTTTATATATATTTTTAGTGATCTTCCATAATTTTGTCATTTATCAAAATATATTTTTATATATTTTCAATTTGTTTTTTTTCTTACGGGGACACATTAAATCAATAACATTTAAAATATACATAGATTATCTCAGTAATATTATAGGCTGTTATTTATTCATAGATCTACGGGATTATCCCTTCTCAGCAAACATAACTATTACGACGTCACTGCGCACGCTCCAAGAACTATAGATAGGGAAAAACATGGAGGACAGAAGTGTCTGTACTCCGCTGCTTGCTGAGTCAGACACTCAAAATAACAGTACTAGTACCCCTAACGCGGCTTCTGTCACAGATGCTGACAAAGTAATAAACACTCAAATAGATAGCACCCAGGTTGAAGGTGAGTTCTGTTCACAACGTGGACATTCAGCCGTATTGTGTCCTAACTGTCGAGCCAACGTTAGCTTTTGTTTTAGCTAACTGGCTAGCCAGCTCAACAATCGACTCGAGTGGGCTAAGTTAGCTCCTTGGCTAAATGCGCTAATGTCAACTGCTTTAACGTTTTAACAGTTAGGCACAATATTGTATACCGCCCGGTGCGTACATGACTCGTTAAATGTATCGCCAATGAAAACACCCTCTGAGTCCATAGACCACCCCAATAGTGAAACCGATACAAGGAGAAGGCTTGCTCGTTTCCCGACGTCCGGAAGTGGTCGGCCAACTGCTTATTTGACTTGCGTGACAAACGTTAGAATCCGCAAACTAGTAACGTACTTAAACCCAAACAGCCGTTGGGTTTGCATTTAAGTCACATACCAGTGGTTAAGGTTAGCTGGTGGGCCAACAAGCCTGTTTTGGGTAGCCAAGTAACTTAAATACCATTTAGTGAGTGACATTTAAGTGTGTCTTGTCTCTGGCATTACATGGTAACTTAGTAGCGTTACTTAAATCCGTCAACGCAATGGACACTTCACTAGCTAACGTTAGTGGCAAAACACAACGTTGGTATTCTCAAGATGGTGAGTTTGATGGATCTCAGGCATAATCAGTTGAGTCTAACGTTACAAATGGTCATCTGTCCCTCAAGATACACAACAAAAAACTTTTTTTTAAAACATTGTACACATAATTTGAAATTCAGTATCTACAATCCCTGTTCTCTTGATAACTGCTACTGTGATTATCATTTGGTAAGTACAGTATTTGAAATGTATCAACAGATATGAATATTTTTGGCATATCAAAGTGTGCATTCATTGTTTTACTCATGGCAGTCCTTAGTTTATTTCAGCTGTAGATATTTGCTTAGACACAGAGGGAAATGCTGTATTTTAGTGCATAATTGTCCTTTTTGCATTAGATTGGAGAGAGTTGATATTCTGCCAACACACTATGTAGACCGTCAGTATTTGGACTCCAGATATTTTGAAAATATTCTAATTCCTTATTTTTCTTAACTTCAGTTACACATTTGATAGAGCAGTGGCCATTTTCAGTATTGATTCATTGAGCAGTATTTTTTTAATGATTAGGTCTATGATTTATTCAGTGACATTAATACTCACAATTATATTGTACATACAGAACAAGCAAGCACATCTTTGCAGTTGAGAAACTAACAAATATGTTTTACGAACTAAATTAATATGATAACGCAATTGATTTAAAATCAGTTTTGTTTTGTTGTTGACTATTTGAGTAATCAACGGATGATTTCAGCTCTGGTTACACATTTTCATTCACCACAATGTATAAAGGTGATTGTATATCATTAAAAAATGCATCAGTCGTATATATGATTAGCTGAAGAAAGAATACAGTGTCAGCTATAAATTATGAAGATGTATTAATGTGTTAGTTATTGGATGCAAGGATGCAAACAAAGAGTTTCACAGTAATACCGTCGTTCGTATTTATTGATGTAATTTTAATATAATCTCTAAAAATGAAACTCACAAACTGCTTCTTCACAGTTTTGGTCAAATAACCACATCCATAACCAAATCTTTGAGCAAACAGTTGAGCTATTATGAATAATACAATCCTTTGAGTGCTTGGTGTTTCAAGCTAAGATGAGCTGGGTATGATATATATTTTATTGATGTATAAGTGTCTGACAGCTTCCTGCGTTCAAAGGCTGCATGAAGGCAGAAGTGCAGTGAAAAATGAAAGTACATCAGACCTCGAACAAGTATAATTAATTCAGTCATTTTCTCACATGCTATTAATATATGTTACAAATATTTAGAGGTTTTGTGTGTGTGTTGTGTGGTAATTTAGAATTTTAATGATGGGGGGACCTCGTTTAATGCTGTCCCAAAAAATCCTTTTGCTAAATTATATATATATATATAATAGTGGGCAATTGTCTCCATATTTATCAAAATCAGCCCACGAGAAGACACAAGAGCACCAGTCTAAAAGTATTTTAACTATATGTCATCTAATATAAGTTTACATTAAATAGAACAGAGTAAGTGAACGATGAATAAAGTAATGTAAGATAAGGATTTAATATCCTATTTGTTCATTATACGTCAATAATCTTCCGCTCAAACTGTAACAGTGACAGTTTATTCTGCTACACAGGAGACAAGAGTGAAGAGGAGCTCCTGGAGGGCCTCCTCACTGACGACTACTGCCGTGTGTGTGAGGCCGTGCTGCTCTTTGAGTCTCAGCGGCTGTCGCACTATGAGGTGTGTGTGTGCTGCTTTCTAGGCACTAGTCAGGGAATTGTGTTACAGTGTTATTGACCTCGCAAGATCAGAGCCTTAATGAAAAATGTCTCCCGTATCCCCCCCCCCCCTTCCCTCCGAATGCAGGGAAAGAAACATGCTCAGAAACTCAAGGTGTACATGCAGGCCAGGAGAGATGAGAAGATGGACAAAGAGAACACAAGACTCCAGGTTTGCACCCATTCAGTGATTTGACTCTTGACACATTTAGGTGCAATCTTAATCCGTAGCATTGAACGATGAGTGTAACAGAAGGAGGAACATAAACCACAATGCTGCATTTATATGGTCATCAGTCTAGCTTTAGTGCAATCCTCCTCAATAGAATATGATTACATAAGAGTAAGGGATCATCTAGTTTTCTTCTTTCTTCATTGTTTTCAGTTTGCATACATCTGTCTCTTGTGCCTGTTTATTGCAGCGGACTTCTGATAAGGACCATTTCTGTGAGCTGTGTAACATGGTGTTTAGTTCTCACGTGGTGGCAAAATCGCACTATGAAGGCAAAGTCCATGCAAAAAATCTTCGTAAACAAGGTCTTCAGCCCCCAGGCAAGTGTGGGTTGTGTGATGGAAAAGTATTCTGAATTTTGATATTTACAGATCAACATTTTGTTGACAGTATGACTCAAATGTCTTAAATTGATGATTTCTCGTTGCAGTTCCAGACACGTGCACAGAGGTGCATACGTTACCAAGTCTGGTTCGGGATCCTGATGATGCTGACCAGAGATCAGCCCCACAGGGTGATGTGGAGCATCTTCTGGACCCAACGGCCACCGCAGCGACCCCCAGCACAGAGGTCGATCTGAAGGACCCGAACAAGTACTGTGCACTGTGTGCCGCTTCCTTCAACAATCCCCAAATGGCTTTGCAGCACTACAATGGACGCAAACACCAGAGGAATCAGGCCAGACGGGACCTGCTCAAAGAGCTCGGAGACCATGTCCAACAAGGTAACACAGGATCCTGCCTCTCAGCAAAGCAATAATAACACGTAGTGCATCAGACCCCACTGCGCTATTGAGTGTGTTTTAAGAGGCAGGATTGATGTGAAGAAAAATAGTTCTTCAAGCAAATTTGTCTTTAGTTCTAGGCTGTATAACAGATACTTCGCACCACTTTGTTATTGTGGTGCGAGTTAGAAACTAACTAGATTAAGAAGGAAGCTGTGTGCTCATAAGCTGTTATTTTGTATCATTTATGCCGTCTTTCCCACTCTCTGTTGTCGACAGCCAACTCCCTGATGTGCCAGATGTGTAGCGTGCAATTTAACTCTGTGGAGATGTACCAGGCCCATATGCAAGGAAACAAACACCAGAATAGGTAAAATCAATCATTCTCTGACGAACGCTTTATGTCCACTGTCGTGTCATAATTTGCATTTCTAGAACCGTGGCAACATTAAAGCTCCATTAAGTGTTTTGGTTTTCAGTCCACATATTAGTTGTGTAGTTGAGTCCCGTGGCTGTCTTATACACTCAAAGGAGGTGTGCACAACCTTCCCCAGTTAGGTACAGGTGCAGGACAAAAGAAGCCTCAGAAAGAAAATTAGAGTTAGTCCACTCACTGAATATTGCAAGCTTCATGTGACAATGAACTTTTACCTTTTTTCCATATTCAGTATGCAAAGTACCTCTGCTTAATGTGGCTTTAAAGTAACATCAACATTTATTACCCAATTGAATAGCAACTAAATTCCTGTTTCCATGTTGTTGACCAGGGAGAAAAAGGTCGTTGACCTGTGCAAATCTCAACAAAAAGACTACAACACATATGCAGATGAACTGGCAGATTACATTCAGGTTCAGAAGGCTCGTGGAATCACCCCCAAGGCCGGTCAACTCCTCCCTCTGGGTGACGCTCAAAAAGAAGGCGAGGAAGAGGAAAAAGAAGAGGAAGCATTTAACAAGGGGGATGTCATTGAACTCAACAAACGCATGCCCAACCTCCCCCCCACCTCTCACCCTCCTCATCACTCACGCCCTGGCTGCTACTACCCAGTTGTAGGGTGGCGTCCTCCTCACCAGGGCCCACCCTGGCCTTCCCATCACTGGGATTACAGCTGCCCTCCTCCGGTCCCCTCAGGCGCAGGCTTTCCACTGTTAACTAATCCGCCCACGAATAGAAAGAGGCGCAGAAAGCAGTTGAGCTCCTCCTCGTGTACGACTTCATCGTCGTACTCCTCCTCCTGTAGCAGTAGCGCAAGTGGCAGCGATGACAGTGAGTACAGGCGCAGAGAAAAGAGGAGGATTAGAAGATCCAGGAGGGAGGGAGACAGGAAGGCAAGGGATGAGGACTCAGACAAGGAGGAGGAGGAGAAGAGGAGGAAGCCACGGAGGAGGGAAAGAAATAATGACTCGGAGGAGAGGAGAAGAGAGGAATCCGGAGAGTCTGAGAAAGAGAGCTGGAGAAAAAAGCCCAGAAGACATGGCAAGCAGAGAAGACGAGAAAAGAAATCTCCCGAGGAGGACTTAGAGGTGGAAGGGGTGGAAAGGGTGACGGACAATTTAATGCCAGAGGACGCGATGGACACTGGAAAAGAGACTGAAGTGCATGTTCAGGCTGAAATGAATGTTGAACAGGAGGAAGGTGGACAGGACGAGGCAGCCAAACCAAAATACAGGAAAGAGAAGAAGAAGACGAAAGAGAAAGTCGACACTAGGACAGAGGAGGAGAAGCTGTGGGATGACTCCATTCTGGGCTGTTAAACTCAAGAGCCCCAGACTGTCCATTTTAGAGTATTCTTTATAGCCGATAACAAAACAGTTTTAATCTGCTCTGACAGCCCAAAAGTGTTGCTCATAGGTGTGCTAACTGGCGAGCCGTGTTGAGTCAATTTATGTTTGTTAAGAATTGTTTCTCACACATATCCACAGCTATGTTCACTTTATTTCTCACTAAGACACTTAATATATTTCATTTAATTAACTTGCACATCTTTATTCATTGTTTGCTGTAATACTTAGGATCTTTTTTTTTTTTTTTTTTTTTGCCTATCATTTGAACTGATCAATAAGTACACTTGACTTATTATTAATGCACCAATATGTTTCTGTATCTTGTGGGGACTTGTGGTCCTTTTAGCAGCCTGTGGTGGGCACTGTTGAGCTTCATTCAGAGCATCAGTAAAGCAAATAAAAGCCCACAGATGTTTGAGGCTTAGTCTTTTCATTTCCTTTGAAACTCTGTGTGCTTTCAGAGACACACAGGCTTTTAAAAGAAGGCTGTCGGAGCACATCTCTGACAGCCCAGACAGGCTCAGCGCATTTCTGATCAAAAATGGAATTACACGATTATTGAAAGATCTTTCTCTGTTGCACATCAGAACTATTTTTTGAGAAAAAACGGGAGAGTGCCGAGACATTGCCCTAGTCTAGAGTGCATGTGTTGTGGATGTACTTGCTCATCCAAACAGCTCATAAAGGGTTTGGGGTCAGACAGGTGCAAGAGTTCAAATGAGGACATCTCTTTACAAACTTGAATTTTCAGATGCAGTCTGTGATGAGCTGAACAAAGGCACATACATACATAAAGATGACTGAAAAGAGGCAAAGTAAAGTTGTTGCAATTCATTTCAACTTCCAACCATCCTTTGTCTTATAAGGATACACTTAAACAACACAGCTGTTCTAAATAGGTCACAAAGAGTCCTCAGCTGGACAAAACTATGTTTGACCCTTTTTGGCCATGTTTGTGGCCCACATAAGCATCGGTACGTGCTATGCATTTGTCTATCTTACGCTTCTTTATGAATTATGACGGTGGGCTAGTTTGTCTTTGTTAAAAACTAGATTTCCAGAAGAAGGTATTGGGTTGGGAAGCACTATAGATAACAGACTCAAATGGTGGCCTGATAGTTACAAACTAATGTATACTAACAGGCCGCAGATTAAACGTCCCAAACCAACATCATACTTTTTCTACATTACCTATTTGTTTGAGACGTTTTTTAAGGTACGATATCTGGATTATATAGGAAGTCTGGCATTAGCGTTGGTTCCCTGCTCTGCATGTGATTGTATGTGGATGCTGAGAGCAGAATGGGGCCCATTGTGTGGCTCGTTGGGGCAGATTGTTGGGAGATCACAGGATTCAAGCCAAAGTAGTGATGGAGATCAAAAGCGTGCACGAAAACAACTTGCTCGTGTGTTTTAAAGTTCAATAATTGTTGAAATGAGTTAGATGAAGAGCTTCTGAAGTGAGGTCAAATGCAATGAAAAGGACATGAAAATATTTAACTTTTAACTAAATTCGTCTGACGAGAGCAGTAGAGAAATGAAATGAAGGCTGCTTTTGACTTGAAGCGACGGAGCCGATAGACCAACAAAGGCTTTCTCGCTCAGCGATGTGTTGAGAGCGGCTCTGAAGCCCCCCCGAGATCTCCTGTTTTCAAAGAATCCTGTGGTCTCGTTCCCTGTCTCGCTCTCGTCTTCGACCCCCGTAGAGCTATAGGGTGCCCACATCCTCTCTCTTTAAGACCCCCCACCAGACCGTTCTACGCCCTAACCTTTCACTCACACACACAAAACAATCCACAGACAAACACTTCAGCGCTCACCAGGTTTATCAAGGACATTCTGAGTTTTAAGGGATAATCAGACATTTCTCATTCCTTATTTTGGAACGGCTGACCCTAAATAATATAGAAATGCCAAACCAATGGGACATGTTTCTTTGAGTGTGGGGTAAAGGTTTTATCTTCAGTCCCTCTTCAACACTTTCTAATGTAAGTCATTGTTGCTCATAAAAAGCCATTTCACTTGTGAGTGAAGGTATGAATCAGGGTTGATGTTAAGACTTCAGTGTGTCTACCTCAGTGTTTGGAATATCCACACAAAACTATTCATTGTACAAATGTAGCACTATAACGACTAGTCGATTGTGCGGAAATTTTATTGACAACACTTTTGATAATTTTTAGTTTGGTGCCAAACAGTCATTAGTCACAGCTTTGGAAATGTAAATATTTGCTGTTTTTCTCTGTTTTATATCATAAACGAAGTGCCTTTGGGTGTTAGATTGATATTTTGTAACCATTTGAAGACGACACATAAGGCTCTTGACCACTTTTTCACTATTTCCTGACATTTTATAGACTAAAGGATTAATCGATTACTAGACGAATTATTCCGTGATTTAATTGATGGGTTATTGACTTTTTCCCAAAGGCAGGTGTTGTTAAAAGGGAACCTTCGTTGTCTTCTTTTCATGCGTCTGTAACTGCCGGATGAGATTTAGCTTCGCTCCGTTGCCGCTGCAGTTTTCACTAAGGACAGAATGAAGACAGTTTCCCACTTTTTACAACCGGAGTCTTAATTTCATTTGTGCAGAAAAGGATCGTCTATGTCATTTGGAAATAAGTAAATGTCTCCATTTGAAATGTTTGAGTATTGATATCACATGAAAGAAATGAGTTGGGCATAATTCATTGGCAACTGGAGAAATTCAGAGGGCAGCTTCTTTAAAATACAAGTTGAACTGAAAAACATAACTATTGAGTTAACTAATGAGAATAAATGATTTCACTATCAAACTATTTTACGTTTTATGTTTCCTGGTTTAATCTAAACAAATGTACCTATTCACACACGACACGTGAGAATATTCAAATACTACAATATCAGTTTGTCATGCACAAATCTCAGGGTTTTGTTGTAGTGCGTTCTTAAGTGTGTCTTGCTACACTTTATTCTCCGTACTTTCTACAAAGTTAAAGAAGTGTTAATAGAAAGAGCAGAAGAAGCTGTATTCACACCCCAGCGAATATCTAACAATAATCGACAGAATTGTGGTTCAGGATTTGTATCCCTGACCCTTTGTTTCCAGTAGTTTATGCTCTACGTTGATATTCCCTCGCCGTGCTCTGCAGTGAGGCATGAAGCTGCATATGTGTGGGACTCTGCTGTGCTCTAGGTCATGCACCTGGGAAGAGACCACAGCTCTGCAAACTGCTGCTCTGTGAACATACAACTTTTATATTGCTTGATATGTGGTATCATGTTTGTCATGATCACTGTATGTATGTCATGTATTCAAACAGCACCTTTTCAACAACAAGTGATGAAAACAAAATGATTATTTGTTGGGTATGAACTTTTTAAGTCAACAGAGTCAAGTATTCTTTACGGTACCATTGTGCACATTTCAAATTAAGTTATTTGTTTCTAGCTCTGTGTGTGTGTGCGTGTGTGTGTGTGTGTGTGTGTGTGTGTGTGTGTGTGTGTGTGTGCCCTGGTCTGGTGTATGGCCCACTCTGATAGGCCCTGTGTGTGTGTCACACTGGGGTGTTACCTTGACGACTCAAGGCCATGTCAGCTCAGTTCCTCCCATCATCTCTGACAGATAGATATCAGGAAAAGAAAGTATCAGCACCGTCCCTCAGCTGCCTTTCAAGAAACACAGACGCGTACAGACAGTGTGGTGACCGGACAAAATGATCGTGCTGCCACTGACATGGACACTGCTGACGGTATCGCTGTGGACTTTAGGTAAGAACACGAAGCTTCTCGGCTTCATGGCTCTGTCAGGGGCCAGTAGCGGTAGTAGTAGCAGTAGGGATGTGTTGTTGTCTACTCAACCTGAAGCTTTTCTGAAGTTTAACTTGAATAATGTTTGAATTTGTCGAAAACCATAACCATCGTATGTGCTAAGATGTGAAATTAGTTTTTAATAGTCCAACAGATGATTCTGAAGGTTTACACAGACGAAGTATGACGCCGTAGCCTTTGGTTCATTTGCTAAAACTGTAATAGTCAAACTACCACGGGAGTTAATTTAATTTAATATCTCAGAATTGTACAACTGTACTGGTATAAGTCATTGATACTGTTATTTATTTATTTATTTACATTAATGTAATGTGTACAACCTGGATTAAAGGTTCAATTACGAGGGTAACAATACACTACCTGTTTGAGCTCTGCGGTAGATCAATTTAATATTTACATTTGTTTATATATTATAGCTCTATCAAGGCATTGAAATGAATTGTATTTGTTCTGTATAGCGCAACTCATTGGATAAAGATTAAATCAATTCTGTGTAATCTTAAATGTTACGTAATTTGTGCAGTTCATACGTTTGGGTAAAACTATCATCCAAATGACTTGAGTTCCAGTGAGCCTTAACCTTTCTCACTCTGGAAGCCTTTGAATTTCTACTCATCTTTAGATATTTCATAAGACGAGTGATTGCAACAGGTATATGCCTACACACCTCACTCGAAAAATGAAATCGCTCTTCCACTGAAGGCATCCCTTAAACATTGCATAAATGCCAAATTGCTGGCATTTGAAAGATGTTCAACAGGTTTCTTCATAGTTGGGGTTACTTTCCATTCTTGCAACACTTTTGCTTATAGTTGTAGTGTTTCTATACCATATTGCCAAATATGTTTGTAATTGTATGTGCTTTTACTTATTACAACACCAGGTGATGGACAAGTCAGCTTGAGACATAAAGAAAAGTAACCCTTTTTTGGGATGATACACTTGGGAGTTTGTGTGTTTGGCCTTGACGTTGTTGTCGTGTGTTCGAGCCCCGACTGTTAACGATATGTGACCCTGTAGAGAATGTTTATCGTACCACAACCGTGCGTCTCAAACATCTCTTTGTTTCATCTCCTAGGTTCGAGCCAGATCCTGCAGCGAGAACCCGTCAAGATTCTTTATCCCAAGATCCTCAGTACAGTGGCTATTGAGTGTGACTGCGCCAACATCTCATGTGACTCTGTCTACTGGTTCCGCAGTATTCAGGACCACCGCAAACTAGAGTACCTAGGCAGAAGCAACAACGCTGACCGTATTAAACATGGGTTGAATGTGGACCCAACACGCTTCCAATTAAGCAAGCAGAGCATGTCCTTTACGCTACGCATCATCAACTTGACAGAAGAGGACACAGGGATTTATGCTTGTGTTCTCAAGGACAGGAAAAACACAGAAATGTGGAAGCCCAGGGTTCTTCTTCGGCCAGGAGGTTTGTGTGCTGAAATCTCAAGCGCTTCATTTACAGGAGTTAAAAGTCGAGTCAAATATCAAAGCGGCCGTGAGAGTTTGAGTACATCTGTCTGAATTCAGGTGGCAGATGGAGGAGTAAATGATTTAAGGGGCTAAATGCAGATCTGTACCAAACCTCTGCGTTTAAATCTAGTCCATTATGACATCTAACATAATATATATTCAAATTTATTGTAGGATGGAAATTGTGACTTCAAAAATGATATGCTGCTACGTGCCATGTTGAATTGAGAGTCCAGAGGAACTCTCCACTGTCTACTATCCTTAAAAATAAGTGATGTTTACCCTTTTTCTTATTAGTTCTGACCAAAATCTTGGATCTTTATATAGTTTGTCTTGCTTACCTGGGTGCAGCAGTCTCATACAACCACAGAGACTCAATGGATGCTCCAAACAACCTCTTTAGCTCTCAACAGAGTGACTGCTGTTATTGCTTTTGTTGAGGGAGAAATATTACTTTGGATTGTGGTTGAGCACTCTTAGGTCATTTTACCTTTGTTAGACAGGTGACAGTGTAGAGGCAGACTTGAATCAAGGGGAGAACGAGAGGGTCGTCACTTGCAACAAAGGTCCCAAGGTCGGAATCAAACCCGGGGCACTGGGGTTATTTAGCATGAGTTATAGGACTGTACTGTAAAATCACCCTTAGACAAAGAACATACATGATGTATTTGTAGGGAAAATAGGGACAGTTGAAAATCACTGGGTTCTCCTTTAATCTCTCCCTAACAGATTCTTTACATTTTCGCTTCACTGCCGTTTAGTTATTACTTGTCTTTACGGTTATTTGGTCTTTACCTTACAGCGATCCCTCCAACAGTGATCCCTCCAAGATTACCTCCTAAGACAAAACCCAAACCACCAGTCAAGTCAGTGTGCCGCTGCCCTACGGAGGATTCTTCACAGGGTAAGGTTTTTGATTAAAGGATACAAAGTGCTTGTATGCAAATGTGTGTGGTGGTGTGTAAGTTGTGTGATGCTCTGCTGCTTACACATTTAGACTTTATATGTGTCTTGTGATGTACAAGCACATTCATCTGTGAATATATTGTAAAGGTATAAATCTTGCGCGCTGTACCAGATTGCGATGCTGTAAATACAATAGAGGAGGTAGTTTTTATACAGACAATGTAATGACGAAGTGATAACCATCTGATGATTGATTCTATCACCTGGCAATGCAAGAAGCTTTAATACACTTAAACAAAACCATGTGCTATATTTGCTCCAGATGGCTGCGGCTCCCTGGTTCTGTGGCCATCGGTTGGACTTGTTGCGGCCCTGGCTCTAGCTCTCATCTGCACACTGTACTACTTTAGCCGTGAGTAGTCCTCCAGCGATTCAGCATGTTATGCTCACGAATGTCAAACTCGTCGAACAGCGTTGAAATATAAGTTTGAAAAGTATTTTGTTGCAACTCTGAAGTGTTTTCTTTTGTTTGTACACATTCTTGCTTTTAGGGCTACCCAAAAAATGTCGGCACCACTTCGTGAAGTAAGTAGATTTCCACAAATAGTAAAAATATCTGTTGTTTTTCCTGCAAAATCCCCCCCAGAAAATATTTTCTAGATTCTTTACATTCCGCCGTAGTTTAATCTCTTTCTTTTGTTTTTCACCATTAAGGAGGAGGTAGTTCTCCTACAGTTCTGCATCTACAGCTTATATCTGACTAAAGGTATGTACCTTATGTGTGTAACTTTATTTATCTATATATATATCATATTTACTGTATGTGTGATATTTATCGCCTTACAAAATGTTTTCAGGTTTAAGTAGCATCCAGTGGAGCATGAAGAAGATGAAGATCCCTGAAGAACACCTCTGCTAACGACATGTCCTGTTCATTAACAGCTGAATGTGTGCCGGTCAGAGAAGACTTTTATGCTTTCAAGAGCAGCAACCATGTGTAACATATTGTAATATATTGGCTGTTTTGTGTTAAATAACTTACAAGACAGCTCCAGAGCTTCGCCATGTTCAATTCTAAACTCTGTGCTGTAACTTTAAGTCTATTACATGTTTGCTTTTTTTGTCAATATGCAGATGACATCATCATTTATCCAGGTGCTTTTTCAATTAAGCCGGTTTTGTGATCTGTAGCATTGGTTTTAAAATGATTATTATTTCAGAACAAAAAATTGCAGTTTTCTCAAATCCCAAAGCTAATCTGTTTATTTACATACAAAAAAACGCAGCTGAAATCAAATACAGTATTTGCTCATTTGCTTTTGACTCTCTTCGGTATCTATTTGTGTTTTTGTTTTAAAATAGCACTGTCACGTTAATGTTTCAGGAAGGATAATTCTGTTAAATCAATAAAATTGTATATGTCGAATCATTCATTGGTGACACTCTTCTTTTTATCGGTCATAAAAGTTTTTGTATTATCTGTTATTAAACACATTATAAATGCAATTGGCATGTAGGCATGTACATTCGGATGCCAAAAGGCAGAGTTACCAACAGATTAATGCAGCTTTGACACCTTGCTCAAGGGCACACAGGTATAACCTCGAGGCCAAACACTGCGTGTGTCTCCAATGACAGTTATGACTTGTGCACAGATAAATAAGAAACCCTATGTTTCAAAATGTATCATTCGTTTACACGATTTCTGTGCACGTTTATGGAAAAGAAGAGAAAGAGGTTTGGAAGTGGGTGTTGTACATCCATTGTCAATATTCTGTTTGACGGAAGTTGAGTAGGTGAGTGACAGGGGTTTGGTTTCTTCCTTTCCCTTTGATGTGTAAACGTGCATCACATTCAGTTTCTGTTGAACTGCCTCCAGTTTGTGCCAACAAGCTTGATTGTCATAATAATAAATTACAGGCTACAAAGCTGTTTTATAGCAAAGTATGTATTTCTTGCCATCCCGCTCTCTCTCTCACAAACACACATGCACACAAGCAACACACACGTACACCTGTGCGATCGAGGGGTGTGAAGAAATGACTGAGTTTGTGGTTGTTCAGGTCTCAGGGAGTGTGCGCAACCTTTTCCTGTGAGCTGGAGAGAGAGGAGAGACTGAGCCGTCTTCACTGAGATGCTATCGCTTTGCTCAGCTTTGAGCTCTTCATCTACTCTCTGAAACAAAAAGACCACAAAAATACCACAAACCGAACCACAAGCACTGACAGAGACACTGAGACAGACAGAGAGAGAGCGTTACAGTTTTGAAATGAGTAAAGTAAGAAAAGAAATGTAAAACTACAAGACACTTCTTTTAGCAGTGTGTTTAATTGGATACAATACAATATCATACAATTATATTAGCATTGCATTTAAATATTGAATACATGATTATTAATTATGGATAAAATATGCATTATATGAGCAAAATCAAACAGCACTTTTCATGTAAAACTGCTGCCTGAATGTTGTACATGTACAATCAAAGTAAAGTCGACCAAGATCACATTCAGTCGCCAGCTACACTCATTGGGTGGACAAAATGATTGAAACACGTCTCAGTATAACGCAATACAATTCACCAGCACCACTAAAGACGGCCTCAAAAAAGCAGACAAAGTGGAATCAACCTCTCTAATTATATCTTATTAGCATTCTGTGTCAACGCTTCCAGGAAACATGATTGAATGTAGATGGCAGCAATAGATTTGTAAGACGTCTAACACAGAGGATTGATTTATGCTGTATAAGACACTATAAAAATAATAATACCTGCAGAGATGTACACAGTATATTCTTTATGAACCATATGTGTGTTTTGTATCCTATAGCACACACCGACGTGTAATTTCTTTACTATTACTACTACAGTATGTATCATTTTAGTCCAATCAAAGATCACACTTACACATTTTTATATTTGTGTTTATGTATATATATATTTTTACTTACTTAGTTTATATGCTCTTTACTTTTTACTTTCTCTATTCATCAGTATTTCATTCTGTCCTTGGATTTTACTGGAACAACCGAATTTCCCATTTGGGTATTAATAAAGGATTATATTGTCTCTTAAAGTATTAAATGTATTAGATACACCCTACAGTGATAAACTGTACATGAAGGCGTAACGGTTCCTCTAAAGGTAACTTGTAACTTTAACCTGTTCACCAGTTCAACTGAACAGCCTGTTCATCTCAGAGGACAAGAGGCATGTATCGACATCTTACTATATTATCATATTACTTTACTATATACTATCGATATTTTACTATAATATGTTTTTCTGTTATATTGTCAATTGTGAATGTATCACATGAAACACCATTTCACGTAATAAATTCACATTTACGCATATTTGATAATAGACAAGTTACATGTGTGATTTAACATTGAAAAATGTCTCCACTGCTTTTCTACAAGACATAGTTTATATACGTTCATGATTATGAATAATATGTGTATTAAATAAATGAATATACACCATGCTGTATATCAGTTCTGTAAAAACGCAGTTCCATTACATTTAAATGGTGCAACAAGAACACACACCATCAAATTAAGTCAATAATGAATTCAAATATGTAAATGTCAAGCTTCAATGTTGAATGAATCATACAAATACTATGACACGAGGTAGTTTGTGGTGAAATCCTGCAGAGAACATATTGTTTAATATGTCAGCTCATACTTTACAGGATCAACTGTGATGTATTTCAACGGTAAAGTTGTCACACATTAACTAATGTAACAATCAAAGTCACAAACTATACAAGAGAGAGTCCAATGGATGACTAATCTATACACAATATATTCACATTACAGTAAATTATTGTTTTCTGAAAAGATAAACATGAATCATTAAACATAAAATTTCAAATATTTGTTGACCAAATTTCTGCTTTGTTAGCAAAAGGTCAATTTAAATCCAAAAATTATTTTCAAAACCCACCCATACAACCCTAACAGGAAGTCTTAGTAACAGAAGAAATTACGAACAAACATCTATTTACAGGCATTCAGTTTCCCCATTTACGAACTCTCCATTTCTACTTACTCCTCCTTTGCTCTTGGTTTCCTTTTCACAACTTTGTATCCCTTAATGCTACAGGTGAGCCAACGTGATGAGGAACTGGCAAACTTTACTGGTTTTAAGGATGCTGCTATTTTCAGATCGTAAAGGCGTCGCTTCTCACTGCATTTGAATGTCAAGCTATGCGATGCTACTGTAGAAGGTACTCTCTTTCTCACTGGCTTCCCCTGGTCACCCACCACACACACACACACACACACACACACACACACACACACACACACACACACACACACACACACACAGATGTAAGTTTCAGGTTGGAGACCCCCTCTATGACTAAGATAGGGAAGCCCAGATGTGTTTGTGAGTGACTCAAACCCGAAACAGAGGTATGGAAAGGTGAAGTGGGCTACCTGAGAGCCTTTTGACTGGGTCTTCCCTCGAACACAAAGCATCAACAGAATCCCCTGCTTACTGAAAATGACGCAACACCTCAACCTGGTTTCCATCATGGTTTCCATTTGAAGCAATGTCAAAGTAATTCATACAAAAACAAAAAAAATTGACTCTAAAAAAATTGTAATTAACAATCTGCAGCTGCAATTTGAGGAAATAATGGGATGAGGTAAAGAACATGCTCTACAGCAAAGGTAAATGAGACAGTCTCTCTCTCTCTCTCTCTCTCTCTGTTTCTTTCCGTCTCTCTCCGCCCACCTGTGGAACAGATAAATGGCCCACAAAAGAACAAAATGTCAGCACTTGTTGCCCATTACTAAATCGGTGCATTTACTTTCCATCACTGAACAGGAAATAGGATGGGCCTTGGGTTGCGCCATAGCCGCTGTAGCACTCTCAGTTCATCTGAAGGGAGTTTCACTTCCCTGTTAAACAAGCTTTCACATGAAGTGACAGATGACACGGTGCTTAATTGTTGCTATGGGTAGAAGCTATGTCCTTTGTTGTGAATGGAAACTGCTATTTTACAACCTGGGTCCTATTTTCATCCCTAGTGGTTGTGCTAAGACTTTACCAGTTCAACACAGCTTTACACATTCTGAAGCAATCAGATAGCTTTAAACATGGACAGTTATCTGAAAAACAAAGTCGAACCAGGTAGTAGCTCTCCTAACTCTTAAAGGTATACTCCAGAAATGTAGTATTCCATTTCCATAAAGTTAAAGTTTGGAGAATTACAAGAGAGAGATTTTCAAAAACGATTGTCTTGCCAATCTGGCACATAAAACCCTGGTGGGACAACATCTTTCCTGACTGACTGTACCGATTTAATTCATCATTCCACTACTGGATCTGGCAAGAATATAGGTGTGTGTGTGTGTGTGTGTGTGTGTCTTTGTGTTTGTGCAACTGTTGTCAGCATATTTGTTATTTTGTTATATATATTTTTTTACTATAAATTCTATAAAAATGTTTGATTGTTGAATGTTTTTTACTTAAACTGTCAGTTGTGTTGCATGCTAAGACAGGTGTCTTCATGTGTCACACACTTTTAGACATGCTGCCTCAATGATTGACATCTGGGAAAAAGAGGAACGTTATACAGACCAACCGAGAGAACATCTTGGCTGTGCTGAAGCTCTAAAGTAGGATGTATTTTTATCACATTACCGGCTGCGTTGCTGAATATTAAAAGCATAAAACATGTTCAATTCAGTGGCCTCTAAAAGCTTTGATATGAACCTTGTTGATAAATCATGAAATTATAGGATATGGTGTGTAATAGACATAAGACATCATTCAGAATTATATACACTTCCTGAAAATATTACTACCTCTGATGTCCAGAACTTCAGAATGCGTGATGGAGACATTACAGCGCATTTAAGGAGGTTATTTGTCTCCTTTGTTGGTTCTCAGAGAAAAGACACAGTGTGTTGGGGAGGAACAGCAGACTGGATGGAGATGAGGACATCTATAGGTGAGGAGAGGCGGACCTGAAAAACACTACTGGTACACAGTTGGAAGCTGCAACAATCAAATGATATGATTTTATATTTGAATGATTGTTTGCCTGCAATGTGTGTTGCAAGGTAGGCTCATCAAGATCAAAGAACAGAAAAACGTCATAGTAGAGTATATGTAGTATATGTCAAATAAAGTATGAAAAAGTCAAATTATATATATATATAATATATATATATATATATATATATATATTATGTACATTTTCTTGACATTTTTTTACGCCATACTATACTTTTCTTTTTTTAACTACGCCTTTTTCATGACATAGTAAACTATGGCTTTTATACATTTCATTAAATATTATGCTCAAATTTTGTTTATGACATAGCATACTACAATTCTTATTACATTTCATGACATACTATACTTTGACTTTTTATCATATTTTATTCATAATATTCTATGCCGTGTCTTTCTTTATTACATTTTATGGAATACCTAACTTTGACGTTTGAACGACATACTATGTTTGGACTTTTTATGACATCATATGGCAAAATGTATTATTCCTTTTGTTGACGTTTTATGACATATTCTAAACTTTGTTATTTTTATGGAACACTGTACAATGATATTTTTTGTGAGACATTTTTTATATGAAATTTTTTATGACATCAAATTTCATAGAATGAGTCATAGTATAGTATGCCAAAAAACTTGTAATGATATTTAATGACACACTATGCTAGGACGTTTTAACATACTATACTTTGACTTTTTCATGAAATTGTATGGCATTATACAAACTTTCTTCAACATTGTATAAGACATACTAGTACAACTTTTTATTACATACTGTACTATGATTTAATTATGACATTCAATGACATACTATACTATGCCTTTTTATTACATTTCCTGCTTTCTAGCAGCAATCTAACAGCACCTCAATTTACATATATAACCAAAATAGCACAAAATCATCTTTTTCCATTTTTGGGGGGGGGGGGATTATGATTTTGTTATGATAATAAAATATGATGACAAACGCACATATTGAAGCATATGAAAACCTCAAATGGAGCTTTTAATGTAAAAAAAACAAAAAATAGGCATTCCATACAGTCCTAGAAATTTGCATGTAGGCTAATTGAATTAATTAATGTGGGTACTGCTGCTGCTCCAAAGTAATATTTGGTAAATACTAATATGCCAAATAATCCTCCTGGATTATAAAAGCATTTTCACAGCTGGAAGGCAAAACACCTGCTACTGTGATGTTGTTCCCTTTTTCTACTTTACATACAAAATAATGGCAACATTTTCGCATGTTTTCTTTTCTCTTGTCTTTATTTGCATATTTGGTATGGAGGTAATCCAAACCTAGCAGAATACTAGCAATTACTTTTATATTGTGATACTTGGATGAGTTTATTGATTGCATTTCCTCACAGGTAAGTAGTAATCGTATCAGATTACATTTTTAAAGCCACCCTCACGTCCCTGATGAGAATCATGTATGAAGTGTACAGTAATTTACACCACACAGCAAAGGGAAACAGCGACTACCATTGGTGAAACATATCCATTTAACTCCAAGCAGATTTGTTATTTAAATTAGTTTCTTAAACTCTACAATCTTACACTAATTGTGAGTATTGTGTTTATTATCAGCTGTTGCACTCCTGCCCATCCGCCAGTATTCATTTCTTTCCTCCTGATGTTGTTCGTGAGCTTGATCCTATCGCTAACTTAAATGTTCATCCACAGATGGCTTGGATTTCCTCTGACAATAACAGTAGGACAAGTATTACAAAAGTGATACAAAACGCCATGTTCCTTCTAAAATGAATCTTTTATTTTCAGAATTTCCAAAAGATATTATAAATCCTTTCACAGCTTCTCCGTGTCACATCAAAAAACAGGAAGGAGGCCAAATACAGCTACAGAGCAGTGACCCTGCAGCTGTTAAAGGCCACTTCAACAGCGGCAGATGTTTGCCTACATTGGGTATAAAGTCAGGTCTCTTGAAATTCCTATTTCTTGAAATTCACTATTTGATTTGTGCAGAAACAGTGTGGAGTTGTGTTTTGTATAAAGTGGGCTGCAACACAGACTGCTTTCAGTTCCTATCCCATCCGTCTCAGCCTACAACCTACACACTGCTGTGTTTGTGTTTGTAGTTCGTGGATCAAATTGTGCCGCTCGATGCTTCAAACCAAAGGTAGAGGTAAGAAGTGCAGATCGGTGGGCTCAACTTCAAACATCTTGCAGACCACTATCGTGCTTGCAGGAGGTCTCTGCAACGCTCCGCTGCAATGATCCCATTTGACACAGCAGAGAAGAAGGTAACAGCTGGGGCGTGGTTTGATATCTCACTGAATTATCTTCTAGCAGGCTCCAACAAACACCACAAAGACTTGTTTAGCAGCTGTTGATGTCTGCAACTATAAAATGAACCAAAAGTGGATTCTGGTGATTCTGGTGATTCTGGTGTTTTGTCAAAGTAAGTTTAACTTGAATTTTGAAATCTTTTCACTACCGTGTAGCAGCTTTAAAGTGTCCTCTGGTCTGTTTCTTGGTCTTCCGCTTGTGGGTACCTCAAAACAGAGATATAACTGATATAACTGCTGCCATTTTATCACACCTTTTAGAAATGACGGCGAAGGACATTACAGCGAAGGAAGGGCAACAGGTTGAAATCAAGTGCAGGCCACTTAGTGAAGTGGGCAACATGATCATCTGGTTTCGAGTTCTTGACAATGGCATAGAATTCCTTGCATCTTTCAGCAAAGATGGATTCCTAAAGTCATCCGCGGCCTCCTTCTCCTCCACTTTCAGTCACTCAGGGATTCGTGATGGGGATTTCTTAACGCTGAAGTCATTCAACAAAGCTCGTGACAGCGGCAGTTACAGCTGTGCGTCTCTCATCAAAGGGAATGAACTGCGATTCGGCGAATTAATCCGACTGTTCGGAGGTGAGTTTTGTTTCATATATTTGGTCAAATTATTTGATGCTTTTCAGTATCACTTACCGTCACGTCTTTTCACTTTCATCAGAAAAAGTTGAAGTCGCATTGGAAGCACCACAGACCACCATCACTGCGACAACTCAATGCACAACTGCCACACCATGCGTTTGTAACAAGATTGAGGATAACAAGCAAGGTAAATGCTCACGATCACAATTGAGGCCTTATCATCTTCATATGTATGATGCTGTGTGGAGGAACAGTTGGTAAATGAGCACATACTCTGCAGGGGAAAGCAGTCCTCAAATGTTTTGTTCTCCAATCATACTGGGCTCAATGGCCGCCGGCTGTGGCCTTCTTCTTCTGCTCCTAATCATCGCCATCCTGTACTGCAACCGTAAGTTCATTTGATATCTAAAATGTTCTTACATGACGTTTAATACGGAGTCAATACATGTCTTCGGAAAGCTGAAAATTGTTTAAATCCTTTTTCTGTTTTTTCTGCTTTTCTTCATTTGAAACTTGAATGATTTTGCTGTAATGCGCGTGTGTAATGATTTGCAACGTTTCTAATAACACTTTTGATTTTTTTTGTAGAAATAAGAACACGGAGATGCCCACACCATTACAAGAGAAAGTAAGTTATTTATTTCAATCTGATATTGTAACCATTAGGGCCATCGGCAAGATTTTAGGAGAACTGAGGTCATTAGTGCAAGTCTTCCCAGCCAAAATGAAAGTGTGAAAAAAAAGTAATTAATTATTCAGTTTTTTTCCCATATTTATTTTTGGAGTGAGCTGTTTAGTAATATTGCTGCAAGTTTTTAAAAAATAAATAAAAAGTTATTTAAAGGAAATTACTCTGAAAATCAAAAATTGTTCATGTTGGTAGAATAGTGTTTTAATTCTAAATGCTGTTTCAAAGCCTTTTCAACACTAACAAGAATATTGGTGGGGAAATATTGATTTCTTAACTCATCAAACCCACTGTCTCACGTGTCATAACAGATGTAAAATTTTAAAATACTACGGAAGACAGAACCTCAGCGCCTTCAATTGTAGCTACGGCCCTGCGTTCCCTTTGTAATGCCATTGTGACTTCATAACTGAGTCACTGAAATAAGCTTATAATTCATATTATTGTTTATTTTAAATACCCTGCTTATCTCTTGTAGACCGCGGACGGCTCCTGGAAAACAAATGATGACCAACAGACACGTTTAACTTAAATGGTGTCATTTCAATTCTCCAAACAGCAACTATTTTAGTGTTGTGTTGATGTTGCAGATGATTTTAATCCCATTTACAGTTTGATGACATTCATGGTGAATATTTTGCTGCCAACTTAAAAAGTTTTGATTGTAACAGAAGCTATACAAACTTTTTAAAGTGCTTCAAGGATTCAATGTATCAAATACTTTCAAAGATCATCAACATCCAGTTTGAACTGCATTGTGGTATGACGATCGGTAACGCCGCGCCATCACATTTAGATTGAACTTTAATGAAATGTCAATTTATCCAATCCTAATAAATGTTTGATTGTAATAGAAACCACTGACGTCCTGAGAATATTAGAAGTGAGCACTCTGATTAACATTTATTTTGAAATAATTAAAATTATGTAGAATTCATTTTGCTTTTGTACTGCGCCAACGCTCTTAAATGTTACTGTACTGTCTTTTAGTTCTGCTATTTCACGATTTTCAAAAATAACTTAACTTTCCTTTTGCTAATAAAATTATATGATTTAGAATAACTTGGAATGTTTTTTCTTTTTTTTTTTTTTTTCAATTTCTATTGAGTTAAGCCTTCGGTTAGTTTTATTCAATTACTCCAAAGTTCCTTTTTCTATGGTTTCGAAGTATCGAAGAACAAATATGAAACATGGTTTTCTTCATTAGAATCAGACGTACCGTATTTTAAAATTGGGTTTTAGAACTTAAAAGATTGTAAAAAAAAGAAAATAATTTTCAATGTACAACAAATTGTATGCGTGTTTATTTATTTTAAGGATTTGTTTCTGCACATCAAACCCACTCATTTGCATCCCCCTCTGTCATTCAGGGTCTTGGCACAGAAATATAAAGTTTTACATGAAGTTTATATTTCATGTAAAAAACGTCAGCCTGATTCAAAAGGAAGTGGGCTGCTACAAGTGTATGCAGAGTGAAAAACCACCAAGTCAGAAGTAGAGAAAGATACTTTCAAAGGAGATTCTGTTCAATTTAATACATTCACACAATTCACACACTTCCCTGGCACCTTTTGAAAAAGTGTTTATTAATTTCCTGCTGTATTGATCAAACTTTTTTTCACAAATTAAGGCGGTTCGTGTAAGCTTTTGCTTATGATTTTAGGCACAAATGGTAGAAACCAGACTACATATAGCAACTACACCATTAACATTTTAAATCTTTTTTTATTTAATTAGTATTCCCACATCTAAAATACCTCTCAGATCTTTTGTCTCACACCCACACAAAACCTTTGACATGAAAAAAGAAAAACCTGGGGACAGTATATTGATTTTTTTTTTACTTTACAGTTGAAAGTCTTTTGTAAATTATACAGCGTTGTCTTATAGAGAGCAAAATTCTTTTCTTTTTTTCTTTTTTGTACAGTATACAAACAAGGGCAGTCAACAAAGCTTGTAACCACCTCACCTCAGTGACTAAGTGCACTTCTAGACACCAGCATTTGTGTTATTTCTCTACAAGGCCAAATACATACAAAAGACCCTTCTTTTAACAGATATTCTTTACTGTAAGAAAAAAGGCATTTGTCAAAACCTCTCAGACACAGAATTAAGCAGAACACCTCCTGGAAATCCTCCACATATTTAATTATGTAAACTATATTTTGTCCAAAATATAAGCAAACTAAGCTGTACACTAGTGTCTTAATGGCATGACCACATCGTGATAGAAAACTTGTCTTTTCTGTGTACATCAAGATTGCACAAACATCCCGATACCATACACCCACTTCGCACTGCTCACATGAAAGCTGACGGTTACCGCTGCTCCAACCAATGTCACAACACCACCAGGCTTAGATAAGCAGTATGTTGTGATATTGTGTCATTGGAAAAACTGTCATCTGAGCTGTACATGCAGGACCCTGAAGAGCAGCGCCTCCCTTTTTCGCTCGGCACCCTCAACACACCAGCTAACAAACAACGATTTCCACTTGACTTAAACTACTCTCTTTCTTTACAGTCTCCCCCCCTTTCACTTATCTTAGTCTTTTTATTTTCTCCAACACCTTTTCATCCTTAAATACACGTGAAACCGAGCAAAAAAAAAGGCACCGCATGCAGAGGTGCGTGTGTGTGTGTTGAGCAAGTGTTATGGGTATGTCTAGGTTTTGTCTTTTATCAACTATACATTCTTGACGATTTAGAAAAAATAGAATCATTATCCAGAAAGCAGCTCCCTCGCTGCGGAGTCCCTGTGGCCGGGAGGACAAACTGCGCTGACAACCTGCAACACGTGAGACATTCAGCAAGTCAGCGGAAAGGCGTTCATCATGTTGAGCATCTTTTTAAAATCGGGTAGAATTATTGAGCAAAACATGAGAACAAACCGTACCAGAGGGTCTAGCTCCTGCCTCCCTTCTTTGTAGACTTTGGCACAACGTCTGAGCTTCGCTGAGCTGGTAGCTGCTCAGTGGCAGGTGGCTCCTCTGCCTGGTGTTTCTGAAATACATGATTAAAGTATAAAAATAGAGAAAGGAAAAGACGAAGCAGCGCCTTTGCATGGAACAATACCGCAGATCAGATTTAATGTCATTATTTCGGGGAATTAACATAATTCAAAGCAGAGAATGCATAACATGCAGCTTTTTGCAGGCTCCACCGGTAGAGATATTTGATTTGATTATAAGTGCACAGATGATTTTTGTCCATTGTCGTGCATATGCAATTGAATTCTTGTCTTCATGCAGCAGGCAATTTGCTTACTTTAGACTTTGACTTTGACTTGCTCTTGCTCTGTAACAAAGTCGACACTTTGGTTAGGCTCAACAACTCCTCATCGCTCCTCATGAGGTGACCACAGATACAGTTAGTGCTAGTAAACAACCTGTAGAGGGCGCCATTGACAATACAAAAACTAAAAGTGTGTAACATCAGTATGAACTGCCAATAGTCATTAGCAGATTTTTTTTCCCCCATAAGATTTCAAGCGCTACATTTACATTTGGTTCTTCTGTTTTTTTTTAAAGATTATTTTCAATGACGTTGTTAGAGCAGCTGAAGAATGACAAGGAAGGTGGGAGAGAGGGGATGACGTGCAGCAAAGGAATCAAACTCAGGCTGCTGCCAAGGACTCCAATCTACTTGGGGTTTCCCCAATTTACCGGATGAGCTAGCGATCGCCCCTTCTATCACTCTTTAACTTTTACTGTATAGGTATTGTCATCTGATGGCGTAATCTTACGTCTTGATCTCACACAGATCTTCTGTTTACCTTTGGTTTGTCTGCCTTAGATTTGAACTCTGGGGTGTCTGGGAGCAGAGTGTCAGACAGGGACTCCAGAACAGGACCAGCCATTGGCTAGGGAACAATAATAAATACATAAATGATAAACAACAAACATAGCAAACATGTTCAACTCGTAATGCATTCATGTACTGAACTAATACAATTGTTAAAGTAAGAATCTGAAACAATTCTGCATAAATAAATCTCAAGTATGCACTTTCAATTGATAATTTCATTGTGGAAAAATAACAATTAAACACATCTTATAGATAGAATTAAAAGCTTTCATGTTTTTTTTTCAGGTGAGTTTAAAGGTCACCATGCACTCTAAACACAAGGTCAGGGGGTAGGAGGCCTGTTTCTTAATCCCCCTCAGGTCACGGGGCGTCTGAAAGTTCACCAAAGTTGAATTCGATGCGATGCAAAGATGCATACTGACCTGCCACACGTTCACATCATCATAACATAAGCTTACCTGGCACACATAAAATCACATTCTGGTAACACAGTACCATTACTTGGATTCATAACTGTAATATAATTATTGTGTTGGAAATTGAAATACCTTACACTGTAACAATATTACAGTAATGTGTTACTGAGTAATGCGTTACTGCGCAACACTGTTAGTAACTTAAAACTCAACTGGAAGAGAACATGAAGGCTTTTAGTCCTATTTAATACATGAGGTAATGGTGCATTTCAGCCCATTGTGGCCGAAATTAATATTATAACAACAAACGTTATCCCGGCAAAAGCTTTTTTTTTTTTTGCTTCCGTAGAAAAGCACGGGTGGAACTAAAATATTAACTGTGGCTCATAAAGTGTGAGGCAGTAAGCCAATCCAGCGAGCACAGAACCTGTCTCACCTGAATTAAATGTGACCAACATTGGTTTCACCCGTGCTTCTCTCACTACGACATGTTGAAATGTGTTGCAGTATATTTTCTGTGCTACCTTCAGGGGCTCTGAGTCCAGCACAGGAGGTTCCAGCTTTGTCGTGACAGCACATGATGCAGCGGGTGCAGCGGGAGCAACAGAGAAGTCACTGGACAGCAGGTCCAAGGCGGTTTTATCATCCATAGTCTTCTACGGAAAGACAGCAAATCAAACAATCAGCATTTTGTATATGGACAGTGTACTGTATATCATTTAACAGTGCTTGACTGCCGCCTGTCATATTCTGATGGTGTGAGTGCATTTTTACCTCCTTGGGTGGTGCTGCAGCTGCTCTTGCCTTTGCTTCTGCCATTTTCTTTAAAATGAAATTGATGAACATTAGACGCACATTAAAATTACTACTACTAACAAGCATGTCCTGTGCATTCAAATCAACACCCTCACGCAGTACTTTTGCCCCGGATTCAGGTTGTACTTAAAAGGAAAAGCCAGGGGAGCACAACATTTATTAGGATCGTCTGGGAAAACATGAATGTTTGTACAAAGCTTCTTGGCAAACCATCAGGCTGTTTTTGTAGCTATTTCAGTCTAGAACAAAGTGGACTGACTTTTTATTGGTTTAAGTATGAACTTCCAACAATTAACCCCCCAGCAGCACTGACAACAGTAACAGAAAGAGTAAGAAGAGTTGTATTACCTTAAGGTCTTCCTCAATGAGTCGATACTCTGGTGGCAGGGAGTCATCTCTCTCCCCCATTTTAATCAGCTTCTCTTCCACCACCGTTTTCTCCTGCAAAAACAATACAAATCGGGACAGTTGAAGTGACTGGCAGACTTTTTTTTCTGAGCACAACTTGAAAATATTCTCTGCCGTGCTGGCTATTCTCTTGATGCACGCTGGCTACCTTGACAATGTCTTTGGCGGGAGGTGGTGCGGGCTGAGGGGCGGGTGTAATATCCTTCAAGGTGTCTGACAGAGCGTCCAGGGCACTGCCTGCTCCAGCGGACAGCTGAATGCACAAACACAAAAAGGGTACTGATGTAACTGCAGGGTTCTTTAGAGAGTCTAAAAAGGCTCCAGTTGTTCTTGTGCATTTACCTCAGTTTCTGTGGGAGCACAAACAGCGGACTTCACTGTCGGTGCGGCGGCGGAGGCGGAAACAAAGTCTGCCGCCATGGCATTCAAAACGAAGTCTGCAGAGGGCTGAGGGAGCGACAGAATGAAGTGTATAAAATCCCTGCAGGACCCTACATTTCAAATAGTTTTTACTTCTATCTAAAAGTATCTGTGCATCACATTGTATTATTTAGGGCTGCAGTAAACAGTGCTAGATCCACAGTGTACCCGTGCAGGAGGAGCTGAGGGGGTGATGACAGGAGCCTGGACAGCAGGAGCTGATGAACATGTCATGAAGCCTTCAGACAAAAAGTCCATAGCCTCACCAGTACCCATGGTAGGCTGCAGAAAGAGGGGAGGAAAGAGACTGTTCATTTTCACATTTGTGCATCATTTGTAAGAGCAAAACCCCCTTAAGAAAGAGGAGCATGTACAGCGGGCGCTGCTGCAGCGGTCATGAAGTCTCCAGACAAAATGTCCAGAGCCTCACCAGTATATGCATGGTGGGCTGCAGGAGGAGGGGAGAATGAAGAGAAATTATGAGGCGCTTCATAGTGTTTTGATCTCCATTTAAACATCCACTAAATCTAAATTTCAAATGAGAGAACAAAAGACATCTACTTGCACCTTGATCATTGTGCTCTGATAATTAAAAAGCAGCTTATATTGCTTGTAAGTGAATTTGTCCTCGTCTCACCTCAGGTTTTGGAGCAGGCAGTTTTTTTAGTTCAGCCTCATTAAACCTGTACTCTGGAGGAAGTGTGTCCTCCCTCTCCCCTAAGAGCACACCCTTTTCCTTCTCGTGTTTGTCCTCCTATGAAGAAGGAAAAGAGGAGGGAATAAGATATTTTCTGGTGCAGTTATTGAATACATTCAGTAATTGTTTCTGGATGGAGATGAAATTGTGTCTTGACTGGGCTGTCCACTAGAGAGGCCATCAAAGGCCGCCGTGAGGACAAGACAGTGTGGCTGCTTGTTCTCCTACCGAGACGATGTCCTCAGGTCTGAGTTCGGGAAGTTCGGGTTTTGGTTTGTCTTCTGGCAGCGTGTCAACAAGAGCACTGAGAGCATCCAGAGACATAGAGTCACCCTGAGGAGAGAGAACAGGACAGGAAGTATATCATGTAACTGCGATAGTGTTGATGGTAAATGAATTAAGTAGAAAGATGATAGAAGGCAAGAGGGGGTAAAATAACCACTTTGCTTTTCATTTTATGCAAATGCAAAAAGTATTTTTGTATCCTCAATTACCATATCAGTTTGGGGTTTTGCTTGTTGTTGTTCCAGTGGACAAACAGTTTTCTGCAGGAACACAAGGACATACAGTGAGACATGTAGATTGAAAAAAGACATGGGAGAATGCACAGAAAGGCATGCACAGCTGAGAATACGATATATTTCAATGTATTCTATTAACTCAGTAGGGAGACACACACACAGCAATAGTTTTACCTCTGGTGTCTTTTTGGTAGGAGGCGGGGCAGGAGCCTGAACTCCAGAAGCTTTAGTTGGAGCCACAAAATCTTCAAGAAGTAGATCCATAGCTGACAAATCCTCTACTTTGGTCTAAAAAAACAGAAATAACAGCTTTCAGCAATAAAAAAGTGAAATTAAATGAAAAATAGGAATCTAAAAGAATACTTAAAATAATAGTTCAACATTTTATATATATATATATATATATATAGCCTTTTTTCTCCCCGGGAGTTAGAGAAGAGGATCAATACCTTACTCACTATGTGAGATAAATGTGAAGCTGGGAAAGGGTTAGCTTAGCTTAGCATGAAGACTAGAAACAGGAGGAATAAGCTAGCCTGGCTATGTCCAAAAGCAGAATGTGTTGTTTTTACACTTCAGTATATTTGTGGGTTAAACAAAGAAGATATTACATGTTAATCGTGATCTTTAGAGGTGCTGGTAGGCAGATGTTTTTTACTTTTGCACAGAGCCAGGAAAGCTGTTTCCCCAGTTCCATTCTTGATGCTAAGCTAACCGGCTGCTGGATGCAGCTTCATTTAAGGTACAGACATGAGAGTGGAATCAATCTTCTTGGCAAACTGAGCACCCAAAAATGCCAAATGCCATCATCCATATTGTTTCTGTATACATTTCATAGTTTCATCTGCTGGAATGATTCATCTGTTCATCACCCTGCAGAGGTACCAGTAACAGATCCCCAGTTTACCTGTGCAGGAGGAGCTGAGGGGGTGATGACAGGAGCTTGGACAGCAGGAGCTGATGAACATGTCATGAAGCCTTCAGACAAAATGTCCATAGCCTCACCAGTACCCATGGTAGGCTGCAGAAAGAGGGGAGGAAAGAGACTGTTCATTTCACATTTGTGCATCATTTGTAAGAGCAAAACCCCCTTAAGAATACTCTGAAGAGCCTTGAATTCATTTGTCCCAGTCTCACCTCAGGTTTTGGAGCAGGTAGTTTATTGAGTTTGTCCTCTTTGAACCTGTAATCTGGAGCAATCGAGTCCTCTCTCTCTCCTACAAGCACACCCTTCTCCTTCTTGTGTTTTTCCTCCTATGAAAAAGGAAAAGAAGATGAAATAATTGTGCCAGGTGAGTCTTTCAGTGAGGAGTTGACACCACAAATACAACCAATATGCCAAACAGCAGAAGGCTTTCTGCGAACAGAAGCTGTGAACTCTGTGCATGGGAGTGTTTGTGCTCCTACCGAGACGATGTCCTCAGGTCTGAGTTTGGGGAGTTCAGGTTTTGGTTTGTCTTCTGGCAACGTGTCAACAAGAGCACTGAGAGCATCCAGAGACATAGAGTCACCCTGAGGAGAGAGAAAAAGAGATTTAACTATTGAAAAAAAAGGTCTCTACCACGCAAGAGTGACAAGGCAATGTGGATAAACACAAAAGAGAGGGAGAGAAAAGCAGGGGGGGGGGATTTGTAAATTTCCTGTATCTCACCTGACCATCAGTGGCGTCCTTTCCTGCAGCCATTTTCTCTGTTTTGAGTTTCTTACCAGCAGGAGCAGCATGACATACAGCCAAAACGGGCTCTACTTTCTACACCAGAAAACAGAGATGACATTCAACTTTATATTAATGGCTATAGGTGTAGCTGGGTGGGCACAACATTCTGAAACAAACATTCGTGGTTCCCAGACAATCTCTTGACTTTTCCTCTTATATCAGGTCAAAATTGCAATGTGTCCAATACGTTGGTTTATGAATACTAAATACTAATGTCATCATCAATCTTAGCTGTACTTTGTGCTTAATTAGCATATGGTAGCGTGCTCAACTAGGATAGTGAATAAGCGTGGTGAACATTAACGTTATACCTGGTAAATATCACCACGTTAGCGTTGTTATTGTGAGCAGGATGTTAGCATTTAGCTCCATAGCCCAAAGTACAGCCTCACAGAGCCGATAGCATGGCTGTAGACTTTTATTTGCTTTTTTTTCCAAATCGGCCTCAATGCTTTATTGCTAGCAGTTTCTGTCCGCACCTGGATTACTTAGATACTAATACGATTCTGAATGTGCCAAGATCTGAAGACATAAGAAGCATCTTTTTTTTTTTCTATGATGTCCAAATGAATGGACATCCAGTCTATGATATGGACTTTTATTCTCAATGTACAAAGCTTATCAACATTAGACCAGCTAAGAGACGCTTGCAGGAGAGGAGATGTGAGCTTTGCTGTACCGTGACAGTCGGCAAATTAAGTCCAGCCTCCAGAGAGAAATCATCCAAGACGTTGCCCATCTTGGCTTTTTTATCAGCAGGAGGACACACAGCCACAGGAGGAACTGCGGCTTTCTACAACAACCAACAGAGAGAACATTTGACAGATAATAGCTGTACGTGTGTGCAATATACATACAATTTTGTCTATTGTTACCAGTAACAGATCGACAGTGTACCTTTGCAGGAAGAGGAGCATGTACAGCGGGCGCTGCTGCAGCGGTCATGAAGCCTTCAGACAAAATGTCCAGAGCATCACCAGTACCCATGGAAGGCTGCAGAAGGTGGACACAAAAGAGAAATAAATATATATATTGTTTATCAATATCTTGTTGTTACTGTATTTATATTACAGTGACACATAAGCACCTTAAAGTGAATATGTCTCCGTCTCACCTCAGGTTTTGGAGCAGGCGTTTTCTTTAGTACGTCATCTTTAAACCTGTAATCTGGAGCAATCGAGTCCTCTCGCTCTCCTACAAGCACACCCTTCTCCTTCTTGTGTTTTTCCTCCTATGAAAAAGGAAAAGAAGATGAAATAATTGTGCCAGGTGAGTCTTTCAGCGAGGAGTTGACACCACAAATGCAACCGATATGCCAACAAGCACAGAAGGCTTTCTGCGAACAGAAGCTGTGAACTCTGTGCATGGGAGTGTTTGCGCTCCTACCGAGACGATGTCCTCAGGTCTGAGTTTGGGGAGTTCAGGTTTTGGTTTGTCTTCTGGCAACGTGTCAACAAGAGCACTGAGAGCATCCAGAGACATAGAGTCACCCTGAGGAGAGAGAACAGGACAGGAAGTTAAAAATGTACAAATCTGTCACATATTGTTTAACTACATAAATAAGAAGAGGACGAGGACATGGGTACAAAGTATCTTGTCCACTTCAGCTCCTACCCCGTCAGTCTTGGGCTTGGTGTCCACTTTGGTATCCAGTGCAGACATCAGAGAGAAATCACACGAGACTTTCTCCATCTTGGCTTTTTTATCAGCTGGAGGACAAACTTTTGCAGGGGTTTGAGGTTTCTGCACCGGAGACACGACATTAGACAGTGAAATGCTAAGCTCCTTCAGTCAGAGACTTCAGCGTTTATTTTACTTTACCTTTACAGGAGGTGGAGCAAAGTTAGCAGGGCCAGCTGATGAGGCGCTGACGCTGTCGACACATTCCTTTTTCTACATATTTCATAAAGAACAATACCAGATGGGAATTTGTTAGACTACTAAAAAAAGCACAAAACTCTGCCTTCAATTTCATGCAAGAACGTAAAATGGAATTTTTTTGTGTGGACTTTTGTCAAAAGAGCACATGGGGTGTGCTACATGCTTGAAGACTCTGACCTCTTGCTTCTTGGGTGCAGCTGGAACAGTTGAAGTCATGAATCCATCTGAAAGAGAATCCAGGGCCTCGCCGGTGCTCATTGGGATCTGAGATGAAAAACAGAGCACACATCACCACCAGATAACAACACAACATCTAGACAAGATTACATGTTTTTTAAATTAATAATGAATTAATTTCGGAAGAATTACTCCAAATTATGTTTGGTAACAGCCACATGATTCTCCACTAGGGGGCACGCCTGGCCAAGTCAAAGGCAAACAAAAGTGCAAAATAATGCAAACCAGACTGAATGTACCAACAATGAAGGAAAAATACAGACACACCCTTCACATTCCATGGAGACAAAAATAAATCCGAAATAAACTCCCATAAAATACAATTTTGACACATAAAAACTCAAAAACACTCTCACACTCAAAATAATGATAAACATCTAAACTCACACTGCCTGGGTGAAAAGGGATCATGAGACACAGCTAAAGAAGCCTCTTGCATGACCAAATAAAGTGGGAGTAAGCTATGATGCAAATGTGGGTGTGTTGAGGGTGAGTATATAACCTATGTGGTAACCTACAAATGGGTGGATATCAAAGTAGATGTGTGTGTGTGTGTGTGTGTGAGAGGACGGGTGTGTGCCTATGTGGTTCTGCGTGTTTGGGTTTGGTCAGACAAGAGCCAACGAGCTTGAATAGAGAAGGTGGGTGCTGTGCTCTTTGCTGAGACAACACCCGCCAGTGTAATGCAACATTCCCTACTCTAGAGGAATCAGGAGATCATTTAGTGGAAACGGTGCTTCCTGAATGTGTGTGTGTGTGTAATGTGAGTCAATGCTCATTTGTTGGAAAAGGTTTAGTCAGTGACTTTAAAGAGAAAATAAGCACAATGCAGGAGGTTGTGACCCTAATGAATGTGAGTTGTCAAGGTTCACTTACCGGAACGTCCATGGGTTTCACATCTGCAGGAACTGGACCCTAAAAAAAAAAACAGATACATCTTAGATTGTAAGAAAAAAGATAAAATGCTGAAGATATTTAGGGAGTCAGCAAATACTGCCTCAAAGGCTGAGGTCACACTAATTACAAAAAAATCCCCAACATCCTCTCATTTTCCCCTAGTGGTATCTGGCCATACAGATAGTTTTATAGTCTTTAAACAATATTTGTGCCAATATGATATCTGAGATTCTATTAACAACTTTGACTAAATAAAATAATACAATTAGAAAAATTATGAAACAGGCTATTGATGCCAGCTTTTGGTACTTGATAGTTCTTATATTAAATGCTAAAGACATATTTTGTGAGGTACCAAAAACAATTTGACACTCAGCCATCTCCGCCCCGATACAACGGAGGTGAAGTTTTGTTTTGTTTATGGTGTTTACAGCATTGAAAAATGTTCATAGCAACGACTTCCTACCGAAGAATTAGTCCCTGTATCAAACAGGTGACAGGTGAGGTCTGTCAATGGAACAAAAAACACACTCTGGCAGCGGTTGGCAAAGCTAATTAGTGAAGAAGTGATTAAGAGAAGGGGGTGAACTGACCATATCCGCAAATCTGTAGCCGGGAGGCAGCGCGCTGTCTCTCCCGCCACACTTTTGACCCTTCTCGAAGTTGACGTCAAGCTGCGATACATGCGACACACAATTACTCACAGCAGATTCATGCTGCAGCTCAGTGCAAATCGCATATATTTGCTCAGTTTAAATACAGACACACATGCGTGCTGTACCTCTTTGACCTCTGGCCCCGTGTACACAGGCTGTCGGGGTGCGATATCGTCAACGGATGGCAGTATGCTGGCGAGAGCATCAAATGGATCCACCTGCGCATGCAACACAACTCAGCACACTGTGGCAAGCAACATGCTTTTCAAAGGAAACTCATACTGCTTCACTAAGTATTTACCTCTTTGACTCCTTTAGCTGCTGCAGGAGGAACCTCCACCTGAACCTGCGACACAGATCCAGAATCAGTACACGCACCTCGACAACATGCAAGGCAGCACACATACATTGTTAGTGTCAAGAAACTGCACTACTTGATTGCAAATTGATCAATGTGCCCCCCGGGCCAAACCTCACTTTTCCCGGCACAGTAGTGGTCTATTCAGTAAGAGCACAATAACAATATCCAATGCAACATATCCATTAATATTCTGCGGACAGGAAATACACCAGATGAAAGTAGCAGACAGCCTCCACCCTTAATGGTTTCAAGATGGTCTACCTTCGTTTGTGTCGGTTTAGCTTCTGTCTTCCCCTGCACAGACACATTTCCAGCCGCAGCAGTGGCAACTGGCTTTGAGGATTTAGCAGGGTCAACTTTATGCACATCAGCTCTGACTGTTGTGGTGGCAGTGGCACTCTAAAATACAATGTGATTCTATTATAAGCCAAGTACATCAGGTCTAGTAAAATTACAGATCTGCTGTACATGCACACAATCAGTAATATACCCAAAGAAACTCCAGTAGAAATAAATCCTCCACCAATTTGATGACAGACATTAGTTTAGAAGTTGTGGAATGAAACTAGAGCGAGAAGTCAAAGCAACAACCTGTAGGCCTCTCCTCTGCAAGTGTGGTGTTGCAAGTGGACGGGTGTGCACCATTTGCAAATACAAGCGTAGGAATGCTGAGCAAAGGGTTGTAGAGTAAAGATCAACAGTGACTTTCCCTACTGGTCGATGCCAAAGTAGAAAGGAAACTCCCAAAGCGAGCAATGTTCAAAGCAAGAATCTGAGTTTTCTCAGGTAAAGAAAGACAGAAAAAGACTCAAAGAAGATGCTGAAGAAAGAAAGCCTCGAAAAGTACACCTCGAGGGAGTCATCATACAGAGTCCGAGAAGCCCGAAGTAGTCGAGTCTACCTTGGCTGTGCCTTTGGGTGACTCTTTAGGTTTGGTCACAGCAGTGGTCGCTGCGATGCCAGCGGCTGCAGCCACTCCAGCAGCAGCAGAAGGAACTGTGGCTGAGGCTTTCATTTGGGAGCCAGCAGCAGTCTACAAACATGTAGCCAAATAATTACTCAAAAACACAAGGATGAGAGATTCACAGCGCTTCTAAATCCAGTACACACATATATATATATATATATATATATATATATATATATATATATAGAGATGTGGACAATATCTTAACAGTGTTTGTGAAAACAGAGCAGGAGAATGATCTCTGGTCAGATCTGCCACTGTAGTTCAACTAGAGCAAGAATACATGTTTCGAATGTGTGAGAATAATCTGACCACTGATCAGTGTAGTTGGTTAAATTAGACTGGTTTTTCATGGTTTAACCAAGTGAAAAACAAAGCTTTGTATATTTTACAGTACTGCTGACCATTTTCCAAACCCAGTAAAGTGATTTTCTGCCTCCCAGGCAGCTAACGAGAGCCTTGAAATTTGTTTAAGTTATGGCAATACAGCAAACAGAGGATGTTTGGTGTGTTCATGAAGCCCTCATACTGGATCTAAAAATTTTAGCGTCAGCTGCTTAGCAAAGTATTCACCAGTTATGCAATTAGAAAATTAAATCTAAAAACCTAAAATGAATCCAAAAGAGAAATACTGTAACAATAAGCAAAATGTGGGGGAAAAGATCACGTGAATTCAGAAAGGCTGCTCTTAAGCAGCTGACACACACATTGTGTATGTTGGAGTTTCCCACAAGCACAAGTACTCTTATCACAAGACATTACAACCTGACAACATGGCCTCAATAAAAAGTGCCCGGTTGCTAGAAGATCAATCAAAATTTCAGTAAAATGATCAGCAGTAAATATAAAAGAAAAGCGCTGAGCAGCGCTTTTTTCGACAAGAGGACAATGTTACCTTTGACATCTCTTTAGGAAAGCCCCTCGGCCCAGCTGATGTCATGTCAACAAAGGTAGCCCCAGCTGACGACATGTCAATAACAGCAGCACCTGTCGGCGCAGCGTTAGTCTACAAACCAAGGAGCACGTGTTAAAAGTCATGAGAAAGATATGCAGCTCCACAGCCTGTGACGAGCACTTTATCCCAAGCGGGATGACATGAAGGTTCATTAATGTGATACAGCTAGTGTTGAGCTTCTGAAAAGGTCAAGATGTGTGGGTGGCTGAGCCAGAGAGCCACCGCATAGAGGAGGTACAAAATGTTTTGCAAAGATGAAAAGAAGATGAAGCCAGTGAAGAAGAGAGGCGAGCTGCGTCGCGATGAGCACACGCTCAGAGTGTGGAAAGAAGCAGTGGTTCAAAGTTACGTCACACCAAAACAGCCAAAAGCCCCCTTCCACTTTTATTCAGGCATCCGGAGTCCGTCTACCTCTGGTTTGGCTTTTCCTGCTCTCCCAACTGAAGCACTTCCTCCTGCTGTGACGCCACTTTGTGTGGGTACGCCTGCTGTTGCGGTAAACACCTTAGGCTTTGTAGCCATGGCGGATCCTGATGATGCCTTCTGCAACGCACCAGGTGAGGAAAAGTCGATTATGTCCTCTATTACAGCTCATTGGAAGCTTGCATTGACTAAATATGTTTGTTTTGTGGCAGTTGTTGATGTATTTACTGTTTCATGACTAAATGGAATCAGTTTTTAAAGTGGCGATCCACAGATTTTACACACAAATGTTAGTTTACTTGTACCACTCAGCCTGCGATAACAGATGTATAATGTCTTCTGTGGCTCTGGAGGGAGCTAAGAACATGATCCCGATGACATTAACATGACGGGGGCTTATACACTACAAATGTATAACTCAGAGACTGTGTTAAAAGCTCGGGGCTTTGTGTTTGAAATAGGTGGGTGTTAGGGAAGGAAGGAAATGTCGGATCTAGTGGTTTTGGAAATGTACTTTTTGCTTTTCAGCAACAAGGAAGAGCTCTGAAACTTTGACGTTTAACTTCCTGTCAAAATCGGAAGTGGGAATGCGTCTTGTTGTGTTTGACATCTGCTACGTGGGATCTCCATGCGCCTATATTTTTGCAAATACCAAATTCAATTTTTAAGTCTAAGTTTTGACCGATTTGTTGCTTCATAGGTTTACACTTGAATTACAATTTTGAAGATTTTTTTACCAAGTTAATGGTGAATGATTTATTATTTTTAATGATGATAAATAACAAGTCAGTAAATGTTTATCTATGTATTATTGTAACATTAGGTTTTACAAAGTTAATAAAGCAATGTTTAAGTCAAGCCTGACGTCATCTTACACATAAAAGAATGATCCCAGTCACTTCCACAAAGTGAGGCATACAGCTTATTAATTACTGGTATTGGTAGCCCAGGTATTGCCATCGGTATCAGGACTGAACAAGTCAGACTAATGGATCCCTAGACTGTACATTGAACTAGTGCCACTGATGAATGAGCAACTGTACCCCACTCTGTCAAAATCAACCGAGAGGTATGAAAAGGGGCAACAAGGTCAGCTGCTAACAAGAGTCTCTTAAAGCTAAAAGGTTAATGGCTGAGTAATACAAGCTGAGTCTATAAATAACTTGGTACGTTTAAAACATGACAATGTCTCACATTATACTATTTTAAAATACTGGTGCAGCCCCTTTCTGCACACAGCCACAACTTTGAAAGTTCAAATATCAAAGCTTTTCCGGGCACTAAAATAGAGGATGACAAAGCCCAGTTGTTGAAGGCCGAGTTGTCCTGTCAAAACACTGTCTGCCTTTGAATACTCAAAGGCAGTTCAGCAATGGACTCAGTGAAAGCCCTGTGTTGTACAGCCACAATGACGTTGAAGACATTGTTTTAAGACACAAAATAGTCATAAATAGACTTTCAGTTTTGACCTGGTCACCCTGTTGTTGTCTCCTATGAACTGCACTGGACAGATAAAATGCAGTTTATACCTAATACTTAATACAGTTTTCCAGCAACAGACATCATGCTGATATGTTAAAAAGAACTCAGATCCTAAAAACATGCAAAAATGTATATTCAGTCATAAACACTATAGTTGTTTTATAGTCACCATTCCTGAGTTCCTGATGAACTTACAGGTAGATTACTTTAGCATGTCCACTTCCTAAAGTTCTATTCAAACGAACATTTAAGAACTAACATGGGAAAAACGACTCCAACAGCAACACATGAAACTGAACCTGAGGGGAAAACCACTTTGATGCATTGTTTGAGAGCAGCATTAAAGAGTTAAACTGGGTCCCAGTGGGGAAACTAGGTGTAACCTCTCTTGTGCTTGAATGGAAGGAAAAGGAAAGTTCTGTTTTATGTGTGCTACGGCTCTGAGGACTTACTTCACTCTACTTAAAACTAGTAAAAACATGAAGCTGGGGAGGGAAAGGAAGTCACAATACTACACATAATCCCGATAATGAGCAGGTCAGAGGTCAGACAACAATCCACTGATTGAGGAAACACATTTGTCAACGTCCTTTGTTCAGAGAGGCAGGGCAAGAGGAGGTTAAAGGGCATTAAAGAGGAGGAATGTTTGATACCTCGAACAGTGCAGGTTTCACAGTGGAGACCTGAGCTGCCGGTTTGGGTGTGGCCTGCTTAGGCTGCGACTGGAGAGAAAAGAGACAAACAGAGAGAGAGAGAGAGGGAGACAAAGAGAAACGTTACGCATGTGCAATGAAAAATCGAACATGAAACCATCTAAATCAATTCAGGATTCACACAGAGCAACGGCTCGGTTTCACAATAGCCCAACAGCTGTTGAAAAGCAAAATATTCCATGCAGGTCATTTGTGGATGAAGAGGGAAAACACGCTGAAACACTTGTCATCACAGTTTCTGTATCTTTAAAAGAGAAGGACAGGAAAGGACTGAGATACAGAGGTAAAGATCTATCACACTGCCCACAAATCCAGCCATCATACTGCTGTAAGAGGAGGTGGATTCAAGCCCTACATTCCAGACTGAAGGGTGTGACTGTTGTTTAACAGCTGCGGTCACCTTAGCAACGGACAACAGTGGCGAAAAAAGGATTCACAAGCTGGTCTTCAGCCGACGTCACACAGTGTGAAATTAACACAGCGGTAATTCAAATCAGTCTTCAAAGACACCTAACGATGACGGCCCTTTGCTGGGCCAATCAAATGCAGCCATTTCCCACACATACACGTACATGGCAGGGATGTCTGCGCGGCACCAAACTTCCTCACATGGTCACTATGAAATGATGTCAGTGATGCAGAGGTGTGCCAGCTGATGCACTTTTCTGTTCAGTTATAAAAGTTATCGTGCTGAAGATCCAGTTCTTCTAACTGGCCTGATCATCAAACTGCTGCCAGAAGCAGTATTTTTACTCCGGAAATATCAATATAAAGATCATCAGGAAAGATCAGAATCAGAATCAGAACCGTTTATTTTGCCAGAGTATGTTTTCACATACAAGGAATTTTACTTGGTGGATGGTGCATAACATTAAACAGTCAACACAGTGCAAAAAGTTACAATAATACATAAAATAAAGTGCTTTAAGTATCCATATCCTGTGTCATATCCTAGTCACATTCACTCAATATAAAATAAAAAAGGGTTAACTGGACATGTATTTTTAAAATGTACAGAAGCACACAAAGAGTACTGAGTAAACTCCTTTTTGAAAGCAGCCGTGCATCAGTCTCCAGGTGTAGCCCAGTATGCTTCAGGGCCCAGCCCAGTTCTTTCAGGTGGTGTGAAACTGACAACAGTCCAACCCAATGCATTGTGCAGTGTTGTATTATTGGAAAGCTAACCAAGCCAGTTACTCTGCTTTTCCGTCTGTTCATGCGAAATTATCCAAGGTTGTGAGATTTGGATATTTGTCACTGTAAAACATCCTGTAACTTACTGTACATGCTACACATCATTGTGCTTAATACAAATGTATTATTTACAGTATTCTTGAATGGTGCCATAGAGTCCTGTGACAAAAAAACTATGTCTGGCAATTATCATAATCATATACCTGTGAACGCACCCGTAAGCCTCCGAGTGAGTTAACCCGTCAAGCCAGCTGTGTTTAACAGTTACACTGAGCTGGCAGGATGGAGGGTAAAGCCAGGCTGCATGTACGTGAATGACTACAGTGAGTGAACGGAAACACAGATGAACAGCAAACGGGAAGAGACACAGAGACACAGAGAGACAGAGTGCATCGTGAATTGCACTACCCACAGCCATCCGCAATCTGAGACTTCTAATTTTGAAATGATTGCAGCTCAGTCAGTGATTGCCTCACACGCTTGGTGGTACATTTACACAAATAAGGTCACAACCCAGCTCAGGGTCTGTGTGTTCACTCAGCTATAGGGCAGTTTGTGGCTCAAATGTTTCTTGAAACAAATTATGTTTTCTTACCTTTAGACCTTTTACAATGATGCATTTAGTTGTAAGAGTGTTAAAACCATTGAGACGATGCAAATAAATAATATTAGCTCTCTACCTGTCGTATACTACTTATTTTTTCCTCTCTTGACATATTTTTCTGTTTATAAATAATTATTAATTAACTGACTTTTAGAAGAGTCAACATAATGTTTAGAGAGAGGAAGTGGGACAAAGGAGGAAGCAGCCAGCCCCCCCCCCCCCTCCCTCAGGTCATGTTGCTCCTCTTACTACAGGACATGTTGGTTGTAGCTAGGTTACCCACAAAAAAAACTTTAACAGCTGAAAAAAGGAAGCCGAGTTCAGCTGCATGCTGGGTGGTAATGCATGATGAGTCATATGATTTTGCAGGTTGAACTTGCACATGACACCAGAAATCCACCAGCTAAGATATTTTTTATTACAAAAATTATTAAACTAATGTTAGAAATGTTTTGAATTGTGCTGAAGTTTGACAGTCCCTCACTGGAACACTGTGATCACAATAGTCCTGGGTAATGCTCACATTGTGATACTGGTGGTAACTAGCCTGCATTTCGGTCTCAATACATTAAAGCTTAGGCAGGTAACATTGGAGAAACCAGCAAGGGTTTTAGAAATCTTCCAACCGAAAAACCCAGCCCAGTGTTGACAACTCTTTTCCAATGAAAGTAGCTAGCAGCACTAGCTCCGAAAGTCCCTAAATCGAGCAAGAAAGTAGCTAAGTCGGCAACACTGACAGCTGTCCCTTCAGGCCTCCCTCCAACGACAAAAGTAATAGATAATCCCATTTATTGATCGATTGTATAAACGTGTTTCTATAATAAGGGTTTTTTAGCGAGGCTACACTGAAAAAGTAATTTCATCTGATTAAAGGGATTGTGTCACCTTCTCGTCTAAAAGATGATGTCTCATCGGAAACAAAACACATCTTCTCTCAGTGACCAAAAGAATGACATCATTACTGGTGCTCTATATACTTTCCCTTACAGACGGGCACATAATGGCAAACTCAAAGCTCTCAAAGACCATATCCGAACTAAATGTGGAACTCGCCACATATTCTAAATGTGTCTGTTGAAATTAAAGGAAGTTGGGCAAGAAGATTTGGCGACTAGTTTGTCTTTTAGTCATATTTAAGCAGTCCAAAAAGTTCAAGACAAAAACCATGAAGGAGTGTGTTTATTTGGTGATCTCAATGTGAGCAGCGCTTTTTGCTCTTTGACCCCTCATACATATTCAATAAGTTATGCTCACTCACTAAAGGTCAAATCAAACACACGTACAGCATTTACTGCACAAATTAGCATCCACGCCCATTAGCATCCACATCAGTGAGGAGATCTATGCTTCCACTCCGTACACTAACAAAAGAGTCTCCCCTCGAGGCTCGGTCTGACATCACAACCATTGTACAAGTCACCCACCCATCAGCCCTGCCTTCACTGTGTGACAGATGCAAGTTGACAAAGACAGGTTAGGCAGCACATACAGTGAACCGCCCAGATACTTTTCCATCAGGCAAACAAACAGGCTGCTCATTTCATTCAGAATCCCATTAAGGGAAACAATGCACTAACAGGAGGGGCCCTACGTAGCATGTTTACAAGACAATTAGTCAGTATTGGATTATGATAAAAAAAAAAGATCAATAATGCATTAACATGCCAAAGAGTGAAGCACTTTGTTCTGGACTGAAATATAAGGTCATATCATCTTGCTGGCATTCTTAAATCAGGGCCTTTTCTCACAAGAAAATGAAGACTACAGGTTATTATCATGGGTAACAACAAGCAAAAACATTATATTGTGTATTGTGTTTTAGTTAAGTATTGATTATCTACTCCTTAACTCGTCGATGAGTTTCAGGTGTACGTCTAAAGGTAAACTCTCTGAGCTCCCCTGAGACCCACCCAAACGCTTAGCAAGCTTTCTGTCCGCTGTGACTCGAAACAGCAGCATTCCTACATTCCTCATGCGGACTACTCTCTGCTTATAGATAACAGACTGTATATCCACCAACACAACACAAACAGCACACATGCAGCTCAAGCTGCTTTTAGCACATGCCTTACACATTATGCTACTGCTGCTCTGTAACGTTATTTTTTGCAGAGTTTTTGATTTTCCAGAAAAGCTGAAACATGTCCCTAGAGTTTTCTACCTTCTGAGGTGAATGAGTATCTATTCTGTGGTTTCTATTCACGGTAACATATGAACTCCATATTCTAACAACAACAACAGAAAAAATGACTATTTCACAACGAAAGCTCCAAAGAGCAAAGGGTATCAGTTGCCGATGCAATATCTGAATTTAGGTATCTGATACAGATAACAAAACGACTACCTTATTTTGAGGGATAAAAAGTGCTGTCCTAAAAGATCCAGTTTTCATTTAACTAAAGAAGCCAAAGTTCTTATCAAATGTTAAATGATGTATCAAAACATACAAGCACTTTGCCTGAATAAAACATTTTGATTTAAATAAAGGAAAATTAGATCACAGAAGTAAACAACACAAGAGAACTCTCCAATAAATCAATATATGTTTTCTCTACTTGCTTCTACTGACACATTTAGGTTTGTACCAGGAAAGTAATGAGGTTTGATATCCACCAAAGAGGCCTAGCCATGCAAGTAGCTGCACTGTGAAAATATCATGCTATATAGCTGTAGCGTAAGTTGGTGAATCGGATAAAATAAACACGATGTTGTGATGATAATAATTAGATTAACAAATACCAACTGACCTTTGAATTTCGACAGAAAATCATTTAGCATTTATAATCATCATTAGCTCACCACAAAAACCAAAGAGCCCACATTGGGGAACAGAAACTGACCTAAAGTAGTGTGTGATTTTGACTTTTGCATACAGGATTCATGCAGGACTTTTCCCACACAGCAAAGATGAGGCCATACATGGGGTGGACAAAGTAACAGGAACACCTTACAATCCTGCAGCAAATTCTACCTTCATGAGGCCATTACATTTTCGTTGACATTGTGACAATCAATTCAATACTGCCGATCGTGTTGTCACTTTGTTACACAGTATAATGAGGTGTTCATGTTATTCTGTCCAGCCCTGTACACAGACAAAATAAAAGAGTGCAGACGGTAGACATTTCACGCAGCTGTACCTGGTTGAAATTTTGTCGAGGTAAGGGAAGGGGCCGATAGTTGCCATGTATCTGTTTCATAAGGGACAAGTCAACAGCTGTTAAATAGAAGCTCACAGCTGACAGACAAATAGAAAGACTGTGAATCAGTGAAGTTATAGACTTAAAACACTATAAACACTGTGATAGATCTGAATACATTCAAACATGGATGCACAGGGAGCTCGATATATATTCTCAATCAATGCCATAACAAGTCACCAGGTTAGAGGCTCATACAGACCAACAATGAAGCAGCAAGGTGTCACTTGTTTTAACTGTGACTCTGGTGAATGCAGCAATACCAACACGGCACACTGTGCTGGTATTGTCGTAGCAGCAAGAACCTGTTCACCATAAGCCGAGGGGGCACACAGGCATCCTACAAATCAAAGCCCACTGTTATCGGAGGGCACTCAGGTTGGTGCTTGAGAATATCTCCTGTGGTGAGACACCTGACACACACACATGCACTCACACACTCTGCTGCATGCAAATAGACAGATTCACAGAGCGTTAGCTACTTTAGCAGTAAACAGCGAGGACAACACTGACTGACGTAGTCGGGAGCAGGACACCGATATGAACATCATGGTCATTCTGGGAGAGATGTGGCGAGTGCGATCAAAATAGACACAAGATTTTAGAGCATGGGTGATGGCAGCAGAGGGCCATTTAAAACCCCTGCTCATTTCAAACTGGCACCCATTCAGTTTGAAACATCATCTCAGACGGAAACTGTCGATGTGCTCGAGGTTTGCTGTGCGAGTCCTGGTCCTGTTTTAGATGGGTACACTGCCGGCACATACGATCAAACCTCAGACCGTCCTGGACCTACTCGCTGCGTGACGCACATAACTCAGAATGTTTTTTTTGTTCTGTCAGAAGTGAAGAAACAATGCCGTATATATCCAGGCCTTACCCAAGAACAGCCATTACAGTGGCTTGTGTGCCTGTAATGAAAACTGATGACTAATGCTGGGCCCCACCCACTGACACGCACATGTGAATACGGCTGGAAGCAGCTCCTTAAAGCTTACGCTACAACTTTAGTGGCAACTTGTCTAAATGGTCAGCAGTGATCACGCGGATCACCTCAGCTCAGAGGTGGAAATGTCCAGTCAGTGTTATAAAGGAAAGAATGTGGAGCAGACTTGTAAATGTGCAGATGAAGACAACTGCTGTTGTCCGACTGAAGTTTCAGTGCAGACCTGCATGAGGATGGACATTATTGTCGTGGGGAAGATTGAGAGCAAACAGACAGCTGGGTAAACTCAAGAGTGACGCCATTAGTCAAACCTACTTTAATGGGCTACCTGTGCTGACATTGTACTGTTAATGCACTACAGTCCCATCAAAGGGAGCCAAGAGCAAAAACACCATGGCACGTACAGCACTGTACTGGTTTCAGATACTCGTTTGTCAAACTGCACTCTGCTTCATTCTGAGCGATATGTTACTTCTCACTGGGTTGCAACTAAAAACCGAGAGGAGAAGCACAAGCATTGATCTTCTATTTCGCTGTTCTATATTTGTCCATCATGTGCAGTCTGACTCATACTTGTTTTATATAAACAGTAAGCAACAAAGCCTGGCTTACAGAAGTCTGGATATACGGTTAGATAACGTTGTTTGAAGCCACGTTAGGAGCTGTTGTTAGACCCTGATGAAATATTAATTATCATCACACATTAGTGCAGTATCCCTCAGTTCATTATTTACTGTTTATTTTGCTGTTTCCTTGACGACAACTGCTCTCGGGGTCCATAAAAGTACCAGTAACACGAACACAGTAGCCGTCAGTCTTCTGCCAACTTTACTTAACTTGACAGGCGAAAAGGAAGCAAACTTGGATCACCACAAAGAACGATAAGTCTGATCACAACCACAGCTGTCAAAATGACTCGACAGGTATCAATCAGACAGGAAGCCCTGCCACACACAGACATTTACAAAAGAGCGAGGAAATGCTGTCCAGATACGTACCATAAGTTTGATTGCGAGTGTGTTTCCTATGCTGCTGTGTATACTACCAAGATGCTCTCTTGAGGCTGGTTCACCTTAAATTCCCGCTGTGGAAACACTTTATGTCAAGCAGACACGCATGCAAAAAACACGCACGCACATGTAAACACACATAAAGACACACAGACACGCCCAGCTGGTGAAAAACTTGCTGCTCCGCCTTCATGGAAAACGGCACAACAAGCCTGTGCTGTTCTGGCTCCACCTCCTCGGTCACAAAGCAGCAGAGCAGGCTCAGTCAGATTGGACAGACGGACACAAAAAGACCCGCCCCATGCGCGCTGAACTGCCAGGAAAAATAAATAAATCTGCTTTAAAATTTGGGCTGGGTCAGGGCGGGTTTTGAGAGGAGGGATGTTGCAGTTTGATAACAGACACGTGGCCGACATCAAGATATTTGCAGGCGCAGTTATCGTCGAGGCAGCGTCGAGGGATGAAGCAGTGAAGAGGCAGAAGTGAATTTTCTGCAGCAGTGCTTGTTGGCAGAGTCTGGGTGTGTCTGAGAGACTCACTGCTTAGGAATCTAGACTGCAGAGCCACTGGAACAACAGAGACAGTGTGTGTGTGTGGTTGCAAAGAAAAGAAGAGAGGGAGGGGGATCACATCACATGTAGTGCAGACCAAACCCAAAGACAGCCAGAGCAGAGAAAAAGACAAAAACACGGTGAATTTAAGAAAGACACAATTGGACTTAAGACACCGTAAACGAGGTGACCACCAATACAAGCTGAGACATGTTCTCTCCGGCCTTCACAGCTCTTCAAAGTAGTCCCTGGACAAAAGAACGGACAGGAAACACAGCTCCTGGACAGCAGCCAAAGGTTTTATGTAAGAATTTTAGAAAAACATCGCCGTGCAACCTTTCCCCTCTGAGCACACAGACACCTTCAGCATTGATTAGTTGATTTTTTGGACCTCTGAAAGTTAATACAGAGATTTGTCAGATAAAGCTCTCCTCGCCACAAAACATGTCAAACATGTTAAAAGGACTTTGGAGAACAGCTCCACCCTGTGTGCAAAATACTCATAGCACTTGGATGAAAATGAATGGAGGATATGACTGACATCGGAAACTGCTGTATCAACATATGTCGGTCTGTTGTTTTATGCTGAACGTACACAAGACTTGGCATATACTGTATGTGGGCCACATGTATTTTGACTCTGCACTTTAATACTGCATGTCCATGTGAAGCAAAGGAACAATATGTTATTTATGAGCAAAATCTATATTTTTTGCCATGATTAGTAAAACCGCACTCAGCTGTAAAATATATGCCTCTTAAGGCAAATAAACAAAGACAAAACGAAGAACAAAATGCAGTGTTCTTTGGTGTCATTTGCTGTGCGTTTAGCAAAAAATTTAGCAAAACATTTATTGTTTATATTACCCAAAACTCTAGCTACTGTAAAAAAAGAAAAGAATATGAAGAGACTTGCTTCATTGCCAAGGCAAGGATGGCATATCACCTTGAATAAAGATACACAGAGCTCAGAAATGAGCATGGCATGATGTGTTTTTGGTATTTTCTTCTCGAGAGGAACGGCCTGCCTTGTTTCTAAATTCCTGACTTTATTCTTTTTGTCTAAAAATATCTTTCAAAAGGACAAGTAGGTAAATCTCCTCCGCTTGTTTTGGCACCTCCCGGGCAGAAATAGTTGTGTCTGTTTTGGGACCTATCAAAATAAATCTTGTCTAACAGCTCTGCCCTCTGCCTTTGTGTCTTTGACTCTGTGTTTTATGCACACTTATACTGGATCCAAATGTCTCACTTGGTAACCCCAGGTAACACTTATCTTTGTTGACAACGAATGAGCTAAAGCAGACCATGAACGCTCCCATCCAGAGAGATTGGCCAATCTGAAATGAAGCTGGAAAATGCTGGGGGGGAGGTTTCTAATCTGAACTTCTGATAGTGTTTCTAGGAGCTCACAGGAAAACTCTAAGTGGGAGGTCGTAATGCCTCATGGTTCTTAAACTAAGTCTGTGGGAAAACACAGGACTTTTACTGGAAAGAGATCACAGTAAAAAACCTTTCACTTTGAAAACTGGAAGATATAGATAGATACAGAGATAGGTGTGAACAAGAAGTTCTGAGTGTGAATCAGGTCTTGGCTGATTATGAACAGCGACATTATGAACTTCTGACAAGGAAGCTTTTAAATAATGCAAATAAAAAAACCTGGATAACTTGTCAAACCAGACTACTCCTCTAAGAAACCCAGTGACATGGGTTAAAGATGTGATGTGCAATGCTTAGCCACATGCTCCACAGAAATAAGAGGCAGCATTTCTTCAACTTGTTCCAATTAAGATTTACAGTCACCGGTTATTTAAAAAATTAAAAAAAAGATAGTTTGTTTATTGGATTAAATCCAAAGTGGCAAAGTGGCACTCGCACCTTCGTCATGGCCGTGGGTGCCCACATTTACAGCTAAAATCTTTATTATGTGCAATTACACACTTAAAAAAAACACAACTCTTGATAATAGTAAACTAGTGGTATTCAATAAAGAGGAACTGCCTCCAAACTGTATCAATTATTACCTTTTTTGACTGATGTGCATCCATAAAACATGACGGCAGAAGATCTGGATGATCCTCTCACAACAGGAGAGGAACATCCAGAGGGAAAGTGGGCAACTGACCCGTTGCTGAGTAGACGGTCAGGTGCTTAGTGCCTGCCTCACAGAACCAGGTGTGTGTGTGTGTGTGTGTGTGTGTGTGTGTGTGTGTGTGCCAGGGCTTGTAATGTTTCATTGTTTCTATTTGTTTTTTTCAAATTGAATACATACATTTCTTTTAATAACTTTTGTTTTTTATTTGTTTGGTATTTCTTGCTATAGTCGACACAAAAACACACACCAAAGAAGCGCTTTAGCACTCATCACATATTCTTTGCATCGCTGTTGAGCATTAGTGAGCAAACAACAGTGTGTTTCTCCCATTGTGTGGGCAGCCACTATTGCATGAAGATCAGCTTGTTGAGACTTGAATATCTTTATTTATTTTTGTTACGGGTGCCATATCATTGTGTGGTAATGCATTATAAAAATGTACAGGCTATTGACTAATGGTGCACTCAATCATAGATTAGATCAGTGGGTCTCAAACTTTTTCTGTCACGCCCCACTTTGGAGGAAGAAAAATGTTCATGCCCCACCGCCCCAACAAAATTGTAACTAAATGGTCCATGTTGAACTTTTATTGAAATAACAACATTTTGTGACTCCTCCATCTGTGCTTTTTCAAATAATAGAATAAACAAAATTGCAATCACTTTCAAGTAAACCAGATTGCTCCATCAGACAAAAACAAATACAATCTGCAACCACTTTGTTAGAACAATGCAAATAAAGTTCTATCTGTGCAAAAAATAACTAATATTTGACAAAAAATAGCTTATTGTGGCTGCAATTAACCTGTTTTGCACTGAATATATTTTCAAGATAATAACAATGAAGTGCAACCTGTGAAAAACAAAATAAGTTGAAATATTTGGCAATAAAGAGTTTTACTGAGTTTTACACTGCATATCTTTTCAAAACAACAATAACGTGCAACCTGTACAAAACAAAAGTAGTGCAGATATGTGTGAGCCATCACGTTTGATCAGTATTAGTGGCTGCAATGAGCTGCTTTCCACTACAAATCTTTTTAAAACGGGGTTGCAGACTTGATACGGCCACTCTCAATTCATGCTTAATGTTGAGCTTAGATCTGTATTTTGTTTTGAAGGGGCAACAGCAGAAAAGCCGATCTCACAGAGGTAGGATGTGGCGAAGGGAAGCACACTAAGCTACATATGCGCAAGCGTAACCTGTTACCGGCGTAACGTAAACATTTACACGAAAGTACAGGCATTTCGCCATGTATTTATTAATTACTTAGTTTTATGTCTGTGTACTTTGTACTTTTGTAATATGTGAAAAATTCTGCATTTCCCCCTGCGCCCCACCTGTAATACCACTGCGCCCCACTAGAGGGGTGCGCCTCACAGTTTGAGAACCACTGGATTAGATGATCAGAAGATATCAGAGCTGGCCGGTGAACAGCACTGACTGTCTATCACCAGATCCAACCCTGAGAACACACATGAGCATCAGAACAAGGATAATGTCATTTTGACAGCTCCATTCTGTTGGGACTTCACCATGTGGTTGAAACAAAGGAATTGGGCCTGCCTGGCAGTTCAACAGCCTGATTTTAATTTAACTTGCCCCGTACTTCGCCAACTTTAACCTGCAGAAGGAGGATTCACAGAATCTTCAGAGGAAGAGAACGATCTCTCTTTCTATTCAAGTCGACATTTGCCGGTCGTAAGGAAGAAAATTCCCATAACTTCTGAAGAATTCCCGCTGCCATACGGAAGATTTATCGCTGCGCAGCTCACCGAACCAGTGAAGCTCCGGGTCCCGAATTAAATACAGAATACTTGCTTTGAGTGTCTTTCCTTCTCCTTATTGTTTAAACTAACCCACACATACGTACACATACACACATGTAGGTTGTGCTGTTATGCTCATATCATGTGGTGAGAAGCGCAGCCTCTATATTGCGTGCCTCATTGCTCCGTTAAATAATCGTGGCCTCGCCGCCATTTTGGTAGTTTTGCGTAGCGTAATCACCTACGAGATTACATTCGCCATTTTGATAGTTTTCTCTCTCCTTTGCCATTTTGATAGTTTTCTCTCTCCTTTGCCATTTTGGTAGTTTTCTCTTTCCTCCACCATTTTGTAGTCTCGCGTGGTGTGATCACTTACGAGATCACGGCCGCCATTTTGTTAGTTTCTCTCTCTTCCGCCAATGTTAAGTCTCGCGTGGCGTGATCTCGCTGCCATTTTCCTTTCTCTCTCGCTTCTCCCCCCTACACACGCAGCCTCACTATGTGATTGTTTGTTGATTTTAGGTGCTTGTAATTGTATAGTAGTTGTTGTTAGTTTATTATATTATTGACTTAATCAGTATTTTTTTAAGTTTCCTGTGATTACTTTGTGCATGTGTATGGTGATGATAGCTTTATATCGTGGCCTGTTCTCAAATTCAATCTTCACTGTTCACTCTTAATGTACTTTGACTGTTGACTTTTTGAGCCAACACCAATTTTGAGACCCTATTTATAGTTTGGTTATTGGTCCCTGATCTCATGGTGGTGCCCTGTTAATACTAATATTTGTTAATAATCTTAATAATTTTAATAACTTCATTAATGTCAGTAATTTAGTTTTCATACTTGCTGATAACCAAACGCGCTCTTCCAGATCCCAACAATTCATTAAAAAACACTGTTCTTTAATAGCTAACTTGTCTTTCTTTGTAACCATTATAACACATGATGACAGAGCAGTGACTTCAGTGCATCAATACAAAACAACAACAACAAAAACTCCCTTGACCCCTGTGACACTCTCCTTCTCGTGTGCATCCATATCCCCCACCCTTACCGTAAGCTATAGCTGTCCTTTGCTCTACTGCATGTCCACGTATCAATCTCTAAATTTAGCACTGCACTTTCCCCCTGGTTTGTTGTCCAACCACATATCATCCCACACTAGAGACACGCACACAAAAATTAGACCCTTCCTCTACTTATCGACTTAGATTGGGCCTATGTCTTACATCAGCAGAGTAAATAAGATCAAGATATTGTTGAGACTTGTCAGCTAGTTTAGCTCATGATAATCACAAGCTTGCTAACATGTCATCATCAACTTCACCTTTCCACTTTCATGTATTTAATGTGAAGCGATACCAAGAATCTGCATCATTATATCACATTACATTTTCCAGTAAGCATCAGGCAGCCGGGTTTTCATTACTTATTACTTGTCGGGACAAACAGAACGCCAGCTTTTCCTCAAGCATGGCAGATGTAAACGGACAGCAGAACAAATGCTCAATAGAGTTTGGTGCCGAACAACAACGTGTCGCGGAAGCACATTCTCAGGTGAGCCCAGAGGCCTGGAAGCTCTCCCAGATTTACTTTTATATAACCGACATGACAAAAGGCACTCAAACTCAAGCCAAACTGACAGTGAAGTGAGAAATCTGACAAGTCTCAATGAGTGCTGGGAAATAACACACGCCATCGAGATAAACACCAACATTTATAAATATATCAAACTATAAAATGGACAGATAATGTTTAGCTGTGCGGGATACGAGTAAACAAGAACGTCTGTGTATTTATTCTCATATGTACACAACGTGCTCTCCCTCTCTTTCTGGCACAAACACACAGCCTGAGGGCTTATTACAGAGCGCCACGTAATGAAGCATCTCATCAATAAAGCTGATGGCCTCCTGCCTTTTAGCCTATTTGAAATACTTTATATATTTTTGTTTTAGCGCACATTCAGAAGCTTTGCACGTATGTGGCTCCAAATAGCAGAGAGAGTTATAGTACAGGGGTGTTTATGACATTTGAACTTCAGTATCCAGACACAACTTGTGACATGATATCACTTAACTGCTAAGGAGACAGGCTCCAGGTGGTCTTTGGTGATTTATGTCATGGTATAACAGAAGGGGACTTCAAGTCTTGGTTTGTCATTTCCTGGTAGAGGAAAAGTAAACATGCGCCATGTCAGACTTCCATTTGGTCAAATGAGTCAGCAGAGTCTTGAAAGCCCAACTTTGTGCTGTAGGCTGACAACAAAAACAAGCAGTACCTTTCTCAAGCTCGGTGCTTTAGTACAATTTTGAGGTACTGTACTTGAGTGCTTCCATTTAAAGCTAATTTACACTTCTAGTAAATAATATAGAGCTCCAGATTCATGAGATAACTCTGTTGGTTCATCACTACGAGTGACACCAGTCACTTGTTTTCACATTGTCGTATTGTGACTAGCAAAAAACATCTATTATAGCTGCTTTGAATTGAATTGTGGTATTGCGTTTACTGAGGTAAAAGGACTTTAAAAACATTAAAACTGCACTTAAAAAAGTTCTACGTTTTACTCCAAATACTGCTTAGTCCACAGTTTTAAAAAGATTGTTCTCAGTAGGATTTGAATAGCGCTGTTATGCATGCTGTTAATTAGAAGTTATTTATAAATCCACTGCAGTGTTGAACTAGCTGTCAATTGTACCACAGTATGCAAACACAAGTGTCAAACGGCAAGACTGATGTGTACAACATCCACTCCGCTCCTCTATCTTCTTGCTCCATTATCTACTTGTCATTTTTAGACTTTGCACTGCATGTTCAGCATAGATATGTTTTCCCATTGGTCATTTCCTGTCAGTCTAAGACACAGAGTTGTGAGGGAGGGAGGGAGGCAGACTGCTGCAGCCCGAGGCTGACATTTTTCAGCCCAAAAAACAAAAAAAAAAAAACCTCTCCAAAAATCTGTGCCAAGTCCTCGTCCCGGGACACATTTGAACCTTTAACACATTTAGTGACTCAGAGCAAACTAACAGAGCCCTGATAACAAAGTCCTGACATCAGGACAGCCATTGTAGACCTGTCACATATCACAGTCGCTTTCTCTGCACGACGTGTGAAAATGTAACAACGGTAATGGCACCGAGGTTACAGGATACGACATCCAAATCCAAGTTGTGCAATAAAAAAAATACTTATTCCAGCTACACACCCTGTCATATTGCTCCATCTGCCGCTGACGATTATCACAGGAGAATGCTATTTGGGCGAGACCTACAAACTCAAACAAATATGTGTTTTTCCTTTGTGAAAATAAAGTGAGGACACCTATCTTCTTTAAACAACCATCACTAAGAGGAATCTATCCGTTTCCCCTGTTGATGGTACCTGTAGAAACAGGTACAAACAATGCAGGCCTTGTCCAAGCCTTGGTTTAATATCTCACTACTACAAAACTCACACTCTGGTTCTAATATCGCACAGGCTGACTGGGAGCCTCACATTCCAGCAGAGAGAGCGAGGGAGCGAGAGAGAGAGAGAGGTCTGACTTGGATTAGAGCCAAGACAGTTTGTCTCCCTATGAATGTTTCCCATATAAGTCCTTTGTTAAACATACAGCACAAACTGGACTAACACAACTAACAGACCAACAACTGCAAACAGCGGTACTAATACGTGTAGCTTTGGAGGCTGACTTACATCAACAAAACAAAACACACATGTATACTTTTGGATTAGTTGCTCAGCACATACAATGGCACAAGCAGACACACATTAGACATACACGCACACACATCTGCACATACCTGCTCCTCCACGGACACATCCTGCAGGGCCTGGCCGTCCCGTGGGCCTCGGATCCAGGTCAATATCTGGCCCATGTTGGCTGAAAGTGCCTCCGAGCGTGTCTATAGTGTGAGTGTTTGTCTATGAGCCTCTGGCTTGACTGTCGGCTTGCAGCATGTTTCCAACTCACAGGGAACAGAGGGAGGGAGGGAGGGAGAGGGCGGAGGGACCCAAGGGGGGGCGTGGTCAGAGAGCAGAGGGGGCAGGGGGAGACGGCTCAGATGTTAAAGTCACACGAGAGGCCGGGCTGTAACTCTCTGGGCTATAAGGGGAAGTGAGCTGACAGTGGACTGAAACCCACCTGATAAGGGGCCACATCAGAGCTGCTTCTCAGGGAAACAGATACTGCTTTAACATACACACACACACACACACACTCAAGGGCACACATGCATAAAAATATGCCTGGGCAGGTGTGTAAATCTATTTTTCACAGACAATATCCGAGCCACTCATCAACTAGCACACACCCAGATTTGTGATGAACAGGCCTTGAGCACACACACACACACACACACACAGGTATAGAGACACATACTTGCTTGTGTACACACTTCTTTTGTACACGCAGCAATAAAAGGAAAGCTTGTGCAACCGCCCTGGCTGCCTAATTGCCTATGAGAATAAAAGGGAGGGGCCAGACTTTAGTTTTTTAATACATCTGCGTCAACTATCTGTCAAGAGAGACAAGATCTCATTATATGTTAACAGTGAGGTCATCACCTCTTGAGGATAATAGCAACAGGGAAGGATATCGATTGGTCACCATGTCACCATGTCACAACTATCAAGCGATAGCCACAGTCTGAGCCAATAGAAGACTGTTATCTTTGGCAAAAGAAGGGGATTTCATCATGATTCTGTGCATCAAAACAGCTGGGGCAAAAAAAAATATTTGCGAAACCAGAATTTAGGGAGTGTTTCTACAGAACACGTGACTAAGAGATTTACTGCAGCTAAAGCACGGGTGTTGGCTTTCTGAACCTTTACCTCCCATACTAAGAGAAATGCTTTACTTTGAACTGTATTTGAACAACATGCAGAAAAGTACACATGATTTACAGAAGAGGCAATGGGAGTGCAAAGAGCAATTCCAGTCATAGCTCTGAGGCTTTCCCTCACCTGTATTGTGCGTTCCTTTTGGGCAGTTCTTGGGGTGGGGTGTGCAGCCAATACAGCCTTTGAGTGAGTCACTGCCATGGAATGCATCTGAGCCTTTTGCTCACACGTGTTTTAGTAGCACACCTCAGCAAAATATGGAAATTATGTACTGTACTATTAGTGAGTATAAACTGGCCAGACATGGAACTCCTGTTTGTGCAGCTCACAGGTTGAATGCTCACTAAAACTGAATGTCCAGGTGGAGTAGTGGAGTAGTTAACTTTACATGCCACATAGAAGGGTTTAAAGATGCCAAATACAGTTCACTGGCATCGCAACATGGACAATTATTGCAGGTACAAAATGATACTGAAACTGAATGACAAAACAACACATCCCTGTTATATTTCTTCACATAATCAAGGCATATAGGCTACACATAAATGATTATCAGTGGACATGTATAATTAGAGAAAACATACAGGGTATCTATTGCGCTGATGAAATATGGTAATTTCCTGTCTGATAGGCCGATCAATACAGACAATGAATCCAATTGGATTAGTAGTGGAAGTGACAGCGCCAAATAAGTCAACGCTAGCTTTTTTTAAAGAACTGCAATTTGCATTTAAAAATCCCTCTCGGAGACAAACTTGAACACACGTACTCCAGCCCTTCAATATCTCTGAATATTCAGGAGCGAATAAACGTCCAGAAATCCGCTCAGAAATCATAAGGAGTTCCTTTTGAATCCAGAACTTGTGTGAGAATCGTTACGTTTTTTTTTTCCTCCAGTATCACAGTAACGTTACTCTTATGGTAGTTGTCTGTACATTCATGGGTGCATTATGTACGGGAACTTCTAGTAGCTGATTCAGCATACTTTTAATGGTGCAAATTTGACTAAAAACAAACTGCACCACTAAGACTCTCCTCTACACAAGCATATAACCTACAGATATTTACCCTGTGCTGAAAGCCTGTGGACATGCAGGCAAAACATTTAATTAAATTGTGGTGATGGAGGCAGGGTTTGTCTGAGAGCAAGCCTACAATGTCAGACTTTTAAAAACCTCACATGTATTCCGTCTGATCAGCCAGTGTGTTCACACAACAAAGGAATGAAGCCATACAAGTTTGCTTTTCTAACCTTTCTCTGTACCCGATGAATTACAACAAAAAAAAGAAAAAACTAATGCATACAGTCTATGGTACAGCACAGCCCTGCAGTACGTACATGGTACTTTTCCAGTCAGACACACCTTTGCACACCTTTGCACACCTTTGTTAAATGCCAAATGACCCAGCCTGTAAATCTTACCTGCACCATGGGAACCAAAAAGATATGTCTAAAAGGACTAATATCACTTGTGTGACATGTGACTTGAGATTTGCACAAAAAAGATTGAGTTTAGTGACAGGAACAAGTGACGCCTTAACGTCAACGTTTAGAATAGTAGCGCTGCCTGAGAGAATAAAGTTAGTTAAATATGAGTGAAAATGAATGAGGAAATGGCCAGATGTTGTCATCAACATGTTGCCAGAGCCACATAAGTGAGCATATGTAACTGGACTTCTTCTTTATATTTGGACCCATGCCGTACTACAGTCACCACTATCTCCACCACTGCCAGACGTCTACAAACTCTGCCCATCACCACCCAACATACTGGCTCAACTACGTTCCTGAAGACAATACAAGGCTTCTGCTCCAGCTGGCCAGGAATTGTATGAATGCTTGACAACGTTATAGAAAAAAAGACGGAGACGGATTACCAGTAAAGATGAAAGTTTTCTCTAGTAAAGATAAAAGTAGCTCAGGAATTTCTGGATTTACCGCACCTCCTCATCAACATCGACTGGTTTACAGATAAGCAGCTCTTATCTGACAAATCAGCATTTAGCAAGCTCAAGCGTGACTGCACTCAGCAGAGGGAGACAAACACAGACTGTCTTCCACCTGTACATGAATACTACAACCAGCCTTTCACTTCAGAACAATAGGTCTACTGTGATGCAAGCATGTTACGAAAACCTCACTTTTCCTTTTTGGGTCTTAAAATTCTCATGTTTGTTTTGTAGAAATTATCAAATATATCCAAACTATTTGAAACCTAAAATTAACACTATAACAGACAAATAAATCTGAATGTTATCCATCCCACATTTAGGCGATAATAATCCCTTTTAAAGTCACTCTTGCAAGATTCTGCCTATGTGGGGGAAATTCAAGAACTCGGTTACAGAGAACATCTATGAGACAGCAGGAGGAGGTTGAGTCAGTACCTTGTCATGGCAGGACCCTGCAGTGGGATAGCAGGATGAAAACCTGCTACTATGATGGACTTCAAGTGGGGAAGCAGCTGCTCCTCCTTGCTACACACACACACACATACATACATACACAAACACACACACACACATGCACCAACTTGTTAGCGTAACTGAAATTCAATGTAGAGTCTTGTACAGGAAGCAGTGAGTTTGAACCTATTGTGTTGTTGGTTTATTTATTTAACATCTGACGAAAAATGTTATTCTTGCTTTTCCAACAGGTTTATGAAAGTCTAATGCTGCCTAACAAAAAAAACAAATACCACATAGCATTTGATTAAATGTTGGTATTTGTGTAAGCAATGATAACTGCATGTCATTCAAATAACACATTTTATTCTGACTTAAAGTTCAACATGGACAGTTTGGAATGAGTTGAAACTGTGGCAAGACACTGCAGCGTATTTTACATCCGATCCTAAGGAATAACTGGATTGCAAAGTGTGTGTTTGTCGAAGCCTATCTCAGTTTAAACAGACACACACCCTCATACCTAAACACTGTGCGTGTGACAGAATATGGGCAAAGCCCTTTACAGTAATTAATTTCACCGCCAATGCCAAGTTTTGAAGTGCATTCAGCAAAGCTCGAAACACTTTCAGACTTGTTGTGCTGGTTTAAACAATAAATGAAACACATGCAGCGTCTCTACAGGTGCCAACTTTTAAGCCGAGGGCTGTTTAAGAGTTTTGAAGAGAGTGTCAAACAGTAGAAAGAGAAAGAGAGAGAGAGAGAGAGAGAGAGAGAGAGAGGTGGGTGAAAAGTTGCAAATGTACTTACAAGACTCATCCAGTATGCTGCATACGCCATGAGGGTTTAGGAGTGAAGTACGTGAGAACACTGCCCTGGCATAAAGGTTCTTCCCTGCACTGCCACTCTCTCCTGTTCTCACCACAAGATCTTGTCTCTCATGCCTTTCCAAACAGTGAGAGCCACTCCCCACACACTAATAACTACCTCACTTTGTCTGTCTGCACTGTAGCCCTCTTCTGACTCAGTCACATTAATGAAAATGCATTGTTTTCTCGTGGGACGTCTGACTCTTCCGCATCACCAAAGAAGAATCAAGCACATACCCGTGGACATGTAGAACAGCCCCCTCCCCTCACTACTCGCATATTTCCAAGGAAGGAACTTGAGACTTCTATTGTTATTGTTTCTAGCTAAACTGCTGAGGGGGGTTTGGCCACATAGGAGAACCACACGAACATAGCTTATCGACTGTTGGCAACCACTGATGTATCAATTGACCGATGATGTTGACTTATATGGACATGGTTAATCGATGCAGCGATCAAAGATACATGTCACAAAACATAGAATATGTGTCCTACGTATACACGTGTATTACAATTCATATGAGTTTATGGAAACTTAACATTGTTGTCTTTGCGCAAACAATTTTGTGTGTTTTGGAGATTATTTGCATCTGTAAACACATCCTAAACTTGTACGATCAATTTGCTCCGTGTGTGCCGTGCAATAAACTTACTTCGTCCTCCTCCTTGGGGTGTTTGTGGTGGCCATGGCCTCGTTTCTTGTGTGGCATCTTCAGAACACGGGTGGATACACTTTTTAAGTTGCCTTCTGCGCCCTCGGTGCTCTGTTTGAGGATCTGAGTCTACGGGCTGATCTGCCCCTTGCAGCAAAAGAAGTTGCCCCTCCCGCTGAGAAAACTTTCGTTTCTGATGATCGATCAGACGTGTGCATACGCAAATGTTTTCGCAATGCGCGCGTGCGCGCGTGTGTGTGCAGCTTATTAAAGATGGAGTTGCAGCAAGTGAGGTATTGTACTGTATCAGGATATGTGATGTTCAGATTGTTCAGCTACAGTGGTCGACACTAAAATACAGATTTGACACAATTGTGATCGTATTTGAATTACGAGAGAGAGAGAAAAAAGTGCCAGTGTGTGAGCTGGGTCCACACACACACACCGTATTTACTGCGCGATTCAAGTGCATGTGAATAGATAACCATGTATCAAATCTACATGCAACACAGGAAGAACCGACATACAAACTGGATTTTTTTTTCACATGACGGGACACGCCCCACAGACCGGGGAAGAGTTGACTCACCGCCGATGTTGTGCTTTTTCTCTCAGGAACCTGGTGCGTTTATTTATTTAGCACAACGCTGCCCTCTGGTGGGTAACAGCGGGACTGACATCCAATCAACAGCAGGTTTAGCAGCAGCAGTTTATGTTATTAATTTAAATCTGCAAAGTAACTAGTTACATAAATTCTCAAGTGTATATATAGTGCAGCAAAAAGTACATTACTTCCCTCCTAACATGTATTGGAGTGGAAGAATAAAGTAGCAAGTAAAAGTGCCTCAAAGTTGTACTTAAGTATGGTTACTTCTACAGTCATATACTATATATATATATGTGCTATAATAAATATGTTTTATTTTGTAATCATGACAGTCATGATAGATTTCAACATAACAATCCCTGTGTTTCTTACCATAGCTGGTTTTTTTTTTATCAATTCAAGGGTTACTTCCAGCATGACTAGACCATATATTTGAGATATAGATTAATAACATGTGAATGATGTTGTCTGTTAAAAGATATTCAGCTGTCAGAACAGCATTACTGGATTGATTGACATGTGGATGTATGCAGTATCATGGCAGGTTGAAAGAAACAGAGGAAACAAACGGAGGCACTACAGAAAAACTAATTCAATACTGATCGGCACACTTCCTGTGCGATCGGCGCACTTCCTGTGCGATCGGCGCACTTCCTGTGCGATCGGCGCACTTCCTGTGCGATCGGCGCACTTCCTGTGCGATCGGCGCACTTCCTGTGCGATCGGCGCACTTCCTGTGAGCTCACTGACTTGTCCTTTTGTCGTTTATCTGTTTAGGGTGGATGAAAGTGATGACTATGTCTGACCCCTGATGGTATCCATCAGTCTGATGCCCTTCAGAGACACAGTCCATCTGTCCTGATAACAGTACGAACCCCGTCACATCCGCTCAGAAACCAGCAGTCTATCACCTGCAAAGTGATGCCAATCTGGTTGACTCCATAACGCCATTTTTACAGAATCTTCTGATAACTGATGACATTTGTACAACGTTGGTTGAGCTTTGTTGACATGAATGAATGAAACACCTCTTAACCTTTGCTACTTTTCTTTCAGGTATTATTCATATTTGCAACAGCTATGCAGCATAAGCTTCTGCTGCTTCTTCACTAACGGACTACTCAATACAGCTGGTACAACGACATTACCACTATCAATTACTAAATACTGTATGTATATTTGATGTATCTGTAAATGTATGTGTTCATATAAATTTATGTTTGTATTTTCTTGTTCTACAACTTCATTTATATATTTCTACAGTGGTCTATGTTTTAAGTAGTTTTTTATATTATCTTTACTGGCTTGTTAAGTACTTTATAACTGCCTCTGTCTGTTTTGAAATTTTCTATATCAAATGTATTACTATCTCTAAATTTAGCAGCAGAAATCCTTCCCTTCTCCTACTAAATGTATTAAATAACTATGTGATTGTGATCTTAAAACATATTTTTACTATTTACAAACTTGAATGGCTTTTGTTCCCTCTCTTGAACCTTGATTTTACCCAGACATTTATAAGTTTCCACTCTCTTTGACAACGTAAAGTCTATATTTAGTGTCTGCTTGATCCTCCGCCTCCTTAAAACATAATGCTGCTTTCATCACAATATGAACCTGCATGTTGTGAGGGCTGCAATATGTGAGCCAACTGAATATTACATGATCACATCTCCGTAGACTTTGGGATGCAAACTAGATTTTAAAGCACAGTTCGTTGTGTTTGTCTGCACGTTTTTGTAAAAATTTGAAGCAAGTTTTATTCCAGTTTAGCACCAATCAGAACATCATGAAAATCTTCTGACGCAATTCAACATCCGCGTTCTACCGATCTTATATTCTAGAAACTCTTGTTTTCTGGTTTGTCACACGGTTTCTGTCCGGCGGCCACGACGACAATTAATATGACAAAAGGAGGGGGTTGGCATGGCAACCCCCTGTCCTTGTTGAGTGTCACATGTGCCACATGTCACTGGGTTGTTGGCGTGACATGGGAGTATATCAGTCCCATTCACTGGCTTCATGCGTCTCTTTTTATTCATAATCATATTAGACTACAGTGTGCTGCTGCATGACAGACCTCAGTTTAATTTGATTTGTATGTAATTGTGTCATCAGACCATTTTATTATTATGTCTTTGGAATTTGAAAATGTGCCACATCTTGAAAAACTGTATATAATATACAAAAGCAGACAATAGCGTATCAGTAACTAATTGTGTAAATTGCCAAGAAACTAAATACTGTAATTGTCACTGAACCATTAATGAACTGTGACATCAGTGGGAAGTGCAGTTGAAGTCTTTACATCTATTTGTCACACCTAATTGATTTCGGTTGAGTTACTGTCAGCAGTCGATGCAGCTCCATCTGCGTCATCCTCCACCTAAAAGCAGCGGCTTTCCTTCACCCTCTGGAAAAGTAATTAGCTGACGAAACACGCTTAGACCTCTGACCTCATTTGATGGAGATGATGCAGGCATCGCTTTTGTCTGTAGGTGTGTGCGTGTGTGTGTGTGTGTGTGTGTGTGTGTGTCCTCAAGGTGGAATAAGGAAGCCCGGATGAGTGCACTCAGACCCCTGGAGTGAAATACACACCCTCGCAGCTCAGCGATAAGGACAGAGGGTTCTGAGAATCAATGAAAACAGTCAAAAATTCACTGCCCTGTAATGAAACCAGGATCTCCCGCAATGAAGATCGTCCATCTTGTTAATATCTCTATGGCTCTTCACCTGTGTGTTTCTGTGTGACCGAGTGAGTGCCTTGGTCAGAGCAAACAGATGTTGCTAGGTAATTGTGGATTATACTGCAGATCTGGTGCAAACCTGTTTGCAAATGGCCAGGTGACCTAAGGTATCAGTCATCATCAGTTCTGACAAGTTGAACCCACAATGACTTACAAGCTCAGTCTATTTTTCCTCAAATATTGTACTTCTGAATTATACTGAAGATTCCTTTCGTATAATAGAGCTCTTATTGTTGTGTTTGTTCGTATTTGATCAATACAGTTTGTCTGGTATGAACCACATCTACACAACCCCCGTTGTGTTCCAGAGGAAAAAATAACATCGACTCTTACACCAGCTTTATCTTTGGATCATTGTACACCTGTGAAATCAGAGCACACTGATCCACTGTTTGCATCAGTAAACAAGTCACAGTGTCTGATGCTGGCAATATAACTGTCGAACAACTGTCTTGATTTAGGTCGACACAATTACAGAACACAACCTATATTTTACAATGAAAAAACAATGGACATCAAATGCAGATTATTAGAAAATAAAATAATAAAACCCACAACACCCGATGCTGTTTAACTATAAATGTCAAAGATGTGGTTCTGGAAAAAAATTCTGTGAAATTAAACGATAGCCATTAGAACCACTTTGACCTGAATTAATGTAAAGTGTGTATTGATTGCACTGATAATACTTTTGCCTTTTATTTGGAAAACATTTTGAATATTTTCCTAATAAGGTGTTATTATATATAAGGGATGGTCATACATGTGACCAACAGGTACATGTACAGTGCACTGCCCTGGCTGTTACTATAATTGTTTATTATGGAGTGATAATTATACTTAACGTGTACACTATTTTTACAGTACATGACAGTCAATGTCAATGTGTACCTGGTTTATATTAATTATTATTATTATTATTATTAGTAGTAGTAGTAGTAGTATCATTATTATCTTGTTTTTTTGTCTTCTTGTTGTTTAGTTTTATCTTATCAGTTTTCTTTTCAAATTGATGCCTTTGTTTTGTATGATGTCACTTCTTTTGGAAAGCAAGAAAAGTGAATTACAAAGGAAACATTTTGAATCCCATTTCAGATTTTTTGGTATTTTGGTATTTTGGTATTTTCTTTCTTTCAGTACAGGATGTGGATACTTCAATGCTTGTCTGTGATTTAGATACCTGTAATATAACTGAGTGAGTTGCATCAGAACAACAAATAAACGTCTTTATCATTATTATTATTGTTATTATGTATTGTTGTGATAGCCTTCTCAGCTGCTGGAGAGACCCATATCCCTTCACATCCCAGTGTTTGGTTTCAGTGGCATCATCACCTGACGACAATCTGCGGTGAGAGCGCGGAGCTGTCCGCGGTGCTGATACGCATCTCGCTCTCCTGGCGACGTGGACACGTGAGCCTGAGGCCAGAGAGAGATGCGTTATTGCTTGAGACAGACATTTCATTAACCGAAACGCTTCAGCACAAAACTACAAAAGATTTGAGGATGCAGTTGAAGGATATCCGCCTCATAGTGATAGACGTGTATAAGTATAAGCACTGTTTTAGGATTTCGTGTTTTAGGATTTCGTTTTATTGTTGTCTTTCTTCCCGGTGTCTCCTGCAGCTCCAGGGACAAACGGGGATATTTTTAGTCGGATCTCCTCCTCCCCCTCAGACTTTCTCCCTCAAGGACTCGAACTCTCATCTTACCGAAGGTAGACGCCAAACTGACGTCAGAGCCCGTAATTTGACGTGTGTACACCCCCCCCCCCCCCCCCCCCCATGGCGACCACACACACACACACAATGCACACACCAGCCCTCTCCGTCACTAGTATTTCCTCTCCTCGGCGAACCAATAACGCGCAGTTTCTCGTCCGCTCGATCTCAGCCAGCTGTTTCTTTAGGAATTAACAGAAAACAAGGAGATTTCTTTGTAGTCACCACGAAACATTTATACCTCGGAGTTGTGGCTGCTTTCTCGGGAGCATTTAAGCTATTTGTACAGATAGATATATATAGATATATTTTTTTTTTCTCATTTGGTTGAATTTCCTCTGAGATGGAAGTGAGATGTCGTCCAGCGGTGATGTGTTGTGTTTTCGCCATCCTCTTCCCCGCGGGTTCCCGGTCGCTGGAGTCTTACGGGGACAGGCAGTACCTGAACGAGTGGGCAGTGGAGATCCCCGGCGGACTGGCCGCTGCGGAGGGGATCGCCAAAGAACTGGACTACAAACTGGTCCGACAGGTAGGCATTAATGTCCCAGTGTTTAGACTTGAGCAATAAAAGCGCCTAATTATATTATATAGGTGTGTGCTGGCTGTTTTAATGGATACTTTTTTTATTTGGCGTGATATCAAAGCAAACTGGGACCTGAATAATGTCTCGTTTTAAAATCAAACACCCAATTTAACAGCAACCCAACAGAAACCATAAAAGCAAAATGAATCATGAAACGTTAATGAAGCCTGCAGCCTACATTACCAGCTGTGGAGCCAGGCAATAGCCGTATCAATTATCATACTTTGCTTGATCAAGCCATCAGAATGGAAACTCCTTCCTTTTATGATAGTCCTAAAGCACACTGTACATTTTCAGCACCCTGCTAAATGAAAGGTGGAGGATTTAATCAATATGACTCACTGTTTACACACTTCTGATAACTCTGGTTTTCATATCCAGTATGGCCCTGTTTTTTCCCATCATTTCAGACTGACTCATGTTGTCTTCTCCTAAACAAACACATTAGTCATCACACGGACAGCTCATTAATATGAAGCCTGTAGCTCTCTGAACATCAGCGGGCAATGATTAACGGAGCTGTCTTGGATACTGAGGCTGTCATCTTCAGCTGTGTCACAAACATAATCACACATAGTTTTTATATTACATTACATTACTTCAGAGGACACTTTTTTATCCTAAGCGATTTACAATAAAAGCATCAGCCTCCAAAAGAACAAGCACTAGATGTCATCAAAATAATAAACTATGGAATTGACACATTGCTTAGCATCAGTCCGTTGCATGAATGTGGATATAAAATGCTTTACTTTCCCCAAAGATGCATGTAAAGAATTGGCAGAAAAGCATTCACACCTGTAGGACCCATTGTGCTTTGTTTTTATTTGAATACATGAAAATAAAACTTGAAAATACTGTATGTCTGTTAGTAATCTGATTTCTAAGTATTTTACCCTTCACTTAATAGAAAAACACCACACAATGTATCATAGTTAAAATAGAGGAAGAAATTTAGATGCAACAGTGCAGTGATGACACTGAATTTAACAGTTTTCTTTTGTTTCTCCCCTATAAAACTGAATTCCTGAGGCTTTTTGTGAGCGATAATAATGTTTCTAGACCTGTACGACAGGCTTCAGCGACCAGATGGCTGGTATTATGTAATTTCCGATCTGTCTCTTGCCTTCCTCTGTGCAGATCGGGGCCCTGGAAGACCATTTCTTGTTCAAACACCGCAATCATCCTAGCAGAATGAAACGGAGCGCCAGCCACATCACCAGGCGGCTGTCGGAGGATGATCGGGTGAGTGGCCACTTTTCCTCTACTGACTTTGTCGTGCTCTGCGTGCGACCGTTTTTGGTCTCATTGTAACGGCCGACTCCTCTCCTCTGTGTGTAGGTGCTGTGGGCAGAGCAGCAGTACGAGAAAAGTCGCAACAAGCGTGCGTCCCTCGGGGAGTGCAGGGACTGCCCGGTGGATAAGCTGTTTGATGATCCCATGTGGAACCAGCAGTGGTACCTGGTGAGTCACCACTAAGGCTTGAAAAGGATTCACACACAACACAAAGCAGCAGATTAAGCACTGATAGAGAAAGTACACGAGGAATTCAACAGGTGGCTCAACAATTAATCTAGTTTGTGCTGGCTTAAAGATGCCTTTTTTTAGAAACACATTTTAACACTGTGGACTTTCCAGAGCTCCAAAAACAACAGATTTCGTTTGATATCCCCCTACTGGTCATGTGTTGTGTACTTCTGTTGTGTCTGGTTGAACCGCCTGTTTGCTGTTAAGCTGGTCTGTTCTCCCCCTGAGACTCTCCAAAACCCTGTGAGTGCTGGACAGCTCCACACTGTTCTCTGCTCTGTCCTCACAGCGACCTCATGCCTCCAGCGTCCTGGCCACTGAGTGTGTGTGAATTAATACGTATTATATAGCAACATGCATTTGTACGCGCACAGGGCTGTTTCAGTACGTTTTGCATGCACGCATGTGTGTAGAAATGCACAAAAAGCGGGGAAACAAAAGCTCTAGCCAAAAGAGCCATTTGCTAAATTGGTAGCACAGTCCGTGTGGAGATGAGAGGAGTGGAGAGAATATAATCCAGCGGGATGGAATAGAGTAGAGCCGTGCATTAAGTCCCAATTTACCCTGAATGGGATGGTTCAGCCCATTGAGGCAAAGTAGTAGCAGAGAACAGTAAACTGTCACAGCTGTGCATCCCCTGCCAGATCCGTTACTAACGCTTTATCCTGAACATAGGCTGACCCCAAAATCTTTACTGATTTGAATCATTAATCTTGAACTCCGCGACTGTTCCATTGACCACAGCACGCACATACTACAGTGGATACAACAGTGCTTCTGGGTGCTGCTTATATTTTTTATTCTTACCAGATCAAATTAAATACATTAAAACACAAGTTACTCCATTAGGGCTGCAACTGCAGATGATTTTTTTATTAAATTAATACGTTTTTAATAATATGTAAATATTGAAAATAGGCAGTCCAAAGATATCTCATTTATAATGAGGTGAAATGGAAAAAAGCAGCTAAATTGATTATTAATCAATGATTAATGCAATTAACCAACGATCAAAAAAGTTGCTGATTTCTGTTGATTAACTAATGTATTATTTATTAATGATTTAAACACCATAATCAACTGTAATATGTTGCTGTGATGCCAATACAGTATATTCCAACATAGAACAATAATCTGATTTAATTAATAAATCAAGAAATAAAAAAAAAATAAAAAAATTCAATGCGTGTGCTTCTAATGGGTATCTTTAAATAAACAATAAACGGTAAGCATTCAGAAAAGAGAGAGATTCACATTACGTCCTCTCAGCTTCCACTTCTCCGCACCTGCGCTAACCGACCATGAGTCACACGCTTGTGGGGAATAAGAAACAAATTGAGATGAATCATTTTTGCCGATGAGAGATGATGGCACTAATGGAATTGGCCTTAAAGTGCTGCTTAGTGTATTTCCACATCACTCTGTGCCTGTGTCACAGCAGGAGCCACACAACAGTTCATACAAAGCATCGTTATTCACTCTCCTTGTCTTTCCAGCGAGGACAAAGCTCAGGACAAAAAATAGCTGGAAAGAGAATAACATCACAGCCACAATGCTGTGATGTTATTTTCAAAGCTCCAGTACTTGCAAACGTAGACACGCATATGATGCCGCGATGACATCAGAGTGAGGGTGGAGCTCTGTGACGGAGGCATGGAGCCTGATAATTTAATCAGGGAGTGACTCATACTTGAAGCTTGAAATTCCTCCTGCCAGAGAGAGAGCGAGAGAGAGAGAGAGCGAGAGAGAGAGAGAGAGAGAGAGAGAGAGAGAGACAGAGAGAGAGAGTATCTATGTTAATTGTGCATCGAGGGATCTCATTGTGCTCTGGCGTGTGTGTCCACTCTCTCATTTTATATTGCGATAGCTGCAGAGGGACTTGCATAAGCTGCTGTGTGTGTTTGCTGTGTAACATTAAAATCGATGCACGGCCGGCCACTGAGAGCCTCCTCAGCTGCTACCAGCATCGACAAGTGACTCATTTGGTGTTACACCAAAACAGGCAAGCTGTAGATATGAGCTGGTCGGGAGTGAAATCCTCTCGAGCAAAATGGCTATTGAAACGCATCGTGTGACAGCGTGACATCTGCTGCGTATTTACATTGAATGTTCTGTTCTATTGACTGTCAGCTGGAGCTGATACTGTTCAAAGAGAAAGAGCGGTAAAGACAAGATGCTAGTTAGAGGATGTGTGTGGGGGGGGGGGGGGGGGGGGGGGGGGAGTCAAAGAAGAGGAAAAGAGGCGATACATCACAGGGATGAGTCACGTCTTGGGGTGGCGCTCTGCAGTGTCTGTGCATAATGCGCAAAGAGCGAAAGAGCAAAGTGAGATCTTTTTTTAGTCTTAGCTGTCTCCAGCTCTGAATCATACTCTTCCCCGAGCAGACAGGCATCGGCCTTGCTCACTCTCCCTCACTTCCTGCTGATCCCCCCCCCCCCCCCCCCCCCCCAACCCTAACCCTAACCCCCCCTCACTCACTACGTGTGAGATTCTATAGCCACGGAGACGGGTTTCTCAATAATCTGACCGGGGGACTGAATGTGAGTCGAGCCAGAGGAGCTGTGGGTTAAATGAATAAGTAGGGTCATAATGATACACAAAGCCTGCATCATTATGACCCTCTGGCAGCAATCTGCCTACAAGTGGCCATAGGAGTGGACTCAACAAGCCAACAGTCAAGTATTGAATTTCTGTAAATGTCAGTGGAAGAACAGGCAGGCGGACTGAGCTGGAGGACTTTGGCTGACCTTCTTAACATATATGATAATATTTAGAGAGCCTGTTCAGAGGGAATCCACACACAGCTTAGCTTGATTTGCAATTATGTCATTTTATCTTCACAGCAAGACACGCGGACGTCTTCCTCGCTGCCGAAGCTCGACCTGCACGTGATCCCCGTGTGGCAGAAAGGCATCACGGGCAAAGGAGTGGTCATCACCGTGTTGGATGACGGGCTGGAGTGGAACCACACGGACATCTACTCCAACTACGTAAGACACCGTTTCCATGGAGACAGCCTCCGTCGTCTAGGTCTGCTGTTGCCATAGCAACGCTGCTGGTGACACCTTACAAGGCAATTGATAAAAAATAAATAAAAGAAAGACGGTATTAGATCTTCAGTGTGATAATGTCTGCCTCCAGAAAGCCTTTTTTAATGTTTTTAATTCCTGGGTATTCTGCTCTGAATGATTACTCACATTTAGGGACACAGAATATGAAAACATTTTGTTTTTTTCGACAGTGTGAAAGGGGTTTGCGGATAATTACAAACCGATGAAAGCGAGCACGGCTGAAAGGGAGTTCAGCGAGGTTTCATTTTCTCCTGTTGAGAGAGGAACTCTGAAAGCATTAAAAAGCCACATCATCTGTGGTTTGGTTTCAAACAGCGCTGTTGCTTTTAGAAGCCGCTGCATTGCCGGCGCAAAAGAAGGGAAGAGGGAGAAAGGGATTGTGGGAGGGAGGGAAGGAAATAATGTATGACAACAGGGCTGATGGGAACAACTCCCACTGTAATTAAGTTAACGGCGATCAGAGCGGCCCAATCAACCGTGACGCTCATCCTTAACAATCACGGCATATGAGCAGCGCTGCATTTGCATAACTTATGGATCTAAAGTGACAGGCACAGGCGTCTGCTTTAGATCGGATATTAAAGCGGTTACTGTGAAACTGAAAGGAAGCATTCATTTTGATTTCCTCTTTAATAAGAACATCATTTGTATATTTAATTGCATTTTACGCAGCAGGAAATGATGGGAAAGACAAAAACAGAGGACAGGCATGACTTTCCACACACAGTGCAGCATTTAAACCCCTGCTGTTTCAAAATATAGTTGTTGACAAGCACCTGGTTACCCTCAGAGTCATTCAACGTGTCGTTTCACTATTATGACACATCACTCTCTCCTCTTGTCACCTACCAAATGTGTCTCCATGACAGCAGATTGGCTCTGACAAACGTACGCTGACGTCAAACCCTTGATATATTTCTGCTCTGTTGTTGTTCAAAGGACGCAGCAGCCAGCTACGACTTCAACGACAACGACCCCGACCCTTTCCCCAGATACGACTCCACCAACGAAAACAAGTGAGTTAACTGTGGAGAATTGATATTGGCCATTTTTGTGGCACGGGGCTGGCTTATTACAGGGTCCCAGTGTAATAATTAATAAGCATAATGTAGGCACAAATTAGTGGAACAAAGAAGCTGATTCTGCCGAAGCAATGGAAGAATCGGGATTCACCTGCTTTCTCAGACCATGTCTGGAGTTAATGGCTCACCCTCTGTTAGCTGTCACACACACACACACACACACTCCTCTCCGCCAAACAGCCCTGTGCTCTTTTGTTATCAGTATACTCAAAAGTTCAAAGCCTTTTCTTCCAGATGAATAATTGCAGAGCCACACAAACTAGAGAATCTCCCTGACCCTGTCATCACAATCGATATGCTCTAAACATGACCTTTTACAAGAAAAATTATGTATTCAAACGTTATAGTGGCCTCTTGAGTTTTGCATCCTGTGAAATAATGAGTGCAGGTGAAACAGTTCAAGGTAACCAAGAGGAAAACACAATGCATTTCCTGCATTTCACACCCAAAGATAGAGCCCTGACTCTGACTTGGGGGATGGATGGAGCCGAGCCAATATGCAGGATTAGTGTTAAAATGAATGGTTCAATTAAGCGTGTATTGAATGTGTAATTGTTTCTTAGACATGGGACCAGGTGCGCTGGGGAGATCGCTATGCAGGCAGACAACAATAAATGTGGTGTTGGAGTGGCATTCAACTCCAAGGTTGGAGGTAAGAGCTTCTTCTTCTTTTCTCGTGAATATCATTTTGTTTTGTGTGAATTTCATTTACCGTATGTCGTTGTCTGTTTGCTCAAACAGAGACGAGGGACTGAGAGATTCAAATTACACTGCTATGAGGGATTTAAATGAGCATTGATTAAATCAGTTTGATATAGGCATGACAACTGAAAGCCTTTGTTTTAACACCAGTGATATACTTGATATGTTACACATAGGTTTGGTGGGTGCTTGTGCACCATATACGTTTTAAATAGTCTTTAGATTAAAGCTGCTTTAATAGATTTAATTTTGTTGTTTTCTCTTTATCTACTGCTATGAGTTAGTAAATTGCGACATTTGATGTCAGCTTGGCCATAAATTAATGATACGTCCGCAAAAATGCCTTATCTCACAATATTAACGAAAGCGAAAGAATAATCATGTATCCGCCCTGTGAGTCCAAAATGTAATGAGTTCTTCATTGGCCCATGCTTCAACCCTTTCCATCAAGTTTCATGAAAACCGTGCAAGGCGTAAACTGGGCGCTAACATTCCTGCATCTCTCTCTGCTCAGGGATTCGTATGCTCGATGGAATTGTGACTGATGCCATCGAGGCCAGCTCTATTGGGTTCAATCCAAACCATGTGGACATCTACAGCGCTAGCTGGGGACCCAACGATGACGGCAAGACAGTGGAGGGCCCTGGACGCCTGGCCCAGAAGGCTTTTGAATACGGTATCCAGAAGGTAAACGATGAGACGGGCGGCTTTGTATTCAGACTCAGCTGGTGTGATCCCAGACTGAGGTTCCCAATGGGAGCTACTATCTGCAGCAGTGATGGGAATCAGATAGAATATAATCAATAAGGACAATGTTTTATGCTGGAGTTACCTAGAAGTATTACATCTAATACCATAAACCTCATATTTATTATTTCTATAACAGTATAATGGCAGCAGCTGAATGTCTGTAAGCTACAACACGGTATCTGATACAACAACACATCTAGTGTTTCTTATCGTCTTCAGCTCTCTCTCTCTCTCTGTCTTGTCCTCTGCAGGGCCGTGGGGGGAAAGGCTCAATCTTTGTTTGGGCATCAGGTAATGGTGGGCGCCAGGGCGATAACTGTGACTGCGACGGCTACACGGACAGCATCTACACCATCTCAATCAGCAGCGCCTCCCAGCAGGGCCTGTCCCCGTGGTACGCAGAGAAGTGCTCCTCCACTCTGGCCACAGCATACAGCAGTGGAGACTACACCGACCAGAGGATTGTAAGCAACTACGTCTGTTACGCTGTGTTGTGTTTTAAAGTCAAGTAACCTTTTTCGTGACACTTTGCCTGCTTGCTTTCAGACGAGCGCTGATCTGCACAATGAGTGCACTCAGACTCACACGGGAACGTCGGCCTCTGCCCCTCTGGCTGCTGGAATATTCGCCCTTGCCCTGGAACAAAAGTACGCATTCGCTGTTGCTCACAATCTGCATGTGATGTTCTTGCAATTTCACAGTTCTGTATCAAAATCAGTAAATACTCATTGGTCGGGCTCTGTGTCTTCCGTCCCTCAGCCCAGATCTTACCTGGAGAGACCTGCAGCACATTGTGGTCTGGACCTCCGAGTTCGACCCTTTGGCCAATAACCCAGGCTGGAAGAGGAACGGAGCCGGGTTGATGGTCAACAGCCGTTTCGGCTTCGGCCTTCTCAACGCTAAAGCCCTGGTGGACCTGGCTGAACCGGCCACGTGGAAGCATGCGCCTGAAAAGAAGCAATGCATCGTCAGGGATGATTCTTTCCAGCCCAGGTATGTGGCTGCTTCACAGCTGCTCTCATCTACCGTTTTGAGTTGTTTTGTTTGTTGCTTTGCCAACAGCCCGGGATTTCTGGCCACTGTCTTTAAATGATAGACGTAGCTGCGCACGTCATGACGTCATGCCGATAATAAATCGTAATCCCGGGAGGACTTCCTGCGCCATTAAAATGAATCAAATCAATTTTTTTTCTTCTAAATCTCAATTCTTCATGATTGCAGCTGAGAGCATTTGAATTTGAGGTCAATCATCAACTCTGAATATTCATTAATGCTAATTGTTAAACAACGGGATTAAATATCTAAACCCAAAAGCGGCCGAGCGCGGACAGAAACTCAACGTCCCGTCCAGCCGTCTCAGCAGTCTGTCTGTTTGCATTCCTTCATGAATTATTAACCAAAGATCCACGCCTAATGCTCAGCCGCTATACTTTTTGTTCCACCAGTAGACAGCCAGCTACAACCAACTGAGTTCTGCGTTCCTTTAAGTGTCCATTTTGCAATTTGCATTTGGATTACGGGGCTCAATAGCACTGACACCCAGTTTCCCCATTACCTTGCTACATCCCTGTCTAATCCCGAGGATTTGGCTCTCCATTTCCCTCAATGCTTAGTGGTCTAACCCTCTCCAGCTTTATGGCAGCTTGAACACGGAAATCCTTTCATTCATGTCTGGGAAAGATGAGGATTAACTGGTTTTGCAAATGAATGACCAAATCTGAACATGCATCTTGTTTTCATTTCCAAAAATGTGTGTTTGTCATTGAATTATCTCACAATAAAATGTGACGTTTGCAGTAGTTTGTTTAGTTCCACCCCGCTGCTGTTTCCCCAGACAGTAATGAGAACATGTCAGGGAACTACATGTTTGTGTGGTCTCATCCCGCAGGGAGCTGAAAGCAGCAGGGGCGATCACTATAGAGATTCCAACCAAAGCCTGCGTGGGGCAGGAGAACGCAGTCCGCTCACTGGAGCACGTGCAGGTGGAGGCCAGCATCGAATACACCAGGAGAGGGGACCTGCACATAACACTCACCTCCCCAGCAGGTTAGAGATCTGCACACACACACACACAGTCACACATAGACACACACATTTGAGTGAAATAACCAAAAGTTCGCAGATGATCTAACTTTTTGGATTTTCCCCTCAGGCACCAGTACAGTGCTGCTGGCTGAGCGAGAGAGGGACACGTCCTCTAATGGCTTCAGAAACTGGGACTTTATGTCCGTCCACACGTGGGGAGAAGATCCTGCTGGCACATGGACCATAAAGATCACAGATACTGTGAGTTACACACGGAGCATATTTGGCTTGTTTGTATAACTCCTGAGTTCTTCCTGAGATCTAACCAACATTATCTCCCCTCAAAGTCGGGCCGCATGCAGAACGAGGGTCGAATTTTGGACTGGAAGCTGATTCTTCACGGGACGTCGGAGAAGCCAGAGCACATGAAGAAGCCTCGAGTGTACGTTCCCTACAACGCTGTGCAGAACGACCGCCGTGGTGTGGAACACATGGATGACATGATGGAGGCGAGTACAAACATGGTTAAGATGGAGAGGAAAGGAATGGGTGTTAGGTATATATACCTACTCTCAATAAATTCCTCAATAAATCCCTCAGCGTGCCATGAAGCTACAAACTGATGCTAATGTCCAGTGTGCTAACATGCAGACGTTTTGCAGATAATGATGACCATGTTCACCATCTTAGTTTAGCATTGTTAGCATGCTCGCCAATTTGCATAAAACACACAAGTACAGCCGAGAGTGATGGTAATGCCATTGGCATATGCATATTATTTATAGCTTTTTATTATGTGCTCTCCAGGATACTTGAAATCAAACAGTGACTATGAGGTTTAAGTGTCGATTTTCAGTTTAAATTTGAGAGTGTTTACGTCCATATTTCGCGAGCAGTGTAGAAATTGCAGCACTTATCACAATCACAGTCATTGTTTACTTTTAGATCCATTGTGTTGGACTAGAGAGACAAAAAAATAGATCACTGCTCAGGCGCTTTGGGATTGTATTGATTTTTTAAGTAAATATTATAAAAATGTAATATGATACCAAAATCAACAGATTATGATATGTCTATCTTTATATCGATTTGTGGATCATTGTTACCTCTTGCGTCACACACCATTAACATGTCTCCTCTCTGTCTGTCTGGTTGACACAGAAGCCCACACAGGCCTATCCCCCTCCAAAGACTGAGACTGCACGAGCCTCCTCTCCTTCCAACCCAGAGAAGGAGCCCAAAAAGCCCTCAAACCCACCCTTCTCCCCCTCCCTGGCCCTGCTGCGTCTCCTTCAGACGGCCTTCAACAGGCAGACCCCCGCCCTGCAGCAGCCACAGTCTGTAGCCAGGGCCTCCTCCTCCGCCTGGAGGAAGCAGCAGCAGCAGCAGCCGGGCCGGAGCCTCTCTCCTCCTGCGACAAGACTCCCTCCTCAGACGCTATACCAGGCTCTGGACATGATCAACAAGTACCAAGGCCCCGAGGACAGTGTCTACAGCGATTACAGCGATGGCTTCTACAGCGTCAAGCCGTACAGGCACAGAGATGACCGACTGCTGCAGGCCCTGTTTGAGATGATAGATGATGAGCGCAAGTGAAGGCCAGGAGAGGACAGGAGAGAGGAGACGAGAGGAGACGAGACGAGAGGAGACGAGACGACAGGAGACGAGACGAGAGGAGACGAGACGAGAGGAGACGAGACGAGAGGAGACGAGACGACAGGAGAGATTTAAGATTGGGGGAAGCATGGCAATGTGTTGGTTGGGGAGCAGCAGAGGAGAAGGCAAAGAGAAGAGAGAAGCAGAGGGATCTGGCGTTGGAGGTGTGGAAGAGAAGAGAAGAAATACAGGAAAGAGAACTCTTCCACTCAGTTCTCTACCCCCCCCCCCCTCCCCCTCCCCCAAAAGAAATGCTGCATATCTGATCTCTTTACCTTCATTTGCCAATCACCGTTCATTCATCGATTCTGTCATTAAGTCGTGATAAAATTTCCAGTCCACCCCGTGATTCAAAACTCTGCTACAAACTGTACCTCCATGTAGTGAAAGTTAAAGCATTTAATCATAAGAAAGGAGGGGGAGGCCGTGTGTCTCTTCTCTTCACTGCCTGCTGAAGCATGCCACCTTTTAGAATATACGTTTTGTATTACTATCTATATATTATCTATATATTCTACAAAGACAACGATTGTAATATGCTTTTGACAACAATTGACATCTAAAATGTTCACTTTCAAAAATCCTTTTTGTTTCTGTTTATATTTTCATGTCCTTACAGTTTTATTTTCGACGTGTTTCACACTATTATGGGACAACTTCTCACCTTCAGAGGACAGATTGATCCTTAAAATACTGACATGAAGTCATGAAATTAGAGTCAGCATACATTCAAAATGAAACAAAATGCTTAATCGATCGGCAAATCGAAAAGGTTTGAACTGTGTTGACAAAAGATTCATTCTCAGGGTGTCAACAAAGCTCAAGAGAGTCGGAGAATCATATTCTGAAAGTATTAAGATAAATATAGAGAGTGTGCAAGATTATATACTCTAAAAGTATGCAGATTATTAAAAAAGAGGAAACATAACCATCCTCTACTCTGGTAATAATTAGGGACAGATGGAGTCTTTCAGTTGGAGTAGCGATACATTCTTCTTGTGCTATTTGTTTAATTTTGTATAAGTACAATGCTGCATTAAATGAAATATTTTTCTAAGGATCCTCATAGTTTATGGAAATAATATATACAGTATCAAACCCTTCTCTTTTCTTGTGGCATGGTTCACTCAATAGCTGCACTACACTACAAACGAGTGTAGTTATCATAACTACAAACAAACACTGCCAAAATCTTTGCTGTCAAAAAGCTTCCGTGTATTTCAGTGGATGTACAAACGGCGAACATGTTGTTTGTTCATCATCTGCAATATGCCAACTACAATCCTGGACAGATTATTGCATTAATATTACTGCTCTGGTATTATTTATTTGATATTAATGGACCATTAACTCCGTAGAATAGGGGCTCTGCACTGCAACCTTCGAGCACATTCATCTTGAACGCCTTAATATATGCTGTAATAAATTTGCACACTCATCTCCGCACGGTGTCGATCAATTTATAGACGCTATTGTAAGTGTTTCTGACATGAATAGTTACGAATATTCTATGCAGAGTCTCTATCCTCCAGCTTGGAACTGCCTGCCCCGCTTCTCTGCCAACAAGGTGACAGGAAATAGAAGATGTTTGGGACGACGCTTCACCCTGTAATCTATCCATTCTTTAGTGTAGCCCGTGCTGTTTTCTTTATGTTTCTGTTTTTTCGACTGACGCTTCAGTCCAAAAGTTGTTTACACAAACCAATATTATGTTGCAATTTCTGTATGGATATACAAAATAATAATGAGATTTATCGTAATAAACTGCAAAGTGACCCCTTGAGTCTGTTTGAGTCTCTGGCAGCACAGCAGTAAATCTGGGAGGGGGCGTCAGGTGTGTCTAAAGTGACAACCTGTAGTAGATAAATGAGGTTGTGGTTCTCACGGGACAGCGACATACAATGAGTATCTTAACTTTTCATACTTTCATGCATCATTTTACTTTCTAAATGCAGGACTTGTACTTAGTAGAGTATTGTCACTGTGTGCTTTTATTGCTTTTACTTAAAGTAAAGGATCTGAACACTTGTTCCACCACTGATTGTGAGTATGTTATCATGCTGCTGTTTAGCATGGTTGTATACTTGATTAAATATGCATACCGGCCTTTTCAAATTAGAAATTTTGAATCGTTGCCAAGCTAGAAAAGGTATTTTATCATTCGGCCATATGGCCCAGCTCTAATGAGACACACTTGCTGTTAAATAATGAAACACAACACTCACAGTCCAGCACATACAAAACGTCCTTACATTGAGTTCAGCAACTATGATAAGGATCCTTTTCAGTGCTTTGAATTAATAAAAAACATATCTTTGACACTATTTCCCACATTCAATATCATTATAGAATCATAGCTCGATAATAGATATTAGATAAAGTATGCTGTCTCCTGATGTTTTCTCTTGATTGTCCTCCACTGTATTTCCTATTGGGTGCCTCCACCTTGTGGACAGAAACAATGCAACACCCTGTTGACACACACTGCAGCCTGTTGGTATTGTGCCTGTCTACTTCCTACCCAACTCTTCTCTTTATAGAAACAGTTGAAATGTGTAAAAACGACCACCCATCGTCTGACCTCCTTCGTCCTCAACATGAGTAGGAGGACAGAATGAAATCCCTCTTTACCTTGAATTCTATTCTACCAAGTCTTCTCCTCCACTCCTCAGCTCCTCCCATCAGCCCAGATTCCCCACACATCTGGTTGCTTTGGTTTTTCTCCAAAACTGAATACTGCAAATGCCTGAGGAGGAAAGTGAGGGGGGGGAAGAAGATATGTGAAGAGAAGGGAGTGGAAAGTATTATAAAAGCAAGGACGAGAGAGTGAAAGAGGAAGCAAGGGGAAGAAAATAATCATTGGTGGAACAAAGTGAGTTAAACAGCACATTTCCAGGAGGAGACAGAGTGGGCGGAGGAGAACCAGAGAGGGAGCGAAAAGCAGAATTATTTTTGGCAAAAATAGCGGCCTCAGACAAAGGTTTGTGTGTTTATCCACCAGCAGGTCAAAATATGGCGCTTTTCCCATTCTGCAAGACGCCCGCAGGTCAGTAAAAACCTCAGCCACTGCTCCACCTCTTCTGCTCGTGTCACATCTGGTTGTTTCCCCCCCCCCCCTCACCTGTCATTGATCTGTGACTGCTGTATGTGTACATGCTCAGTTAAAAACACCAAAGCTTTTTAAAAGCTTTTCTCAGATGATGTGAAGGATGTGTAATCTGATCCGGAAAATGTGCCCAGGAAGGCAAAAATAAGTCCTTGATTGATTCAAGACTTTAAGTGCATTTGTCCCAAATGTCTTGGCTGGTGAAAGAGCATGCAGGAGAACACGGAGATAACATCTACATGGACTCGCATGTGCTTCTACTGAAGTTCTATCTCATGCAACGTGTAACTTGTGATTCCGTACCGATCCCTTCTCAGCCCAGTCTGGCTTCTGGTATGAGGTCTTTGCTCAGCCTCACATGCACAGTTTCAGATGACATCGTCTCACTGTGTATCCCCACTTGTCACTTGCTCGTTCATTTGCGTATACATATTGCATATGCTTTAAAGATTCAATTATTTGGGCAACCGCGGGTTGCTACACTTCCAAAAGGGGGATATTTCGGTATCAGCACATTCTTTTCATTCCATGAGCGTTGGTCTTTTTTTTTTTTTGTCGGATTTAAAGGAACATTTGTCAGAAAATGCACTTACGGGAAAAGCATGTATCAACTTGTACTGGTTTCATTTTAATTGCATGTACATGTGTATGTTTGTCCTTCAAACAGGACCAGTCAGAGTGACGAGGATACAACTGGTTCTGTACTGTCTTCTCCTGTCTCTTATCATATGTAAGTGTACAGAAGGATTTATTCCACTCGAACACTGTGTCGGGACACTAAATGCACATACAGTTGAGAAATGTGCTTGTGGCAAAGTGAATGTAAACTTCAACTTTGTTGTTGCATGCTAAGTAGATCCTGTCTCGTCCTGTTGTCTTGATTGTAATATATTATTAAAAATACGCTCATATAATATATGTATATATATATCGTCAAAATATTCCAATCACAGACATATGGTGAAAGTTATAAAGGGCTTTGAATAAGGTCAGTTGTGGTCATTTGGATTGAACTGGGTGACTTTTCTCCAGCTTAACAAACGTGTACATATGTACTTCACAAAAAGTGTCACTGGTTGGAGTTGTAATAAAAAGTAAAACCATGTTTTGCCCCATCAGACTTCCTCAACTGGCGTAAAGCAGCTGTCAGTGTGAAGTCACCTCATCCTATCTTTCATGCCTTGGGCATGGACCGGACCGACATGACGGTCGTCAAGGCAACGGCGCCACAAACTCCTCTGGAGACACCTTGGGGTGCTCCTTTAGTGTGGGGCGACACCCAGAAGTCAACTTGGCGCAGGGCTAAATTCGCACAACAGGAAATCCGTATAGGTCTGCTGGCCCTCGTTGTGGGAACGTATGCCCAGTACGTGCAACGTTTCCTCTCCTCGGCTGAAATCCACTTTCTCCCCGGTCAGATGGTCACCTACTACATTCTCACAGACAACCCCCGCACCCTGGATCCCCCCATCGAGCTGGGCCCTGACCGAGAGCTGAAGGTAGTTCCTATTGCAGAGCTGCCCGGGTGGGACAGGTTGGCTCGTCGCCGGATGGTCCTGCTTGCTGATGCCATCAAACACTCGATCAGTAGCGAGATTGAGTACATCTTCTGCGCTGACATCGATCAGGAGTTCGTGGCCCCTGTGGGAGAGGAAATCCTGGGAGACCTGGTGGCCACGTTGCACCCAGAGCTCTACGGGATGCCAAGAAATGCATTTCCTTACGAAATGGAAGAGGTCTCATCAGCTTGCGTGGAGGACGATGAGGGAGACTACTACTACACCTCTGAGTTGTACGGAGGGTTGGTTTCTGAGATGTACAGTCTGGCTCGAGCCTGTTCTTTGCTCATTCTGCAGGACCAGGCTAACGGGGTGGTGGCCAGGGGCCTTGAGGAGAGCTACTTGAACCGCTACTTGATCGATAACAGGCCCACCTGCGTGCTTTCCCCAGAGTACAGCTGGTGGGACTCAGCCCTGGCTCCTGATGTGCGTGTACAGAGGCTGGTATCCTTGGGAAGGAAATGCGATGCTTATGATAAGAAGAAAGGGAATCAATGTAAAATGTAGGGTTCTGCTGGCCGAGCCCATATGAATGTAGATCTCACTCCAAAATGAAGAACTATTGTTTTCAGTGTTAAATTTCCTTTTTGGGGAAGGTGTCTGTGCATAAATGAGCAAACAGTGTTATGACAGGACATGGGATGACGGGAGAAGATGAAGGGAGGGCACATGTTCCAATCGTTTTTATTCAATTAATACTTCATAATTTCCATTTTGTTTTCTGTTCTATTAGCCAATAACTGTAGCCTGCAATCAAATACAAGCAAACTGCACAATCTGCTCTCAATTAAAGACCCATTTGTGTGAACAGTTTGTCTGCGTGCTATCTCTTCCACAGCAGACAAAAAAAAGAAATTGACCTGTCTCTTTAAACGGAGCACTGTGCTCTCCATTAATGTCAGCCTCGGAGATACTGCTCCAGTGGCTTTGTGGTCAACAGCGATAAGAGTCAACAGTGTAAGTGCACACTTTCCCCGCAGTGGCCAATCATTAACTGGAAGAGCTGCTGTTTCAAGGTCCTTAAATACCAGGTGGGGGGGGGGAGATGGATATAACGGGGTGCTGTTTCTCCAGGTTACAGGAGCTACCAGGTTTACGCTTCAGCCAGCAGTAAATTGGGTTTGAAATGTGGTGGAACTGCTTCAGGAAGTAATAAAGTAATTTTCATTAAAAAATGTATATTTTCCCCATTATGTGTCGGAGTAAAAGGTAAACTCAAATGACCTGAAGTTGGTGGTTGTCTTCTTATCTCTTTCTCCCTCCCTCCCACACACAAACACACAAACGCATGCTCCCACGTTCACACTCTGCTTCTCCTTCTTTTAATGGGAAGGTTAAACAGCAACAGATGGCTTTTCTCACTGCCAGCAGAATCTGTCCCAGGGACAGATTGCCACGTGGAATTGAAGCTGGAGGTAAACTTCAAATAATCCGTAAAAACAACTCATTTTCAGTTATGTTTCACTCAAATCTAGATTTTCCGCTGCTTGCCACACGGGTGTATTTATGTTGACTCACTATCAGTGTTGTTTGAGTGTTATCTCTCTTAAATAATAATGGTCAAACATGAAAAAACTCCCAAACACCCAGACCCAGTAACTCCTTGCTTTTGTTCACTGTAGACTTTCAGAATGTGTCCCTTTATCTTGCTGCAGAATATGTTCAAGCATCTTAACTGGGACACGGCTTCTAAAACCTGAATGAATGGCTAACACACCTCAGCTCTGCATGCATACCTGCCTGTCTGACTGGCAGGAGTTGATTCCAGGCTGTAGGCATCCTACAACATATTAAAGACAACACAGGAAATCACTTTATGTTTTAACTTCAAGTAAGTATTAACACGATGGGTACATTTCAGATGGAATATCAATGGAGTAGAAGATGCATAGCCCGAGTATAATGATATAACAATAAAATCACAACTGATTATGACTGACACAGTATAACGTGCTTAAATAAACAATAAATAAATAGGAATGAGTAGCAAGAGATTGCTGGTACCGACGGACGTGAATAAGGGGAGCACTGGCCCCTATTGTTTTCCACTTTAAGCACGGCTCATTATCAGTATTCACATGTCAATTCAGATTATAAATGATATCCAAATTCAAACTAACGTGCCTGATATACAGTGGTGTAGCTTTCTGTCTCATAACACCCTAATTCCACTTAACAACATGTAGCACAATATGATCTGCAGATGCCCATCATTTATTTTACAAAGGCTACCTGGATCCATGCTGACTACCCCTTTTCATGCCATAATGCCGAGCAGTTTAAATCATTTTAAGTTCATTCCCTGTCATGTGATTTACTGGTGGTCAATGAGCCCGTTGGCAGCAGTATTACCTAAAGCAGGGGAATTGATATTTATTAGATTATTAGATCTTAGTGTGTTTGGCAGATACTATAAATGAATCTCTCTTGTGCAGACGAAGAGGACAAATAGGCCCGTATGTCGCTGCAGAAGGGATGATGAAGAGTTAGGGTCGATCGTTTTCTTTCTTGAGGAGCCGATGTTTTTACTGTGTATTTAAACACACTACTTCACACTGCTAAAACAGGCTGTCTGAGGCCTGTTGTATTTCCTTTGCTGGACCCCGTCTCTCTACAATGACAGTAGTGTGTACACTAACCTTCATGGAGGCATATTAGTCTTTATCTTTACTTTGCTATTGGTCAGCAGCACCCTTTGTGTCAATGTGTTTGTTTGTTTGTTTAACATAATTGCTCCAAGTTGAACTCTTCCTTTGTCCTCTAATCTTTTTTTCGTTGCTGTGTTTCATGTGATTGTGTCTGATATTTGGTGATCATTTAGTGTGTTTTTTCTAAATAGAATTATTGACAGCCATGGCCATTAGCTCCCATGCTGACACTGTGACGTGTGCTTAACTGCAGTACTAATCTACAAAACATTCAGGCGGTAAGTATATACAGTCATTTATGGGGGATTACATTAGCAAAGATGTTTTAACAGATTCAGTAATGTGAGATCAGCCGTGGACAGAGATTGCACACGCATCTCATTATCTCCTGGCTAACAATCTCCAATCCAAGATAAGTCATATCTAAATGAACTGCTTCTTTACCCGAGAGAAACACCTGAACACATGTCCCGACAGAGAACTGGATCACCTGGTTAGCAGAAATACAATTCTGGAAATAACCTGGCCAAATAATACGTCTATCAATGATTTACCTCTTTTGTTATTCAGAACAGCTTGTAAGGTAGAAGGATATCCCCGGCATAACACAGAACTGTGATGAAGAATAATAAAGGGGGGGGGACCTGTAAGTGATAAAAGAGAATGTAACATTTCCTCTGTTTTCAACAAAACGTTAAACAACGAAAAAAGTGCGCTCAGTAGACAGCAGATCTCTGCAACAGCCACTGCTGTATTGTGTGACGAATGAATGCAACCCACAATTGGCTAACTGCCCATATATAGACACCAAGTTGTTGTAAAACATGCTTCATCCAAACTTAAAAACAAGAGACAATGAATACAGGCAATCGGCTCAAAGGCGTCGTATAAGACACGTTATACAATCTTGCCAAAAACCAAATTAAACTCACCAAGCTGTCTTCCCGCGTAGCAGCGGTCTGAGTTGGGGCAAGCTACAGCAGTGTGTGTGCTGGTAGTTTCGTTAGCTGTTAGACAAACCCATCTCTAAAACATTAAAAGTGAGCTGCAGAGCAGAGGCCCATAGATGTTACGTCACCCATGGGTTTCTAACGTAATAATAGTAACAGTTGTTTCCCCATACAGGTGTCATGCTATAGAGACCAAAACCTTTTTTTGTTGTACCAGCCTGTAAACATGTTTGTGTCTGCTGTAAGGTTGTTCATGTTAACACGGGGGTCTGTGGGGATTAACAAACTTCAAGTGGATAGTTAAAGAACTGCAGTTTCTTGGCCCTTACGCGTTGACTTTATTTCTCAGTGCCGGAGATTGCTGCTTGCAGCTGAGATGAGAGGTACACAGCAGAGTGTGTACTGGTAGTTCAATTAGCTGTTAGCCAAACAAACAGTACAGTCCATAAGCTGTTAGCCAAACACACCGCAAAAAGTAGAAGATGGGGGGGGGTTCGGAGATGCACTCGGCTGTCAGCAGTCAATAGCAGTATATGACACAGAAAGATGATTTGAGAAGGTGTGAGTCACCGCAACCACGAGAGGTACAGCCATGAATGGGAACACAAAATAATGAGTCATATTTTGCTGCAGCAGAATGCAAATTAAGCCGTAGACAGAAACTCACTCACTCACGGATGCACATACGCCACCCATCGCATCATTGGACAGGCAGGTCAATCCTCATAGCAAACTGGTTACAATTAAGGACTTCCCAATTCAGTAATCCCTGTGTTTAATGTTTAGCCTCTCACAAAGCGTGAGTAATTTTGAAGGATTCTTTACACTGCGCTCTTGGGTTCCATCAGGTGACACCTTCAGGGCCTCTACAAACACAAAAGCTCTCAAAACCAATGAGTCCTAGCCACCCCAAAGGCGTTATTTGCACAGCAGGCATTCTGTCAGACAAACCAGAGCACCTCTGGAATTAAGCCAGGTTAGTATTTAAAATCGGCATGTATTCAAACCAAGAAGAAGAAGTTTGGCAAAGTTTTCCACCCAGTCAGGGTTGTTTCTAATTCATGTTGATAAAGGGTACTATCAATGACATTAATGATCATCGCATTGAATGTTGTTTCATATTTTACATTCCACACATGTATAAATATTTAAATGAGCTGCTTATATTTGTGGGGCAGTTTAGTTTGAGAAATATTAAGAACTAATTTGTTGATGAGTTAATGTGCAAGAAGTCTGAAATGTGTGTGTGTGTGTGTGTGTGTGTGTGTGTGTGTGTGTGTGTATATATGTGACTAGCCAGGGGGATGGGTGGGGTGTAGAGCTATGGTAATCTGCTGGATTCACACAGGCCTTACCCCACCCTGCCCGAGGCTACTCCACACCAAAACATGCTGCCCTAATCACCGGGTCAAGGGGACTGACACTAGAGAGATAGTGGAGGTGCAGTTCACAGGGGGACACACTTGTTCCCATTGTGCTGATGTCACATTACATCCCATATCATTAAAGGGAACCACATAAAAGATGATTATAGGGCGACATATAGGCAAAGCAGTTCACGAAGTAGTATGTGCAAAATGTTATATAGTATAAAGCAAAGTAGTTCAGAATCGTATCGATTTAGATTATGCGGATATTTATTACAATGCCTGCTGAACCGTATTTGATTAAAGTTTTGTTCCCACTGAAGTATAGTCTACAATAGCTACCGTTGACAGATTCAGTAGGCTAGAATTAGTTATGACATGTCAGCAAAAACACAGCAGGCAGAGGCAGTTTCGCCAAGAGGTAACTACATAGAGAGGCTTCGGGCTTACAGAAAAAAGGGAAACTAGATACTGGAATGTTTCTGTGAGTACGGCTTCAAAAGATAAAATATGACTATAGGCTGTCTTGGTTTTGTAAATGGATAGAAAAACCCCATTTGTACGCCTACAAATAAATCATGGTGCACTTCTTATGCACAATAACTTCTAAAGCAAGCGGTGAAATAAGTACCAACAACTTTTACTTTAACAAAAAAGTCAAAGTAGCAATAACGCAGAGTAGAAATACTCTTGCACATGTAAAAGTATAAAGTAACCTACACAAGAAACACTAAAGTAAAGCACAAGTAATGTTGCCCTTTAAATTGTAGTCTTCACAAGTGCAGTAGGATACTTGAATAAATGTTATTAATAACTTTCCACCACAGTGTAAAGCACAAGTATACATGATACAAGCTTACTGTAAATTCACTGTGGTTGGAAAGTGAAAAACTAACAAGCTAGCAGCAAGTCACGACTAATCCAACACTGTCAGCCCTGTAGGCTGTAGTCCCTCCCCGGGCCAGAGTGGTGAGCACAGGGAGCCTGGGCCGCTAAATGCTCCAGCCTCAAAGGGACGATGGTGGAGGGCTGGTAAAGATGGCGGCGCTCTCCGAGGATGGGAGGTATGGATTGAATTGTGGCCAACAGAGCACAGATAGAGTCACCGTATTACACGTCAAATTGACCGAGACGGCGCTGAGAGCCATAGAGAGCCACCAAAATTGTATGGTGAGTGAAACAGCCGTTTATTTCAGTTAAATTAGCTAGGACTCTCGGGCTGACACAGCTCGTCTCAGCTGGGAAGCCCAACTGCCACGCACAGCTAAAGCTACAAAGTTAGCTAAGCTGTTGACAGGGCGACTTTTTGCTTGTTTTTTTGACTGTATTAGTCTTGTGTCGTTATATTGACCAACTGAATAAAGCACATGAGACCTTGGCCGTGTGCACTGGCCACATTGTACGAATTGACAATTGTTATTTAATTTAGAAAACCTGTTGGTAAAGTTACACTCTTAAGTAGCCAGCGTTAGCTCGAGCTACTTCAGTATGAATCCCCTATCCTGAGCTGTGCTGTGCTGGCCAGCAAAGTCCATATTTTTCTTTACAAACTAACGTTACTTTGACCTAATTAGGAAAGTGGTAATGGTAATGTCATTACGACGAATGCACTCGTCACCAGACAAGTTTAATTAAACTGAGTTAAACGTGAAAGCTTAGATAACTAACATGGGACTTTTATTCGACGAGGTTGAAGCGTTATATGGCAGAGGGTGGTGGACAACTACGGATAAGTTGAGGCTAATTTAACTTTGACTTGATAACTAGCTAGTTAGTGGCGTACGCACGTCGATGACTGGTCAGCTCACCATATGGCTAGAAGTTTTAGCTAGTTGTAAAACGTCACATCGCATCCTGGCAATGGTATGAAGCCAGCAAATTAACTTCAGTGTAAAACGAGCTACCACACTGTAGCTACAGGATGTGTACGTTTTGAGTAAGTGCCTTTAAAGGTTTACACAGTACAAATATTTAATTTGAGCTCGTTTGCCAGGTTGTTTAAATCGTTTTTGCATACCCTCAGATACTTCAAGCTGCATGAGAGGAGTTGACCAGCATTTACAAACGTTATATGGTACCTTTTGTCATGTCATTTTGTTAAAAATACAATGTATTCATGTACTTGCTAGCTCTCAACATACTGCCTCATCAAGTGTACTGCATTTCACCACTGAGCTTGACACCACCAGTGATTATGAGGCTTTTGGAAACTGTGCGCTAATAGCTCACTGCATACCTGTGTAGATTAAATATAACTTGTTAATCTTGAACTGTACAAATGGCATAATCTTGTTGAGGTGCTACAAAGGTAAACTAATTTGGACCTCTGCAGTCTTGGGTTGCAGAGGCCTGAAGCCAAGTTACCTGACCTCAAGTCTGCCAACAACAACGGCATTACATAACGTACTGACTGGGCCTAGGTCTCTGTATGGGGCTGTACTGTTCAGAGGTCTCTGTGACGGCTTTTTTTTTATGGCACATGGTGTGTGTCTGTATGTATGCCGCACACTACACACACTCCAGTATATGAAACCTTTGCTCACTGTGTGCCCCATATAACGAATAGACATAAGGATCACAATTTCAAATGATTAAGTTAGTTTGTGACAAACTGGGAAAACGAATCATCGGTAAGTCGAAGGAATTCTTTTGTGACGGTCCATGCTACAACCTTATTGGATGTGGTAATGTTGGTCTGTGCGCTGCATTGAACGGCAGCCTGCCATCTCTTGCTGACTGAGCAGCCAAAAACTGCCTGCTTTTTGTTTCTCTCTCTCTCCCTCTCAGTAATGTGTGTTGTAGCTCAACCAGTCATCGAACTATGGAAGCTGGCTATCTTTGTCTTTCTGTGGTGATGTGAAATGTGATCAGAACTGTGCGTGTGAGGACTGGTTGGTGTGTGAGTGTGTATGGACAGTGGGGGGAGGGAGTCAGTCAGTGGCTTGAAGTGCCTTAGCTTTAACCATGACATGGTTCTTTCAGTCTGAAAAAAAAAAAAACACATTAAATCCGAGATTATCTGCTTCTCGTGTCTAGTATGAGTTGGCGAGTATAATTCTACTTTCCAAGTATGCAGAGAAGCTGTTAATAATAAAAGGCAAATTCCTCTGAAACAAATTGATGCAACTTTTTTGGAAGTCTATGATCTAGCCAATTGGCTCCTCAGCTTTGTGAAGAACACGTCCTGTGCTTTTCCATCCTGACCTACACGGCATCAGAGCAGCCACGGCATATTTGTGGCCGTCAACTCCAGTTCAAGCAGCCACCGACTCAAACCTCCACAAAGCAAAGACATTTCAAAAATATCTTTTATTAAATATTTGCTGTATTTGAGTGTTGTCTGAGTTCCACTGCTTGTGTTCAGATAAAAGTGAACATTTTTACTTACCGGTACCACCTACCTCTTAACCACTTCAAAAGAAGATGGAGGTAAAGTTGACTTGCATGGTTTCTCTGTAGAGACCGAGCCCTAATGTTGGCTGACAGTTACCCATTGTTTGTGCAGCCAGGCCACTAGTGCCAGCAATTATTGTTGCTAATTGAATTGTAATCATTTCATTTGTCTTTTTTTTTTTCAAAGCAAACATGCCTAACATTTCCTAACTTATGCTTCTCAATGTGAGGATTTGTTGTTTTGGTTTTTCATGTAATTGTAAACTGAATTATTTAGGTTTAAGACAAAACAAGCAATTGATATCACCTGGGTTTGGAGAATTGTAATTTAGTTTTTTACTATTTTCTGACAATTTACTGACTCCAAAATAATCCATCACTTGATAAAATGATCTGCAGTGTTAATATCAGTGATAAAAATAACCGTTTGCAGCCCTACATCAGACATACTATCAATTCTTATTATTGCCATAGCTCCATACTGCTCACAGATTCAGTCGCATGTCAGTTGTTACCTTGCTGTCGCCTGGAGTCTTAACGCTATGTTTAAGTGCTACATCTAATAGAAGATGTATCGTCGGTGGTTTAAGGTATGCTTGGCGTGATAGCACCCCCAGGCTCTCCTGAGTATCAGTCAAATGGTGGGGCATGTTCTGCAAGTTCTAGACTCTGAATGTAGCTATTTTTTGTTTCGCAATAATCCTTTACATTTCCAAAGTGTTAGTGGGGCTTAAACAGTTGTTTCTCTTCACTTTCAGAATGTACCTTCATCGCAGCCAACAATACAATTCAAGGGACTCCAAGGGGTAAGTAACCCCCCCCCCCTTAAGACAAGGGTTACATGAGTGATCGTATTGTGAATACCAGATGTGCAATAAATAGAACCGTAGATCTGTTTTCAGGTTGTAAGATTAAGAAGTTTAATTTGGCATCCATTAATAAGTTATTTATACAGTAATTAATCAATTCCTTTTATTTACTGTTTTCGCTTTCACGTGCTGAGTTGTATTCGTTGAGACGACCACACGCAAGTGTCTTTCTGACTCGGTCAAGTTAATCATCTACTCAACTACTGCTCAGTTTGTCACCAGAATTATATTATTATTATTAGGAGTAAGAGTAATAGCAGTACTGTACACAGTATTTCATTCAGGTTTCAGGCCCTTCTGAATGACATACTGGTACACTGTTTTGCGTTGCTTGTTAGTCCACGATGCACATGACTCCCACAAGGCCTCCCCATAGCTGCTGAGACCTCAAGAGACCTTTCATGCTAGCTCCCTTGTTCAAACATCCAACCCCACAGCTCAGCTGTAGACCCTGCCGCTGTACAATATGTGATGGTGGTTTGGCATATGGCAGTTTCATAGTGATAAATTAACGTGTGTTTGTATTTCCATTTCACCTCAATTATCTGAAATTCTCAGATGTGAATAGATACTATAACTTGTTGTTCTCCTTTTTTTTTTTGTGTGTGTGTGTGAATTCTTACAGCGCATAAAATTTCCCAGGACAGATTCCTCCTCAGACACCTTCCACAATTTTGATTTTTACCTGTCTAACGTGGGCAAGGACAACCCTCAGGGAAGCTTTGACTGCATCCAGCAGTATGTGTCGAGGTAATGGTAATCACTGACCAGCTGAATCAACGGTTACTGTCTTACTACACATTGCTAGAAGGTAATCCCTTTCTGCCTCGCACACATCCTCTCATACTGTCTCTCTTTGTCTCCAGCTCAGGGGCCTCACACCTGGCATTGTTGGGCACGGTACAGGACAAGGTCACGGTGTGTGCCACCAATGACTCCTACCAGGTGACCCGGGAACGCATGACCCAGGCCGCAGAGGACACGCGCGAACGTGGGACCAAAGTCATAAAGCCTGGGGGCCGGTACAGAGGTAAGACCCCTCACTACAGTCTCGCCTCTGCATGGGCCACAGTCAGATGCCGGGTTGGATCCTCGGACACAAGCGTAGCTTTACGTCCTATCGACGCCTTTCCTCACTTTTCAAACTTGGGCCCTTTTTTTGAGGGACTGAAAGCTGATGGCCTGACCCTATTCAAACCCATTACTACAGCTGACTCAGCCATTTTGCCGTCTTCGTCTTCTTCAGATTAGCAGTCTGACTGATAAGGGCCAAAGGTTGCTGTTGAAGCTATTTCTGTTTTATTGACACACACAGCCTGCCACCAAAATTCTACTAAAAGTGTCACAATACACATGCTTGTGTTCAGCACCTATCAACTTTTCATGTTTCCCGTACACTTGATGAGCATAACTTTCCTGCCCACAGTCCCTGGATTTCAGTCACACAAGCTGAACAGAAAAAGTAATCTTTTCTAATCTAATTTGGCTCGTCACTCTCTCTCCAGCCTCATCCCTTTGTCTTATCCAACTCTGAGCAGGTAGGGCAAGGGATCTGCAACTAAACAACTTGCTGATTGTAATCTCTCGTTTCCTCCCCGGTCTTATTTTCAGCACGATGATAATATGATGAACAAAAACTGTGCGTGCCAGTAAAGGAAACTACAAAGGAAGACTAGCCTCACTCGGCCTCTTATCATGTGATAAGCTGTTAATCAAAGGTCTACCAAACCACAGAAGCAACACTGGATGCAAAATATTTCATTTTTATGTCAATCACCACTAGGGATGCAATATTATATAACAAGTTAATAGGTTACTAAACAGATTGGAATTATAGAGCACAAATACAAATGGACGCACTATCGGTACTTGTCCAGATCTAAAAAGGTGTTTTTAACCATAATATGTACCACTTTATTCTTTCACCGATCTGGCTGGTGTGAAAAGTTCTTTAATTTGTTTTCTCTTCATCCTTTAAAATGTCTATTAAGCAGTTTAACACAGTGGAAAAGTGGTTTTTAGGCAAAATGATTATGTGAATGAGGAAAAAAATCTTCAGTCTGGCCTTATTTCCTGTCCCCAAAAAGTTGCTGCTCCTCAGGTTGTATGTTTCAGTTCTTAAGAAATATCAAAAAACAAGCTTATGAGGGAGAAAATGTGTAAGAAATGTAACGTGATTTGGTTATGAACTGAAGTAGAAGAAATGCATTGCAGATCCTCTCTACTTTGGATACAGGTGACAAATGTCTCATTTATCCTTCTTTAATAATGACCTAAATATCCTATGTGATATTATTAACATAATTATTATGATTGGTAAATATGTTGATAAAGCATTCTGTTTAAGTTTTATTTCCCATCTATGAACGGTCCTACTTCTAGATACTCCATCTAACTGCTCTGTTGCCATTTATATATTTATATATTTGCTCGATTGGTGGGATGACCTGGGGGAAGTGTGGGAAGTGTCTTTAAAAAATAAATAAAAAATCTTACTTTTTTTAAGCCATTTTTTCAGCTTGAATAGTGAAAACTAGTTTGTAGGATTTAAGCCTTTGTCAAAGAGTTCCTTGTTTAAACCAGAATCAAAGTCTCGGTCCTCACATTTTGTACATGACATAAAACCTCTTCAGGCCTGTTTCTCTGGGGCCCATGGGAACATTTGCATATAACTGGCCCAGATAGAAACTGGGAAACGAGAGGACCAGCAGACAAAAGGGGTGGGACAGGAGCTTGTAGCAGCTGGTTTGCAGCGAGCACCCTATTTACTGATGCAAAGGGGGGCTTCTTACTTTCACAGGCTGTTAATTTCAGTCTAACTTGTCTTTTTTTATCTTCCTCTTTGTAACCGCTATCTTGTAATGAGAGCTACACAACCCCTGTCGTCCTGAAATCAGTGGCATTTAATGTTCTATGTGCTGCTACTCTTGTTCTGTACAAGTTCTCCGTGTACAGACTGATTATTTCAGAAGGAGGAAACTTTGTTACACAAGCTTTTCACCTGTCGTTGGACAACAAGCTTACACCTCCAGCATTGCTCTAAGGCTACATCCACACTACTACGTTTACATTTTAAAATGCATATGCTGGTTAAGAGTAGTGAGTAAGGTGTCAGCAGGCAGTCAATTTCAGTATAAAACCAGCAGTAAAAGGTGTTTTGAGAAAGTGAGAGTAACCGCAAACACGAGAGGTCCTTGAGCATGCAGCCATAACAGGCCGCTCCTAATATTTCGTAGTTCTGCTGCAGCAGAATGTGAGATTAGCTGTGAACTTGGGTTCGATTCGGCCGTTTTTTAAAGTCTCAGGCTATCAAATATTCCTGGTATGTCTCATTCCTTTGCTTTTTAGTGAAACAGTCCTATTTCATTGGCTTCAAGTATGTCGTGCGTGTGGCCATCTGGAACTAATGGCAGACTGGCTCTACTTTAAGAGTTGATGAGTGGAATCAAACTCCACACACTTCAGCTCCTATCTTTGTTATCATGGATGGGTGGTGATGTTTGCAGGTACATAAGACTGGCTTCAGTAAGTGAGATGAAGATAGTAGGCAGGAATGTTGCTGAGCAAATGTGTGACAACATAAATACGTGTGATGATGAAGTTCCCTGTGAGGAAAAAGAGGCTTAACGTAGTCTTTACTTTCCGTCTCTAGGAAAGCAAGTCCATATCCGCAAGGCGGCGCTATCGGGCCAGGACGTGGTCCCAGAGCGCAAGCGCTCCACACCCATCAACCCAGCCAACACTATTCGCAAGTGCCTTTCCAATAACCCCGTCTCCCAGCGGCCGTTCAGGGACCGCATCATCCACCTGCTGGCGCTCCGGCCCTACAAGAAGCTGGAAGTGCTGGCCCGTTTGCAGCGGGACGGTATCAACCAGAAGGACCGCAACTCATTGGGGACCACCCTGCAACAGGTAAAGTGTTACATTTTATGCTAAAATATGCCTTGTCAATATTTAGAATGCCACTTAAAATAGAAGTGACCCAGTTATTAGTATTTACACACCCTCCATTAGACAGCAAAATCCAGAAGTGCTAACTTTTGTGTTTAAACAGCTGATTTTTAGGTATTCCTCATGTTCTTAAAGTGTCTAGTTTGACCCCAGAGATCTCCTTGCCCACCGTAAAAATTAGATCGAGATACACAAATCTGTCTGAGGAAATTCATTCATTCACTTTGAGGATAAAACAAGCCCCATAATCCTTTAACATTATTTGCATGCACAGATGTTAGGCAGCGCAGGAAATGTGAAGTTTCAGAACATGTGTACTTCTCATACCGTCAGTTTAACTTTTAACTGTGTGTCTCTGTGTACTAAACAGGTGGCAAACCTTAACCCGAAAGACAACACGTACTCACTGAAGGACTTTGTTTATCGTGACATTCAGCGAGACTGGCCCGGCTACTCTGACGATGAGAAGTCACAGATCGACCGGATCCTGGCTCGGTACATAAATGGCCCGTTGAGCATTTTATTTCCCTTCTGAGCTTCAATCCATACTCTGTTGAACAAACCAAGCGTTTAGGTTGTATGGAGTTCATAAAGGCTGAAGGTGGCTGTTAATGTGTGGTCGAAAATATATATAACTGTAACGTTAGTTACTGTGGATTCTACGATTTGTTTCACTGACACCTTTCAATCCTTCAGATTATGTTAAAGGAATAGTTCAGCATTTCTAAGTCTAACAATAGCGCATGTAGCACACAAGTAGGTTTTAATTTTGCAGTAATAAATCATTTACATTTTAAATCGTGTATTGTTTACATCAATACACCGTGCTCCCCTCTGACGACACTATTTCCTTTCTTTAACAGCAAACTAGGTCTTCCTACTGAGAACCTCTCCTCAAGCAGTTCTCCCAAAGACAGCGTCCCCACATCCCCCCAGGTATCTGAGCAAATACACACCATCAACACACACACACCCCCACAGTGAAGTATGCAGTTTTTCAGATAACTCCTGTGTGTTCTCTTCCAGAAGCGCCAGGCAGACTTTGACTTTATTGATCCTTTGGCACCCAAGAAAGCCCGCATCTCCCACCTCAGCAACCGTGGGCCAGCCACCACCTCCTCCTCCGACCGCCCCGAGGACGAGGGCAGCCCCAGCTCTAAACGCTCGTCTCTACCCGCCAACGTCAACTCTGGCCCTCCCATCCATCTCCCAGTCCCGTCCCACCCCCCAGCACCCTCCCACCAGCAGCCCAGCCCAGCCTCAAACTCCAACTCACCCAGCACCCCGGAGGGCTGCGGCACCCAGGACCTGCCGATGGACCAGAGCTCCTCCTGCAGAGACCCTTCACCCAGCCCGTTCTCCTCCGATAGGACCCTGCAGGACCACCATCGGCACCCCGTCCCCGTCCCCAGACCCACCGCCTCCCTTAGCCCCCCTCCTCCCCCTCCTCCTCCTCCTCCCCCTCCTCCTCGCACCTCCCTCACAGTTACCTCCACTGTTATCACCAGCCCTCCCTTGTCCAGCAGTACCAACAAGAAGTTCAAAAAGAAAACCAAGAAGCACAAAGATAAGGATCGAGAGAGGGACAAAGGGAAACGGACTGAAAAAAGTAGCATAAGTCCTCCCAGTGTAGCAGAGCCGGCCGAAGACACTCGCAGAGCCAAAAAGAAGCGCAGTGCAGAAGAAGAGAACCGAGAAGTTATCAACAAAAACCCTCACAAAGATCAAGGTGTGTTCCTGTCTTCATGAAATTATTAACTATCAGCATCACTTAAATGACTGTCGAACGGTTTCCAACTTACACATCACATTTATTACAGGGTTTAGTTTGTCAATTAGTTAATCGGTGTGTGGTCATTTAGTGTAGGGGACATCCCTTTAAGGTGTAATAATCATAGTTTAATTTGATCTATATTAACACTGAATGAGACTGAGTACATGTGATTGAAAAGGGGTTGTACTCAGACCACATTTTCTGAATTTTTTTCTATATAGTCGTTTTTTTGTTCCGGTGCTCTGAAATCTGCCCGCATGCGTGTGTGTTTGGACTCACTAGTCTAAGCAGCATTGGTATGTCTTGTGACTAACATGCCTTCTCTGTCCAAGTTTCCAGACAAATTATCTTTCAGACTTTGGATTGTCGCTCACCATGTTACAAATGTTTATGTCTGTTCCATCCCAGCCAACCACATAGTTAGATCTTTGATTACACTGATGCACTGGATGTTGTCTGAACACGCTGAGGCGTTTATCTTGTACCATAAATTAATTATAAATAAACATAAAAAGCTATTTACAACATATTTAATTATTTTATACTTTGGCCTAAATGATAACCGACTCAAAGGCGTCCACTACGGAACGAGCTGTAGCGATGGGTTTCAGTTATATTATAAACACAACTATTAGAATATTTATCAGACAAAACATATTGAATACACTTCTGATATGTTCACCCTTAACAGCCTAACAAGAATTTATGCACAGGTTGTTTTTTTTTATATCCGTCGACCCATCTCACCAGTAAAGAGACGTCTAGGTTAAATAATTGTTACATTTATGTTCTTTATTGGTGAATAGCAGCAAAACAAGTAACCCTTCATTAAGGCCATGAACTCTCTCACACACGTCCCAGAAATGATGTATTAAAATAAGCTCTTTGTTTTGCTTATGAAAGTAATTGGTTGTCCGACAAATGACAATTTGGTAGGACGAGAGCATATCGACCAACCAAGCACTCAGCCCTCATTACCAATGCAGTATTTACATTCTTACACTTTCCTCTCCCTCCTCAGGCCCTTCAGATAAAGAGAAACCAGTCCAATCCACTGAATTCTCCCCCACAACGGAGACGCCCGACTATGTAGTGTGAGTAACCTCGATATGTTGTGAAGTTCCCATTGTCCCACAGCGTGACCCTCTTCACCTTTCAGGTCTCTCCTTTCACAATTTGAAACATTTGACTAAAGAAGACACTGAGAACAGACCCAAGCTTGAGAATGCACAGGAAATGCAGCAAAAACCCCAAATGTTTCATTTGTGCACTCTGGTATTGTCCAACAGCTGTTTTCTCACTTCCCGTCTAACTGGTAACGAGTGCAGAGATCCATTGCACAATAGAGAAGCTCAAACGTTGTTAAACAGGATTCTCACCTTTCTTTAAAGATCCCAACCTTTAGCAGGGTGTATGTTAAAACAAAGAAAGTTTGCTAAAAAAAATTCTGAAATGATCATTTTAATGTGTTCCATGACTTTCAAAAGAATCATTCAGTTAAATGTCCTTTCCTGTGTTTACAGGAAGTACATGCCTATGATGTCCATTGACCAGCGGCAAAGTTACAAGGACGACTTTAATGCGGAGTACGATGAATACCGCCAGCTACACGCCCGCGTGGAGAACATCACCCGCCGCTTCACCGAGCTGGATGCCAAGTGTCGGAAGCTGGCACCCGGCACCAAAGAATACCAGGTCAGCATGAATACACTGTACTAATGCTGGTGGTGCCATTTCCACATGCCAGCGCGCACTAAAAAATTACGTTATCACGGCCTTGTCTACAGTCGATGGGCTTATCTCTGGGTTGTCTTTTTGATTCTTTGACAGTTAATTTTGTTTGTACACCCTCTGACATTTAGGGATTAATGCAGCGCATAGAGTATAAACGCCTCCGTACGTACTCGGGATACACTACGCCGCCAACCGCTAGTACAAACAAAGCTATAACCCTGATGGAGCGGTGGATTTGTCATTTTAAAAGGCGAATACCATCAATTTCATGATCTCTCAAAAAAGGTAGCTGGTTGAAATCGCTCTATTAGATGCAGATTGTGAGTGTGAAGGGACCAGAATCCTAGAAGGATTCGATATAGTATCAATGAGTCTCCATAGTAGTGTTCCTATTATTGTGTCCATTCCTGGTATATAGCAGATAAGACAAAAAAAATACAATTAATCTGCAACTACAAGGCAGCACATTCGTTTAGTGTTCGATGTCATCAGAGCCGCCAAGTTATCACAAAGATGTCACTATCAGCTGAAAACATGTTCAACACTTTTTCCTGTTACAAAGATACTGAATGCATTTTCAGATTTTTTTATATTCATCAGTGATGTGGATTTGCATTCAAAGTCATAATTTATATTTTTACAGAAGGTGCAAGAAGAAGTCCTGAAAGAGTACAAAAAGATGAAACAAGTGAGTAGTTCTACAGACTTCTGTCTCATGATGATGCTTGTTTCTTATTATTCACTACGTTTGTGTTTTTCTGTCAAACACAGCCGGGGTTCCTGTCGGGTGATATTATATGCGTGTTTTTTTTGTTTTGTTTTACAGCACAGCCCCAACTACCACGAGGAGAAACAGCGCTGCGAGTACCTGCACAACAAGTTGGCCCACATCAAGCGGCTAATAGCTGATTTTGACCAGCGCAGAGCCCAGCCCTGGTGCTGAGAGCGCAGCACATCTTCACTAATCAGTATTGAGAACGGAGTGTCAAACCAGGAGGGTGTGTCCAACTGGCTGTTATTTATTAACACCCCTTCAGTTACTGCCTCCACAACAGCCCCCACCTCGTTTCCCTTTTTTTTTTTTTTTTTCCCCATCATCCTTTTTCATTCCTTGCTCCTCTTCCTCTCTTTTGATTCCACTGGCTTCATTGTTGCCTGCAATCTTGAAAAATCTCACTTTGACTTTTACCCCCCATCTTTTGCTTTCTTTAAGTTTCTTCTAAATGGGCTCCTTTGGAATTTCATACCACTGGACCGGTGGAAGATGCAGCCTGCATGTGTGAAGGGGGTTGTGGGAAAAACGTCAACTCTTCTAATCTTTGAAGGACTTTATCTTCAGGCAAAAAAAAAAGAACAAAAAAAGTATTTTTGAGCATCAGAGAAAATATTAACTTGTATTTAAGTAAAAAAAAGAAAGAGGGAGATCTATTTATTTTGGGACTCGTAGTGCAAAGAAGAGTCCGCAGATGATATATTGTTTAACTTTTGTTGAAAACAATGCAAAAAAAATTACCGCGGGCCTTATGTGTTGACTTTGTGAAGCCATTTTGCACGCAAGATCCATTATGTCATCTCATTTGGCAAAGGTGTCTCACCTGCCTCATTTCCTCTCTTTTCCTAAAAAACTGTACTGGATTACCTTGCTTCAACACAGTACTGTCGTTGAGTTTGAGGCTGAAGGGGAAGGAAATGAGACGGGCAGGAGAAATCAATTGAGCCGATTTTGAGAAGCAACAGTATGTGTGCATGAATTGTAAATTTAGTTGTATTGGCCACATGGGTTGGTGAGGGTGGGGTAACTCAAAGGAGTATGACACCCTGTCAGTAGGGGGCAGGATTCCTGGCACCACCAGTGTTTAGTGTTCATGGTGCATTATGGGTGCCTTAAGGTGTTTACACCCAGAAACGTCAAGTTGGGCCGACCCTTAGGGTCCACAGGCTACACAAAGGAACTATACCTGCCTGGAAACAGGATGTGTGTGCGTGTGCATGTCGGAGAGCTGAATGAAGGAAGGGATGTAAAGTCTGAAAGGAGTGTTACAAATAGTTTGTGTGTGTGTGTATTTGTACGGTTGTGCATTATGTGGAGTGACAGGTGTACGAAAAAGAAAAACAGAAATGTGGAGAAAAAGTGAGAAACATGAAAAACAACAAAAAAACAGCTGCTATAGTGTTTGACCAGCCAGAGCTCTCAGGATCAACCTGGCTGGAGTAACAGTACCTGATCTTAATTGAAGAGGTACAAAAGATCCTTATCTTTCAGAATGGTTCATCTCTAGACCTCCTGGTGAAGGACTGCGCCCTCCTCTTCAGCTTTATCCAGCGGCAAACAGTTTCTGTTAGAAAGAAGCAAACGTGTCATCCACCAGAGGACAAATCTGTATCACCATTTAAAATGTATTTGATTCTCAGTTTGAGTTCTGCAGAGCAGTGAAAAGTTTTTTGTTTTTTTTCAACATTTGAGATGGATTTAGTTCAATGGATGGATGAATGGCTTCTATGAAAAGTCTTTATTTCAACAAGGGAAAATTGTTTACAAACCTGTGTTAGAATGTTTGCCAAAAATTAAATATTTTTCTGGTACTGCATCCATGGAGTAACATTTCTGATTGGGGCTTAATTTTAGGAGACATTAATACTGGAATATGTGTGTCATTACATGTTGGGATGTGAGGAAGAACTGAGTCACTGTGACCCCCACAAAGATCAACTGAAAAGTGTTGACTCGGCAGTCTGGTCTGATGATATATTCAGATAGTGTGGACAGATAGGAGTCTGTGTCCCGTATTGAAAACTCCCCAGAAACAGATTTAAGTAAATGTGGGTCTATTCTATTTCACACATATGTTAGTTGTGGCGCTCCGTCAAACAGTCGGTCTCTACAGCAGACAGAATCAATGTAACATAGTTCCAGACCTGGCTTAACTTGTCTCTCAACTTATTTTGGACAGAACAGCAGCACTTGTATCTTTGATGTGTCACAACTGCAAGTAAAAAAATGTCCACCAGAGTTCAGGCTCTACTTGAGTTACATGTTGGCTGAGGGCTACAGGGTCAGTGTTTTGGTTTATTTTTTCCCCCTCTTGCAATGGTCATCTCCCAGAATTAGCAGTCAACACAGGCAGCTCCAGCTAAATCAATGATGGAGGCTAGGGCTGTACATGCAGCCTTAAAGTGTTAGCCATCAAGTGTGTGTCCTCTTCTCAGCCTTCCAAACATTTCTGTCTTTATCAACGGCAACTTTACTTAAATTGGGTCTGATCAACATGAATTATTTGACTCATTGTGGTGGGAGGAAGGAGGGAAGAGGTTTGATCGAGAGTCTTAATGAGGAAGCGACGAAGTTGAAAACGCCCCGGCAGCGTTTAGGTATGAGGAAACCACCTAAAAATCAAGTGAATTTTGGGTGAAATCTGATCCTGCCTAGCTGAAAATGTACAAGACATTTCAATAAAAATCAATTTCGTTTTACCTGGAAAATGTCTTTTGTTGTATGGTCTTTGTGGTTACCTTTTCATTCATTTGAAATAGTTTATATGTAAAAACCAAAGAAACTTAGAATAGATCAGAAGCACCGCCTACTATCGATCTATGACATAGTTAAGGTGATTTATCCAATTGAGGAAGTGACAGTTAATTTAGTGTCCCTCAAGTAGTTAATGTATTCAGTGTTGAAAGATTTAAAACGGTCACACACTGATTAACACTAACATTGCGTTTAGAAATGGAATTGCATAAACATTTAGCTCCACCAGTAGCCTAGGAACCTTTCGGCCAACTACTGTATGGTGCAGAATATTACTCTGGTCCATTATCACTCACATTTTACAGTTATTAACTGTTGTGACTGGTACATTAGTTAGGTAGTTGCTTGGTTCACCTGCAGTACTGTTCTCCAAAATGCAAACAACCTGGTTTAGTTGAGCCACATCTGAACACCGAAATAAAGAGATCTGACCATCGCGAAAATCTTTAGCGAGTACATGCGCGTGCACGAGAGTGAAGTATCCCTTTAAGAAGAAGGGGTAGGGAGGGGGGTGGCTGCCTCTTACGTCATCCTGAGAGAGAGGGAGAGAGATCATCTTTGTTCTCCTCCATTGATACCTTCTTTTTCATCTTGTAAACACCTCATCGGACGACTTAAAATGGCGCAGCAGTTTGTGCAAACTAAAATCAAGGGCGATAAAGTAGTGCTGTTCATTAAGCCCACGTGCCCGTACTGCATTACGGCCGAGGAGGTTTTGTCAAAGTACAAATTCAAGCCGGGACATTTGGAGTGTGTAGATATAAGTAAACGCGGCGACATGAGCAACATGCAGGAGTACTTCCTGGAACTCACCGGAGCGCGCACGGTAAACCCAGACGTTGTCTTTGTCATAGTGTCCTTTTAAACAGCCTGAAAACACACGTGTACACGTGTTAATCTACAACATAGGACTGTAGATGTACAACTGTGTGTAGGCCTACTTTGTGGAATAAAACAAGTGAGAGTAATTTTAACCACAGGCGATATATACTGGTTGTGTAAACAACCGGATGTATGGTTTGTAATGTTTAATGTAGACATTTGCCAGTTGTTATTCAGTCATTTTGCTACAGTTCCTCATGTAATCCATAAATGATGACTCAGCATCGTGAAATCAATAGTGAGTCAGCAGCAGGAACTACGCACACTTACCTCACTTACAGACTCTCTTTCTGTAACAAAACCAAGTCAGAAAGTTACATTTATGATTGATGAAAGAATTATCAATTTATGAACAAAATGAGTAGTGAATAATATGTATAAGATCGTCAAGTTATATCTATATGTAGTGGTAGAGGAAGTATATTATTTTCTTGAGTAAAAAGAGCCTACTACTGTAGTACCACACTAAAAATACTCCATTACAGGCAAAAGTAAAAGAACTCGATGCATAAAAATGCCCACTGTTACTGATATACCGTTGTATATTAGATTACTCACGCATTAATGTGAAAGCAGCTTTTTCTTGTTGTAGTTGGTCGAGGTGAAGCTTGTTTTTAACTATTGTCTCAAACTGCAACTTGATTATTTTAGTTTAAATTTAATTTAATTGATTAATGGATTCATAAATTGACTTAAGTTTATAGAGGTACAGAAAATGGTGACAAAGTCGCATCAATCACCCAAACCAATAGTCCAAACCTCAAAATTAAAAAGTACTCAAATAATTTTACGGAAAATCAGCGAATCTTCACATTTAGAAAGCTAGAACCAGGAAATTATTTGTCACGTGTGCATGAAACATGACTTACGGTGAAGTTCGCCAACTTTTAAGTGGCCGTTTAATGCTGATGGGAAATGTAGTCCACTGGAGAAATAAACTCTCCAGTGTAGGCTAACGTTATATTGACCGCGAAAGCATCGAGGGGTTAGCTACATGGAGCACATCTTTTGTAAACTAATACATAAACAAAGTAACCCCACAAACTGTTAAAGGAAATATTCTAACACCTAAACAGAGAAATACAACCGTCCACCTTCTGAATTCAAGTTTACACCGAACTAAAACGGGCTAGTTAGCCTAGCTTATTAACTCTTACTTAATTCAAACTGCACAGAAACAAAATAAAACTCACCGAGCACGTTTTGGTTAGTCTTTCCGCTGTTCCAACTATCAGCAACTCTGGTTTGGTCGAAATAAATCTTTTAATTCTACCGAGTAAAACGTGAAAATATGCCGGCTCTACAAGCCGTTATGGCCCGCTGGATCTCTCTCTCTCTCTCGTGTCTACTCTGCAGCTTATTGGCGGCTCGTGCTCCTTCTTTAGCATGATTCATGGCATCAGTTATACATAACATCAGAAAGAACTGCACGCGATTTTCACAATATATATCTCCAACTCAGATAGATAGACATAAAAGAAAATTGGCAGATTTTCCCTTTAAAACAACTGTCAAATTAGTGGCCAATTATTGTTTCTGTCATTGCCCACAATGGCCTACAATGGCCTTGTACCAGATGGTGATGGGGTGGATACCACGGTCTCATGGCAGCATCTCTGTTGGTAGACAGTATCTGGTGGTATACATCGCCATGCTGTCCAACTCCATGCACAACACGGAATAATCAATGACTGCCTATTGACCAGTAGCACCTCTTGTGTTGATTTGAATGTAGGTCCCGAGGGTGTTCATTGGTGAGGAGTGTGTTGGAGGCGGCAGCGACGTGGCGGCGCTTCACAAGAGTGGCAAACTGGAGAGCATGCTGCAGTCTATTGGAGCCCTGCAATGACCTGCTGCAGACCTCCAGGTAAACAGGACACCTGCACACACTCACCAGCTCGTGCAAAGTGAAAGACTGAGTGTGTGGCTGTGGTAATAGGGAGGCCCTAAAAAGGAGGTGGGTGTACTCCCTCAGACGACCCAAAGCAAGTCATTAAGTGCATACATTAGTAACAGCAAGCTCTAATTAGTGTATAAATAAATACATTAAAAGAAAATAAGATGCCCGAGGTGGTGCTCAAAGAGATTAGGAGTAATTGCTCGGTGGTTAAGACGCGAGTGAAATCTGCCGCAGGCCAACGCTTCATCCAGTCCTTAAGGAAATGTACATACGGGTATAAATGAAACATAATGAATGCAGATGTTTCCACTACGTGGTTTGATGGGTATGAAAATCAATGGTAATCGCATGCGATGACCATCACACCAGATCTCAACCCAAATTAACTATATAAGATCTTGAAATGGTGTTATAACCCCCATCAGATATCAGCCTGATAATGGCCTAACCCAAAGGCAAAGGCCAACAAGCTTATGATCTGACATGGTCCAGCTAGCTACGTTAAAAATGACACCGATTTTAAGGCTGATCCTGCAATTCTGGACATCATGAAACCTCCAAATGAGGGAATACCGTTGTTTCTCTCTCCAGTAGAGTTTGGAGAATCTTTGCCGTGGGGCACTGAAGCGGTTGTGTTGAAACACAGCGGAGCGCAGACATTCATCAAGTCTGTGGTTTGTTCATTCTAAAACATGTCTTTATTTAAAGTCAGACGTCATGTTATCTACAGTCTGTACAACACTGGCCCAGTGGAGCCACGTGTGTGTGTGTGTGTGTGTGTGTGTGTCTCCACACACTGGGTGTGGATGCAGCACTGGAGTACACTTAGTTTTATAGTCCACTCTTTCAGCTGTTATTTACTCTTTTTCTTTCTTTTCTTTTTTTTTGAAGAGTAGACTGGGATTTATCTGAGGATTTCCTAGTAGACACACACTGATTGCTCTGGTGCAGCAGCAGGTTAATAATACACCAGGTGGTTTTAAAGGTACTGACTGATATCACCTGTACACTGTCAAAATCTCACAGTGGTAGCTGTCTTGTACTATATACACAGCCTGCTGCTACTCCTCTGCTTAAGTACGGCAAGAACAGCATACAAATACAGTTACGTACTGTTTGATGACTGATCCTGATCCACTAAATAAAAAATAGCTGCAAAATGTCACTATTGATCTTTTTTGCTTTCATTTTGTGGACTGTTTTTTTTAATCATGCACCATTTGGAGTAAATATCAGTGAAACAGTAGACTGTAAAATAGTGTGACCCAGTAGTCTCTACTCCAAATGTAAAAAAAAAAAAAAAAAAATGTATCATGTCATAATCATGTCCACATACAGTATAGTTTACAAAAAGAATTGCAGCACCAAGAAATCATAATCTCGTTATGATTAAAAACAACCTCTGAAATTAAAAAAATAGGATAAATAAGAATTGTATATCCACCCAGAGGCATTGTGGTTTTTAATGTACCAACTTATGTTCATGATATGGTTGTTTCTCCTAAATCTTTATACCACTTCTGTCCACATAAATGCTACCGAAGGCTTTTGCCATTTTATGTGACAGACGGAGACAGACCATTAGTATGAGTTATTGCAAATAGATACGGAATAGTTTCAACATTATGTCATATAAACCTGCAAAGGAAGTGGTGTTAAAGTCCAGGCTGCAGGCTTTAAATTAAATTACATTGATTATTGTTCTGGATTTGGTATACTTGATTTTTGATACAGGCGATGTGTAGTTTAATTTGACGATTTCATTTCAAGCCATTTTTTTGACACAGCCGACGCCCAGAATGTATTTCATCTCACATGGTAATAAAATCAGCCCGACAGCGAGACACTCACTGATGTTGCATCGTAGATCTGAAAGAATCTTAATACAAGAACTGTATTGAATTTGGTCCTGCTCGTCTGCTGAACTTTAGTTTTTAAACAGACGACGGATGAAAACGATCTTGAACGTGCCACCTGCAGCATTACCAGTTCTCCTGAAATACCGATGGAGCCGCAAAGAAGTTAGAGGCTCAAGACTTTATTTCAGCTTAAGCAATGCTGCACGTGATCGCGTTCACAATTCCTAGATCCAAGAGGTCACAGATGCATCATGGGCCACGGTTTTAATTTAAGACGGATAAGTCCTGTGTCCAGTGTGCAGAAGATACAGACATTCTAAAGAGCAGGAGCAGTTTCCTTCCTGCTTTTTCAAACCCAAGTCACATCATGGTAGTTTGAAACAGTCTGTACGATCCCGGTCTGTTTTGGAGCCATTTTTGTGTCCCTGTTCAAAGTAGATATTCAGCTGATCGTTTTTTTAAATTCATATTGGGTTTCAAGGATTAGTCATTTTGTATGGCCCGTGATGAATAGTCATTACGCAAAAGGATGCACAGTCATTCCTCCGGGGGAAGAGAGTCTCAGCGGTGTGTGTCATTGCACAACCACGTTGTCCTTTTGGTTGAGGAGTCTCGTGACCTCTCAGTGTCCCTCAGACTCGGCCCTTCATCCAGCACAGGAAACTATTCATTCTGTCCGTTTCTCCACGTGTTGATGACTCGTCTCACTGTTTATTTTCTCCCTCCCTCTGCTCTCCCCACTGTTTTGCACAGGTCTCCAGGCATCCGGGTGGGGGGTGTCACATGACTATGCAGCGGGACTTGCGTAACTTGCGTCGCCGCTGCTGGTACTCGCTGAGCTCCTGCAGGTAGCCTGTGGACGGCCAGCGTAGCCTCTCCACCTGCTCGCGCTCCTCCTCTGGAACACAGAAACATATAAACTCGAATCTACCGTAAAACACAACTACATTTACTGTGCCTGGCACACACTCATAGAAAGACATACACTTCTGAACTGCTTGCATTGTTGCCAAGAACACAGCCAACGAGGCCGAATAGTCTGATACGACTTTGTTTACACCAACAAGCAGCAGAAGACCAACGGCTATCCATCGTGTGCTGTTGCCTTATTCTCCCTTTGACTTCTCTTGTGCCCTTAAGTACCCGTCCAATGACCTTAAACCATTCTTGTGTGTATGACTAATGATGTCAATAAAATGTGAAACTGCGACTAACCGGAGCAATGTGGCTGTTAATCTTTAACTGCGTGTATGTGCCGAATACATGTGACTATAATAGAGTATTAACTGGTATTAAGAATACTACAAGGATGTATTGCATCCAGTGTAATACATAACATATTGTGCTATATGGCAGTATAGCATAAAGGGCAGAGGTTTACACAGGTGTCTAAAACCATGTTGTTGTCAAACCTCCAAAAATAGAAAGTGATCCAACTTTCTATTCTCCAAAAGGTGACAACATGGTTACTATTGTTTCAATTGTATTAAGTGATTGATGGACACCTTCATTACACCTCATATATTTTACGAACTGGTTGGCCATTTAACAAAAAAATGAGAACCAGCCTACCTTTGGCAGCCCTTATCTGAGACAGAGAACATTTATTTTGGGGAAAAGCAGAACAGATCCTCACAAGCCTGCAGGCATTCTGACTTGATCATTTTCAAAAAAGAAATCCGACTGTTGAACTGTTGAAATCAGCAGTTTCATTTTCACTCTGCAGCAATTTTTGTTTGCACAGCCATCACTGACGAGGCCTATTTTAATTTGTTGATACGCGTTTAAAGAAAGAAACACTAACCTGAGAGCTCCAGGAAGTCAGGTTTGTGACTAAAGATCAGGTAGTTGTTGGCGATGAAGTGGAGGAGCCAGATATACAGCTGCTCTGCATTGTGGCACTGAGAATCAATTCAAACATACACATTATGTTAAGTAACAACGATTCTCTTGAGAATTAATGCGTTCTGACATAACCATGAATATCTGTAGCGGATGGAGGCCTACGGCTACTGCAAGTAAAAGATTAAGCTTGCCGCTGATAAAAAATGACATTGGGCAATTTTTTTTGGCAAACAGGAAGAATTCCTCTAAAAGCATCATTTGCATTTTGGAAGCTGACGAAAATGTCCTATTCTAATGAAATAGTAATTCATTTACACAGACGAGCCATCTCCTGCAGGTGTGTTTATTCTCTCAATTCATCTCCCTCATATGCTCAGCAGTAGCACTGACCTTTGCTCGGCGGAGCAGTCGAATCACGCTGATGCCCGTGGACGACAGCTCTCTACTGGGCATGCTCTGAAGGTAAGCGCACACACACACTTCACACAGATGCTGCAGACGCTTCACCTGGTACATCTCCGCACAGACCAGCACGGCCATGGCCTGCAGCACACTGGCTGGACACACAAACACACACACACACACACTAAGAATTACTGTATGCATGCATCGTTATGACGTCATGTAGATTACTGCAGTAGTTGCAACATTTTTAAGCCGGTAGGCCTCCAAAGTATTTCAGAGGCTTCTGTAAATAAAGTGTTGTTACGATTAGTGGTCCAAATATATTTTGAACAGAGCAACATCAGGATTACCACAGGAAGCTTTTAACAACCATAATCATCATAAAAGGATTGTGTGTGTGTGTGTCTATTTCCAGCACAAACAGTATATGACAATAAACCTCAAGTTGTGTTGTTTGTACAGGAAACAAAGGGTAGAAAGTGCATTGACATGGTTGAATGCTGGGCATAAAAAGTAATGTCTTACAGAGAATACTATAGAAACAAAAATAATCCTTTTATACCATATTAATAGATCAAATGACTATGCAAATGAAAGGTGTTGCTTGTAGTGATGAACCCACAGAAAATGATTACCCGACTCTGCAGTTTCCTTCATCTCTATAGATAAAAGAATTTTAGTGTCTTTCAGCTCTTTTTTTTTTTTTTTTTTATGGCCCACAATTTTAAAGTTTTGATTCACTCATACCGCTCTCATCAACTGAGCTTCCAACACCAGCGGGCAGCTGTTTTGAGCAAAAAGCTGTTCACTACCTGCCCACAGACACAGCTAGAGACTAGTTGGTGGAGCATTGTGGAGCATTTGGCAGCGAAAGAGACAGATATTTCCCTCAGGAGTTGGTGGAGACCAAAATGGAGCTAAAAGGAGAGTGAGTATTGACCTGATATTTGTCATGTGGCCAGAAACACAGCTCAAAATATAGTTTCATGGCTGCTTGATGTTTACACATATGCTAAAACAACTATTTTCCAATAGCAAAGGGCTTTCAAAGAAAGACAGTATGAACCGAATCTATCTCTTACTGACACAAACCTCATGTATTTATGACTTTATATTTCCATCGTATTCTCCCATATTTAAGTCGTACTGTACTCGGCACAGTCATGTCAAATGACTTACTTACACGGACTCGTGCAACAAACGCCAAATAAGTTAAGTAATATCGATCCTTTTATGTCAAACACAACCCTCAACATCCTTCACTCCCTCCTATAAACACCGCAGCTAAGGTTCGTTGTGTTCAGCTACAAACGTAGAAATGAGCCGTAGCAATGTATTCCACCATCATACAGTATGTACAGTATACGATATTTACATGAGTGAAATACTCTGAGAGCACCCTCCTTTGATTTCACAACCTTAGTTTTCCGTGGCCACTGCTGGAGTTACCTTGTTTTGCCCTTGAGTGCTGAGCTCTTGCATAACAGCAGTGCAGCGGCTGCAGCCTCCAGAGCTGCTTTATGGCTTTCATTTGGTGTTCCCATGACTCAACCTGAAGCTGTATCTCTGGAGAAAGCTTGCTTACCCCTCCACGTACCTAAGACCGATCTTAAGGGTTGCTTTTTAAGATTGTTCATGGTTTCTTTTATCTCATGCCACAAAATAAGGGGATTGTCGGCTCTCAGTAGCTGGTTATTCAGGACAGATTATTCTGAGCCTTTGCATTGTCTCTTCAGCAGCTTCGTTGTGTAACAATACTGAAAGGGAAGATGACAGACAGTGTTGTGATTAACTCTGTACGTTTACAGGAAGGTTCGTTTATGGCTCTATCTATTCATTGAGGACTGTAACATCTTGATTTGTTTTTGCGTTCTGAAGCCGTAATCATCTGTAGTTGGGAGGCTTGACTTGTGATGGATTTCATGAAAACACACACACACACACACACACACACACACACACACACACACACACACACACACACACACACACACACACACACACACACACACACACACACACACACACACACACACACACACACACACACACACACACACACACAACCAAAGTCCCTTCAGGCATGACTGCAAAAAGCTTGTAATTCAAAGCTGCATTAAGTAATCTTGTACCACTAGGGGGCAGAAAAAAAATAAACATAAAACACAGCAAGAGGCTTTCATGATATTTTAGCTCATCCAATTGTTTTGGCGAACCTGTTAACAAATAGTTAGCAGACACAACGCAACATGAACATTAGTTGGTTTGTCCGACTAAAGAAACGAGTTTTGATTTTCAATAGAATCAGCTAAGTTTTCATAACACACAGTCATTTGATTTAGAAGTAGAATAAAAATAATTATTATTGTAACTTTAAGGTTGTAGGCACACTGAAAAAAATGTAACGTCATCGCCATCACCAGAGAGAATGATCAGCACTAATCACTTTGAAAATGCAGTGCACAATGTGACAGATAGGGACAGAGGAAAACAACAACAACAACACGTTTGGGGCTGTGAGTTTGCACCATCAAAAGCAGACGAAGCAGTGATGCCACGGCTTGATGTTGGCATCACTAAATCTAATTGAATTTTAAGCCCGGTGCTGTTCTCCGCCAGCCTCCCGAGACCGACACTGGCAGCATGTCGCAGTCACAGATGGTTGATGGGACTTGTCATCTGCGCTTTTGTTTTGGGCTGCGCTCAGTGAGCGACGCAAAGAGGGAAAACAACCACTGCACCTCCTCAAGTGTTCTGTAATGGTGCATATTCCTGTAGCACAATAAAATGACGTCAACGGTCCATTGTCCATACCATACAAAATCTGCTACGGGGTTAAATTAGTGCTCAAAATAAAGAGGAGGGGAGGGCCAGTTTCTTACTATATTTAGCTCCAGTTGACGATGTGTTTGCAGTTTTATGTACCTGAAACAGCTTTAATGTTATTGTCACAGCAGTGTACTTTAGTACACGTCTGGGTTTGTGTGCAGTAAACTCACCAGGACAGCAGGAGTCAGTGTAGAGGTACTCCAGGAAAGACAGGAAGGTATCCGAGGAGACACCGTGGATGGGCACCACTCGGCTCCGGGCCTCTGCATATTTCCCACTGAACATGGCCGCCATGACGTCACAGCGTGCCACCAGCACTGCTCGATGGGCCGGCAATACACTCCCTTAAACACACACAGACATGCAAAATTAACAGCTGGGTTTAGAATTTGAGAGTAGCGTCTAGGAAAGTCCCAAAGAGCTGTGAAGTGAAAGACCTGACAGTAAACTATTTATGATTAATGTATTGAATGTTGACTGATAGTAACAGAATGCATCTCTGATGGAAAAACGTTTGGAGGTGATCACAAACACATACACATTTGGAATCATTTTCAAAAGGTCGAAGGTTTTTTTCTCATCACAGACGTGTAGAGGCCAAATCTAATTCAATTTGACTTGTTAAAAGTGATGATCTGTCATAATGTGCCATTTAAGATACCGGGACACTAATGACATGAAAAGTCCTGACATAATCGCTATCTATGAAGAGCAATTACCAGCCATCGACTCTCTCACTACACTCAGCACATAAGTGGAAAAAAAACGAAACAGAAATGCACCAAAATATTCACCAAGTCTATATTTATAAGTTTAAAAAGCTCAGAGGTGCAAGGACCAAAAGAAAAGCTCACTGCTCTTTTTATGAGATAAATATTGATTAGGATATGCTTTAGGGCATTATTTCTACATTTCTCAGTTTGAGCTTCTGGTGAGATGAAACCCGGCAGGACCGCTTATTTTGCCTGCGAATGGATACCCAGGCCCGGGAGTGAGATCATAATTCAATCACTGCTAATTAAATGTGACCTTCCTCTGCTGTGTGACGGTGCATGCATTTGTAAATGTGTGTGTGTGGAACAGATAAGCATTGACCCACCTTGCACCATGAAGATGACATCGGAGTAAAGAGGAGAATTGAAGAGGTTGACTAGAGTCTGGGGGCCGAGCTGAGCTGCCCGGGCACTCGGCGTGTCCCTGGTGCCCTATGCACACACACACATACACACACACACACACACACAAGAAGAAAGAAGCCAAAAGAAACATACAGAGGGAGTTAACATTCCTCTGCTGGATGTCAGGTACTAGTTACCAGCACAATTGCCATTCTGTACGTCTATCTCACCTCCGCTGTGGAATACAAATGACCTCTCTGCCAGTCGTGCACAGCGCTACCCAAACACGCTTCAACTGCAATGCCAAGAACGACATGACAGAACTGGCTAACACCGAAAGCAGACTGGGAACCACACACGCTCGTCCAAACCGTCTATTCATCTACACATTCCTGGTCATTTCAAGCATTCAAAGGATGCATCATGTGACATATGTGTATCCAGTGTACTGTAGTGCACAGCAGGTCAAATCAGTAGTGTGACAACGGCTGTCAGTCGGTTTTTGCAGTGTATGTGCACACGCAGTCGCGTTACGTCCTCAAATGAATGTCGTCAAAGCACCCCATTACCGTTGAGTGACCTTTCTCAGTCAACCAAAGCACAAAGGACTTCATATTCTCTCACTGCTCTGCTGCAGAGGGAGTGCTCAGCAAACACACAGAGGCTTCAGTAGAGGCAGCTACAGAATCAAGCCCCTTTGATTCTGTAAATCAATGCAAAGCTTATGGAAAGCTCGATGGAAGATTTCAGCCGGTCTGGCAGCAGTGAGAGGACCCGAAGGTGTTTGCAGAGGACGGGATCAAATCACGACAGGACATTAGGGTGTCTCATCGCGTTAAAGTGGCCCTCGGTGTGTCAGCTCGCCTCTACACCGCCTCAGGTAGCAGACCTAGTTCTATCCAGATGGGTTGGTGGGCTATGCATGGTGGTGCCAAAGGCTTGTCAGACGCAGCCATGTCATGTCTCCTGATCTCTCTCTGAATGTTAAAGTCTGCCGCCTATTACACAGAGCCACCTTAAGTTTTTTCAGATGGACACAATACTTTACAGATGTGACACTGCGTTCTTTAAGGAAATGTTGGATTTCATGGCTCCTTACAGATATCGTGCTGTGCTGTGGCTCCTTTAAGAGCATATCTTGTTTGTCTCGTCCTAATTCCCAAAGTATCTGGGAGGGGATACGGGCAGTAATTATGTAAATATGCTAATTATAGCCAGATTATTACTGCGCTGTTTTTAAAACGAGGTCTTGCTAATTAAGCTGCTGTGAGTCTGCAACAACAAAAACATGTGTTTATACCTTCAAAGAGTAGATTTGACACATTATAGATATTTAACCTCTATTGGTGGGGAGGGCTGTTATAGCATTCACACCATGAAATATTCCAGTCTTAAAACAAGATTATGTGATTTTTAGGAACTGTGTGTGTGTGTTTGTAAGAGCCATTTTAAACATTAAAGACCTCACCTTTTCTTTGCCGATGAGGGATCGTATGCGCTCCATAAGCTCAGCCACAGCTAGTGAGTTCTTCAGCTTCTCTTCCAGGGCCTCCTGAAGGTGGTCCCACTCCCACGCTCCTAAAAACATCCACAAACACACTGATTCCCTGGACCCACAATAGTACAGTTTACAGAAACACACAGGCAAACTCTTTTTAAGATGGCACTGTCTTCTGAAACACCCACATACCTTACACACTGAACCCTCAGGGCCTGTGTTTGACAAAGTTGGCTTGTTCTAAAAATGTGTCCGCTTATATAACCCACGGTGGTTATGGGTGGGACACCCTGTCCAGATTCCATGAATGTCAGAAATAGTGACCCAATGCCTCCAAAAAACACACCAGTGGCCATAATAAATCTGCCTTACTGTAATTACATTTTTTTATAGCTCCATCTATAGTCCAGTAAATTAATGGATAATAATGCCAATCTATACAAATTAAATATGTCAATATATATGTTAAACAACTATAGCATAAACATATGTAAACATATTTAAATTACAGGTAAAGTCCCAATTAAATAGTTTGGCTTATAGACGGAGAGTCTGCATTTCACTTCATCTCATTAAAAATAAGGACCAAAATACAAAGTGACTACTGTGTTTAAACCAGAGTCTACAGCTGTGCTAGCGCTGGTGCTTTAAGCTAAATGCTAACGCCAGCATGCTAACATGCTAACATTGCGGTGCTTGAATGCTGATGTGTAGCAGATAATGTTTACCATGTTCAGCATCTTAGTTTAGCGGGTTAGCATGCTAACATTTGAACCAAGCTGGTGGGAATGTCATTAGTTGTGCAGGTATTTGGTCATAAACAATTAGACAATTAAAATGTTGTCCGAGTGATGTATATTGGCAATAAAAAAAAAAAGTACGGGATCACATGATACATGTGATTGCAATTGTTGAGACATTCCACATTTCCAAGAAAAACCCTATTGTGGACCTGCTTAAAATTATAGATACACAATAAACAAATAAAAGTGCTCAAAGAATGAACCCGGAAATTAGTTTTTGTACATTTTTGTACTTCCAATTATATTGCTGACCAAAGTATGTAAGTATCATAAACTTGTGTTTACCACAGAGCTGTTTTTTCAGCAATAATCAAATGGAGAAATCCCATTGGCTTTTTGTCGAGGGAACGATGGCAATGCTAACTTCCTGGGTTAGCCAAAAACATTATCCCCTGCAGCACTTTATAGGAAAATAGACCTTTAGGTTGTGATAGACAGTAATTTGCCATAAAAAAGGATGTGAAATATAAATACTCAATGAGACAAAGTAAAACTCTTCACCCTGCACAGCTGCATTTAATCAGTGAAGTACACCAGTCATAAAGCCTGCACAGCCCTGCAGCTTGATTGGGATGGCGCAAAATTGTCTCACTGGGACATAAACAGACTGCTGAGGGAAGAAGGGAGCTGGACTGGGCAGGATTTATCTCATCATTAGTTCATAATGACGGTATTTGGGCTGATAGAGGGATTACCTCAACACGCCGTGCCGGATAATAACACTGCAAAGCACAGACACCTCGTAGGCAGGGTGAGAGATTAGCTCAGGAGCTGTGGGTGCCGACATACGACGCAGCCAGACACCAACTAACACAACTGGATACACTGGGAGATGCTTTCATGTGTGGGATGGGTAAAATGGAATACACATGCATAAAGCAAACGCTGCAAAAATGCTGAAATCATTTCCACATAATCTCACAAGATACGTTTTGAGTGCTGGTGTCTCACCCACCTACACAAACACAAAAGATACTTTTGAGAACAAGTTGTACAGATTAGCACTCATTTCCTGGAGGCTTTCCTTCACCTCCTCCAAAATTACATTTCATACTACATTGCTGATTCTAAATCTTAACCCTAACAAGGACATAAAGCAGTGTACTTTGTGCTAAAAGTCATCCCAAAAACAGCTGGCCTGTAGTCTGACCCTAAAAAAAGGCCAGGATGACCACAAGCACACAAAGTGATTCATCTGTGTTGCACACATAATACATGTGGTGAACATGCACACGCAGAACAGCAACCAAGTGACAAAGTCAATAAATCTGCAGCACACTACGCAAGGAGACAGAGTCTCACAGTGTTAGCGTCACACAAACAGAGTCGCGTCCTCTGTGACTGTCCACACACACACACACACTCGAGTGACAAAAAACCCAAGCGTGGATTAAGAACCACGAGTGTGACGCTGTGCGTTTACGGAAACATGATATTGTTATGGAAATGAGTTCCGCTAAGCCAATAAAATGAGCTACAACGGACAAAAGAGTGGAATTGAATTGCGAGAAGAAAACATTCATCCTATCTCTAGGAATGCAAAGCATGGCTCGCTGTGGATTTACTGCAAATGAGCATCAAGCATTGGCTCACTGTACTCCCAATATTTCAGTGTGCAAAGCAGGCACACATTCACATCTGATTAGGCATATCAAGACAATAAACTAATACGGAAACACACACACTGTATGTGATGTCAGCTGCTTTAAACGTACAATCAGACCCTATTTTGAAGGTTAACATTAGTCATTTTTCACACAAGACTTAACAAATGTCTCCCTGCAGTGTTTTATGGAAACGTGACATTCGTATTCTGCTCTGCACATGAACACATTTTCCCTCTTTCCGCTATTCTCTCCAAGCCAGACACACACATTAACTGTATGCTCTGGTGCCCATCACCCAAACACTCTCCACCAGCTCCTTTAAACACTCCATCCCCTCTCTCACCTTGGTTTTGCACCCTACTCACAATTTTCCACTGCTTTCTTTCCCATATTCTTCCTATCTTTTGAAAAAAAAAAATCCACACAAGCACTTAATGTGTGTGTGTGTGTGTGTGTGTGTGTGTGAAGACACACACTGCACCCTCCGTCTTTCAACTGCTGCCGTTCTTATTCTTATTCATACAGTCACTCACAGAAACTCAGTCTAACCACCCTATAATCTTCTTCCCTTCTCCACTCACCCTTCACCAGCACACATACACACTCAGCTTATGTGTGTGTGTGTGTGTGTGTGTGTGTGTGTGTGTGTGTGTGTGTCTCTAGTGTACAAGTGTGTCAGACCATCAGTGTTGCTCACATGCATGTTAAGAGGCGGCCATGAATCAGATGTTAGCACAGCTTTTTGCCATAAGGACTCCTGCACGACATGCAGTGTGCGTTGAAGCGCTGGTGTGCACAAGCGACAAGCACAGCACTGCAGACTCTGAGCCGCAGACCGAGAAGGTTTTCATTACGGCACTGATGTTGCAGAGAATATCACGTGGCTGTTTAACTAGGCTTCATACGCGATCTGAGAACATTTTGGAGGCGAGTGCCACAATTTGCTAAATGTTTTGGTTGCATGTTTGACGCCTGCGTCTGCCTGTATCTTTCTGAGGTGAAGTTTGTATAAGATACTGTTAATTTTACACGATATGAGGCCATTGTAACAGAGTCAGATTCTATCAACAAATCAGCCGTCAAAATGATGGAAGTTCAATTTCTGCAAAGATCGTGTACCGATCCATGTTTAGAACTGAGCTGGGTGGAGATAATGGGACAAACAAGACAGCAGTGTGAGATCACAGTACAACGCGATGAATGATCAGGCACTAGATTAAAATACTACAGCTGCTTACTATCAAGCACTTTCAATTTGACTGATTTCTGTTTCTCCCCATAATTGAACATTGGATAAGATCCAATAGCAGGCAAACTACCTTCTGCTGCCGGGGGACATTAATCATCACATCTAAATCATTGGAAAAAAGAGCAACTGCTTTTGGGGAATGGAGTTCCCATGCTGTGAATGTCAGTCCAGCTCTGTAAGCTGTATTTAAACTCCAGTTGTAATGTGCAGAGTCCGTCTAATATGGCAGCAAACAGGGAGCACCATCGCTGAAACACCAGCCCATTGCCATTAGCAACATGCAAAAAATTATCACCAAAACAAGGTTATTAATGATGAATGCAATTCAATAAATTGAGCAGTTTGCAGCACTTAGAAGCAGGAAAGGGTTGTTTTTTTTAAGTGCAATAGACGTAGTTTCCCAGAATTCATGTGCAGTAGTGTAATGAGCGTAAACAGATTGAGTAGAGATGTCTCGGGGCAAAGTGCATGTTGGCTGCTGTTGTGGAGACAGTTTTGTATTCGGATCTCCACTTTCTAGTTGACACTTCCTGTTGTTCTCCTGTGTTGTGATTTAGGTTGGTGCAGCTTTTAATAAAAATAAAAAAATTGGCAGCATTAACTGGAATTTACTTCTGATTAACTCTCTGCGTTGTCATATTTTAGTTTTTTTTACTTTGCTTTGGTTTTTACTATATATATAATAAAAGATATAAAATACGTCAGTAGGTACCCCTCTAGAGGATTTTTAAGATTTAAAGTGTCTTAAAAAAAAAGGCATTTGCTAACAAGTGGTAGACTTGACTAGACTACAACACTTTGCCACACCGACTTAGTATCATAAGCTTGGGTTTGCCATAAAAATACGTCATCCTTGCAGCACTCTATACTTGCAAAGCTAAATACATCCCCATCAACTGTAGGCCTAGTTCGTGCTCAATTAGCAAATGTTAGCATGCTAACCCGCTAAATTAAGATGGTAAACATTACAGCTGTTCAACATCAGTGTGTTCATATTCATGTATCTTTTGTGCCAGCAGTCAGTGAAAGTGCTTCACAGTGCTACCATCACACTGGTGGGGGGGTAATAAAAAGGGTAATTGGAAATTAATTTTCTGGAAAAGAAACAAAACAGCAGATTTATGGTTTGCTCAGTTGTATCAGAGTGTGCTGCGCTTGACTGGTGGTTTTTTACCTCTATAAATGAACATGAGAGTCTCCCACAAGCACATACACAGTAGGGGGTCCTTCACCACCAGACGGGAGAGGCGTCCTGTCAGGTGCCCCTCTGTCCGTGGCATGTCATCAATAATCCCACCGTCCCAGGTGGAGAGCAGCGAAGGAGGGCCTCCATCCCGCTCTCTGCAAACACACCGCGACTGGGGACGTTCCCTGTCCAACCAGAGATGAAACTCAGCACAACATCACAGTTACACAGAAGAGGAGTTTGCAGACGGCGCTGAGCCGGCTACAGGCTCAGCTGGTAAACAGCTTGTTAAGCCCCGTCCTGTGAACGAGCTAATATCTCTCCTACCTGTTCTTGGGCCCCAGGAGCAGCTGTCTGAAGTACGGACTGACAGCGCACAGCACAGCCGCATGCGCCCAGCCCAGCTCTTTCCCAGAGTCCCCGGCGTAGAAAGCCACATCGGCGAACTGCACGCCACGCTCCAACAACCACTGCATGTCCTGGGAGAAGCTGGACTCCTCTACTCGGATGGGGGGGAGACGTGCTGAACAGAGGGAGGGAGGGAGGGAGGGAGGAGGGGGAAGATAGATAGGATGAGTTGCGTTAATGAACAAGCACTGCTGAAATTCAGCTCGTCTGCATTTTTTAAAATGCGTTTTGTTCAAAGCACCTCAAAAGATTTGTAATTTACACGTTTGGTGTACTCATATTTTTTTTTATCTACCGTGTCTACTTCTACTAGAGATTTTCCCTTTTTTTGACAGTGAGTTTTGACAACTGAGATAAATGGGGTGTATGCGGGTATGTGAAGAGAGTGAGAGTGACAGTGACGGCCATGGTGTAGTGAGATCTTCTGGTAAAAAAACAAAGACAGTGAAAGGAGAGACCAATGTCATGCCCTGCCCTGTCGCTTAAGTTAGAAAAGACGCTTCCAGATGTGTTTGTCTTTGCGCTTGTGAAAAGCCTGCAAAGATGCGAACCGAGGCTGCTGCACTGGATTTAGGTCTATGGGAGAAATCGTCATGTCTGTCTGTTCATCAATGGATTTGTTCCTGCTTTTTTAAAATCTTGAGGGACACAGAAGGTTGACATTAACTCATTATGATTTAGATTATTTTAGTGAAAAAAAATAAAACACTTTAAATAAGGTTCATATTTTAAGAAGTTATGGAAAAAAAAACACGTCACAGATAAATGATTTTCAGTGAACTGAGTGTAACAGTAAAAAAAAAAACAGTGAATGCAAGAAAAATACTGCAGTTAATAGAAAAAGGGAGAAAAAAACACAGTACTTTATGATCCACGTATTCGTGAATTCAGATTAATAAAAAGTGAAAAAGCACCGAGCAGGGAAGCAAAGGAAGTGGGGGGGATGGGGCTCCACAAATCATTGTCCAATTATATTCCTATTCATGCTTCATACATACCGCTGCTCTGTAGACCTCATCTCCTTTTTTATGACCTCTCAGATTTGGCCGTGAAAATTGTGCTGTTCTTGAATCAGTGAACGTCATATTTAATGCAAGCTTCCCCATAAGTAAGTAGCTTTGGACAAGAACCAATACCTCTGCCAGCACTTGCTGCCTTCTTGGCTGGACTTACAGTTGTCAGTCATTGCATTAGATTTTGTAGCAAAGTGGCCAGATCGATATGTAACACATGGTTTGTGTTAAATGTTTTCAGGTGTGGAAAAATGCTGACATGGCAGTAGTAGAAGAATACGTTCTAATGATGTCATTTAAAATAAAACACTACCACAACCAGGAATGGCAGAGGATCATTTAGGAGAAAGAAAGTGCCAAAGTCTAAAAAAGTAGAACATTAAAAGAAAAAGGAAAAGCAGCAGAAAGGCAACAGACAAGCACTCGAGCGTGGCTCGTTTCTTTTAAGCTTTGGAAAATAATCAACCTTACTGTGTCTCTGCTGCTCGCACTTTCAGCTTCTTTTGATCGTTGTGTCCAGTATAGTCATTTATCTCCTCTCTTAATTAGCCTTTTGTGTTTGCAGAATCTGATTGGCTTAGAGGCAGTTTGATTAAGTCTACAATAGAGCTACAACGGGGCTCGTTTTGAAATTCATTTGAAATTCTGAATTTAAGCAGATTAAAAACTCAATTCAAGTTGAAACAATTAGTTGATGCTTCACTTGCAACGCTTTGATTATTAATTGACTGTTTCTCAAACATTCTCTGAAGCCGGTTCCTCAAAGAGAAAGGATACATACAGTAAAGAATGGGTCGGTTTTGTTTGACTGAAGTATCCTAAGTTTCTGTCACGAGACAGAAAAAAAAACATTTTCAAAATGTAACCTTGCAGCCCTAAACTAAATCTGTCAAAGCCCAGATGAAAACATTAAGTTTCAGTACTATGCACACAAGTTAAATACACATGAAGAAAAAAAGAAACGCATTATTGATGCCTTAACGAATTGAGAACATTTGGTTAAAGACACGGTCAATAAGTAATCTACCACTGAAATCACTGCCTCAGAACAAGGCACTAAACTCTGTTGTTGCTGTGTTTGGTGCTGAAGAAAAGCTCAGTCTGAAATTGATTCAAACGTCATGGAATAAAAAGTAGTCCACCTAGCTCTTTGTCTGTCCTCTTATGTCCAGTTTGGAACAGAGAATATTGATCTGGTTAAGAACCTTTGTACTCAGCTTGTTTTATGGCTATGTAAGCTGGAAGAAGAAGCAAATCCAGTCAGTCCGATTGAGTGTTCTCTATACAGCACAAAAACAGAAGTTTAAAGCAACAATAATGACCTAATAATGTGGAAAAAGTAGTTAAATTTGTAATATAGCTTAAAGGGGTTAACACTGACCAGGCATGAATAGATGCCACTTAAAATAAAAGCAATATTAGTTTTTAGACACCATAGTAATCCTCTGACCTGGTTGTTCTAAGTGAGGGGGACGGAGATCGTTGACTTTATTTCCTCGCCTTTTCTCCGGCCTCTCTTTGGCTTTGTGTTTCAGACACTGAATCATGAAGTACTCCAGCTGTACAACACAGAAATGCATGCGTTAGTACAAAAAAAAAACGCAAGCTACCAAAATAGTGATGTTACGTCATCAATTCTTGGCTTTGGAAACAACTTCCTGAGGAGACCGACGTAGCTACCTGTCCTTGTCTCCTCTACTAAGTGCTGTACCTATCTGAAACGCAGAGTCGACTGAGTTTTTTTAACAAACGGGAAGAGTATGAAAAGTTTAAGAATTCATATTTTTTTACGGCTCGGTCACTTCCCGTGTGAGGAGACACCACTTACCACGCTGCCGAAGTAGCGCCCCACAAAGACGTGGTTGAGAGAGGGCAACTCCAGGTAGGTGGCCCCCAGGTCCCGGGACAGCTGCAGACCTTCACTGTGAGGCACACAGCTGCTCCAGTCGGACGCACACAGCGGGCACGTGCACGGAGGGCCTTCATCTGAACACAGAGAGAAGAGGAGAACTCTGTTCTAAGATGAACTCATTCAAACTGTATAAATAACGGAATCTGATAAATAGTTAATGAGGGCATTTGAGAAACCAATACATTTAGATCTGTATTGTCAATGCCCATGGCAGGCATGGATGAAAACATGTTGTGAAGGCACACTGTAGTGATAGTTCTCAATAAATTCAACAGATTCATGTTTGAATGCAACAGAGACACCGGTCAGGCATTGTCAAGTTACAGTGCGGCATTATACTGTACAGTGTCAACCCATCACTCTGGTGGTTGTGATCTGATTAAGAGTCAATCTAGTGTTCCAACACGGACAGAAATGCTGCAAAATGTCTAAAATACATCAAACTAGAAAATATTGAATGTACTAAATCACAAGAATTCAGTAAAATACAAAACATGACACTCAAAACCTGTTTTGTTCAAATGTTTCAGTGCTTAAAAGGATTAAGTGAAAAAAAAAAAAAAACACTTTGTTTCAAATTTCACAAACAAAATTCAAATATAAAACACATCTGGCAAAACAGAACATGAAAACCAGATGCCACAGCCACATGGGCTTTGATGGTGTGGACTGGCCCTTCTTCGTAATTACACAGTAGTAAACCAATGAGGATATTAAAAGGTAGATAGGAGTCTATTTTTTCCATTTTGTGAACAATTGATGTTTTCTGCTTTGTAGTGTTTTGCAATGTTGGTTCCTGTCACGTCATTGGATCTTTGGTTTTTGGATGTGTTTCGCATCTTGAAGAAAAAGCTGAAGAATTCTATTGCAACAGCAGAAAAGATGGATGATCATTGGCTCTGCAAAGCACATGTGCACTAGGACCAGCCTGTACCACCAACCAGTAACATCTGTGCATGGGGACCAAAGAGGCAGAATCCAACAGAAAATTTGGAGGGATTAGCTTGAAGGACAAAAAAAAAAAAAAAGAAGACTGGCCAAAGGAGGAGAGGACCAGATATAAAAGAGAGAAAGAGCCCAACATACAGCTGAGCACTGAGGCTTTTCATAAATCATACTGCTAACAAAAGAAGGCATAGAGACGGAGCTGGACAGAGTGAGTGCGTGTGTGTGTGTGTGTGTGTGTGTGTGTGTGTGTGTGTGTGTGTGTGTGTGTGTGTGTGTGTGTGACAGAGAGGTGGAATGGAAAGCAGAGTGTGTGTTGGAGCGGCTGACAGGCGGTGACTTGGCATATCAGTGGCATGTTAGTGTGCGTCCGTGCCCTTGGATAAATCTGTCTGTGCTCCTGCGTTCAGCTCTGGTTTAATGGCTGTGTTAATGCACGTTCGGCAGCGACTCTCTGCCACAGCTGTGCCTTAGGTGGTCTAAAGTCGAGCAGCAGCAGGAAGCGCTCAGAGCACAGCCGTCGCTCTCTGCAATCATGAGGGGATAGCATGAAAATACTCACAGCAGCCGCAAACAAGTACACAAACAAAGGCTCTGGTCTATATCTCCCTCTCTCTCCCTCTCTCTCCCTCTCTCTCCCTCTCTCTGGCAAAGACTTGACTTACACTGTGATCATTGTGCAGCGGAGCTCTGACAGGATCTCAAAGTGTGTAGCTAAAAATACAACCTGGTGCATTTGATGAGCGTCTTTGCGGAATCTGGATTCAACAAGGGTCAGTGTGTGTGTGTGTGTGCGTGTGCGTGTGCGTGCGTGCGTGCGTGCGTGCGTGCGTGTGTGTGTGCGCGCGTGTGTGTGTGTGCAAAATCACATGCAGACGCACTGAGGTACCAGATGCATGTGTGTACATTCCTGATGTGTTAAGCAGCCTCCAGTAAGGCTACACCAAACAAACTACTGGTGTGGTGCACTTTTGAGTTTCATGTATATTTAAGTGCTGGGCGAGCTTCTTGTCTGCTTGCACGGTCCAAAAATATAAAACTCGATGTCTCGCTTTGGTGCGTTTCCAGCAGGCAAGCATGTGAGCTGACCCCATGAAGGCAGCCAAGAGGAGATCTAATCATGAGCATCCTCCTCCTCATTGCTGGGAGGACACCCCAGAGGACACACAAGGCTCGGAAAAGTGTCGAGAAGAACGCGATGTTGTCCCGCAATCAAACTCAACAACTGAGGCAGCAGTAAATCATCCGTAAAATACCAGGATATCAAGTACAATGGCTGAGAGATAAGACATTTTTGTATTTGCAGCCTCTCAAACTCCATTGTTCCCGCACAACAATGACAAACTGTTTGAGGAGTTGTTGAAGGCAAAACTAAAACTCAGGCTGGCTCCATCAAAAAAAACACACAGGACAGAAAAGCATCCTCACCGTTCAGCCGCGCTCCAACAGCGACCAGGATGACGGGCACACCCCAGTGCCTCAGGAGCGGGCGGAGTCTCGGGGCGTAGCCGTTCCTCACCTGCTGGAAGGCCAGCTTGTCTGTGACTGAATATTTAATGACCAGGATGTCAGCCTGCTCAAGAACTTTCCGTACGCTTGCCCAATCGCTGTCCAACAAGTCCTGGGAAGGCAAGAACAGTACGACAAACAGGAGGAGGTCAGATGACATACTGAATTGTCTGGACACCCAACCCGTCACCCTCACCTTAGATAACCGTAATCCTTCCCCTCTGACTCTCCTTAAACACCCCAGTGTGGCGCTCGGGACTTTACCCCCAAGGACCCGAGTGAAGCTATAGCCGCTTACTCTAAACCAAACTGACTCAACTCATTAGGCAGGGGGAAAAAAAACACCTCAGAAAGCTTTGAGCAATTTGAATAAAAACAAGGACAAAGAGCCACAGAATTAGACTGACAGACTTTGTGCCGCACCGCCCCTGACATAGTTAGACAGCCCTATAATAGGCGCATAGAGTGCTGCAACAAAATAACAACAGTGCTTTCATTTCACATGCCATTAAGAACAAGAAAGTTCTTTCATTATTCTTTTTTTCCATGTGCATCGCATGTTAAAATATCGTCCTCCTTAAACTAAAGACATTTTTTTTTTTATAAAGCCTGCAATCAGCCCTGGAAGGCAAGAGGCTTCTTTGGAATTTGAAATGTTGTTCATCTTGTGAGAAACAGAAGCAGAGTGAGAACGTAAACAGCATATCAGTGTCAAGTGACACACATTCTTTCACAATGACAACACTCTGGCAAAATTACCCCTCATTTTTATGTCTTGTTTTTTTCCCCTCTTGTCCTGTCCTAACCTTCCTGTGAAAAACAAGTCAGATTTGTTATCACACAAGCTGCAGGGGGTTAGAGTCAAAGCAACACCATAAATTACTCCTTAAGGGTCCCTTTTAATATGTCAATTAGGGGTTGGACACATGTATGATCAAAAATAATTCAAAGCAAAGATTCACACTGTAATCAACCTATGCAGGTGTCTGTTTTCTCATTCTGTTCTGCACACACAAACACACCACCATGTCTCTCTTACCCAGCTGGGGCAATCCCGAACCACTACAGTGACGTCTCCGAACACGCGCGAGGTGTACTCCATGAAGGCCGGGTTGTGCATGCTGCTCTCCAGGTCGCAGGGTCCCACCAGCGCTCCGTGGCCCAGGTAGCTCCACAGCAGGCCTCCCTGGAGCTGCCCCTGGCCCATGATCTCCTCCCCGGGCCCGACCCCTCCGGGGCACTCGCTGCCCAGAGCCACGATGTGGATGGACCTGTAAACCAGACAACTCGTGGTTGGAGTGACTTGAACAAATAATTTGAAGGCTATAGCGTTGAGGTAGAGAGGAGGCACCTTTTGGTCCTTATTATTCATGTCTATCACGGAGACAGTGCATCACCATTATGACACTGAAAATGACTGAGAAAAGCTTGCCAAGGCCCCGATAGGCTACACCTGAGAGGGCATTGTGGTCCAATAAATCAGACACTTTGAGACATATTCTCGGCGATGCATTGCCTATGAAGCAATGTAGCCTACCAGAAAAAAAGCATGCAACCAGGAACCCCCCCTCTCCTCATATGGCTTAATGAGTTGCAGCTTCACAGCAACTTACATTGTGGTCACCGCGGTTTCGTTCCGCTGCTCTACGCTATGGAGCCCGTTTCCCTCGCGGTGCGTTTTCCTCGCCAGTCTGCAGTCAGACTCGGCTTTTCCGCAATGAGCCGCGGCTCCGCTCCGTCGTTAATCCCTCTCATCGGTGGCTGCCCCCCCGGGAGCACGTCTGCTGCTGGGGAGTTTCGCGGTCACTCGCATTTCCCCGTCTCGTTATTCATTCACAAAAGCGGAGACCCCGATACCGTCCCGAACCGACCGCAGAGGTGCACCGGACAGCCCAGCCGGCGGAGCAGCAGAGAGTGCGCGCGTGTTTGTGTGTGTGTGTGTGTGTGTGTGTGTGTGTACAGCTGCGCCCATGGGCAGCCAATGCGCTAACAGACAAAACAAGTTGTCAGTCGGTAGGAAACACAATTAGCGGCGAGGAGAGGGCAACCTCGCGCCTCGGCGGCCAGACCACATGAATGACGTCGGCGTATAAAACAAAGTCTCGGTGGCAAAGAACAACTGGAGGGAGGGAGAGAGAGAGAGAGAGAGAGAGAGAGAGAGAGAGAGCGCGCGAGAGAGAGAGAGAGAGAGAGAGAGAGAGAGCGAGAGAGCGAGAGAGCAACGGACTGAGCAGAGAGTGGTCGCGCCTGACTCAGCAACACGCACGCGGGCATAAGCGTATAAGCAGCGCGCGCCAACAAACACACAAAAACCCGTTCCCCTCGCTAGCAGGAAATGACAATTTTGGTCAGTCAAACATTGTTTTTCACCTTGCTGTCTTTCCAAAGCTCTGATTGTTTCACCTCTAACCAATTACAGAATTAGAGCTTTATCATCTGGTCACCATGTGTGCGCCAATAACTTCCGTTGTCTTGTCCATGACTCACAAAGACACACCGAACTCCACATGAATATAATGAGCAAGTGTTAGGAGATTGTTTGCTAATGCAGCAAGAACATATAAACTAACTGGCTTTATAGGGATGTTTTGCAGTGGGAGTCAGTCAGTGGTATAGGTGATAATGAGATCTGGTAGTCCCTCTTGGACATGCTCCAGGGGCTTTCAGAGCATTTTAAAAAAGGAAGAATAGCTCAAGTCTTTAAGGTTTTATCAGGGCCTGCTGTCATTCATAATCAAGATTAAAAATGCAAGACATAAAACCAACCCGAGAGCTATTTAGAAGGCCTTGGATTTGAATGCCCTGGAACACAGTGATCCCATGCTGCTTACATGCTGTGCAGTGCTCTCCCTCTGGAATAAGATGCACTAGCCCTGCTAAGCAGTTTGCCCTCACAGTCTGCTCTTTATCTTGACAAGGAGCCCTCTAACTTGACCTATTGCAAACGACCATCTGCACATAACGGTACCTGCTTTGTATCAAGACTCTCGATTTAACCACCTAATATTATTTTTAAATTTCATGTGTAGTAACTTCGCGGAAGTGCTCACTCCTCCCTGTGCATTTCTTGATTGTATTCAAAGCGTCACATAGGCGGAGGCTTCAGACTGGGTTGTGAGTTTGCTGTAGGCCAGCTACAGAGACCCGCATCATTCATGCACAGAAGAACATCAAACCCCGTAGCCTTTGTGTTCTCAACCCATGGCATTTGCAGTTCTATCCACTCTCAGCCGGCACAATGGGTACGGAAACAAAGAAATAATCTGAATGTGACAAGCTGTCTTGACTCTTTACATCATATATGATGACTATGCAACAAATTATAATTCAAGGTTTTATTTTTCATACAAGCCACATAAACAACCTCACCTTTTTGCAATAAGTGTATGACAGCCTCGTACTCAAGACCTGAAATTATATCAGAAATCAGAAAGCAGCTCCTTTCAGCGAGCCACAGTACCTGTCGGAAGCTGCTGTCAGTGTCAACACACCTTTCAACAACCTCAGGGACTGTCTTGGCTCGGTATCCTGAGCAAGTTTTTTTTTTTTTTTACAGTTGCTCAAAGACTTTTTTGCCAATGAAAAAGAAACATGTCACAACACAAATCCCAGATGCTGGAATCTATAGCCTGTGACCTGATATACATACTTTCTGATGTTATCTGAGGGAATAAAACAGACATGAATGTTACAATAAAGTGGCCAGTATTGTGGTATGATCTTTATATTTTAACAATTTTCCACTTTTGGAAATGATCGATAAACCTTTTTTATCTTAATAATTCATTCACTGTATGCATAATACAGGAAAATTGAAATGCAGAGGGATACACGAGTATGGATACATATTCAGTTACCTCATACATCATATGATCCCAATTTCAGATACATAAATCAAAATTCACAAATAAAAAAAGTTTATTTTGTGAACTCCATGATTGTTTTGAAATGCTTTTGTCCACCTTACACAGCAATAAGTGACATATCTTTTCAGTAAAACATTTTAATATCATGTAAACAACTAGCAAGGCACACATGAAGCCATTTCACATTTTAAAACACTGGTTTTACTATTATGTTTTCTTCTCAGCTGCTGCAGCTTTGTCCCTTTCCACCTTGCCCTTCTCTCCCTGGAAGAAGTCTGACTCGATCCAGCACGTGTCCTCAGAGAGCTTGACATAGACATCCCCGCTGGTCTCAGTGACCGTGTGGATCCGCTGCTTCACACCTTTGGAGCACCATCTGGGCACAGGCGGCTTTTCATGGGGGTCCCTGGCCTTGTACATGCCCTCCCCTTTGGCAAGAGATATCTTGTACTTGTGGTTTGGACAAATTATGCACAGCTTGCCAGCAATTTCCTGTGAGTGTGTTGAAAGAAAGCAGGTAAACAACCTCATGTGGAATGAGTGTAGGTCATTTAGGCCCTTCAACGTGAGCATAACATTCATTTAATGTTATGCAGGATGGGTATCTTAATTACAGTGTGTCTCTGCCTCAGCACAACAGTAAGGGTTGCAGTGCAGATGGAACAGCCTGTGAAAGCATGCATGTGGCAACAAAATACAAAAGTACAGTATTTTAACTTAAATGGCATTTTGTTTTCTTTGCTCTGGGCCAGACACAATCTCTTAAGTCAAATGTAAACCTCACCTCAATGTCTCCATTCTGCAGTATTCCCCCAGCATCTGTCGAGAGGGTAGAGCATCAGTGTATTGCAGAGTAAGCAAACTGTTTAGAATACACTAACCTTTTGCTGACTGGACGCAATTTAGAAGTGATATGAGCTAAAATGTTCCATGGATAACAAAGCAAAGCAGCTCACTGTTAAATACCCCATCACAGGATTCTTGCAGCAATTTGAAGCAAGCACCAGTGTCAACAGACAAGAATACATGTTAGATGAAGTCTAACAGCCAATAATATACTTTCATATATGATAACATTTGGCATAAAAAACTAAAAGCATGATGGTCGCGCTTTCCCTCTCTCACAAGCAGCAACTGTTTTGAGAAGAACTGAACTCACGATAGCAGTACGAATCAATAGCATAGAAGACGCTCTGGTGGTAGATGATCAGTATGTCCCGACCCTCTAGTGTTCTGAAAGAGCGCTTTGCTTCAATCAGTTCTTCTTTCTTCCCCACAAAATGAGGCCCTCCAGTTGGCTGCTTCTCCTCCTCCATGGCTCTGTGAAATGCTGCTTAGAAGGCCAATAGAAACAAAAAAAGTATTCATCATATAGAAGCGTGTTATTTTTCTTTGCCAAATCTCAATATTGGTTGTAACAATCCTCCAGTCAATGCCATCTGTGCAGCGCGGTAACTATGCTGTGTTTCTGGGTCAGATCTTCAACTTAAATCTCAACTCCACATGAAAAATGTGGCTTTTGGATTCGTCACTGGCACATCCCATCACAGTTGTCATCTTAAATTAAGTCCACAACACCTTCAGAACATGCAGCTTGAACGTCTCTTGGCACTGATCTCTACTCCAAACATACTCAGACCTGCAATACTAATCCCTAATATCTGTCTCATCAGCACCAGTTTAACCATTGGATGTACACATGTGGAATCGTATCTATCCAAAATTGAAGGATTATTTCTCTAAATACAAAATAGCAGACCAATCGAGTGCCTGATGATTGCAGTATGTACGACCTACATTAATGTCATTACTGTAAAAAAGCATTGGTCATCTGGAGCCCGCAGTCCTACATCCATGTGTAATCTCTGTGACAGTCAGTACACATACAAATAATAAATGGATGGAGTGGAACCTGAACCCAAGTGTGATTCCTGTATAGTGGAGTGGAATAACGAGCACTTCAGTGCAGGCTGAGTAAGCACAATAGTAGTGGCAGCGAAAGTCACATGTCCTGAGGCATCTGGCTGAACCACAGACAGTTACATGCTAAGAATGAAGAAAACCAAGATCATTCTTTAAGTCAGGAAAACAAAACCTTTTCTTTAAGTGAGCCCCAAGTGACTATGGGATACATTTGTACAAATCCTTTAAAGTTACATTATGTTTATGTATCCCATCTGTCTGTCTGACTCTCCCTCAACCCCATATATATTTTACATGAAAATAACAAAACATGTATTTCGGGTGAGTTTTTGCCTTTACCTTGAAACTCAGCAGCAGTGTCTCCTCCGTCAAGTTGTACTGCTGACAGCTCGGCTGGTGTGGTAAAGTGGGCCCATCTCTATTATCTTCTGACACAAGCTGTCTTCACTTGATCCTATCATGGGTACATTTCTTATCTGTCTCCCACAGGCACAACAGCTATTCATTAGTAAAACAATATATATATTTACTCAATCATACAAAGAAAAGTAAAGGCAGAGCCAGAGGGAATATTATTATTAATGTATATCAACTGCATTTATTACTGCATTAGTTACTTTGAATTTATTAAATAATACATCATTATAGATGCATACCCAACACACCCAACAGTATATAAAGTTGTTACAATTAGAACAGTAAGCAATATTGAACAAAATTATCCCCTATAATAACTTATATAATAATCATATAGCATTATAATATTATATTATATCTTAATAAGGAGCACTTTCATTTTGTTCTTTTTAAAGTATTTTTAATAGCTCTTTTATTACCAGTAGAAGGAGCAGCGAGTACTGTCAAACCAGTTCTACAAAGCGGAACTATTTATGTCCGTCATCAAAGAGACCCGGGCACATTTCTTAGAGCACCACAGAGATATCAGCACGGTGACAAACAGAGCTCACCTTTTTAAAAGTTAAGTAAGTAACTACTCGTCAAACCTGCAGTCTGTGTTCATGAAAGGTAGAACAGCGAGCATTTTGAGTAAAGTGAGAAGAACAGACAGTAGAACACACGGAGCAACTGATCTGCGCGAGCGGAGAAGTAAGCTAGCTAGCTAACGTGACAGAAATGCTAACAGGTTCATTTTTTGCACAGGTGAACTGATTGCTGATGCAGCAGTGTTGTACGCGGGTCTGTAAACGAGGGAGATCTGTCACAGAATCAGCAGCACAGGTTGCGGCGTGCTAGCTAACGTGAATGCTCATCAGTCACAGCGATGTAGGAGCCATTTGATTTTCTGCTTCAGGCTAAGTCAAGGCAAAAGCAACACTGCTGAACTTTGTCCTAACTCACCAGCAAAGGCTCAAATTAGTCCAGTATGTTGAACTGGACAACCTGAACTTTAGCCTAATAGAATAAAGGGAGCTGGTGAGATTGTCCAGTCTTTCCCACGTGGATGCACCCCCCCATCATACTATTGGATATTTTGTGTGGGGGGAGGGATCTTTAAAATGTCTCATTAACAGATTATAAACACATTAAATTGAGCTTAAATATTAGCATCAGTTTGTACGTGTTAGTCAACACACACGTGCACTTTTACTGAACATTTGTTAAGGCGTAATTGTGACTGCATGTCATCTGTGTCCCATAGACTTTAACTGTCAATTTAGTTGTTTTTACATTATGGTTAGATGTACATTGGGGAAAAGGAAATAACATGATTTTTTTTTTTTTAAATATATGTTTTTCACTATACATTAGAAGTACGTTGTCATGTAACCATTTTGTAATCCAGGGTAATGTAACCGATTCCCACTCAAAAGTGCAAAGGGTCACACTTTGCATTCCCATGGAGAGTGGTGAAATTTCTTCATTAAAACCTGACCTTAGCTCTAATGGACGTGATGTAAAATGTGTTAATGTGACTTTGTTGAACAGGGAGATGGCGCTGCGTGCTTGTGGCTTCATAGTGTTTCGTCGTCTGGCCGGTTGTATCCCTCCACCAGACAACATCGAGTACCTCCTCTTGCAGACCTCTTATGGGGAGCACCACTGGACCCCACCCAAAGGTGTTTAAAAGTTCAAAAACTGTACATTTATCATGTAGTTGATAGTAAACACATATGAGCTAAATTCCACTCATATAACTTTAAATGTTCTTTGTGCCAGTTATGTCTAACCTGTTCACCATCAGGTCACGTGGATCCAGGTGAGGACGACCTCACCACAGCTCTGAGAGAGACCAAGGAGGAGGCGGGGCTGGGGGCGGAGCAATTGCAGGTGATTGACGGCTTTGTGCATGAGCTGAGCTACGAGGTGCGAGGCAGACCCAAAGAGGTGCTGTACTGGCTGGCCGAGCTGAGAGACCCAGGGACAGCGGTGGCTTTGTCTGACGAGCACCAGGACTACCGCTGGGCCCGGCTGGAGGACGCTTGCACTTTGGCTCAGTACAAAGACCTGCAGGACACACTGAGAGCGGCACACAGACACCTGGAGGTTCAGCGGGACAAACGGCGATGAAGCAGGACGTACACTGCAGAAGGGGTAGCTGGCATGTTGGTAGAGCACCCAATTTACAATTTATGTGAGTGATGATTATGTCTCTGTGAGGTTCAAATAGCGTTGAGTTAAACACTTTGTCTCTACGGTACTGTATGATTTAAGGCTGAGTAGATTACCTTCTGTCAAGACAAAGGTGAGTAGGGAGGAAAAGAATCAATGCTTGAAAACCGATTACTGATTTGATCTTAGTTACTGAACAAAACCAAAAACATTTTCTGTCTTTGGAAGCCATGTGTTATGAGGTTAGATATATACATATCTTAAATGTTAATAAGCTAAAACACAAAAGAAAAAGAAAATCATGGCGATGGACACCCACTTAATATTCCCTGGTAGTCAGTGGAGCAGCGTAAACCTGAAGAGAATGTTTTTAATCCATCTGTAGTTGGAATTAAATGTGTTGAAAGTAAATAGAAAAAAAAATGTTGTACCTGGATATTTATAAAACCTTAATTTATAATGTGAAAAATATACACAAGGGGAAGTCATAACTAAAAATAACACAACAAAAGACTGTATCCAATACTGGAGTACAAAAACATTGCTGAAGCAAAAATCATGAACTGACTGAATAAAATTAAACTGCAAGCAGTCGATGCTGCCACTGGGTGGAGACAAAACCCAGAAACCTGATGGTGATCATCATGGACTACAAAATACTGGAGGCTGTGGAAATACCAGTGAGCTCAGTAACAGCCTTCAGGCTTTTTTTTCTTTTTAACAGTCCTCAGCATCCATCCAAGAAACATGAGATCCACCTTTTTACTTTAGCAAATGAGTTCCTGTCCAGAAATGAAAAGCCACTAATGGGGATCATTGTGTTGGAAACGATGGTCATAAAATGTAAGAGACTATTATTATGCAATGATTCTGGGTGAATGTACACATTATCATGAATGTCAAACAATGAACACCATGTTCATTGTTTTGCAGGGATGATATACTAAAGTATATATTATATATTATATATCCCTTATTATACTATTATACTAAACCACTTGAGAACAGGCAGAATTACCACATCATGAATTAGGTTGTGGACGCTTGAGACATAACCAGGTCTTGTTTACTCTTTGTGGCTTCAGTTCCTGACTGATGAAGGACTAGTTAAGTTATTCCTCAATAAGAAAAAGGGGATTTAAGACAATGTCGTTGAAACAAGTCACCATTGGCACCCAATCATTTTGAGATGAGATGATTGAGCAGTGGTTTTATGTGCAGTCAGCCTGGACATGATAATACTCTTTTTTTTTTTAATTTTTTATTAAATCAATTACTCATCACAATCAAACAGTGTTGCAAAATCATATTGTACTTCATCGATGTAGTATAAACCTAAAAAGCAGCAACTAGCACACGTATATTCTGTCCAAAGTGCTCGTTCTGTCACAAGCAAATGGTGAAACTCAAGTGGGACTCCCAACTTGATCCTGGTCACTGGCACCACCACACTGTACTCTATACGGGGACGTTCTGTTCTCAATATGCTGCGGGATCACCAGCCTCTGCTGAAGGGTTGAAATAGGAGTAATTAGAGAAATAATTGTGTTCTTGCGAACTCATTAAGCTGAGTGGAAGCGCTCCCTTCAATGTACTGCGATTTGTCTTCTGGGTATTGTAAGGACACAAGAAACGGCAGTTAACTTGAGGTCAGTGAAAGTGCCTTTCCATCTTCACAAGGCGTACACAGTTTACTGTAGAGTAACACTGAGCACTGAGCAAAAGCTGAAGTATTGCTTTGAGACCCATCAGGGCTTCAATAAACCAGTAATTAATTTCATGCCTGTAGAGCAGAAAAGCTCCTCTCCCAGTGATAAAACACAGAGAAGTGTTCTCCATTGAAACAACAGTTGATTAAACATTTCCTCTGCAACATGTTAGTTCAAATGTCATCTTATTATAAGGTAAGATGTACATCTTTTTTATGCATTCGGAGTCATAAGGACTTTTAATTAAGGTGCAATTAACTACCATAATGTTGTACAAGCTTTGGCCACCAAGGAACCTTTAAGGGTCAATTCACCATGAAAATAAATGTGAATAGTTTGATTTCATTTTTCAGGATTTGAGGTATTTTTTTTTCTTCCACTTCAGTTCAGCGGAGGTGAATGGAATTCTGTTAGTGGTGCTCAAAGCTTTACAAGAAAACAACATTGAACAGCAACGTGACCATGTCACACTGTCAAAAGATTTCATAGGGACTATTTTCTATAACACTTGTTGCTGCAGTTCTCTTCCAGTGCTGTGTTCACCAGAAACAAAGTCCCTTTCAAATCAATTGTATCAGAGTATAAGCAGAACTCTCTGATAACATCTGGACAAATTAAACCAATATGCATGACTAGATACCACTAACAGTGTATTTTTATGTAATTCAGATGAACCAAAACTTTAAGCACATAATACATTTACCGTAGCACACTAATTATCCATGTAGCTTGTAGTAGTGACCAGTTGCCAATAGCAAAATAAGGGCAAAACCTTTTCGACAGGCTTCAATGACACCGTTTTATTTTTGAATGATTTCCCAACTTAACCACAATAACTGTATATCTCCATTTGCATATCAATCCTATTTCTACTCCAAAAACCAGCTCACCGTGGGCCTAGCGACAGATATCAAAGCTATACTGCAAACAAACCCAACAATGTATAATATTTGTACGATATAAACTTTATGAGTGACATTTGCATCCTCACAAACACAAAAATGATGAGGAATAAAATGACATAAAATCAAAGAAAAGAAAGAAGGACAGCATTAACATCAATGTGTGGACATATTGTGGACACACGCAGGTCAGTCCATTAAGTGTGTGACCATGCGAAGGTACACACTTGGAAAAAAATTACACACTTGTGCACACACATGCTCACACACACCCAGGTTAAATGAACTAAATGATTTCATTCAGGCCTTTGTAACAGTGTGTATGGAATAACATCTCATCTTAAACTGCAGTGTTTTTTTAGTGTCATTTCTTAGGTTGGGATTTGGGAATTATCGTCATCCCTCAAGAGAAAATGATTGTTTGATCTCTTCCCTCGAAAGGCCCCCTGAGCTTTTCTCCACCTGCCCTCCTTATAAAAACAAGGCATACATTAAAGTCAAAAAAGAGGATTTTAAGTTTGAAGATCATTGTAATGTGCTATCATAAGGGCAACACTACGCCTCAACTTCACTCCTCACAATATCAATTCTAAAAATGCAGATTCTGATTTCTAAATTCATGATAAGCTTATTTGTTTTCTTGCCTAGAGTTTGATGAGAAGATGAATGCCACTCGCTTGTTTCTGTTAAGTGTGAAGCTAATGCCAGCAGCTGGTTAGCTTAGCTTAGCTTAGCACAAAGCCTGGAAACAGGAAACAGCTAGCCTGGATCTGTCCTATGGTACCAAAGTCAGCCTACCAGTACCTCTAAAGCTCACTCAATCACACTTTACATCTTGTTTGTTTCATCTTTACAAAACCCTGAGTGTAAAAACAACAATTTGCTGTTTTAAGGGGGGGGGGGGGGGGGTTTCATGGTGGACTATTTCTTGGCAGTAAAGACTCCTGGAAGTTACTACTCCCAGCCAAGAAATAGTTCAACACAACCTCTGCAAAACAACGAAGTGACATTTCTACACTAAGGGTTTTGTACAGATTAAACTAGGTCTGTCCTCGACCAAAGAAATTCTTTGCCGACTAATTGATCAGTTGATTTAATGGACCGATCTGTAAAACTTGAGTTTCTCTACAAAGAACCACTTTAAATCTTGTGTTTACTGGTGATGTGCTCATAAGAATCTTGGAAATAAGTCATTCAACATGAAAAAAAGCAAATACTCATTGTCAAAGGAAATCTTAGTCGAGTAAGACAAAAACCACAGATAAGTTGACTAATCGACTAAGAGGGGGCAGCCCTAGAGATTAAACAAGATATAGCTGGACAGAGCCAAACTAAACGTTTCCCTCTTTCCAGTCTTTGTGCAAAGCTAAACGGCGTCTGTAGTTTCATTTTAACGCATTAGAGTGGTATAGATCTCCTCATCGCAGCCACAAAGTAAAGGAGCATATTTCCCCAATATGTCAGACTAGTCCTTTAGCAGATACACATGACATTGGTACATTTCATTTCTATGATTTTACTTCTCTATATGGTGAGGGATGGGCAAAAAAAAATGGGGACCACATCTAGAGAAGAACAGGATTTCTGGCATTCATCCCCCTCCTGTTGTGCCTTGATATCAAATCCATTAACGATCCGGTTCAGGGACGGATTTCCTCTCCCCGTCCTCACCAGGATCCAGTCTCTGTGAGCCTCCAAAGCACAGAGCCCGGAGGAAATGTTTCACTCCTCTGGTTTCACATTAAAATCCAAAAAGGTATCCCCAACAGAGTTTATTCAAACGGCGATAAATCCACCACATGCAGCCATTGCTCCATAGTCCTCAAAATGAACGATCGTGGGGCTGTACTTGGTTTCCTTGGCATAAAATCCATCCATTCGAATCAAAGGTTTGCGCAGTGCTCTGCTGTGTTGAAAAGGTCAACAGATTCATACCTCCAACCAAAAAAAAAACACAACCCAAATGGTTTACTTGATGCCACACAAGTAATATTAGTCACATTATGTCCAGTGTGTCCAAACCTTTAATACGCAGAGTTTTTTGTAAATCAGTCAAATCCTCAGCCAGTCCAGTTTCAACCGGCTTCACCAAAACAGCACTAGAAAGCAATGTTTTCTCAGCTGGACAAAGTCCAAGAGGTCATTTGGGCAAACTCACTAGTGAGACAGAAGTCTGCACCTGTTCCACAGAGACAGGAACAAGAAAACCCTGACATTGTAGTCAATAGATGAATAGTAAATGTAAATATTCACACACACACACACACACAAATAACAGGCAATCAGTGTCATATTCATTCAAATGCAAATGTGTCGCTAAGCTGCATGTTGATTTTGTCCCCGTCGATAAACAGACTCTGGACGTGGTGTAGCGCAGTAACAACGTCCAATTTTCACAAAGTCGCCATTTAAGCTTGATTTGGCTCAAAAACGTAACATTTTCACATCTATCGCATCGTAATGTGTTCTCAAGGAGAAAGTCCCTACAGGTGCAGTTAGATGTTTTTTTTTAAAATCTGACTCGACTAATAAGAAATCAACTTAAAAGAACCTTAATCAAGACCAACAGCAACACTCAGTCACGTGTAAACACGCTGGCGGTGGGTTTTTGGAGACTTTGAGTTCACTCTCTGCCCTCTACAACCACCCAGTGATGCAGAAAGTACGAAATAAAGGAGGTGGAGGTGAGAAGCCGTTTGTGTGTTAAGTTTCTCCTGGACTGGTTTTTCTCTCTCAGTGAAAGTCTATTGAGGCCCTGAGGTTTAAGAGGCAGACAGAGGTGTAGGAGGCGACGTGAGAAAAGGTCTAGACCTTGTCCCCCGTCCCCCCCCCCCAAACCAAATGACGTTACTTTAATGGATCATGAGGGAGCAGTCGTGACTGACGTGAAGGTGGGTCCAAGAGGATGGAGTCACGACGGAGCCTGTGTTCGCAATTTTAAGTTGACTGCATCAGCCGAACAGACAGGCGTGTGAGGAGACAGAGGGTTTCTGCCAGAAGACACACTGGAGGGACAAAGACAGGACGAGCCGGGCCAGCTCATCGACCGGTTAATGAGCCAAACAGCAAAGTGTCCATCAGCCAGACCGTCCGAGCCCCTCCCAGAAAAATACAGGGGACAAGTCGGGGAGGACAGAACGTCAACCAACTAAACAGAAGAAGTTAAAAACAGCAACAAGTAAAGACACGGTGGATAGAGACAATCTGACGTGGACTAGCCAGACAAAAGAGCCGGCCAGCTACAGCGGGGTTCAAGAAACCACCACCAGGACAGTTTGTTTCCATCATTTATCAAGAACTAAGACGGTTTGTTCACTTTGCACAAGGTTATTTAGAACTGAGAAGTGGGATTGTTTTTTTTTTATCTTTGGGAAATGCTTGTAATTTAAATACTGATATTTTTGTCTCACCATGTATGCAAATGTTAACACATGTACGCTCCCGCACAACGTTAATTATTATGTATTTTAAATAACGAATGAACTGTTAATGCATGGTCATGCTAAAATGGCTCTGATTAAAAGGCCGGAAAGATTTTCACAAAACCGAGTAATTCTCACCCAAACAAGGACGAGACACAACTGGAGATGGCACTATGGTTTAAAGCAAACATTTTCACGCATCTGCATCCAAGATGCGAAGCCAACAAAGCAAATAAATTCCGACTCCAGCCGACAAAAACTACAGTTAAAAGACCGACAAACTGTAGCAGTTAACAAACTACATTTTTAATGGCAAAAAACAAATCTGATGGTTTAGCGTGGATTGAACAATACTGAAATTTCACTGTTGACGACCAAGAAAAAGAAATTCAATGTCATGGTTGCAACCAAACAACTTACAGTGCAGTCCGCGAGGAGCTGGTTGCATGAAAGACTAATAATACAGGGAATAAAAACACGGTGGTGGAAATATTCAGGCGTGGGGGATGTTTTGCCTCGTCTGGGGTCAGTAACTTGCACATGATTAATCACACACTGGCTGTAGAGTGACACCACTCTGTTTTGCAGAGGCATGCATTAAAAAAAAAAAAAAGGTGAAATATAACGTGACCTCAAAAACACTTGGGGGGGGGGGGGGGGTGCTCTCAAACAGTGCTGGAATAATTTCAACTCTCTGCAAAACATCTGATGCCAGACGGAGTGCAAGCTGTAATTAAGGCAAACGGTGGAAACACACAAATTCTGACTTTGATTTAGACTAAAACTATTGTTTGAACGACCATTTGTGTTAGTTTAATAAATGATGAAACGGTTTTTTTGGCAGTTGACTTTTGACCCCACTGTATGTGCAAACACACGCGTGCGTGCACACACACACACACACTGAAAATCGCAACACATAAAAGTAGGGGATAGGGGGTGGGGGGGGGGGAGTTATCATCCAGATCATCATGAGTCTTCGTTGCCAGAGTCGTCCTGGTTGTCGTAGCGTCTGGTGGACGTCCCGCCGTCCTCCGTGGGGCTGATCCCCCCGGCTTCGCCTACAGACTCCATCTCGCTCTCGTCTTCCTCCTCGTCCTCCTCCTCCATGTCGTCATCATAGAGGTCGTCGTAGAGGAGGTCTGAACTGCTGTCCTGGGAGGGAACCCTGGTCTGGACGCAGTACTCCGCCAATGTGGTCGGCACCTTGACGCCATCGCGCTCTGCCTCTGCCGCCGTTGACATCACCTGCTTCCTGTAAACCAGATAGGAATAAACTCAAAGTCAGCGTTTAACATCACTTCTACGCGGATAGTGATTCTCTGTAAGCACATTGAACATTTGTCTGCACAAGGATGAAAAATACTCATCATTGTGAATTACCTGATAATCTCTGCGTACTCCTTGTCCTTGCCTTTGCTGTCCCTCCATTTGCGAAACATGACGGACGCATCCACGTTAGCCGGGGAGAAGGTGTTGGGCTCATTGAGCAGGGAGATCACGCTGAGCAGGATAGTCCTGATTGCGACAGAACAGCACAGAAAATGAGGACACTCCCAATATATCAGATCCTGACTTTGTATGAAGGAAAAGCTCGACTGTTTTTTTAAACTGTAGCTAACTTCATCTGAACGTGATCAATTATATGCTGCAACAGATATGCTCAGGTTTAAATTTATTTGATTTGTTCCGTTTGTAGACGAACATCGCAAAGTCCTCTACCCTTATGAATGTCCACATTGCATTCAAAATAACAGCAAAGTTATAAAAAAAGACTGCCTGTCTGTGGAGGAGAGATTACCTGACGTTCTGGGTGGGGTTCCACCTTTCAGAGGGCAGCTCCCCGCTCTGAGGGTCATCGACGGGAGGGTGCAGGATGGAGATGCACACATCTCCGTTCTGGAAGGAGAACAAAATGCACTATTCAACATCTGTCACGAAGACATGAGGGTGTCTACATTCAGCCTCTAAATGGCTCCATTTGAATACAAACTATACAAATTGGCATGATAACGGCTAAAATTAGAGACACAAAACGCTTTACCTCGTAAATGTTGGGGTGCCACATCTTGGTGAGGAAGCGGAAGGTTGGTGGGGAGTACGGGTAGTCAACTGGGAACTTGATGTGAGCCTGGGAGGACAAACAGGTCGACAGTCTACACATGTTTTTACCAAGCTTGACTTCCTTTATGCCAAGTTTCAGCTTGAGGGTGAAGAGAGCCAAGGGAGAGGTGAGTTGATGCTTTGGAGGCTGGCGTAACACATCGATATGTTGAAAAACTGTTTTGCAGGTGTCTCAAGGAGATGCAAGTTGCTATTAACTTTAATCTAGATCTTAACGAGGATAAACTTGATATGTCCACACTAGAGCGATATGACAAATTGGATCCTGTTCACTGTTCCAAGTCTATCTGTAATGTCGTTGTAGTGTTTAACCACAAAGTATCATCCTGTCCCCTTTCATTAGAAATGAGTCAGGCCATTGAAATATATGGTTTAGGTGCAATCTCACCACGAAGCAGTTAATATCATGTATGTCATTTGGAATGAACGTCAATAGAGCAAGGCATTAGGTGACACAATAGTTCTGGTTAGGGATGCTTTGATACCGGATCGGATATCGGGCCGATGTTGAATCAAACAGCTGGATCGGGTGACAACGGGGCCGAGCTATTCAGTTCACTTCTATGTTTGTATACCTGGAACCTGTTTAAGTTTTGACAAATGTGTTGCTCCATTAAAAAGGGTTTACACGTGAATTGTTTACTGTAAGTTTTTTTTACCAAGTTGTTGGCATACAATTTACTATTTTAATAATCGGCCGATAGCCAGAAGCCCAAGTATCGGTATCAGGACCGGAAAAGTCAGATCTGTGCAACTCTACTTCTGGTTTCTGTGTTTTCTTTCCATATTGCGCAATTATCTGGGTGAAAGGCATGTAGGCCTGGGTGTGTGTGTGTGTAACACCACCCTGCCTCTCACTGAGCTGCTGACACTCGGATAGGACTATCATTACTCCACAACTAGTCGCTACACTGGAAGCAGCCTTGGGACATTAAAAACACAGCTGTCATGACACGTGAGCTTCCATGCAGGGTTACATCGTTACACTGGTCAATACCAATACTTCATCAATCACACCTGCGTTCCTTCCTGTAGTATTACAGACTCTAAATATTGTTATTGCAAAGAGAGAAGGTCCAGGGTTTGAAACGTGTCTGCAGGCTAAATGTTATACGTTACATGTCTCTTGTAAACACTTTCAGGTAAATTGGAAACTCCAGCTGTTGCACCTATTGCACATCTGTCTGTCCTGAAAGAGGGACAACAATGGACAACAGGATGTCACTGCAAAGCCTAACCCGATCAACGCCGGCAGCAACACTTGCTCCTCTGTACTATTTTGGCATTCCTGGAAGATTACAGCATCGTCTGCATTGCCTCGACTTGAATGCGGGCTCTCACTGTACCACACTTTTTAGAAGTTACACTGAATAAGTAACATGAAAGACCGCAAGATGAGTCTCGTCGTGCCCTTCTCCGTTACTCTTTTTCTGTGCTGAGGTGCCATTTATAATCGGTCTCATAGCTAAAAATAGCCATCTGAAGCACAACCATCATACAGCAAGGGGGAGAGGGCTGGACAAGGAGAATTTAGGGAGAGGGGAGAAACAATTAAATGGCTGTTTGCAAAGGCTTAAAATCCGAAAAAATAAATAAATCTTATACCAGCAGAGGTGAGCCAGTAGAGTTGAGCTCGGGCATTGCTGAATTATAGTTTTTAAAAATGCAATAACCATGATAAGACTTTACTTTCCCTGATACTTTAAACAGAGTCACTGTCACTACTACCTGGCTGTTTTCCAAGTTGCAGCAATCCCCAAGATATCCTATTCACCAAGAAAACTACTTACACACAGGAGCACAATTACACTGTGTGAAAAATGTCAATAAACTTTCTTTTGTCCCACAATTTTACACAGCAGTGAAAGTTCTCTGCACTTAACTCATCCTCGTATTAGGTGCATTGGGCAGCTACCATACAGCATTCGGTGCCTTGCTCAAGGGCACCTCTCCAGCTACCAGCTAACTGGCGACCCTCCAGCTCACAAGCCACAAGGCAGCCCGTACGTTCTACTGCCGACTATGAATTACCTTCAAAGACTGTGTGTCTCATTATCTAAACCAGGTGACATGTTTTGACTGGTATGAACTCATGATGTCCCGCCCCCTCCTGGTTATTAGAAAGCTTGGTCCCACCTTAAAGTAGCCTCCCTCATACAGGGTGTTCGGGGGTCCGAAGATGGCCACTTCCCAGTTGTAGAGGTCAGACTCCTCCACCAGCGTGATGCGGAAGCCCTCCACCGGCTGCTCCTGCAGAGACTTCAGCTCCATCATCAGGGCCTTCTGGGAACTAGGGGTTGCCTGGTGGGCCATGTTAATCCCACTTCTGACACCAGGGGCCACATGGGGGGTGGGGAGAAATTATGATACTGTCAGGATCCTACATACGTTTCACATTTCATGGTTACAATTGATTCTGCAGCAAACACCTACTATCTTGTTTGCCTTTTTGTTTGTATTGACGAGTCTTTCTAGAACACGTTCAGGACAAAAAGAAACACACCTGCATAGATGAGCGTCCTGTTGCTATACTGACCGCCACAGGAAGGATTCAAACACAAACAGGATATGTGGCCCTGCCAAGCTAGCTCAAGTCAGTTGGTTTAGTTCGCAGGCCCTTTGCGGGGAAATGCAAAGTTAATAAAAAAGTGTTTACCTCCGTCTCCTTTGCACTGTAATGTGTGTTCGTTTCGTTACAGCTGAGGTACACTCATTGGTCGTCCATGCTAGCCTGGTTATGTCTCGACAAAAGATACAGTGACAGCAGTGGATGTTCTGCTTAATGGCTGGTCCTCGTGTTGTGTTTCCGAAATTCTTTGTGTGCCAGTGTTGACAGTTGACATGGAGCTAGTATCAGTGTAAAGTCAACGGTCTCCTGCGGATCATTCTTGGGCTCGAAAGAGGAGACTCTTTCTCCCTGACATCTCTCCGTGCTGCTGCTGGTTCGGTGTTCGGACAGGCGCTCAGCTGATCCCCGCTTGTTTGTGTTTGTTTATCTGCTCTCGCTCTCTCTCTCTCTCTTCGGCAGTCTCAACTTCTCCACACGTCAGCTAAACCCCCCTAACCGAGCAACTTCGTTCAAACGGAGCAGCTCTCCTTCCGTCCCCTCCTGCGCACTGGCGGTGGAAAAGCAGGCTGATCAATTCGAGCCTACCTTCGTTAAAAAGGACAGTAAGTTAGAGGTTTACACTCGCGATTAACACTGGATTTCATCGATTTTTTATTTTCCTCCCATCGGTGCTTCCGGCTATCATTGCGCGTGTCTGCAAAACGTAAAGCACGTAACGGGTCTGAACGTGACGTGCGCGCACTCGATGCTGAAGCCAAAAATAATCATGTTGGAAAAAAAGATTTTTAAAAATAAATTAAGACATTCACACATTTGTGCATTTTACAATTGTAGATGTTTTGAAAGTTACTACAATAATCATCTAAAATTACGTGTACTCGCTTTCTTAAACGATGACGTTATTTTATAATAATAAGTTTATTGATCACTAAAAAGGCAGCTCGATGTTAGCTTTCATTTTAACTTCTTCTCACTTAAGTTTATGGAAGCCCATTCCTGCCAGCAAAAAAAAAAAAAAAAGATCACTAAAAAATAAAATAAAATAAAATAAGATCCCTAAAAAAAAAAATAAAAAAAAATAGTAACTTAAAAAAGAAAAAGAAAAATGTAATTCACAAAAAAAAAAAATCCACCCACAAAATAAATAATAATAATTCTAATATATATATTTTTTTTTATTTTACTTTTTTTCCACCAGCAAAAAAAAAACAAAAAACTTTTGGTGCATCCATCTGTAACCATAACACTGACCAGATTTTTCCAGTTGCTATAGAAAGTCGAAATTATGAGATTTTAACACAACAGTCATAGAAGCAGCTATGACATATGAATGGATTGTGAGTACATTGAAGACTTCTTTAAAACGTGGCTTTACAACACATGAAATACAGATGATGTTTCACATGGATTGTACTGAGCAAACGCACCCTTGAATAGAATGTTAAGCAAGAAGCAGCTCTGGAGTATAAAGAATGAAACCAATGTGGCTGAGGTGGCGACCAATAACAGCAACTGGAAACATCTTCTTTTTTTTTTCTTTTTTGCTGACAGAGAAAAAGTAAAAAAAAAAAATATATATATATATATATTTTTTTTTGTGAATTAATTTCTTATTTTTTTTTATTTTTTTGTGAATTAATTATATCTTTTTTTCTTTTTTTTTGTGAATTACATTTTTTTTTTTTTTTTTTAAGTTACTATTTATTTTTTTTGTGATCTTTTTTTTTTTTTTTGCTGGCGGGAATGGGCTTCCATATAAGTTAGACGACCTTCTTTGATCTGATGCTTGACTTTAGTTCTAGGTCTGTGATTTTTTTCAGAGATGACATATCGAAGAACTTCACATCAGGTACATTTCACTATATTATACTTGATCAACAGTTTACATATGCTGCTTTCACTAGTTTATCATCATCAGTTCTCACAACAATTAGTGGCTTGTCTGAGTAGATTAGTTTTCCTCATTATCTTTATAGCCGAGTTGATTACATCATTTGGTATCTTTCACTGCTATCGTTTTAATATAAATAAAGAGAAGTATTTTGATGGTTTGACTGTTTTATTTATGATAAATACTTCATTTTGCAAGCGGTGCACAATATTTTCAATTTCAGAAATGAATGAGGTAATGAGGTTTATTAGGCATCTACACTAATATGGATAATAGTTTCTTCAGTGACCTCCTCTCCACCACCTGTTCCAGATAGTCTTGTTTGCAGCCAATGATGGAGCCGGCCTTCTTAACTAGTTTGTTAAGTCTGTTGGTGTCTCCGGCTCCAATGCTGCTCCCCCAGCAGACTACGGAGAAGTACAGTGCACTGGCCACAACAGACTGGTGCATCTCCAACATCTTGCTGCACACGTCGAAGGATCGAAGTTTCCTCAAGAAAAAGAGTCGACTCATCCCCTTCTTGTACACAGCGTTGATGTTGCCCTTCCAGTTCAGTCTGTTGTCGATGGAGACACCCAGGTACTTGTACTCCTCCACCATGTCCACATCCTCTCCCAGAACTCTCAGCGGTTGTGGAGCCGTCGTCCTCCTCCTGAAGTCGACCACCATCTCTCTGGTCTTGGCCACGTTCAGCAGCAGGTGATTTCTACCGGCCCACTTCACAAAGTCATCCACTACTGCCCTGTACTCCTCCTCCCGTCCGTCCCTTATACACCCGACCACTGCAGAGTCATCAGAGAACTTCTGCAAATGGCATGACCCTGAGTTGTATTGGAAGTCAGTGGTGTACAAGGTGAACAGGAAGGGAGACAGAACAGTTCCCTGTGGGGCTCCAGTATCACTGACTACATCAGACAGCACATGGCCCAGTCGGACAAACTGTGGTCTGCCCGTGAGGTAGTCAGTGATCCAGGAGACGGTGGACGCGTTAACCCCCACCACCTGCAGCTTCTCACTCAGCAGCACTGGTTGGATGGTGTTGAAGGCACTGGAGAAATCAAAGAAAGTGATTCTCACAGAGCCACCGGTTCCATCCAGGTGCGACTGAGCTCGCTGCAGCAGGTAGATGATGGCGTCGTCCACCCCCACACGAGGCTGGTATGCAAATTGCAGAGGGTCCAGTGAGGATTTCACCTGCGGTCGGAGGTGGGCCAAGACCAGCCTCTCCAGCACCTTCATCACATGTGATGTGAGGGCAACTGGTCGGTAGTCATTGAGGCCAGATGGTGTCGTCTTCTTGGGTACAGGAACCAGGCACGACGTCTTCCACATCACCGGGACTTTCTCCTGCTTCAGGCTCAGGTTGTAGAGATGTTGCAGGACCTCAGACAGCTGGGTGGCGCAGGTCTTCAGGACCCTGGGGCTGATGCCATCAGGTCCTGCAGCCTTTCCTTGATGGAGTCTCTCCAGCTGTCTTCTCACCTGGCCAGTCGTCACAGAGAGGGGGGGAGGGTGGTCATGTTGTCAGTGGTGGAAGAGCCCTGAGAAGTAGAGGGCTCTGAGTCCATGCAGCTCACCAGGGGGGACAGAGGGGGAGGTGTTTGGGAGGTGTGGTGTGTGGAGGCGACAGGTGAGGGCTGTGAGCTAAACCTATTGAGGAAAGAGGATATCGAGGAATCTGATTAAAACAAACACAGAAATTCACATCTATCTCTTTCTAAATTCAATTTTAACATTAGAAGCAGGGCGGTATACATGTCCCTAGGAAAACACAGCACTGAAGATAATTAGCCTACATTAAAGGGCACCAAAAACATTTATCAGAGGCTATCAAATACACACATTAATAAACTCTTTCAGCCCCAGCTCTTTGATAAATCAATTTTAAGGAGTGCATTTTGTTTAACTAATACAATCTACTCTATTATTCAAAACCTTCATTTGAATGACGAGAAGCACTGCTTTCGCTACCTTTGCTTTAAAAGCAGCACCTATCAGTACGCTCACACCATCGCCTCCACATCTGGATGTGATGTTTGCGATGTTCTGACGTAACGTAGGCGAGTGACGTCAGACAGGAACCAGTCGAAAGGGAGCTTTGACAAATCAAGATGGCGTCCCACGCTGAAGCAGGAAAGAGATTTCAGTATAAATAAAACTCTTCCTGAGAATAGTTTACATTTTGAGTGCCCTCTCGGCAAGAACATCGTTAGGGATTTTTGAAAAAACAAACAGGACGGAGCAGACACAGGTGAGAGGAGTCTGGTTATATGTGAGCTCAGGTTAGTTTCAGGGGCGGTGTCAGCAGAGACAGCGGTCTGTCTCAACCAGCCACATACTATTACAGCCAGGCCACTAGCTCAGCGTATTAGCATCAACACTAGCTTTTACCTATGAAACATTATCCAGCGGCTCGTGGTTATTTAGTGAATTCATTCATTGGACTTTACTATTTCACCCACACTCGTGTCATACCAGACGTTGACTTCTTAGCTAAACTGTCACTATATGTTAGCCGTTAGCTGCGTTGAGCTAGGAGTGACCATAGTACTAATAGCTTAGCTTGTTGCTAATCAACACTATTATCACTTTATTGACACGAGCTAACGAGCAAACGTTATCGTACGTAAAGTGTGCCCACTACGTGACCGCTGGGGGCCTTGGCGACATTTTTAAAGATAAACATGTGACGTGATGAATTGTAGGTACTGCGATCCTTTCGGTATCGTTTTAAGTTTGGAGCAGTTAAGATCCCACTAAGCTAGCTAGCTAGCTAGCTAGCTACTACCTTGACGTGTTGTTGTAGTGGTTGTACTCTAACCTCGAAAACAATTTAACTTGTTAAAAACAGCTACGCAGAACAGACATGTATGGTGGATGTGGTGTTATATAACATTCTGGCGAGTAACTAAAATATTCTAACCAACCTACGTGGTGTATAACGTCACACGGTTCAAATTAAAGACATCTGATAAGAGAAATAACTCCTGATCGCAAGATCATTCTTGATCATGTGTGGCCCATCACTGTGGTCGCTCATGATTAGCCAGAGTCTGTAGTCTAGATTCAAGTTAAAGTGTGATGCCTAAACTCTAAATTGGGGCTAATGGACGGTGAACAAACAGCTCCCAGGTTAGTGTAGTACAAGTAACCTACCTGTAGGTTGCGTTTTTACATAGATGTGTTTGTAATTATGGATTCCCACGTCGAGTCACTCTGCTGGTGCTGGTGATAGTCAGCAGATTGCAGTGTACTACGAGCTACTGTGTATTGCTGCTCATTTTGTGTCTTCATACAAGAATTTGCAAAACAGTGTTGTTTAACAAAATGCAGTTGTGTTACGTAAGAAAAACAAATCAAAAACAGTAGTGTTTTTTTATTTTTATTGCATCCAGATGAGTGTAGAGAGCAGCAACAAAAACAAAACGCTGAATTCCCCGGGCAGATAATATGGCTGGTATCTTAACTTAAAAAAAATATATATATATCGACATCAGGGTAACATTGTCCATCAACTTCGTCTGTGTTTGAGTATCATTGATTCAAAACACAAGTCCGGTTCCTCTAATCCCACGTAGTCCTGCGCTCATCAAGTGCTTATAGCTTTATCCGGGAGGCCATGATGGAGCCAGGTCTCTGTGAAGTTGTAGGCACAACAGTCTCTAAGTTAGATATGTGAAAATGCAATCCCCCCCTCCCCCTATTTTCCCATTGATTCAGTGTTTATTTACAATTTAGCTTATTGGAGCTTTAAGCACTTTTCACTAACAAAAACAGCCCCTTTCAGCCGTCTGAGTGGACGAAATCTATCACTTTATCTACTGAACACCAGACTTCAGCAGCACACAGTTCAAAGTTCTGTGTTGAGCGGATGTGGAAACAGTGTCGTCTCTGTGTTGATAATGTCAGCCACGGTTGCAATGCATGACTAAATAATGGGATTATGTGACTTGACATGCAAAAACGGTGGAATGTACAAAGCCAATGAGAAAGTGAAGGATTTTAATTTGAATAGAAAAAAATGATTTGCACGACCATGTGATGAAGTGTCGTTGCTCATACGCTTAGATTAAAACGGTTCTTTAGGACCAATTTGTGAGCTCAGTGAAAGACACTCAATAGAATCTGCTTTGTCCGAAGAAATGTCACGCTTGAAAGGCGGGGGAAGAAGGACGGGGGAAATCCATTTTGGGCTGTTTTCATACACTGTTGCACCATAGGTTGTTGATATATTGACCGTCCATGTAAATATGAACTCTCTTTTACATTTAAAAAAAATGTGACATTCCCACTGCTCACTAACTTTACACCTGGTGTACACTCACGTCTGCTTTCAGAGTCTCTAAATGGCTGCGAGGAAGTCTGGATCAGATGCATACAACAATGGTGAGGAACCTATTTTTAACACTTTCTTGTTTCACTGTTTGACAGCACTGATCCTTCTTGAGTGAAGTGTAGGTTCAAGGTGCCTGTAGTTCCACTGTCTGTTCTAATATATGCTCACTTTGTTTTCTTTTTGGACACAGGACCCATCAGCTACCTTGATGCTGTTCCCTTCAAGATCAATGACAAATTCCGCTGCCCAGCCAAAGTGGGGCTTCCTGTCGGTTTCTGTCTCCCAGACTGTCGCTCTTTGCTAGTGGACTCGCATGTAAGGCACAGGAAAATGTGTTGATTTTGCACCAGTGTATGCTGCACTTACATGCATCTCAGCAGCATCCTCAGCAGGGCTTAACCATGCTGACCTATTGTTATTGTTTATAAATTACAGCAACCTCAATTTTAGAGTTTTTTTTTTTTTTTTAATAATGTTGTATAAGTGAAGTTGTAATCTCATGTGGCTCTTATACTCATAATTGTTTTTTCCTGTCGCTCTATGTGCCCTCTTTGCCCATCTTACTCTCTTCCTCTTACTGTGGCCTCAACAGTATGACTTTTCTCTGGAGAGGCGTAGCGTGCGCTGGGGGGTTGAACTGGCTGAGGCCAGAGCAGCAGAAGCCCGAGCAGAAGAGGCAGCAGCAGCCAAGCAGGAGGCGGAGAGCAGGGAGTGCTTGGCACAGGCCCAGGACATGGATGCTGGTGGTGGGAAGAAACCCCGGTCTGCTGCAGAGGACCAGGACCTTCTACCACCAGCGTTGAACCCCGTCCTGGCGGGGCTGAGACATAACGACATCCTCACTCCACTGCCTGCCCCCAGCCTTGGCCCCAGGAAAATCCTGCCCAGCACTCCCCAGCTGCACAGCCTCAACCTAGCTGACTTTGAGCGGGAAGAGGACCCCTTTGACAAGCTGGAGCTCAAAACTTTGGACGATAGGGAGGAGCTCAGGAACATCCTCCAGAGCCAGCCCCAACCCCAACCCCCTCCTCCTCCTCCCCCCTCTGTATCCCCACCCGAGGTTTCCCACATGTCACGTGGAAACAGCCCGTCTCCTCCCAGCATCAACACCAGCCTAGCAGCCAAACCTGGCTTTTCCCATAAACCCAACGGGTTGATTGCCTTGCTGGACATGGACAGAGTTGGTCACCCTGGCAGAACGGGGTTTGAAACCGACGATCGGCCCTGCAACATCCGCTCTCTCACTTTTCCCAAGCTCTCTGACTCTGGTGACCCGGAGCCACTGAGGTACAGCCCACTCCCTGCACCCACGCCTGCTCCCCGACAGCACCTAATCAATGGCAGCCCACCAAACGCACCCATGGCCCAAGTTATTGTTCCCCCTGAGCCGCCGACCAGCCACACAAAGAGTCTCTCACCAAAACCGGTGAGCATGAGATCACATACTGCCAGAGTAATTGTGTGCATGGTTTGTTTTTGGAATAGTGACGTAGATTAACCAGTGGTAGATGGTAATGGTAGATAACCAATCACAGGAACCTCATTGACATTCATTCATGTTTTTGCTCCAGGCCAACCCCGGGTCCGGATCTGCTGGTCTGCCGTGTGGTGGAGCGCTGCTCAGCATGACCCCCAGCGAGCGTCAGTGTGTGGAAACCCTGGTGGGCATGGGCTACTCCTATGAGGGTGTCCTACGGGCCATGCAGAGACAGGGGCAGAATGTGGAACAGGTGCGACACCCTCTCGCCCTAATGCACAGGGATCTGGATTCCTAGCATATTCGTTCGTCAGCGTGCTCAACAGTTCATTGTTTGTGTAATTTGGTTCAGTGCAGTTCTTTTGTAAATAGAGCCTTAAATTAAAAATAAAGTTCTTTAATCACACCTTCTGTTGTCTCAAACGTTATGGCAATAGATATGTTTCTGTGATCTGTACAGCTAATACTACACAATATGACCGATCCAACCGCTGTCACATAATAGGGCAGTAGATGTGGGATGATAAAAAAAAAAAAATGAATTAAGGGGGTTAGTACATCAGATTGAATTTGTATTAGCTGGTTTTAAATGATGATCTAGCATCTTTAATGGATTTTGTTAATAAAAATGTACTTATTGTTTGTCTAAGGTACTGGACTACCTGTTTGTCCATGGGCGTCTGTGTGAGCGGGGCTTCGATGCAATTGCAGTGGAGGAATGTTTAGAGATGTACCAATGCTCAGAGGAAAAGGTCTGTACTATTTGCTATTAGCTAACTGTACACCTGAAGAGCACGCCTTGTGTTTCTACGTTAAGTCAAATAATTAGAAGCTAGAAAACGCGTTGTTTAGTCTTTGAAATATGAGCGACACCCCCTATCTTTTGATAATCAAGATAAGTCTTTAGATTACCTTAATAGATTATTTTTAGCTGTTGTAGTTTTATTCATTTTGTCATCCTTCCCAGGCTTTGCAGTTCCTTGAGCTAATGTCAAGATTTGGCGAAATGGGATTTCAGCGGGACGCCATCAAAGAGGTGCTGCTGGTCCACAACAACGATCAGGACAAGGCTCTAGAGGACCTGATGGGTCGGGCAGCAGCTAGCTGAGCCGAGCTAACCAGCCAACCAAAGCCCAGCCCAGGGCTCGCCTCCCGCTACTACCCAACACAGCCCCTTTCCTTCTGCCTACCCTGTCACACCATGTCCTGCCCTTGCCTTGGCTGTGGAAGGGACAGCTGGGAGAAGGTTGTATTTCTCTCTCTGTGCTAAAACGTATCGTGTCTCAGCACTTCTTAAAGACTGTGTGCCTAGAGTGGAGGGGGTAAAAGCGTCACAATACTTCATGGTGGTGTTTTTTTTTTTTCTTTTTTTTTTTTCTCTAAGAAATCCTGGGGTTAGTTCCCAGGATTTTGGACTGCAAGGGTATTGAAGAATGGGAAGAATGACTACGCTGGAAATGGATAAACTGAATATAATGAGCTGTGGCGATATAATGCCGTTCCGATTTGCTTCCTATCGTGGAAGTCCTATCTGTCTGCAGGCAAAAGTGCAGGACCGATTGGGGAGCTGGTGACGGGTTCTGCATCACAGAAAGACCCGTTTGAACTCTTGAAACTCCCAAACGACTAAGCTGCCATCTTCCACTGCGCTGTGCAGACCTAGTAAATGGTGGCGGGGATCGGGGGGGGCCTAGAGGAGGCTCTCTTTAAACTGAGCCAACTAACAATAAAAGTAAAAAAAAAAATATATATATCTAAATCCCAGTCGCCAGACAGACAACTGACTCTCAAGAAGTGCCCTCTCTGCTCTGGTGCCCTGCACCTACTACTTTATTCTTTCATTAATTCATCTGTTTTTCTGTTTATTTGGGCGCTTTTTCATGTCGGCATAAAGGGTCCATTTCTTTGATTTCTGTTTTAGGAACTGCATAATAGATCCTTAGTCACGATTACTCCGAACATAAGAGATGCTACTCTCCCAGTACGCTCTTCAACCTGCACTGGAAGGGCCTGTTAAAGCCGTGGGGAGACAAGAGGGAAAGTTCCTGTCTAGGAAATAATAAGAAATATCCCATAACCACCCCCTGGCACTGATGTGTCACATACAGCACACATGTTTCATATGTTATCATCTTATTTAAAATACTACACTGATACTTTCATTTAAACGTAAAGAGTTTGATACGATAATATAAGATATGTTAACTCACGTTGAACTGTCACGGACTTCTGTTTGCAGACTGGAAAAAGAGTGAGTGGGTTTAAAAAAAACAAATCAAATGTAAGTGAGGGCTTGTTTTTGCAGCCACATCACAGTGCAATAGAGACATTTCATATTGTGTTACTGTTGACTCGAGTAATGTTGTCGGGAGAGAAGAAATGGTCTTCAAGCCTTGATAGAAATTGGGATGTGACTAGAATGGGTTTGATTTCAGTGATCGCCATAATTTATTCTCTGTTTTTTGGATTTCATGCCACACAATCTAATCAAACATGACTTTTTGTTTGTTGACTTCCACTTTCTTCTCTCGTGTGTAGTATGAAATGAGTGGCCATCTTGATTTTAGGTTTGTTGCCATCTCCACAGTCTTAAATGTAAAGTTAACAAACGTTTGTCACCACAAGCTAAAAGCATTTCCCCCGTATATGTCGATTGGGTGTTTAAAAGAAGGCCAGGATCCTTTATTTTCATAGTATGTGTCTGGGTTCAGTGCTACACAAATGTTTTAAAAAGCATGTCTGCTCAGTCGCACCAAAGGTAAGGATGGCAGACTGTCCCGTAGTCTTGATCTCCGTGGTACTGATGGGGATCGTGAGAGGGCGTGGTAACAGATTAAGGACTCAGTTAGCAAAATGTGACTTTGGAGAAGCGGCACTTTGCTTGGGGCAGGTCCAGTACTTTGTCCTATGTTTCACAATTACAAAATTATTTTCCACCCAAAAATCTATTTTAATACGCCGCCTGGTTTCGGAAAAAGAAATCTATAGGGTGGTTTATTTCCAATACAGACATCATTTTGCTTAGACCAAGCGTCTGCTGACCACTAAAACCAGACAAATGAGCACATAGCTTGCAGGAAATAAACCTCCCTCTGGGATGCTTTCAGCAAACTGAAAACAACAAAACACCCCAGTGTTTGCTCATGTCCTTCAATTCATTCTGCTGTTTCTGTGGAAAGGACGGTGCCTGATGCACGCACACGACACGAGCAAGGTGTCATGTTCGACCGAGCATCCTTATTCAAGTCAGCGTTTTGTCTGATGTGTGGTTCACATGATCAACAAATAAGTGTTTTCACCCAGTCTTGTTTTCAATTGCCTTCCTTTTTGATTTACTGTGATAAAGAAGAAAAGGTGTACTTACTTTACCAGACAAACACACACAAGTGGTATTATTGTCGCCTTACATAACTCCTACATAAGCGTGGTTTCCATAACCATATAGAAAGCAAGTATATACCCACTTGCCTCTCCTCCGACAGCCACACAAGTCGGAGTGAATGCAGTATTGCAGGTTCTGGACCTCCTCCATCAATGCCTCCTCCCTTTCTGTTACAATCTCCTCGTTGTGCGGGGATGAATCGCAAGTAGGTTGTCATTAATTAGGGTTTCTGTATCTCTTAAGTCGCAGCATAATTTAACAGGGCGCCAGTGAACCTAATGAACGTTGAAATATCTCAATGGTATAATTAAGAGTTGGCTGAGTTGAGTGTTCTTTCCCAAGCTCCTGAAATGTGATTTGCAAAATGTTCAATTTCTTCTTGAATGATTTGGAAAATCCTCATGATTAAATGTGCACATCTTTTTCAGTGGTGAGACTGTTAATCGTTGCTGTTTGTTGCATTTTTTATTTATTTTTTTACTTAATTTAATATAATTATAATTTATTTTCTCAAGTATGGTCACAACCTATTAGATGTGTTGACATGAAGCTGATGAGAAAGCACAACTCTCCTGCTCCCTGTTTGTTCTCCTCTACAGCAAATGCATTTTTTGTTCTCTCTGTTCAGTTTGCAGCAACAATACAGATGAGTGTCCATCCAGGTATTGTCAGTGGCAACTGGAAACATCATGTGGCCCATCAGCAGAAAAAAAGGACAGTTATGCATCAGAATATAGAGGCCATATTTAGTCTGCCTGAGTTCACCAGGGTTGATAAACAGAAGATTACAGAGTCATGGACAACGTCTGCTAACAGATATGAGTTAAGGTCCTAGGTAGTGCTAAGCCATCTGTGTGATTTGAGATGGTCATGTCAACAATGATTGTGTGCTCAACCAAACAATGGCCACCTTAAGAACAATCGAGGAAGCTAAGTCTCTGGAGAATTTATAATATTAAGATATATGATTTCTTCCCTTTAACCTGAGATTGTCCAGATGGCTGCTAGAAGTTCTCAATGTTCACATTAACAATTACAAATATAGATACCAAATGTCATGAATAACAGACAGAACAATGGCCAATGAATTATATTTAAATATTCATATTTTTATCATTTTTGTTAATCTGACATGTCATTTAATAAAACTGCATTTTCTAACAAAGCACACATTTGACAGCTCATGATTTGATTGTATTTACATATTTCCTGAAATAAAAATAATAAAATATTGCTATTATGAAATTCATATTTGGGCATATATTCCCAAAGCTTATTTTCCCGCTGATACAAAATAGTATTTCCTTAAAACGGGGAGAAAACATCATCTGATCAACGATCTCACGCAATTGGCGTGAACGAGCACGCATGACGCTCGCGTTCACGTACGACCTTGTTTTTGTTGATGTTTAATTTGAGTGCGGCTGCGCGATGCTCAATGCTTTCGCCGTTGCTGACGCGACTCGGTAGGAGAAAAAGGAGAGTGTGTACCCTTCGGTTGTAGCTAGCGACGTTGTTAGAAACTCAAAAAGGAGTACAAACAGAGTGTGTTATTACTTGGGAGCCAAGGAGGCAAGCTAATGAGAGTAGGTCAGCGACAATCCTAAACCGGTGACTAACCAACCTCTCCCGTATGTGATCGCCCTTGCTCGTCGTCGGACGCTGCCAGCGAGGGCCAAGGAACAACACAGCATATCGCCATTATATGATCCAGTGTCCAGAGTCACTTTTATCCTCCATGTGGGTGAGAGAGCTGTGTGTATCAGATTATGGCGAGAAAAACAGTTAGCAGGAAAAGGAAGGCAGGAGAGCCCAAGGACCAACAACAGGTAGGCGGAAACTCGGTGCGGATCTGTATTAACTAAGCTAACGCCAGTCAGTTATATTAGCATGCTAACTAGCATTGGGCTAACCAGGTTTTTAGCTTATCAAAGCCATGTCAGAGGCAAGCTATTGATGACATTTTAACCAATGAACCACTACAATATATTACACTATGTAGACATAACATCCACCAAACAAATGACAACTGCAGTCTTTTTTTAACGACGTGTTTATATTTGAAAGTCAGAAACGTTACCCGTTAATGTTAGCATGGCGTTATCCAAAAGGTGTCCGTTATTAATACGACAGCTGGGTCAACGTTAGCCAAAGGGCTAGCTACCTCGTCTTATTATTATTATTTGATTGTAATCACCGTTAAATAACATGTTCGTCGGTAGATAACATTGACAGTCCCTTGTTCGCTTGGGGTCATCACTTGTCACCCTACAGTCACTATCCAGAAGAGCGTTAGTCATCATTTAAAACGGAATTTGTCCAAATATAAGGCATAACGTTAGCCGTTGCTAGCTGTTAAGCTAACGTTAGCAGATAGACGTTAGCTAGCATAGCTCACTTAAATACATACAGACCAACCGTAGATCGGCCTGTCCAAGGTAATGGAATGGACATTCATCAGTCAGTCCTGAGCCCAGTTGCTGTACGAGCTTCCTTTTTCTGCATCGTATGTTAACAATGTCAGGCGTGTGAGGGGTCAAAAACATTCATCAGTAGAATTAAACCTAAAAGTCTATATCAATATAACTATTATTTAGTCTGCTAATCGCACACATCAGACACAACTATCAAAGACCACAAGAACAAATAAAACGACAGCAGATCGCAAAACAGATTCCTTTGTGATCCAGGGAATATATATATATATATATATATACTTTTTGTGTTGTTTTTACACAGCTTATAATGGGTATGAATAATTAGGCCAGGGTTAGACAATTCATAATCATCCCATAACATTTGTAATGTTATTGTGATGTCAATTCAGATTGTAACAGTTTTTTTTGCATATCCTTTAAGTATGAGATGCCTCGCAAAACAATGATTAGGAACTGGTGTATGCCTCTGTAGAGAGGAATGGTGCTCAGGGCCAGGGACCCTTACATGTTTCCAAACGTTTACTCATTATTTAAGCAGCTTTAACATGAATGAAAATTCATCCATCAGATGTCTTCTTTCAAGACTAGCTGTTCTGCCAGTTTCTGTGTTGCCTCTTAATTTTAAGAGAGTCCCAGGTAATATAATTTTACCATTATGGCAAATTGCAATTTGTATACAATATTAGTGTACCCGCTTTGGCTGTGTACTTCAATATCCCGATAAAGTAAATTATAAATCAACACAATAAAGTGGAATATCACTTTTAAAGCTGTGCTGTGACCTGAGGTTGTATATTGTGAGTAGGAGAGCTTTCGATTTTACAGGCCAAGTTAGTTTTATATGCCCATAAAAGTCTAAGCAACAAGCCACTTAGTGTTGCAAAGTTTAAATGAATGGTCAGACCCAAGTGTGACTGGTGTACCTACACACTTATAAGCATGCTTTTTGTGTGTGTGTTTCTTACCAGTAATAATGCAATCAGTATGTCTTATGAGGTCTACTGACTAAATATAGGTGTGGTCTTAACCTACATCATAGACGGACAATAATATTGGCCTTCATCAGGATAGTACCCATCCTGATGAAGTGTCAAGGATTAGTGTGGTTCTGCTGTAATATTTCCATGATCCACTCAATTTTAGCAATTATTATGTTTTACTTACAATTGTGGAAGTCTCTGAAACATGTCGGACTTGACAAAAGTCATGCTTTTGCCACCACATTTTTTATTTCTCCCCCCCTCTCTTTCCTTAGCTGGGCTGGTGTCAAGCGCCACACAAGCGGAGCCGTGTTTCTTGTTCATCACGTCATGCCCAGCAGTGGTGGTGCAGTCGGCGCTCGGTGGTATGTGCCCTTCGGGGGCGGGAGTTCAGACCTCAACAGCAGCACGAGTTACGGCTCCAGCGGAGCCTCCGGGGCTTTGCCGCCGGCAGGCTACCTGGCATCCTCAAGGAGAGAGAGTTCTCCCTAGGGCGACTCAACAAGGTGTTTGCTTCACAGTGGCTCAACCACAGGCAGGTGGTGTGTGGGACCAAGTGTAACACGGTGAGATGTCATTTTGTTACTCACCTGCATTCATTGGTTTGACAGTCCCAAATATTTCTAACACTTAGTGTAAGATTACATGCACTCAAATAATTGATATTCTAACCAGATGTCTTTCCTTCCTTTACCTGCAGCTTTTTGTAGCTGATGTCCTGACGGGGCAGATAACACGCATTCCCATGCTGAAGGACAGGGAGTGTCATGGTGCAGGCTCTGGGACGGTGGGTGCAGTGGTGGCGGGGCGGCATTACCAACCCACAGGAGTGTCCCGTGCCCGGCTGGACCAGCAGGGCTGTGGGATCCACGCCATTGAACTCAACCCCTCTGGAACGCTGCTAGCCACAGGAGGAGACAACCCCAACAGCCTGGCCATCTACCAGCTGCCCACATTGGACCCTGTTTGTGTGGGAGATGTAAGTGGTTTGGGTTATCTGACATCCAGTCGTCGCTTATGGTTTCTGATCTGATGCAAAATGTGCCGTATCACGGAGGGTTTGCCGTATTGGAGGTGGCAGTTTTGGCTCCGCCATCGATATTTTTGACCTTTCTTGTATTGTTCGATGTTTGTTCGTATGTAGGTTACCACTCCAGGTGATTTTTTATATATTTTTTTAGCTTAACCAGGAGAGGGGCTCTACAGATGACAATGTTGGTTGGTCCACGAGTAAAATATCTCCACAACTACTCCAACTACTGGAGTGATAGCCAATAGTTTTACGGTCCCCAGAGGATGAATCCTAAGGATTTTTTGTGATTCCTTGACTTTTGATTAAGTGCCAAATAATGTCAAATTTTCCACTTAGTCAACACTTTTCATACCAAGATAACACTAGCGATTGATTCCCTGATTGCATACTCTCAACCAGAGAGGGGTGAAATATTTCGATTTTATAACCATGATGTATATTTTGTTAATATTTCCCAGCCACCGTTTAGCAATAGCTGTTCAAGCAGAAGAACACACGGTTGTTTTGCTTTTACATAGTGGCCATTTGTTTTTCAGGAAGGTCACAATGACTGGATCTTCTCCATAGCTTGGATCAGTGACAACATGGCGGTTTCTGGTGAGTTGGGTGTACGAGTTAAGTTGTATGAATGACCACTGCTGTGCGAGCATTGTGCACAATACCCTAATGACAATCCTATGTCTATTTTTCACTTTTATATGCTGTTCGTGGAAACAGAAATACTCTAGGCAGTAATCAACATGTGTTTTTAAATTCCTAGGGTCCAGAGATGGCTCCATGGGCCTGTGGGAGGTGACAGAGGAAGTAATGAGCCAGGCGGAGCGGAATCAGAATGAAGAGGCGGTGCCCTCGTACGCCCACATCTCCCACCGTGCCCTCAAGGACATCCCAAAGGAGTACACTAACCCATACAACTGTAAAGTCCGTGCCCTGGCCTTCAACAACAACCATAAGGTAAGAATCATCGTCCTGAGGAACCATGTGATTGATTTCTTACAATGTGTAATTTACTTAGTGCCAGATTTTTTAGGAAAACACAGGATATGAGAAAGAGATCATTTGAGCCCAGGAACTTTTAGCTTTGTCATTTTCTAATCCGATTGGTTGACTTTGGGGTAGCCCATTTTATTTTTCTGTTATATCTGGATTTGCTGTTGCAAGTTACCACCTTTTTTATTTATTCATACAAGAATGGGTTTTGTTTTAAGTTACATATCCTGCTCTTACCTCCACTTCGTCAAAATCTGGCTAAGCACACTTCTTCCATCCGTTGCCTGTGTTGCAAAATATTGTTTATCCACTTCAGGTCAAACAAACTTGTTATGCAAAGGAAACACTCATACAGACAGAATCCTGGCTTTATGGTTGGATGTTTAGCATACACATGGAGATCAGAGGAGTGAATTGTGCTACAGGAGTGGATGTTTAGATGCATTTCTTTACGCTGAAAGTGAGTCACCAGAGAAATCCATTGTATCAATCGTTCAAGCTGACCACAGTGGTGGTCAAGCCTACAAAGTATTAGAAGTTTCACATCAAAACAAACAAGTTGATTGTCAGAACCTGTTGCCTCTGCACATCTCAGCATCAGTTATTTACATCCGTCTTCCCTTTCTAGGAGCTGGGTGCTGTGTCTCTGGATGGCTATTTCCACCTCTGGAAAGCTGAGCACAACTTGTGCAAGGTAACTCCCATTACTATAGTGTGACTAATAATCATGTGATGCGTTTTCTCTGCATACTTCATACCACAGTGATACATTCAGCTAAGAGAGAACAGGGTGACTACAGCTTGCTGCAAGTTGTATTCGTGCTTTTTTTACACTGCCAGTTTAAGTCTGATACAAGATCAATTGCTCACCAAAATAGTAAATATCCGTCTAATATTCTTATATTTTCGTACACTTTTCTTATTTAATGGAGCGTCACAGCCATGCATACGCCACAATTATGTGTCACCTATACGGAGAAGGAAGGACTGTTCTTGACATCACCTTTACTTAGTTCCCATTTAACATTCTATGGCGTTTCCCTCTAGATACTGTCCACCAAGCTGCCTCACTGCAAAGAGAATGTGTGTCTGGCATATGGGGAGGACTGGTCGGTGTACGCTGTGGGTTCTCAGGCCCATGTGTCCTTTCTGGATCCACGGCAGCCTACACACAGCATCAAGTCTGTCAATTCAAGAGAGAGAGGAAGTGGTGAGTAATCTGTAAACTTATGGAAGAAAAAAAAAAAAAAAAAGGGCAGAAGCGGAGGGCTGATTACCTCCCTAAACTACATGTTTAAATACTGCCGTTTACTTTTGAGTAGCTATGCATTCGAGACATCTTTTGTCTGTGCAGGGATCCGTTCAGTGAGTTTCTACGAGCACATTGTGACAGTGGGCACCGGCCAAGGTTCCCTTCTCTTCTACGACATCCGGGCCCAGAGATTTCTAGAGAACCCTTTGAATCCAGGCGGAGGGTACCGGAAGTTCCCAGGAGATGGCATCCTCAAACTCTCGACGGGGAAAGGCTGGCTGGTACACATTATTTGCCTATTTGTCTTCGATAGTAAACATATAAGTGCTTAGAGCTTGAGTTGACCTGACGCAGACGTTGTAGCATATGTTGTCATAGATTTAGTTTTCACTACTTTTCACTTCCTTCTCTCCTCATCCATAACCGTCCTCTCCTGCTCTCCCAACTCTCAGAATCACGACGAGACGTGGAGGAGTTACTTCTCAGACATTCATTCCTTCCCCAACGCGGTGTACACCCACTGCTACGACGACTCTGGCACCAAGCTGTTTGTAGCAGGTGGACCACTCTGTTCTGGCCTGCACGGCAACTACGCAGGACTGTGGAGCTAGCCTCTCCGTCTCCTCCGTCACTCTATCACTACGTCCTCGTCCAGACTTTTTCCCCCCCTAACCCGTCCCTCTCCCTCTTCAAGTCCGTTGACATCACTGTCTTTGGTATTCCTCTTGCTCATTAAAGTGTCACTCTGTTTTGCTCACATGTGGACTCAGGAGCATGATCTTGCCCCCACAGTATCGCAGCTTTGAATATTGTCGTTGTGTATGTTAGTGTCCTCATATTCCTCTATCCCTTTCTCTCCCAAGTATTCCTTTTTGTCCTTCCACCTCGACTACTTAGTTTTTTTTTTATATTGAAATGTACAAACAATTAACTAGTCATTTTTAAGAGCTGCAAAGTCTGCCACTGAGGGACTCGGAAGAGTTTTGAGAAACATCTAGACTAAAGTAGTACATGTTTTCAGAATTTAAAATGTCCAACCCGCAGGGATTAGGCTATGGTATTTCGCTGGCTTGTTTTTTTTTTGTATGTAAGGACAGTGTTTACCGCTGCTTCCTCTGTGGTAAAAGACGGTGTCTTTGTGGAATACCTGTGGAATTTTTCTTCCAAAAAGTTCCTTTCCGTTCTCTCACTAAAATGGACGGCAATAACAGAGAGGGAGAGGGGACGAAGAATGACTGAAGAGACAATTCATGTCGAAGGACTGAGCCGGAGTGCGGTTTGACATTCGATAGAGAATACTTACTAGTCAGCAGCCCGTCCTGTCCCCACAACAATCACAAAGAACTTCTCTCTTCTCCTCGCAGAAGTAACAGCAAAGAAGCCAATCAAAATGGAACTTTGTGTTCATATTTGTTCTTACCGAGATGATGTAAAGGTGAAACATTAAGATTGCTAAATGCAGTGTTGTTCTGCTATGAATTAATCTCAACAAATGCTCATTTTATTTTTTTGTGTGTGACTTGACAGGCGTACCCCTGCTGATATTCTAATTTTCATTATTTGTATTTATTTTCCCCTTTCTCCGTCACCTTTATTCAGTTGGTCAGGGGTGTTTATAGCTGCTTCTTTTGAAGGATATATTGTCTCTTTGCCCTTTTGCGTGTGTTCCTGTTCTCTTTGACCAGAATACTTTGAGCAGATTTGACCATTAGTGGTGTTCAAATTCTGATCTGTTATCGTTACAATTGAACCCACGATTTTAAGTTTTGATGGCAAATACAAATATGATTATTGATAGATTGAGGAGCCTTTAATGTCAAGGTTAAATCCCTCCCATGATTCTGGGACTCCTCCACAGGAACTAGGGAGAAGATCTGTGGTAGTCCACTTTGATCTGCTCAATCATCTAGCAAGAAGGATGCAAGGAGAACTATTGAGAGTTTTTGGACTCTGGAGTTAGATGCTGCAGGCACATACATTTGTTGTCACTGTTGTAAAACTTTATTCTTTCTTCTTTTTTGTACCAAGGAGTGAGTGATTCTGCTTTTTTCCTTGTTTGGTAGAGGCAGGCTTGACTTAGGTTTTTGCCTTCCTCTGGTCTTTCTGTGAAAGACTGCCGCAGGCGATCATAGCTTTTCCTTTTCTACATGGAACTTTTCTGTAGTTTTCATGATAATGACATATTGAAAAGAGAAACCCCAATTACGATCACAATTTGAACAAATAAACCAACACTTGTAAAGTGTATTTTATATATAAATGTGTATATGTATGTGTAAAATACATTGGGACAGTTGCATACATTTTTATGTATATGTCTGAGGAGGTGTGTGGATTGATCTGTCTACTTGGTGATGCCCTGTTTTTTTTATACATGCCTCGTGAATGTTTTTACAAATGACTGAATCTGAGGATATTGTAAGATATAAACATCTGAAAAAAACAAGCTTAAATCTTTAAAAAAGTGTAAATAATAAAAAATTAAATGTATATTGATGTAACGTTTCTTTTTTTCATGCTTGACCATCATTTATTCCATTTATTCTTTAATTAAAATGGTTCACTGCTAAATCTGGATGTTGCGATTAATGATGTCTAACCATATAAAATAAGATAATCCTTTATTATAGAAGAGCTTTCAAGACAGGAAGGTCTCTGTGGTACACCAGTGTGCATTGTTGTCATATGCTGTAGAAATTCTGTAGATATGTGCATCGCCAATGAACACAACAGAGAAAATATATATATATATATATATATATATATAGGTATATACAAGTATATATAAAAGTACAAACGTCCATCCTAGCTGCACGACGTGTGCTTAATGGTGAGTATTAGGAAGTTAGTTGTGACCCGGAGAAGAGGGAGCATCCACCGCCACGGCAGCGCACGTCACGTGACCACCTTGTCTGCTGCTGGCTGAGTGAAGCGTGTTAGCAGGTAATAAAAACACTATTTTTCTTATGTTTTTTCAAGTTCAGTGTCAGTATTTCAACGCGTATAAGCCGTATACTTAAGCGCGCTTTCGCTGAGGTAGTTGGTGGCTGGCTTCGTTGCGTTGCTTACACGGGCTTGTGAGGGATGTCTTTCGCAATTTTTCTGTTGTCTTGTTTCCCGGCGAGCAATGTCGGGATGGGATTGGGCTCCGCTAAAGAGGCCCCTTTTTCTTTAGATTTAACACAGCTATGTTGTTAGCTCGCTAGCCCGGTGTTTACATGTAAGTTAGAGGACACGCTTGATGAAACTGCCAGTAATCGTTAGATAACTGAGCGGAACTATAAATACGTATAAGACACAATGATGCCAGTTACACGGTCGCTGGTTATCCACTTGGACCAGATTTAGCACCGTTAGCTAGCTTCATCCCCGCTGTCGACGGTCTGGTGTCAGCATTAGCATGCTAGGAGCTAACATGAGCCTATGCTAGCGAGGACAAAGGGACCCCCAGCACCAACGGCACTACGTCGCTCAGTGTTAAGTCGAGAACGACAATACAATAATCTGATTTATTTTGTTTCAAGATATACATGTAACGTCAACCGAATCGTCCCATATGTAGTCTCAGTAAATAAGTAGCTAACCTAACAGCAGCGGGCTAACGTTAGCATGGCTTCAAAACAACGCTCCGCTCGCTTTATTATTATTAAAATAAGCTGCAGCTAATTGCTAGTTAGCTGTAACCAGGTAGAAGTACATGTACGTAAACACATACGAGTAAGTTAAGTGGTGACGTTATTTTATTTCATGTCATGTCGGTAAAGTCATGTCCAAATAAATGTGATGAACGTTTGAGATGTGCGGAGTTAACGTTACTGAAAGGCTGTTTTGTTATTGTTTTTCTCTTAACACCGTCCACACTCGTACGTTAAACGATATGTTGATATTTGAAAACATCCAATAGACAGTGCATCTGCTGCTGCTGTAGGTTTCTCACTTATAAAAAGAGAATCTTGATTTTTCACTGAAATTAAATTTAAAGCCAATTCGTGCTTTTTTGCATTTAGCTTTGTTCAGACCAGCAGCCAATGGCAGCAGTGCATCGGCCAACGTCACTCAGGCAGGATTGCTATTGTTCTCTGACATAAAACAAATGGGTCACTGGGGATACATGTTATGTTATTATCCTAACAATGGACACCATAGTCGAAGCTTGAAACACAAATTGCACTACAGGGTGTTTTTTTACTACACGGTATTGAGCAGTCACCTTTTGTATAAAGCCCTCTGTGTGTGTGTGCATATTAATACATGGTTATGTGGTATCTACCCAATTTGCAGCAACTTGTATGGGACCCAGGTGTCATACACAGAGAAGAATTCAGCATTTTACCGCAGTAGTTTAGTTTATAGTGTGTGTGAACTATCTAGCTTATAGAGGGGACGTGGGGTCAGGGTGTGTGGTGCTCCCACGCTGAGGTCTTTGCTGTTTGTTAGAGGACACTGGGTTGCTCTCCCTCCTTGGCCTAGATTTCCAGCAAAGCTGTTGTGTCACCAGGCCAACTGTGTGTCTTAGGCTTCATAAGGCCAGTATTCATGATTGCGCAAAAAGGCTTTAGCTACGCTCACAACACATATTTGTGGTATTAAACAATTCTTTCCTTTATGTACTCACACAAGGTAAAGTACTGAGGCTCTGCTGTAACAACATTGTTAATTAACTGACATAATCTGTGGGTTTAAGAACTATTGGTTGATTTCACTCATCCTTCCATGTTGCTTGTTTCCTCTTGCAGATTTTTCTATTTTGTACATACAGAGTTTTGTATATACTGTATATGATGAGCTCGCTGGGCGGCGACAAGGCCCGGGGCCCTCGGGAAAAAGCACTGCCTGCTGCCACTCAAGCGTCACAACCACAGAAACAGATCCAGGTGAGCCACCGCAACCGCAACAACACGGAGAAACTTAATGAAAGCAGATCACACGCTACGTTGAGACAAAACACCAGTGTGCAAGCAGACTATCTTTGCCAACAAAACCTCAGTGCACACATATTAACATGGATTTTATTTGTTATTACAGCCACAATAGTGCATTAGATAAAAAATAATGACAATAGGAGGCACTTGCTTTGTATCCATATAGTTAAATGAATACCTCTCTGATCATTACCTTTGTAAGTGGCATACGCTTTTCTCTTTGCTCCTGTTAACCCCATTGTTCTCCATGCCGCAGGCTACTGCCGAGCAGATCCGGCTCGCCCAGGTGATCTATGACAAGAATGATGCTGACTTTGAGGACAAAGTTAACCAGGTCAGGGACACATTTACTAGTCAGTGCAACCTGTCGATCTTCCATGACTCCAGTACTCTATGGTGACAAATGAAAAATATTTGATGCCATGAGTGACACCTCGTCTTGCTGTGACGTGTACTGCTTTGTGGTGAAAAAACTGTGTATTTTGTCATTGGTACACCCTTGTTGACTGGTAGACAATTCTAATATGACACGTGTGTGTGTGTGTGTGTGCTGCTGCTGCTCTCCAGCTGATGGAAGTGACTGGGAAGAACCAGGACGAGTGCATGGTAGCACTCCACGACTGCAACGAGGATGTTAGCAGAGCCATCAACTTTCTCCTAGAGAGCACCTCGGACATGGTAAACGACATCACGTCTCATTTAATCTCATCTTAAACTTCCCTTTTGGTCTGCTGTTATTTTCAACTACCGGTATATGAATTTACAATATCAGATATTGTGAATATAATTTTATGCTGGAAGGCAGAATGTGCAGCAGCTCTGGATGATAACAAAATGTATAATACAATTTTTAATTACTCATTTTATGGGTAAAAACAACAGCATGAACTGTGAGAATAAGTTGGAAAAGTCTTTCATGCTCTAAATTTCATATTGTACTCGTGTTGCCACAAATGGAATAGAACTTTTTTGATATGTCACTGTATGAGGTGGCATTAATAACCGTAACAATGGCTCAATACAATTTCTGTCAGCTGGTTTCATGCTCACTGCCACAGCTTAAGCCTCGTGCTACAAGACTTTGGTTGCTGTGCTGCTCACAATACAATTTATTTTTTCTGTCTTAGACTGTTGTTGTGTTTACTTGAGTGCACAAACTACACACCAGATCTCAGACCAGGGCCCTGTTCTTTGTATGTGGATGATAGTGATGATTTGTCATGAGTAAAATTCATCTGGAGGTGTGGTCAGAGCAACAAGTACTTCGGCCCAAACTCGCAAAAAAGCGCAGGCTTATTAAAATGTACCTGGATCGTGACCCAGACGTTGAGTAGTTTTGCTTCACAAAGGCATGTAATGCGAAACGCAAGCCATTGCGCAACCTGTTAAGACAGCTGTATCGATTTAAAATACAATCGTATCTGTTCTGTCAGAGGCGCGAAAGAGAGATGAGTGAAAAAACGCAGCGGAAACGCATTCTGCAGGTCCGTGTTCAACACAATGACAAAAAAGTAAAAATGACAGAAAGATATTTTATATATTTTCCTTAGTTAAGTCACAAAACAAAGCATTCTGGCACCTCACTACTACATTTCAAGTTATGTAACTGAGAGAAGATTAACGAATGTTGTTCTGTATATGCTGAATTCAGTTAAATCAGCCTCTGAACTGTCCTTTGCCACAGTGAATGTTGAGCAGTTTGCTCTTTCTAACATCGGGGACTTTCAGCATGAAACCCCCCCCCCCCCCCCCCCCCCCTGCTCAGAGAGGAAGGTCAAACAAGCTACCAAATGTCTGGCGAACACTTAAGTGTTGTTCTGCCCATGTGTTGCCGGTCCAAGTGAGTGTCGCAACATTTCTGAAGAATGCCAGCTGGCACAGATGGCGAGGAGAGGCTGTAGGGCAGGGCGGCCAGTCAGACACCTGGTTGTTTTGGTGTCCTGGAAATCCCAAAATAGCAAATAGCTGGTTTCCTCCTTTTACGTGGAAGTGTCCGCTGTTATTGTGAACACTGCAACCCTCTGATTACACCTGCTTCTGCTATACTCTTCAAGATCTTAACTGTCATAAACAAAAGGAAAGGTTGCAGAGTGTGTTATCGTTTGCTGTAAGAGTAAGTGTAGCCCAAGAAAAGAGTGGCCTATTACCTAATTAAAACACTAATTTTACTGACTTTATGGTTTTAATCATTATGTTGTTTAGTATTGGAATTACCAATTACATGTCCTCACCTGATATTTGTTTTTCTTACGTAACAGCCGAGCGCACACTTCAGTAAATACGTTGGTCAGAAAATAACCGGCTTTTCTGTAACTGTTTCCAGAACAGTTTTTATCGTGTCCTGTAGCGTCTCTTTATCCTCTTGAACAAAATACACTCGAAACTGTGTTGTTCAACCAGCCACTTGTCTAGTTACTTTGACCGGCTGCAACTGTGAAATGGAGGCCAAGATTTATTTATTTTAGTTAAAAGAAACTGCCTACTTCTGCTCACTGAAGCATATTGTCAATGTTGATTCCTTGTTTTACTTCTGGCTATAGCTTTTATAGTTTAAGTGGTATAAGGAACATGTGAGATATATATTTTGTGGTTTACTCTTTCTGTGTTTTTTCCCTTCTCTCTCCTGTTGTTCCTCGTCCGTGTTCAGACCTCATGGGAGACGGTGGGGAAGAAGAAGCCCCTGGTGAAGGAGGGTCCATCAGACAGCAAGGAGAACAAGGAAAACCGGGAGAAGAAAGGAGAGAGGGAGGCTAGCAAGGGCCGCGCGGCAGCCAACCGCAAGGGCCGGGGGGCCAGTCGCAGTCGACCGGGTAAACCTCACGTTCATTCAAATCTAGATCAGAGTCTCCCGTCTCTTCTGCCGTCTCTCAGTATGTTTGACTATATAATACGATTTCTAATGCAGTGTCTTTTCTCATTTTTTTTGTGTGTTTGCACACGTACAGCACCACGTCCGGAGGAGAACGGACTGGAGGTGACACCGGTGGACAGAGGTGCAGATCGAGGTGCAGATCGAGGTCGGAGGGCCAGAGGTGGTGGCCGAGGTGAGCGCGTGCACATGAGAACCCTTTGTCGGCACGCCCAACGCTGGCGTGGATGTTGTTGACCCTTTTTGTATGCATGTCATGCAGGATCTGGAGGGCGAGGCAGAGGCAGAGGACCACCAGGGAGCCGGTTCTCAGCCCAGGGCATGGGGTATGGTGACAACACACACACACGCATGGGGTATGGTGACAACACACACACACACACACACACACACACTGTCAGGGGTGTTCACATACCTTTAGGTGTACATTTATTAGTACCAGAGTGTGTTTTAGGCCAGGAAATGTAACTTTGTTGTGGATTTGGTTTCTGAATGAGTGCGAGTGGTGGATTTTTCTGGACTTTTTGGAGTTTCCACACCCTTGTGTTTGCTCTTTAAACATTGTGAGTCTTAAGTCACCGGTCCCATTTAAGATGTGGTGTCTTAATAACATAATAATGAACGTATCTCACCTCATCCTCTGCTAAGCACCAGACACCCAAAAGACCAGAAATCAATATCTCATCCCTCTTCTAATGGGAGCTTTGTCCAATCAATAGTATGGATAATACATATTATCACTCGAGACACTGTTTATTAGGAACATAATTACCTAAATCTGTCAACTACTCCCCTGCCTCTTGAGTTTCTTTCTGTGTAACTACATATACCTCTCCTTGGCTCTTCCACAGCACCTTCAATCCAGCGGACTATACCTTGGAGGCTCGGTCAGGGAACACACAAACGGAGGTGTGGGACACGGCGGGCACAGAGGGGACAGGTGAGCTCTTCACCTGTAACGGCAAACACATCGCACTGTATTGAGCAGACGGTACCGTGTAGCTTTTATCCAAATGTGAATAAGCCTACAGGTATCCTGCATTGTGTTAAACCTGCTCATCCCACCTGTATTTAAACTTTGTGACTCCATCGCTGGTTGCTCTCTAGTGACCTGGAGGGGTCCCTTGGAAGACTGGGCATCCGAGGACTGGAGCGAGGATGTTGGCGTGAGTTGACACAATTACAGGAGAAGTCTGTCAAGTCACACAGTGTTGGTGCACATTTGAAACGCGTCTTGTCTCTTGTGTGTTTTTGTTCCTGCAGCTCTCAGAGACCAAAGTGTTCACCTCCTCGTGTGCGCCTGCTGCTGAGAATCACATCACACCTGGGCAAAGGTGAGTAACTGGCTCAACTATAACGTCGTACGTTGGCAAAACTTTGATTGGATGTCCTGCGAGCATTTCCTACATTGACTTTTGACCGACGTGTTTCTGTGTTAGCCTGGACCTCGCCTCTCTGCTGCAGAAGCCGGGAGTTGGAGGAAGAGAGCCACCGTCGTCCTCTTCCTCTCAGAGTCTGGTCTTCACTAACTCCCACCACCACCAGCCACCGCAACAGCACCCGCCCCCCAGTCGCAACGCCACCGGTAGCACTAGCTATGCTCATGCTGCTCTGGTAAAAAAAAGTTGCTTTTGATACTCTTTTTTTTTTTCATACACATTCCTTCATCCGTCACATGTAAATAAACTCGCACACCGAAACACAGACTGGTGATGACACTTTTCTCCTCCTGTCTGTGCCAGTCGTCGGTTCTGGGAGCTGGTTTTGGGGATCTGGGGCAGGCCAAAAGGGCTCCGCCCAGCGCTGGAGCTCAGATACTGGAACAGCTGAAGGGCCCTGGCTTGGGTCCGCTACCTTCATCCCAGGCTGCGCCTCCTGCCAGCACCCAGGGAAGCAACGCCTCCATTTGCCGACTGCCAGGCCTGGGAGCACCTGTACCTCCACCTTCCTCCTCTAGCTGGGACATCAAGGCTTCGGAATCCAACACCACCTCGCTGTCCTCGCAGTTCAGCCGTAAGTGTTCAAGTGGGACTGTCAGAGTGCAGCCATTAACACGGTTCTATTTATAATCCTTGTTGTGCGTCTGTGTCACGCAGGTGAGTTTGGCCTGCAGCCAGAGCCTTCTCTGGTGCTGAGTCAGCTGGTTCAGAGGCACACCGGCCCCTCCTTGCCTCTGGCACGTCAACCCAGTCCTCCATCGCAACAACAACAAGCGCCCCCTGCTTCAGCCTCGCCCGCTCCCCACCACGCCAGCACGCCAGCACAGGCGGGCCCGATGATGACTGCTGCTGGTGCTAAACCTCCTGCCCCTGGCGCAGGGCTGGACCCTCAGGGTGGCAGTACACCACAGCAGCAACGGGCACAGCTCAAAGGCCAGAAACGAAGGATACCTCCCACATCGAAGGTTAGGGGATTGATGTTGATGGAGAGAACAATCCGATGCACATGTGGCTACTCTTGAATATATATATATATTATTTGCATATTTAGGCAAATCTTTTCTAAATGACCACATACAAGGTAGTTATATGAGCTTGAAACCTGACCGTTCCCTCCATTGTGGCAGATCCCCTCCACAGCGGTAGAGATGCCCGGCTCGGCTGACGTCCCCGGGATGAACCTCCAGTTCGGAGCTCTAGACTTCGGCTCGGAGTCGGGATTGCCGGAGTTCGGAGGCGTTGACAATTGTGCGATGGCAGCATCCAGGGAGTCCACACCGGCCCCTGCACCGGGACCAGGGACACAGAGCCAGACAAGCCTGTACTCCAAACCACTCAGGTACCGTCGCTGCTGACTGACTAGTTCTAACCTTTTAATACATATGAAAACAGAAACTGTTTCAGATCACAAAGAGCCTTCATGCGGGGGGGGGGTTTGTTAACGAAGTGTATCGAATACCTTTTCCTTCTCTCCCTGCTGTCTTGCAGTGAGTCGCTGGGCAGCCCTCTCTCTGTCGCCCTGCCGCTGCCTCTCTCCTCATCAGAGCCGGTATATCACTCCTCTGTGCCGATGCCCAGCCTCACTCCCTCCTCATTAGGGGCCGCCGGCTCCTCCAACCCACCCTCGTGTTCTTCGACAGCCTCCACCACCCCCTCCTCTGTACCCTCCTCTCACTTCTCCACGGTGGGGGGGAGTTACGACGGGACCATGCCCCCTCACACGCGACTGGCCTTTTCCCAGAGTAAAGAGGCCACGGGACCAGTCATGGTGAGAAATGGCCACGTTTAATACAGCTTTGTGGTTATTAGAGATGAGAAATCATCCAAATTCAGCTTGTTTTGTTCGCACTGTGTATGTTTGCTACATAGATATGATAGTGGTCTTGATCTGTTGTCGGTATACGCTGACACTGAGCTGTGTTTTTTATATCACCAGAATGGTCTGAATGGTGTAAGGACCTCTACTGCTCTAGACAGTAAGTTCCCAGTACTGATGTATTTGTTCAGTGTATACTTTCTATTGCAAATGTCGAACCAAGAAGCCATCTTTCTTTGGCTGTGCTATTTTTTGAGTCTTTTTACAAATGAAGTCCTTTTCTTTCCTCTTACTCTCAGCTTCATCAGCGTCCTCTACACCGAAGCCGGAGTCGCCGTCTCTGAACATCAGCACCAACGGTGCCTCGGCTCCCTCCTCCCACTTACAATCCAGCCTGCCCGCACACAGCTCCACCACGCTCTCCAACCTGGCACAGGACCTGCCCTCAGCCAGCCAACTCAACTCACTCAACAGGTGACAAACCCACAGACCGATGACCAGGCAAAAAAAAAAAAAAAGGAACTTTGAAATTCATTGCAAAGTTGGAATTTACTGGCCATGTTCAGCCAGCCTGAATACTCTAGAGAGTTCAGTACAGTGGGTGCCTGCTGCTGCCACATGTTGGCACACAACACACATTTATTTATAACACAGTGATACTTTCTTGATTGTATCACAAAAATTGTCTTTTGCATCCAAAAACAAATTGAGTGAAGTAAATTAATTGAGCGATAGCGGCATAAAAACAAGAATATTATGACGTTTTTCACTGGCACCACAATACACTGATCATGTCTGTCCTCTCTGCCTTCACTCTACAGTCATGTCAGCAATCATTCCTCAGTGTCAGCTCTGGGCTCCAGCTCCCTCACCGTAAGTACATTCCTCGACATCCCCAAGCATCATTCTTTTTTTTTGTGTGTGTGTGTGTGTGTGTGTGTGTGTGTGTATAATGATATGCAACCAAACAGCTGATGCTACCATGTTGATGGCCTGAATGCCAACTAAAGTCACAGCCAAAGACTGCTTTGAGACTGTACTGCAACTGATCAGCACAAACCTGACAAACTACACATTATACGCACGCATTGTAAAGACATAGCACTTATTTCAAATGACGTTGACCGATGTCCCGCTTTCCTCCCCGTCCGCAGTACACCGGTGTTGACCACAGCAGCGTGAGCTCTCTGGCTCCGTCCTACGCGTCATCGCAGCCCTCCGCACTCCACTCGACCCACAACAGCAGCAACAGTAGCAGCGGCATCGGCCACCTGGTCAACATGCCCAACATGGGCAACCACATGGGCAACCACATGGGCAACCACATGGGCAGCACGGTCGGCGGCATCGTCGGCGCCAGTGTACTTCACTCTGCTGCCATTGCCGCCAGCGCAGCGCTGGGACTCGGCTCCAATGGAGCTACTGCCACGTCCAACCTCTCTGCACCGAGGAACACGGCTCTGCTCTCCTCCACCGCCGGTTAGTACAGACACTCCCGACACACACGCGACGGGAAATGTGTAATGTGTGAGATGGGTTGCGTTTCACTCATTTGTTGAGCTCCCTTGATGATACAAGCCCAAATATTTGTACTTGTTGCCGTTTTGTTCACGTGAAAGTATCTGAAAGTGATGGTTGCGGCGGCATTGTTTTGACAGGTAAAGCTCCTCCTAATTTATCCCAGGGAGTACCTCCTCTACTGCCCAACCAGTATATCATGGGCCCAGGGGGGCTGCTGCCAGCATACCCAGTAAGTAGACCCTCAGGGTCTAGAATCATCGCAGTGTGCTGGGTTTTCTTTGAAATCGGTGAACACAAATCATATTTGCTAGTCCCTTCAGTTCAACAATATGTGCGTGTGTGTGTGTGTGTATATGTGTATATATTGTTGTTGTTTTTTTACCCATTTTGCAGTTTTTCTCGCTGATGATCTCTGTCCTTTGTGTTTCACAGCAGATCTATGGCTACGAAGACCTCCATATGCTCCAGTCCAGACTGCCAATGGTGAGCCTCATCATCACCACACTCCTGGGACGGCTCCTCTCTCGTTCTAAATCAACTTATTTAGGTTGTTGTGTGGCTCTTCTCCTCATCCTTCTCCTGTCCCTTTAGCCCTCTTTGCAGGATTACTATGGAATCACATTCCCTGGCCCCGCAGCAACTCTCTCTGGTAGAGACGGGAGCCTCGCCAACAACCCCTACTCAGGTAAAGCTCCTTCAACCCTTGCTGGCCTTGTCCAAAATCCTAAAATCCTGTGTTTTGTTCTCAACTTGACATCTCAAGTGTTTTTTTTCCAGGTGAAGTCACAAAGTTTGGCAGGAACGACTCCACCTCCCCGGCACCCCCCACGAGCCTTGCGGCCTCGCAGGCTTCCCAGGGCCAGAGCCAAGGACAGAACCAGGCCCAGCCTCAGCCCCCCCAGGCCCAGCCTCAGCCCCAGGGCCAGCCGCAACACCACAGCCAGCCGCAACACCACAGCAGTCAGCAGGCCTTTCTGCCTCCAGGCTACAGCTACGCAGGCCTGCCTTACTACACCGGGGTTCCCGGTGCCGTACCCAGTGCTGCTGCCTTCCAGTATGGCCACACCATGTTTGTTCCTCCCGGGGGCCCGGCCTCGGCCAAGCAGCACAGTATGGGCCTCGGTCTGGGAAACCCCTCGGCGAGCCCCTTCCAGCAGCAGACGCAGCAGCAGCAGCAGCCCAGTGGTTACGGCCAGCACGCCTTCAGCTCAGGTTAGTGAGCACACCACTTTAATACAGCTTGGGAAATTCATTTGATGCTGGGTTAAGTAGTTCCCAAACTCTCGTGTGTGTATCGTTTGAACACTGAACTTAGTTTTCTTGCGCAGGGTATGAGGAGCTGACAGCGGGGCCAGCAGGAGTGGACTACAGTAAAGGATACAACTCCTCCTCACAGGCACAAGCCAAATCTGCTGCTTCTGGGCCCGGCAAAGGTAAGGAGGACGAAACAATCAAGTGTTTAGAACATGTTCATTTGTATTTTTTACAGTGGTTTGTAATGTGTAAATGTTGTTGCTGTCATTCTGCTAGGCGTCTCGGTGACGTCCAGTAACTCCGGTGTGCCAGACATCAGTGGAAGTGTTTACAATAAGACCCAGGTGAGCCTCACACACCCCCACCCACTGTTGTCTTGTGTTTATACTAATAAATAGTCCGGTTTTTAGTTTAATTTGTACTTTATCTGCAGTCTTTTGATAAGCAGGGTTTCCATGCGGGGACACCTCCTCCCTTCAGTCTGCCATCAGCGCTGGGGGGCCCGGGGCCTCTGAACCCCGGAGCAGCTCCCGGAGGCTACGCACCGGCCCCATTCCTTCACATCCTGCCTCACCAGCAACCACACTCACAGCTGCTGCACCACCACCTAGCTCAGGATGGACAGGTAACACCCGCAGACATTTTGTTGTTGTTTGTTGTTGCACTGGTTTTACCGGTTTCTCCGGCGCTCACACGCATGTCTATCCATGTTCAGGGTGGTCCGAGCCAGCGTGGCCAGTCCAGCAGCCTGCAGCAGAAGAGCCAAGTCAACAAGTCGAGCTACGGCAGCTCCCCCTACTGGGCCAACTGAGATGTGTGTGTGTGCATTGACACAGACGGCACCACACCTGTGTATCTGACTGATGAGAAAATAGAGGGACAAACCATTTTACAACACAAGCTAAAACACACACTACCACCCCCCCCCACCCTCCCTGCTCTGTATATCCCCTTTTCAAATTTATGGCTGTTGTATGTAAAATATATTTATGTATGTATTTATACAGTATATATGTATTGGTAGGACATAAAATGTGGTTTTCTGCATTTTGTTTTTATTTTGAAGGACATTTTATTTCAAAAAAAAAAAAAAAAGTGGAAAAATGAGAATGCTAAATTAATGGAGATGAAGTTGGTGAATATACTTGAACACAAGCATCTTGTGATGTGGATTTTTTTTGTATGCATACATGAACCGAGAATGATGTACATAAATTCTACACATCATTTTCACGGCAAAGGCCTTTTTTTGTTTTAGAAGAAATACGTTTTTGTAACTTTAGTCTCCCGCATCTGTGAATCCTTATATTGAGGGTGACTTGAGTTGATAGCTTGACTTTTCTTTTTACCCGGTTTCCCTCCATCTTTCTCTCATTCCTCAACTCTTACTAGTTGGCTGGTTTTACCGGCCAGGCCTTGGATTTGATGTCATTTTAACATTGGTTTAATCCTTGTTGTCCAAATTAAAAGTTCTTAACAGTTTATATGGGTCTGGAATCAATACTTAACGAGCACATTGTTCCCTGGATACAGACCCATGAAGTTTCATGCACACGCAGAATCATGCTAATCCATTATGAACCAAACTGTTCCCAGTCTTACAATGCAGATAGTCAAGGCAATATTTGATATATAGGCCTGCTAAACAACCAAAGGACGTAATTGTGCCAGACATGTTCAGGAGACGGGCAGCATGGACGTCAGCACCCATGAGCTTGTGCCTAAGTACACAAAGGACTGAAGTCAACAAGTTCCGGCTCCAGTAGCAATATATCTATTATGGGATGCTCAAATATAAAACAGCCTGTAATTGTAACATGACACAGGACCATATTGTTTCTTTTAAAGAATATACTTTTGACCATTTATAAGATCAGCTTATAAATGACAGAACAAGTCAAAACAAAAACAAACCTGTCTTGTGGAGATTTATGATGGGGGGTGAGGGTATCCACACAAATTCTTGCAATATGCATTTTTTGGATGCTCCGTTCTAGGCAGCTCCAGCACCTCCAACAAGCCTTTACTTGCTGAGCGCTGACTTTTATATACCGGACTCTAAGAGGTGAGTTTAGAGGCAGTGGCTTGTGCTCTTTGTAATCTGCAGCCAATACTTTTGGTGTCAATTTGTGACGGTGTATTGTATTTTTAACTTGTCTTGTGTGGTCACCCCAGTGTTCACTGTACGTCAATTTCCAGGCAGCTACAGTCGAGTGACATTGAACGCCTCTGGTCAGCCACAGGTATTGAGTTACATTGATGGGAGGAGCGTTCAGTTATTTGCTAGATCATTCTGACAAAAGATTTGACTTGAACAGGTGTAGGGTGCTGGCACTTTGTGGCCAAACAATAGAGCCATAATCAATGTGATTAGCTACACCTGTGTAGACTGATGTCAGTCACCCTACATGGGAGCATGTGCATGAGCAATCTCTTCTAGTACAAAACAGTAACTACTCACCCTCATGTCATTTTTGGTGATTCGATGAGCTTTAACAATACTGCAGTCTTATTACAGAGGCTTTGTAAATGCTCTTATCAGTATTCTAACATACCTTCAATCTTCAGCAAAGAAGCAACCGTCTGGAGTTTCAATCCATGTTGAAGTCAAAACTGGAGAAAGGGAGTCCCTGCAAACCATTAACACTCCTCTAGAGGTCTCACATCTCGTGTAAGAATCTTTATACAGACATGAGGCACAAAGGACTGCTGACAAAACAGAATTCACTTGACAAAAGTTTAATGGATAAGTTATTTACAGAAGTAAATGTCACTGACTTCAAGGCACAGTTATAAGCATTTATTTGCAATCTGACCTGTTTTGAGGTTGCAAAAAAACAAAACATCAAGCTGCTTCCATACCTTCAGATTAAGAGTAAAAATAAACTGTACACAAATATAAAGATTCAGTATTTGACCACAGCCTCTAATCTGTAGTCTCTTTTTTCTTGTCAGACGCAGGTGTTTCTGGTACTTGGCCAGGTTGGTTAGACTGCCGGCATGGGAGATCAGACGAGCTCCCACCTGAAGAAAAATAAATAAAAATATGAAATATGGAGTCAGTCTCACCGACTAACAGAGCTACCATTCAAGAATAGACATGATTTTGATGAGAGGACCATCAGAAAAACCGGAAATATTTGTCATCAGAGATTCAGGGGATTGACAGATATGGTAGAACATCATCGGTCCCAGAGTAATGCAATATATATAAAGCGCATTCAACTTACCACATCTCAAATTAAGGCTGCTAGATTTGGAGCCACTTGACTCATCTTGCAACGCAGGTACTCCTGCAGCTCCAGCCGATAGCGGGCCAGAGACACCACACGAGTGGAGAATCTCTCTATGTTGATCAGGTCGATGGGAGAGATGTCCATACCTGAGAAGAACAGATCACAGAGGGTGTTTAGAGGGATCCAACTACTCCCCCACTTTGCGCAGTGGGTGCAGCTACCAACTATAACTAACTGGTAATCTCAAATGCAATGAGTGGTTGTTTCTCCCGACAGGATCCGCAGTGAGGATGGTGTTGCCTTCACTACAGGTTTATGACAGAGTTAATGTGCCCCCGTGTTGGTCACCAAGGACAATTATTGGTCCAGAGTGGGCGTAAAAGGGGCATGGTGTGGTTTTAAGTCATACATGTCCTTGGCACAGATGCCAAGTGGTTGGAAAATACATTTCATTCACATTTTAATGTCTAAAGAATGAAAAAGAACATTTGCTGACCCATGGAGGAACGGGACGCGTCCAGAATCGCTTGAGCTTTGGCGCCGTCCATCAGCACTTCCTCCAGACTCGGCAAACTCTCCTCTGACAGCTCCTTCCTGTTTCCGATGAGCCATGCGGCAGTACGTGAAGTTGTCCGGCACGACCTTGATCAGCTCTGGGAAGTGGTAGCCATACCATTCACTGCAGACACAAGACAGTGATTGTTAGACAAGAAAACTTGTCAGTTCAGCATATTCAAACACAGCTGCATTTCAAAAGATGGTCCTCAGTTGTTCAGGGTTACATGGAGTTGTCAGCACAGTTACTCAGGGGATTGACAGATATTAAACATCATTACAACTGAGGACACCGATACAAAGTAGAAAACCCTCTTGCCTTCAGAAATGGCGTTCATGTTCTCCAGAGCACCCTGGGCCGACTTGAAGGGGAAGAAGGCAACCAGGCTCACCATGCTGTTGAACTTTCCAATGCTCAGCACGCTCTGCTCCACCTGAAAAAACAAGTCGTCGACGGTTACCGTTGATCCATCCAAATATCAGATTACACCCACAAAAAGTAGAGGCTCAAAGACTCACCTGAGGCAGCAGCATGCCGATCTCCTCCACCTCTTTAACTGCGAACAGCGCATAACCCGCAGCGTGCTCGAACAACACGTGCAACAGCACCTGCAGGAGGTAAAACATTGGATTAAAGAGAGACACAAGACAACAAATGACAAATAGTAACATTAAGTGCGTTTCCAGTCGTCTGCGTGCTAACTGTTAAGGTACAAGTCATCCTTTTAGGTTATTTTGGTAGCGCCATAACTAACGTAATGCGTGTCGAGGATGCAAAATGGCTTTTAAAATGCCACAATTATTCATTAGCGTATATTCGCACATAAATGCAGTGCTACCATTAAATAATAGACTTGATTTTGATGCGGGGACCATCAGAAAAACCGGAAATAGTTGTCATCACAGAGATTCAGGGGATTGACAGATATGGTAGAACATCATCGGTCCCAGAGTAATGCAATATATATAAAGCGCATTCAACTTACCACATCTCAAATTAAGGCTGCTAGATTTGGAGCCACTTGACTCATCTTGCAACGCAGGTACTCCTGCAGCTCCAGCCGATAGCTGGCCAGAGACACCACACGAGTGGAGAATCTCTCCATGTTGATCAGGTCGATGGGAGAGATGTCCATACCTGAGAAGAACAGATCACAGAGGGTGTTTAGAGGGATCCAACTACTCCCCCACTTTGCGCAGTGGGTGCAGCTACCAACTATAACTAACTGGTAATCTCAAATGCAATGAGTGGTTGTTTCTCCCGACAGGATCCGCAGTGAGGATGGTGTTGCCTTCACTACAGGTTTATGACAGAGTTAATGCGCCCCCCTGTGTTGGTCACCAAGGACAATTATTGGTCCAGAGTGGGCGTAAAAGGGGCATGGTGTGGTTTTAAGTTATACATGTCCTTGGCACAGATGCCAAGTGGTTGGAAAATACATTTCATTCACATTTTAATGTCTAAAGAATGAAAAAGAACATTTGCTGACCCATGGAGGAACGGGACGCGTCCAGAATCGCTTGAGCTTTGGCGCCGTCCATCACCACTTCCTCCAGACTCGGCAAACTCTCCTCTGACAGCTCCTTCCTGTTTCCGATGAGCCATGCGGCAGTACGTGAAGTTGTCCGGCACGACCGTGATCAGCTCTGGGAAGTGGTAGCCATACCATTCACTGCAGACACAAGACAGTGATTGTTAGACAAGAAAACTTGTCAGTTCAGCATATTTGAACACAGCTGCATTTCAAAAGATGTTCCTCAGTTGTTCAGGGTTACATGGAGTTGTCAGCACAGTTACTCAGGGGATTGACAGATATTGATCATCATTACAACTGAGGACACCGATACAAAGTAGAAAACCCTCTTGCCTTCAGAAATGGCGTTCATGTTCTCCAGAGCACCCTGGGCCGACTTGAAGGGGAAGAAGGCAACCAGGCCCACCATGCTGTTGAACTTTCCAATGCTCAGCACGCTCGCCTCCACCTGAAAAAACAAGTCGACGGTTACCGTTGATCCATCCAAATATCAGATTACACCTACAAAAAGTAGCGAGGCTCAAAGACTCACCTGAGGCAGCAGCATGCCGATCACCTCCACCTCTTTAACGGCGAACAGCGCATAACCCGCAGCGTGCTCGAACAACACGTGCAACAGCACCTGCAGGAGGTAAAGCATTGGATTAAAGAGACACAAGACAACAAATAGTAACATTACCGCAACAGTCATCCTTTTAGGTTATTTTGGTAGCTCCATAACTAACGCAATGCGTGTCATGGATCTTCTAGTACAAAACAGTAACTACTCACCCTCATGTCATTTTTGTTGATTCGATGAGCTTTAACAATACTGCAGTCTTATTACAGAGGCTTTGTAAATACTCTTATCAGTATTCTAACCTACCTTCAATCTTCAGCAAAGAAGCAACCGTCTGGAGTTTCAATCCATGTTGAAGTCAAAACTGGAGAAAGGGAGTCCCTGCAAACCATTAACACTCCTCTAGAGGTCTCACATCTCGTGTAAGAATCTTTACACAGACATGAGGCACAAAGGGACTGCTGACAAAACAGAATTCACTTGACAAAAGTTTAATGGATAAGTTATTTACAGAAGTACAAGTAAATGTCACTGACTTCAAGGCACAGTTATAAGCATTTATTTGCAATCTGACCTGTTTTGAGGTTGCAAAAAAAACATAAAGCTGCTTCCATACCTTCAGATTAAGAGTAAAAATAAAAAAAATAAAATGTACACAAATATAAAGATTCGGTATTTGACCACAGCCTCTAATCTGTCGTCTCTTTTTTCTTCTTCTTCTTCTTGTCAGACGCAGGTGTTTCTGGAGTTTCCTCTGCTTCGATGGGCTCAGTCTTCGTTTTCTTTTTCTTCTTTGCAGGAGTCTCGGTTTCCTCTGCTCCATTATCTGTGGCAGCGGCTTCCTCTGCCAGGACCTCTACCTCAGATTTTCGTTTCTTTTTCTTCTTCGCTGGGGTGTCCTCTGCACCGTTCTCTGCAGCAGGGGCCTCCTCTACCGTGACATCCATCGTCACAATGGAGGTGTCTCCATTCTCAGCCTGCAAGAAAGTAGAGACCAGTAAGCAGCAATAGTGATTTGTTTTTAATACTTCTGAGCTATCCTTAAATGTATACTATATAATTTAAGTGACTGCAATGTCTGACTCACTTCAGTGATCAAGTCCATTGTTTTGGACCAGCCAATGGTTCGGAGTCAGGCTGATCTAGCATGTCGTACACTGAGATAGGACCACGTGTGGGTCAAATCTCAAATCGAAACACGCATATATACATATACATAATGCTTACCTCGGAGTCACCGTTTTCACCCTGCAGCTTCTTTTCACGCTTCTTGCGTTTCTTTTCCTTCTTGTACAGTTTACGCTTGATCTCAGTTGCAACACCAGTAGCCTAAGACAAGAAAAAAAAAGATTTAGAAATGTTTTTTGATCCAAGTGAAACCATTGATTTGCTCTCAAGGGTGGTAATGCTGAGTCAGGCTCATTAAATCATTTTGTACCCTCAGTGAAATCAGGCAAAGACATGTCATCATTCACAGCATCAACACACTGAACTTATCATAGGAGAACAGCAACAAATTCACTTTGATGTAGCTCTCACATGCTGCAGCTTCATTTCCTAAGCTCACCTCTTTCACAGCCTCTTTCATGACATCCACATTCTTCCGTGGCACGTCACCAGTTTCATAGAAAGACAGACGCTCCTCCACCTGTCCACGCAGCTTGTCACCATATACACTTGTGGGTACCTCTGCAAGAAAATACAAAAAAAAGAGTCAATCACAAAGCCTACAGTGGATGACTGTAGTTTAAAGTGACACGTGGCGTTGCTCAGGAATTAGCTTGTCACCACCAACCCGAAGGATGAATACTGTTGACGAAAAATATGAGCATCATTGCAATTGTGCCACATATAGCTAACGTGGGCATTGTTCCACACGGTCGCGGCACTCACCGGAGAAACAGTCAATGCGTGAGGCGATCGTGCACTTGTTTGCCAGATATCTGGAGATGCGGCCTTTGTTCTTGGCAGCAGCACGTCCGATGAAGGTGGAGTGGAAGATGAGCCCGTATTTGGGGGTGTTGCCTTGAGTCTTTAGGGCTCTGTGTGAAAATACAGCCGACTTTAGTTATAGAATCAACAGTTTAACAAACTATTTTGGGCTCCTTGGATAACTTTTTATTAAACATCTAAGCAAAAAGGACACTACATTGCTAACATGGACATTTCTGAAATTAAATGACCTCAAACTTTAAGAAAGCATTACCAATTTAGTTTATTGCTATGGATTTTTAGTGCGCATTAAGCATCCAGACTAACTAATTGTTCAGATGTTCTACCTCAGTGCTGTGAGTGGCTGCTCAGACTGTGGGGGTGCAATGCGGAGAGAGGGATCACTCCGGAGAAGACTTTATAGAGTTTTGTCTTCTCCAGTCACCCTGCTCTGCTCCTGCCCAGCCCTGCCATCACTGCAGCCACCTCTTTCCCCAGCAGGGAGGGGGTGCCCCAGTACCTGAACAGGGCCTTCTCTGCTCCCAGGATCTGGACTGTGGAGGCCGGGTACTTGGCCAGGTTGGTTAGACTGCCGGCATGGGAGATCAGACGAGCTCCCACCTGAAGAAAAAAGAAAAAAGAAATATAGAGTCAGTCTCACCGACTAACAGAGCTACCATTCAAGACTAGACTTGATTTTGATGAGAGGACCATCAGAAAAACCGGAAATATTTGTCATCACAGAGATTCAGGGGATTGACAGATATGGTAGAACATCATCGGTCCCAGAGTAATGCAATATATATAAAGCGCATTCAACTTACCACATCTCCAATTAAGGCTGCTAGATTTGGAGCCACTTGACTCATCTTGCAACGCAGGTACTCCTGCAGCTCCAGCCGATAGCGGGCCAGAGACACCACACGAGTGGAGAATCTCTCTATGTTGATCAGGTCGATGGGAGAGATGTCCATACCTGAGAAGAACAGATCACAGAGGGTGTTTAGAGGGATCCAACTACTCCCCCACTTTGCGCAGTGGGTGCAGCTACCAACTATAAGTAACTGGTAATCTCAAATCATGGTTGTTTCTCCCGACAGGATCCGCAGTGAGGATGGTGTTGCCTTCACTACAGGTTTATGACAGAGTTAATGTGCCCCCCTGTGTTGGTCACCAAGGACAATTATTGGTCCAGAGTGGGCGTTAAAAGGGGCATGGTGTGGTTTTAAGTTATACATGTCCTTGGCACAGATGCCAAGTGGTTGGAAAATACATTTCATTCACATTTTAATGTCTAAAGAATGAAAAAGAACATTTGCTGACCCATGGAGGAACGGGACGCGTCCAGAACCGCTTGAGCTTTGGCGGCGTCCATCACCACTTCCTCCAGACTCGGCAAACTCTCCTCTGACAGCTCCTTCCTGTTTCCGATGAGCTGAGCCATGCGGCAGTACGTGAAGTTGTCTGGCACGACCTTGATCAGCTCTGGGAAGTGGTAGCCATACCATTCACTGCAGACACAAGACAGTGATTGTTAGACAAGAAAACTTGTCAGTTCAGCATATTCGAACACAGCTGCATTTCAAAAGATGTGCCTCAGTTGTTCAGGGTTACATGGAGTTGTCAGCACAGTAACTCAGGGGATTGACAGATATTAAACATCATTACAACTGAGGACGCCATTGTGAGAAGACGACATGAACATGCAACACGAGAAGTGACAGTGAAAAAACACTATCTGAAAAGTGGTGTGATGGAAGGAAACCTACCGGACACGCATGGAGAAAGTGTTGATGTCTTTGTCCAGCTGATCCAACAGAGCAATGGACTGTATGATCATGTTATCGACTCTGTTGACATTAAACTTTACTTTAGCTCTGGAGTAGCTGTGGCCCAAACCCAGCTGTGCCTTGGAGGCAGCATGGCCAGTCAGACCCTTCACGAGGGAGTGGAAGTGCACACGCACACCTGACAGGAAAGAGAACGACAAGGTGTTTTTCTTGAGTTTAATGAACTATAGCAGAACAGCATGTGACCAGTGGCAGTTCAGATTTTCAGTATGAACCTTCATGAGTTTCAGGGTTAAAAAAACGTTTGCATCACGACAGCCAAATTATCGTTAATGTGCTAGGATTTACACATTTGTAGCATCATGTCCATGTAAAAAAAGCAGACCGTCTCCTCACCTCTGGCTATCTCTGCCACCACCCCTCCAGTCTGGATGGAAATGGTAAATTCTTCTTGTAAAGATGCTCCAATCTTGGCATCTGAAACCCCCAACGTAGCTTTCTTCTTCCCAGAGAGGGGCAGGTTTGTCTCCAGGAACAACTTCAGGTCAGCATGAACCACACCTGCAAGTAAAAGAGATCACTCATCAATCTGTATACATTTTTTGTTGGAATCAAGCTCAGATTTTGCAGCAACTCCGGATGTGGCTTCTGGTAAAATCAGGTTTGATTACATTCAGTGTGCAGATCCACATTCTGAACAGCACACTGGAATAAGTCAATGGCGGGCAGATATATTTCTGCTTATTTTTAACCAGGTGGTTTAAAAAAGTATTGCCTAAGCTTATTCCCTCATGAATTCGAGTAGTCAGTCCAATCAGGACAACTATATTAATTTTGAGAATTAGCCATCTGGTTATGACAATCACTTGCCTGCCTGGTTATTTTTAATTCTTGATTAACAAATAATTTGGTGTCCAAAATAAAATACTAAATAACCACACATCAGTTCAGCATATTCAAAAGATGTTCCTCAGTTGTTCAGGGTTACATGGAGTTGTCAGCACAGTTACTCAGGGGATTGACAGATATTGATCATCATTACAACTGAGGACACCGATACAAAGTAGAAAACCCTCTTGCCTTCAGAAATGGCGTTCATGTTCTCCAGAGCACCCTGGGCCGACTTGAAGGGGAAGAAGGCAACCAGGCTCACCATGCTGTTGAACTTTCCAATGCTCAGCACGCTCTGCTCCACCTGAAAAAACAAGTCGTCGACGGTTACCGTTGATCCATCCAAATATCAGATTACACCCACAAAAAGTAGCGAGGCTCAAAGACTCACCTGAGGCAGCAGCATGCCGATCTCCTCCACCTCTTTAACTGCGAACAGCGCATAACCCGCAGCGTGCTCGAACAACACGTGCAACAGCACCTGCAGGAGGTAAAACATTGGATTAAAGAGAGACACAAGACAACAAATGACAAATAGTAACATTAAGTGAGTTTCCAGTCGTCCGCGTGCTAACTGTAAAGGTACAAGTCATCCTTTTAGGTTATTTTGGTAGCGCCATAACTAACGTAATGCGTGTCACGGATGCAAAATGGCTTTTAAAATGCCACAATTATTCATTAGCGTATATTCGCACATAAACGCAGTGCTACCATTAAATAATAGACTTGATTTTGATGCGGGGACCATCAGAAAAACCGGAAATATTTGTCATCACAGAGATTCAGGGGATTGACAGATATGGTAGAACATCATCGGTCCCAGAGTAATGAAATATATATAAAACGCATTCAACTTAACACGTATCCAATTAAGGCTGCTAGATTTGGGTCATTTAGTAACGGTAACATTTAGTAACTCTAAACTTTAAGTTAAAAGATACGCTCATTTAGTAACGGTAACAATTAGGGTATCTTTCAGACGCAACCACGTTGTCGTCATGAACCCACGTGTTGTCCTGCGCATGAAGCTAACTCATGCTATCAGCTAACGTTCGCTGAAAAGCACCAACGTAAACTAATGTGCTGTGCGTAAAAGTAAAAAAGGCGTGGGTTCACCTGTAAGACTGCGACAGATACAGATTATGTATGTAGTGGCAGCCTATGTAGTTTACATTTAAGTTAATAATTATGGCTAACTTTAGCCACATGGGTGGCTAACAGCGCCACTCGCGTTGAAAGGCCTTCAGCTGGACGGTAGTAAAACGCATGAAAATAGACATTTCTATCCTTAAAACGCAGGTAACTTTAAAGAACCGTCGACTGTATTCTACAATGACTAACTTTGTTGTTACATAAACACCCTGCATAACTTCTCTTACCATGATTAGTAAATATCTTCAGCAGCACGCAGTGTGCGTCTGCTCAGCTCCGTGTCCTCAGCAAAAAGACTGCTGCTACACGTTTCAGCGGATTGTCACATGACTTAAATACCGCGATACCAGCCTAACCTCGCGAGACCTGACCGAGAAACATCCGCCTGCTGGATGCAAAATAAAGTATAGGGCTCTTGTTATTTAATCTTATATATGCATATTTATAAACCAACAATACGTTACTGCGTCTCTAAATATTTGCTTTCTTCTGTACCACCCTGTCTGTGGCTCTTAGGCCTATTGTATCTCATGATGCTGTACTGATCTTTAAAGGCCAGCAAAGCCACACAGGTGTTTATTATTAATCCTTAACAGTCCTTAAAAGTGGCACCCAAAATGTGTCTTCTTTTATAAACGTTAGTTAATACCTTTAAAGAGCTGGACTCTTGGACTCTGTAGATTTTAATAAAGTCAAAGAACAGTAAATGTTGCATTTGTTGGGGACTATTTTCAGCTACAGCTTACACATTAGTGCTTTTGTGGGTATACATGTGGTGTATGTAGGACTGACTCATAATAAATAATGATAATGAAGGAATATATCATCCAGTGCAATAGTGTGTCTCATTATTGTGTTCTTTCTTTTCCAGTCCAAAACCCGAAGATATAGTTACTATCAATGCAGATTAAGAAAATTAGTTAATATTCACAATTTTAAAGTAGAACCACAGATTTGTTGGCATTTTCACTTAAATTAAATTACTTAAACATTCAATCTATTATCGAAATAGGTTATTAAATTATTTGACCAATCGTTTCAGCTCCATCTATCAGCACACAGGAATAAACTATATCAGGCTTTGGCTACACAAACAATACCTTTGTAGTATAACTCTTTGTTGAGTTTTTTCATCTTCTTTTTATGGTATTTGTTAATTTATGACACTAAGAAAATAAATAATATTTCCAGACGTATCCTTCAAAGAAGAGTCACTTCAATACAAAAGCAGTGTTCAGTTAGTGTAGCAAGCTGTAAGTGATTCATTTGAATCGATTTAGGCTACTCCAACACACTTGGTTTGAAATAAAACACTGACTATAGGGTTAAAGTGCTGGTTTAAAAAAGTGGATTCCATGAACATAAGAACATATTATACTAAGAACATAAGAACATACTGTAAAATCCTGCTGTTGGTTTATAAAGCACTGAATGGTTTAGGGCCAAAATACATCTCTGATCTGCTGCTACCTTATGAACCATCCCGACCCCTTAGGTCGCCTGGGACCGGTCTGCTCTCTGTTCCCAGAGTCAGAAGTAAACGTGGAGAAGCAGCATTCAGTTTTTCTGCCCCAAATATCTGGAACAAAGTCCCAGAAAGCTGCAGGTCTGCTGAGACCCTCAGCTCCTTTAAATCAAGATTGAAGACTTTTCTGTTTGCTGCTGCCTTTAATTGAACCAGGTTCAAGGATATTAATCAATCTCCTGCATTTCTGCATTTTACTACTGTATATTTATTTACTGTTTATTTCTTACACTGCTTTTTAATGTTTTAATGACTGTTTTTAATGTTTCAATGAATGTTCTTAATTGTTTTTAAATCTCCTTTTCTTTTGCCTTATGTTTTGATGCTTTTAATGGTTTTATGTGAAGCACTTTGAATTACCTTGTTGTTGAAATGTGCTATACAAATAAACTTGCCTTGCCTAAAGAGCCTAGCGTTAGGTGATGGAAAAATGTAAAGAGAGCTTGTGCGTCATTGTGGTGTTACAAGAAGTGCTACAGAAGAGATACAAAGCTGTGCTGGTGTCATTGAATTGCAATAAAACAGAAACAACGGTGGCAATACTTTTAATTTTCCTCTCCTGCTGAGTATTCTGACAGCAAAGTAAACCCAGCCTGCAATAATATTTCACCATCATGTAGGAAAACGGATAAGCGTCACATGTAGGAAGAAGCATTAAAGTTCTTTAGAATCATGAGGTTTCCAAGAAGCGGATGCATTTGGGTCTGTTATAAATTCCTGGAAGGTCGTAAATGTGACATTGTGTTGGATATTTGTTAAAAGCTGAAAATTTACGACAGACCCCTTTGGACGGATTGCCTCCTGGCCGCTACACACACACACACACACACACACACACACACACACACACACACACACACACACACACACACACACACACACACACACACACACACACACACACACACACACACACACACACACACACACACACACACACACACACACACACACACACACACACACACACACACACACACACACACACAAAGAGGCACATCATTAAAGTCCAGTATTAATCCCAATAACCTTTTTCAGTATTTAGCTTGGTGATCCAAATGAAAGTCACATACAACTGAATTTTGCCTCTCAGTAGCAGTAGTCTGTTTTACGATGAGTTATGAAGGAGTTAGTTTTATCTTCTTCCTAAATTCGTTTGAAGGTTAGATTAGTGCAAATGTGTTTGCTGTCTTGTGTGATACTGTAAGAATGATTAAATGAGACTGACAAGAGATTTCTTTGTTCAGTCAGTTCTACAAATAATTCACTATCACATCAGACTTATTCTGCAAGAGTCGAACATGTGCATCCTGTAGCTCACACAAACCTCCCTATAATATACCACAGGGGGGTGAAAAGTACATTTACTCAAAAACTGTACTTAAATAAAATGTTGAGGTACTTGTACTTTACTTGAGAATATCTATTTTCTGCTGCTTTAGATTTCTACTCCACTACATGTCAGAGGAAAATATTGTACTTTTTACTCCACTTAATTCATTTGATAACTTCTGTTACTTGTTACTTTGCATGTTCAGATTAATAATACAATATATACTCAACAAATAAATTAGGATGTAATACTATAGATCAAGGAAAAACTTTATTGATCCCCTGGGAAATTCACAAGCTATACTGAGCAGATAAACTTTATATAAAGAAATGAAAATTAGCTCCACCTTTACCAGCGTCTTTATTAGAGCGATGAACACGTAAACGCATCAATAACTATAATCCAATAATATGATATACAATATTCTGAAGCAGGCCATTCTGCATAGCGAGTACTCTTACTTTGTGTTTTGATGCTTGCGTGAAAAAGATCAACACCTGACTTTAACTCGTAACAGAGTATTTCTACGCTCTGGTATTGTTTCTTTTACTTGTATAAAATCGGAGTTCTTCTTCCACCTTTGAGTTTTGCTCATCAATGTGTCATTTTGTCAATTGTGTCAAAGGCCTACATACATAAAGCATGTGTGAGCTTACTGCCCTAATAAAAAGAAGCCAGATTCCTGAGTAATATGTGTGTTTCCAGGAGTAAGGACGGGAGTACTTGAAGGAGCCCGTTGAGGAGCGGATGTGAGGGAGGACAGTAAACAGCTCAGGGATCAGCAGAGGGCTCGATATAAAGGCTGACTGGGACAAGCTGACGCTCAGACTGGTGAAGATCTCTGCTCATCTTAAAGCACACTCCCTTAAACAACTGACCAAAGCTGACACAGCACGTGAGTAACTTACGGCTTCTTCTGCCTGTCTGTCTCTCTGCCCCCCCCTCACTCTCTAATACTCCCGTCTTTGCTGTCTTCATTCTCTTACATTTGTGTTCAGAGCTATCTTGCTGTTGTAAGTCCGTCCACCCTGGCCTCTTATCTCGTTTGTCAGTGGAGCAGGTTGTTGCTTGTTACTTTCATGCTCCACCCCCCCTCCTCCGGCCTCTCTCTTTCTCCCTATCTACTATATCTTTGTCAACGTCTTCACTGTAGAATGACACGGGATCTTCTGTGTCCTTACTCTTCACTCAGTTACTGTTTCTGACACACACACACACACACACACACACACACACACACACACACACACACACACACACACACACACACACACAGAGAGACACACTACACTTTATGCCAAACACTGTATGTTGACCTATTTTGACTGTCGCCTCTCTTTCCCACTGCTAAAAACCCTTCCCTAATTTCTGTAAGTGGCCTGGCCTCAGTGCCAGTCACCCCTGAATCCCTGACTGTACTGTACGCTTGCATGTTACTGTTCTGAATGCATGCCTATGTACAGTGTATGTATAAGTGTGTGTGTATGTGTATGTGTCCAGGACTGAGCAGAATGAGCATGCGCAGAGCGGTGACTGGTTGCTTGGTGTTGGCGTGCCTGATGGCGCTGCTGGCTGAGAAGACAGAGGGACACATCACCTTCTTCAGTCCAAAGGAGATGATGCTGATGAAGGTGAGCAGCTGGGGTTGGATGATTGGACAGTGAGCACCAATACTTTCATAATCAAATAATCGTGTAATTCTTTCAGGAAAAAATACCAAACTTTACTTGTTTCCAGCTCTTTTGTAATTGAGAGAATAACTTAAAGATTCTTAAGTAATAATAAAAACATGTTATTTGCAGCCCTAGTAGCACGAAACACATCAACATTGACATCGGTAGTAATTTCACCATTTCATCCAACAGAAGAGATGTAATGATAAATCCAGACTCACAATTCTCGTGAGTTTTTCAGTACAGTGTTTTAGTTTAGTTTGAATGATAAAGTCACAAAAAAAGGTCAAGTGGAGGTTGCTCTCAGTGCTGAATCAGTATAAGATGCTGACACACTGTCTATGGCTCAGGAAGCAAATGAGTATATTGATAAGGGATTTATGTAGATATGTAGTGGCTCTTCATACTTTTGTACAACGAAAGAATGACTGGAGGTAGTAGAAAACCATTCTGTATTGCATTAGTTTTCCATTTTTGTGTAAACTTGTCTCTTGTGTGTCTGTGCTGCAGGATAAAGAATTGAGAAAGGACATGGAGCCACGATCGGAGGATGGTCAGTTTGAAGAGGTTACGGTCCAACAGCTTCCTCAGCTGGAACGTGGTGGAAATCCTGTGAGCACACACACACACACACACACACACACACACACACACACACACACACACACACACACACACACACACACACACACACACACGCACGCACACACACACACACACACACACACACACACTCACAATAGCCCTGCTGTTTTCACCAACGACTCATTGAATACAAGTCATTAACACTTCTTTTGTGTCTCCAGGATAAAACAGTGGAGATCGCCGTCCGTCTTTCCCCCAAACAGCTCGATCATGTGACTCCGGTGCTCGAAGAGATCATCCATGAGATAGAGGAGGAACTTCAGAAATGTACAAATGTTTAAATGGTAGAAGACGTAGTGAGACACATTTAGTTATTGATTTAAAAAAAGCTTCTAATCAGATCAACAACATGGCCTTGTTTCTTCTTTTATTATCCAAAGATGATTAGTAGACACATACTGTAATTACAAGTGATAGTGCTATGATTACAAACCTCCTTGGTGACCATACTGTTCTCAAACTATCTCTGTCTCTGCAGCCAAATAGCGAGGTTGAAGACACCAGGGGGTGAACCAACGCTGTACAAATTCTTCAAAAAGCACTGAATGCTCAAATGTTTTATTGTGTGTTAAAGATGAAGTCAATAAAGGGAAGTGATTGTGTCTAATATTAGAACCTCTGTTGTCATTTCTGAAGAAGCATGAGTTGGCCACATGGTGTCAGCATGTCTCAGGAAACTCACATACCTGAATAAAAGTCACATTTCTCTCTATAAAAGAACAAAACATTCACCATTTTCATCAACGGAAATTACTCACAGAACATTGATTGCTGAGCAAAGTGATTAAAGCTTTACAAAGAAGACATTATTCATTTGTGCATTCAGAAACGTCGCCTGATCATTTTAAAGACACATTATGTCGGACCTGTTCCCTTAAGAAGTGCAGCAAGAGGGTGGAATTTGACCCCTTTTCTGTTATCAAGCCTCCATTATCCTGATAGTTGTTTCAGAGCTTAGATGTCAGCCTCTCGCTGATCTCAAAGTCCTTGACCGCCAGGGCAGCGTCTCGAGCTAAAGGGGCGGGGAGGACCAGAGAGCAGTCGCTGTCACAATACTTCCCAGTTATTCCCTCCATTTCCTCTGCTACTGCACAGTAGATTGAGCTGGCTGCACCCTCCTCTGAAGACTGAGAGGAAGGAAAGAATCATGACGAGGAAATGTGAGAGTACAAGTTTTATTGTTTTAAAAAAAAGTTTAAATGACACTAACAAAGGGAGGACGGGCTTAGCGAAGAGTCATTCAGCGGTTTTGGGATTTGTTAACAATAAGAACAAATAGAATATTAGCTTTATCCTTTAGCTTGTCACAATATCTGTGTCTCCTTAAACTGATTCAATTTTAAATATGATCAAAAAGGGTATTGAGCTCTTCTTACACATCTGATGTGGATCTTAACACAACAGAAATCTCTGGCATTCCTAGTGCTGACTTTTCTGCCTTTGGGTCATTGGAAGTCTGAGTCAAAGCTGAAGAACAAAGGATTCCAAGGAGCAATGTGTGTTTGTACCAAGTTCTATATTTAGTTTATATGATCAGATGTCCACCACTGATGAAGCATGTGGTAGCACTTCAACTTGTCCGCCTTGGTTTTCTAGCAGCTTTCTGCTGGTCTGCACATTGAGCTTGTGCTCTGGCTAATCATTTAAACAACATATCTTTACAGCAGACGATTGGCCTTTCTCACAATAAAACATTGTGACTCGTCAAACTAGGTAAAGCACAGGTGTTACTAATACCATTAACGATGGCTGTGCTCTATTTAAGCGTCCAACTGACAGTGTCAGTCAGCCAGAATGAACAAAAGTGAAATCAAAGGAGCTAAATAGCCGTCAACCATCATTAATTACATTATTTATTCCGGCGCTTTTCCCGACATGTCAAAATGTCTTCCGTGAAAAAGCCCTATTAGAAACAATTTCAGCCAGCTGTTGCAACATGGCCACATGCATACATACACACATACTCATACGCAAACATCCTGACTTGCAATCAAGGTTTGGGCTTAATACTATATATATTGTTTTCATTTTCATGAGCCCTATATCGGTGGCTGTTTATAATTTCAAGCTCAGGCGTTCCCAAATTAATAAAATTGAAAGTTGGTCAGTTTTAACCGGAACACTACAGGAAGGTCAACTCTCATAACGGGGCCACATGCCTTTGATAAGTAATAATTAAATTGCTCAGTTTGCCATGGAGTACTGTAACTCAAGCGTCCCCAGTTGAGGGAATAGCAGGTCTTGTTGACCTGAACATAGTACCTGTCTCACTGAGCACGCTCTATCTCAGCATGCTTGACTTTCTGATATTGATTCTGCCAAACCAGTCTCTCGCCTGCAGCAAATTAGGTGAGAGGGCATTTAAATACTAGGAGGAGGATACTGATCAACAACCAGTCACATTCAACCTGGACAGCTGCAAGACATGACAGTGGAGACATGATGTGGACGGTGACTCTGCTAAAATAAATGCAACGATGTACTCACCTTGAAAAAGAAAAATCCAACCAGGTTGAAAATAAGACGAATCATGAATGGATAGTGTCTCAACACTTCTGTCATGACAATACCAGGGTGGACAGAGTTTGCCGTGACACCTACATGCAAGTAAACACATAGAGGCACACACACACACACACACACACACACACACACACACACACACACACACACACACACACACACACACACACACACACACACACACACAGACACAAACATCCACAGAAAACAGAGAGGGATAGAAAATGTAAGCAAGGCCAGTCTCAACAAGTCTTTGAATGCAGACTTTCGTCTGTTGATTTTTTTTCTAATCTTTTCAGAAGAATCAAAAAGGGAAAATTAGTTTCAGCTGCTTCACTAAAAGCTAGAATGTTTGCGTGCCTTCATCTGGTTCCTTTTTTAGAGACTTTAAGTTCAAAGGACAGACCAAAAAAATATTTCTCTTTTCATTTCTTGGAAATATATACTTCGTCACATGTCATTTAAAGTCTTCGGTTTGATCAAACCACCCGTGTGTGTGTTTGACGAAGAGCAGAGGTGGGAAGTTCATGTCACAGATCCTGTTTAGTAAACAGCGGTGCTACATTATTAGAACTATGAGCATAATGTTGCAACATTTAGTATATACGATGAACAATGACAACCAAAGGTGCCTAATTAAAGCAAAATAAAAGGTGGTTTTTTTTGTCTTTTGGTTACAGGTTTGTCTCATTTACTGATCTACATTTCAGGGTAGAGATCATTTTAAAATGTGCATTTTAATCTACCCTACTGGTACTTTTATTTGGATAGTCTGCCTACAAATTATTACAGTATTTGTAACATTTCAACAGCTTATTTAACAATTCAACAATTAAAATAACTGCTTTGCTTTGTCTGCATAGGTTTTACAAATTATCTATAGAGTTTACATATTCTCAGAATAATTTAGTTGACTTTGAAAACACACTCACTCACTTTTGTTTTTGTGCTGAGCGACATGAGTACAATTTGTGTCCATATACACCAAATCGCTAGTTTTTAATTTTGTGACTATTTTACGAAATGCTGTGAGACTGGGCTAAATTTGTCAAATTTGTGATTTGCGATGTTGGGCTATATAAATAAAACTGACTTTAACTTTCTGCAGCACATATTCAATAGAATAGACCATGCAATCGCTATACCAATGGATAATATAATAATCTTGATTTTAGCCCACCTGTCCCTTCTAGCCTGCGTGCTAGCTCCTTCGTACAGATGACATTGTGCAGCTTCGTGTGGTTGTAGACAGTATCCATGTGATAAGTGAGGTTCTCGCCATGAAAATGAGAAAAGTCCACTTCACCCTTCTTATGGTTGACTGAGGAGAGGGTGACAATACGCGCTGGAGCTGAACTCTTCATCAGGTCTGGGGTGAAGCAGAGACATGCGGAGCGAGGAAAGGAAACAGAAGACAAAATATTAAGTACGTCATGACAATGACAGGTAATCATCATTTCATACCCACAACATAACTGCTGTATTAAAGAGAGACCTACCCAGCAGCAGGTTGGTGAGGAGAAATGGTCCCAGGTGGTTGGTGGCAAAAGAAGACTCCAACCCATCCTTGGTTATCTGCCTGGGTAAACCTGATAGTAGAATTTAAAAAAATGGATTGGATTTAACAAATAAGATTAGATATACAAACACATGTGTACTTCTATAGTTAGGAGTACCTCACATTGTCATAATCCATTCTGTAAATATTACAACTAACCTTTAACTTAACCTAACCTGACTTCACCTCATACGTACGCAGTTGTTTTTGCCAAATATGAGGACATTGACTTATTCACTCCCACATATTGCAACTTTAAAAAGGAAAGTCCACCAACATAAAGGTCATGGAGAGAGTTGTACAACGTCTTCTGCTGCTCTGCTGGGAGCTTTGCCATGTCTGAGCACATAGTGTTGGGATTCCGTTATCATACTGTATGGTTCCTAGGGTTAACTCTTGTTGATATCTCTGGTCCCAGAAATGCCCGGTGCAGCTTTAAAACTAACATTCCATTTCTGCTGCGTGCACATGTATCACCTGATACTCCAGCATTGTTGACGAGGATATGGAGAGCTTTCTCCTCTGTGAGAATCCCCTTGGCAAATTCCCTGACAGAGTCCAGAGAAGACAGGTCCACCAGACGCAGGTGGATGTCAGAGTTCCCTGTCTTCTCCCTGATTTCTTTAAGTGCTGCTGTCCCCCGGGCTTCGCTTCGACAGGCCAGAATAACACGAGCCCCCCGACGTGCAAAGTCCAAGGCAATGAACTTCCCGATCCCTAGCAAAGTGAAAGAGAGCAAAAGATTTGGTTGCAATACTTTACAACAAAAAAAATGTCCATAAAGCAGATAGCAATCAACACACCTTTTGAACCTATAGGCTCTATTTTCAAATACCCGTGTTGAGGCATGTGGTATTGTGGTACAAAAGCCTGTGGTTCTTGTAAAACATATATTTGTTTCCAAGAATGTTTGAAACTTACTAGTTTCAGCTCTTAAAGATGGTAGAGTTGGGGATTTTGTGCTCGTTTGATGTATTACATCATTTACCAGTATGGAAATGTCACATTGCCACATGCTCATGATAAAGAGATGTCTTTGAATCAGAAAAAGTGATATCAATTTTATGACCTATTTAACATCTATTTTATATTTAAAATTGTCTGCACACACAAAACAATTGGTCTTAGCTTATGAATTTAACGTTTAATTTCTAAGAGAATAAATGTGCTGTGTCTTTCTTTAAATATTACACAATCTTGCTTTAAACCGTTGATTTCAGTTCAGTTAGTCAATCTGTAAATGTAGCAGCAAGGTTGCAGTTTATTTGCCTTCCACAAGGTTATGATCTGTTAAAGGGGGTCAGCTCCATGGTAAAGTGTGACTTTTGCTCTTGTTGTTCTGCCTGTGATATTGGTGGAGATCATCTGTTGATGGTGTCTCAGCAGAGAGTGACTGGGCTGTGTCAAGTTGTGGATGAATGTGAGAGAGTCAATAATAATCGTTAGTAGTAACAAAGGAATCTTACTGCTTTGTTTGTGAGTTTGCATTGTTTGACCGCATGTTTTAAATAATAACTAATGTGAATGGTGTCACTCGTAGTGACAAACCCACAGAGAAGTATCACACGACCTGCGGTTGCTCTCCTGGTTTTCTGGGCCGCAGCTCAACTCCTATCAACCTTGTTATCAGTAAACAAGCTGATTAACTCAATGTGTATCTGCACTGGAAACATTTAAGTAATGCAGCTTTAAGTTTGCTTCACTCTCCACCTTTACTCTACGCGGATGACATGAGCCAGTTTTCAAACACTGGGAAATGTAATATGTAATATGCTCTGTAATGATTAGCACAGTTGGTAGAAAGGATCCAAGATGTTCTCCTCCGTCAACTTTCTAACAAAACAGATACAGCTAGCTGCGTGCAATCACTAGTAAACTATGTCTTGCCTAATGCTAAACAGCTGTAGGATTTATAACTTGGAAATAATTACAAAGCAGTTTTTAAACCACAAATAGCTGATGTTGCAATCACTGATATCCTTCTTTAGCCAGGTTTCTAGTGATTCATGTGGACACTGTTAACAGACCAAAAGCTGATCTTGTTGGCAAACCTGGGAGAGGAAGAGAAATAAAAGAGCCTCAGTCCATTTATAGTTTTTTTCTGGATGAATTTGTGAAGGTATAGGCTGAAGCAGCAGAGACAGTGGTATGGAGAGGAATTGATAGTTGTGACCATAGCAGAATGTTTATGGTATTTGGCAACGATCCCGATCACGTCATAATCCCTATGAAAACTGTTGACAGCGTATCTCTTAATCTAAAAAGGCAAGTGAGAAAATCAGTTTTGTAGTTTTGGTGAAGTGGGCCCTTTAAAACCGTTTCTGAAGAGAGATCAGGCATCATGCTGATTCTGTGTTTATCTGTCCTCATGCCTTCCGGTATGATTGCTTGGTGAGAGGGTGCAGCATTGACGTGCCGGAAAACAATGTTTGTCTCCCTGTTGTGGGTTGTCATAGCCTCCCATCTGTTATCTGTGAAACTATGTCCCCTTGTCCTTGGTTTTCAGAATTGCACCAAGTGAATCATGACTGAAAACTTGTAATTAAATAAAAAGCCCAACTGAGAAGAAAACCGCCCAATCTGGCAACAATGTCGATTTTCTTTATCGTTTGGTTGATATCATGTGGGGAAGGAAACTTTCTTGTTTTACATAAATGTGAGAAATGTTGTTTGGGGTTAGGCTGGAAAATCTAACTTTCATTCCAAAATGGTGGCACCAACATGTGACTTGGCGCTGTGGTCTCACTGGAGTAACTAGGGATAATGGTTATAACAAACTCTGGAAAGAACCTCCATCAGTGATCTCTTCTTGGGGCAAAAATAGCTCTGAAGCTAATTCAGAGAGCAGCTGACCCTTTGCTGCTTTTAGTGCCACTGCTCTAGGCATCTTTTCTGTTGATGCATGCCTTGCTTTCTAAATGACCATGTAAAGCACTTAGAATTGCGTTATTTGTATGAACTTTGTATAAACTTTAAATTGATCTAAAACCTGACAAAGTTGATATTTTAAAGACGGAAAAAAGGGACCAAAATGTTCAACTGGGAAGCCAGAGGTAATTCTCATCCTGCTTGGTCATGGTCATGATCTTATGGGAGGCATTGCTGCACTTTGCAGCAATGCCTCCCATAAGAATTGACGACAAAGACTAGTTAAGGTCAAAGGGCTTCACAGTGATAATACAGTAACAAGGAGATTTATACCATGTCATTTAATCTTACAAACCTCACAGTAAAAAAAAACACCATTTCACGATACACGATAATATGCATTTAGAATATATATATATATATATATATATATATATATATATATATATATATATATACTGTATAAACCTATATTGTCTATAGTCACAGGGAATTAAGTAAAACAAATAAATCAATAGCACAGATTTAGTGAAAGAGTAACAAAACCTGGTGAGAAATTAAATATTAATAACAAAGTAATTAGGTATGAGTAATAGTGACAATTATAAACTGATCATACTGCAGGTAATTCAGAGTTTCTGCTAAAGTTGAGTTCTAAGGAAGACTTGATATAACTCAAGATGATAGTTAGTTCTTGCTGCCAAAACAATTCTTAAACTTGTCAAATTCATCCAGCAGCATAGCAGGCTCTTTACTTCACTTGCTATTTACTCGCCTAACATATATGTATCTTTCTCTGAAGCAGCATGCAGCTCTTACTCATATAGTGAAGAAGCTACTATAAATTGAATCTAGATTAAACACTCAGCCACAGCATGACAAGGCGTGTCTTGTCTCAGTTTTCATTTTTTATTTACTGCTAGTTCTATTTGAGAAAATGACTACAACGACTTTTAATATGAGCATAGTGTGGTATGACCTTACATTCATGATAACAAAAAAAGTTAAAATATATTTATTGGCATCTTGAAAAGTGAAAGTGTGCAAAAACTTGAACCACGTGTTTTAGAAGTGGGGACATTTACAGATTACAGATTAACTGCAATAGCAAATGGCCAATAAACAAGCACAAAAAAACATCCTTATTCCACTTGCAATAGTGTTGCCACATTAAAACAGTGAGGTTGCATGCCATACAGATCATGTATAGTAGAATGGAAGATGCCACATTCAACCAACCTGTATTGGCTCCTGTCACTATTGCGGTCTTCCCCTTCAGGCGCACGGAGCAGGCTTGTGGACCCCAGGGACCTCTGCGCTGTATGCGCACAACGACGGCCAGCACCGCCGTGAAAATGGCCCAGACAGGGTGACAAAATATAGCCTGCCAAACCATTGCACAGTCGGTTGAGCGTCTGCAAACACGAAATGAAAGAGGAGTCTGGGAACAGCTGGCCAGTTTGCACCACCTTCTTCTAACCAAAGTAGGTGTGCCTAATGCCTAAAATCCCGACAGCTGGTAACAATTACAGCATACTGGAACAATCCCATTTGGGCAGAGGCGCTGTGCTTTAATGGGCATTGAACTAAGTATCTCCCCGTCATAAAAACAACAAAACATCTGCTTTTAATGTTCTTCACAATTGTCCGTTAACTATGGACGCCACTGACAGCAGACAACACAGCTCACGGTGACTCACAGGCTTGATTCGACTTTTGGTCAGATATCATATGTGTATACAAACAAGACAAAGGAGATAAAGTATGTAAGCTCTATGAAATTGTGCAACAGTCAAGATAAGTATATGGAAATATACTTGAAAAATGTCCTGTCTGGCTGTACAACCCCCCCCCCCCCCCCTAACATGTGCCGTTTCAGCACATTTCACTTTCTCCCGTACAAATAGATTGAACTTTAGAGTCTGATGGCTGTCTGAAAGTGTTCCTAAATAACGGCAGTGCACCTTTTTGGCCTCTAGAGGGCAAACAGGCTAATAAATTGAACTCGTATTGTGTGGACGTTATGCTTAGACATTATTATTACACATTAATTGTATGTTTAGCTGAATGGTTTATCTGATGACCATGAAATCATGGAGTATTTTTACTTTGTGAAAATTGTACAATTGATACTTGAACATTACTACAGTAAGAAATAATGTACAAATTGAGTAGCAACTTCTGTACTCTGGTACAAAAGTCTGTTGAATCTCTGACCACACCCATGATCAAAGTGGTGGTCTGTTGGGCTGAAGCTACGTGACTGCTGCACAGATTGGAAAGATCATAGTCATTGGTAGTTTGAAGTGCAAGAAAGACATGAGGTGGAAAGATAGCCTTACTACTAGAAAGGATGGTCAATCAGTCTCAGAATTCAATCCAAAAAGCACCTTCTCTAGATTGTTTCACTGAAAACTAGCACACTCATTTTCAAAGATGAATTAATGTTCTACAGTGACCAAGTGATCTCTACACACGGCAACTCAAGAAAACACAAATGGCAATGACAATATTGCTAATTAAGAACACACAAGCCCATTCAGACACACATTTACCAATTTGACAGCACATAGTACAGAAATGCTACAACCACAGAACAACACCTTAGTTAGAGAGGAACTCTCTGCAGAGTGCAGCAATGCCTCCCACAAGATTTGACGACAAACGGTTCATGAGATCGGCCACTGTATCTAAATCCGTTTAGAAATGATGCGTCTTTTTGCTATCGGCCACTCTCACTGCCACACCCCCCCTTTTTGCCAATGTGCATGAACACTAACACACACCTTCAGGGCCACACACTTGACCTCCATGCCAAATTTCAGCCTCCTGGTGTGAAAACTGTTGCAATATTTAGTTGACTGACTGACCAACTGACTTAAGTCAGCTTTAGAAATGCTGGTCGCAGGTAAAAACACACTTAGGGATGTTTCCAGGGGACACTAAAAGTGGATGAACGCGCTAGTAGTTTAAAGAAGTGTAGCAAATATCTCTAGTAATTAGGTTTCACCAGTTTTTATTGTCACCTTGAAACTTCTTATGTTTTAGTGGCACTATTTGAACTTTATGCATCAAGTAATAATGGCAATTTTCCAAAAGCAGCGATCTCTAAACTCAATTGTTGTTAACATGTTAGCAAATGAAAAGAACAATGGCTCAGATGGGATGAGCATATGTGGACTTGACGGCAAGCTTTTGTAAATTTCCAGTGTTGCAGTCCAGATAAGTGTGACTGGCACCTTACATTTCCTCTGATTTGGCTCAGTAGGTAAATCTTTAACATTTATCCTCATTGGTATCCTCGAGTAAAGCAAAGCTATGAAGCATGGGTCTGATTGTGGAAAGTATCCGGGACCAGGGGGCTAGGTTAATTAAGGCTATGAAGAGAGGACAAATCCCAATGGGTATGTGTGACAGAGAGAGGGAGACACACACACACACACACACACACACACACACACACACACACACACACACACACACACACACACACACACACACACACACACACACACACACACACACACACACACACACACACACACACACACACACACACACACACACACACACACACTCAAAGAGAGTAGAGTAGAGAAGAAGAGACGTTAGAGGGGGAGGAGGATAGAGGAGGCAAGTAGCCAGAAAGAGACTTGTTTTTGGACTACTCTCTGACATGGGAGGAGGCACCACATAGATTCTTCAAGGGGGTTATTTTTTGCTAAATTATTAAATATACTCCAAAAGAAACAGGAGTAAAGAAGAGAAGAAGAAGAAATGAAGGACTTGGTGCAGTCAGTTGAACTAGGGGTCTCTCAGCAGAAAAGAGTCAATGTAACTGGACCCAGAGTTTGGATAAAGAATGAAGTTGTTCGAGTGGGACTTGCTGAATCCCTTTGCACATATGTCATGATGGTAAGAAACGCTTGCTATGTATAATAATGTGTGGTTTTAGACGTCTAAAAGTCATTCTGGTGACAATTTCACGTTCTCTCTGTTTTGAGGCATGCTTATCTGTAACAAACATGTGCCATTAATTATTAATGCCATGTTCTTGACCCTGATAACGTTCGCACTAGAAAGCACATTACAGTCACATGGTGGGGGTCGTGGGTGGGGATTGGTTGGTTCAAGTCAAGTGGGTGAACCAGGAAATCTAGTGTTGCCAGAGTAATGGTCAGGCAGTGGGCCACATGGAGCGGGTTGCAAAAGTCACATGTTGTGTGTCAGCTGTTACAATAAACCCTATACTTAGAAGCCTGCAAGCTTTACATGGAATACCCAAACTCACTCTAAATCTAAATACGCATAACTTTCGAATGAGGAACCACATGTTTCCTGTTTCCTGAATGAATGTTTTTTCAGTGTCAGCTTTTTCCCCCCCACCGAGACCACAGCCTCTAAGTTTCACTGAGTTAAAAGTTATATGAAAGAGTTTGGTTCAGTTCAGCTTGTTTTACACTCACAGTACCAACATTTCTAAGGAAAACATTCATCCAGTTACATCTTGGCTGCCTCACGGAGACTTCAGTGTCGCAACTCATCGTGTTCATCATTCTTTTTGCTGCTTTACATATCCTGTTTGCTGGAATGCTTTCCTTAAATTAGCCTGTCCAGAAGTGTTTCCTCGTGTAGTTTGCTTCTCTTTAAACGTCGCCTGTGACTTTGCCTGTGCACAATTACTTCTCTCTGCGTCCAGGTGTTTGGCCTGGGGTCTGTGGCCCAGGTAGTGACAGGAGAAGGAGTGTTCGGACAGTACCTCAGCATCAATCTGGGTTTCGGACTGGGTGTTGCTATGGGGGTTCATGTCGGAGGGAAGGTCTCAGGTACGACAGCTGACTCATGTGAACTCTATAGAATCCTTAAAAGCCATCACAAATCCCTATCATCCGACCCATATTTCTCATTCTCCATCAGGGGCTCACATGAATGCAGCAGTGTCATTCACCATGTGCACCTTTGGCCGCCTTGGCTGGAAGATGCTACCTCTGTATGTTTTTGCGCAACTATTTGGGTCATTCCTGGCCGCAGGGACGATCTATGCTGTCTATTATGGTGAGGGCACACTGCATGTTCGGCACTGAACACCTGTAGTCTTATTGAATGTTATATATTTACTTCTCTTGCCCCATATATGATTTCTGTATTTATATTCTACTTCTGGTGGCAGTCATACATCTAAGAGTATCTGTCTTGTCCAAATTGTTTCCAAATGCAGAAGCCATATATGACTATTGTGGAGGAAACCTGACTGTAACAGGAGTGAAGGCCACAGCAGGTATCTTTGCCACCTATCCTGCACCGTACCTCTCCTTGCTGGCTGGATTCATTGATCAGGTAGACACGAAAAACAGGATTAAAGGATTACAGCTACAAATCACCACCATCTGACACAGTCTGCCTTGAACATTTACTTTGTTGTTTACACGCAGCTATCTGTGGTGATGTTTGTTTTGTGTGTGTGCCAGGTGTTCGGTACAGCCATGCTGCTGCTCTGTTTGATGGCTTTGTCGGATCAGAAGAACAAACCGGCGGCACCGGGCAGCGAGCCCATCGCAGTGGGTCTCCTGGTGATGCTCATTGGCATTTCTCTGGGCAGCAACAGTGGCTATGCCATCAACCCCACCAGAGACATCGCACCCAGGGTCTTCACTGCCATAGCAGGCTGGGGGGGTGATGTGTTCAGGTACACAGGAAGGATACACTGGCTTTTGGGGGCAGGATTTGTATTATGTCACGGGCAGAACATCTCTGTTAATTATTAAATGACCCATGTTCACAGTTATTTGTCTTTATCTGTGCAGGTCTGGAAATGGGTGGTGGTGGGTGCCTCTAGTTGCCCCCCCCATTGGAGGAGTATTGGGGGCAGGGCTCTACAGGGCATTGGTGGAAATGCACCATCCCCCTCTCTCTGAACAGCATGAGGTGCTGGTGGACGAGTTTGAGGAGAGAGCCCCTCTGGAGAAACAAGAAAACATGTGCTAATGTATGTGTCTGAGGGCCCCCCAACTATGTACGGCCTGTAAAGCTATTTGCACATCTGTATGCAGGCGAAACATTCCATGACTATGAAGGTTAAAAAAAAAAAATAGCCCCAAAACAAACTGCTTAGACGGCTAAATAAGGTTTACAATTTCTTAAGCAATTTATAAATGAGTCTGTTTTATGTCATGATTTCGATCATCAACATTAGTTACTCAACTGCAGCTTCTGTACTTCTAAACCGTGACGCTGACATCTAAGGCTTATTGATCCAATCCATGCTAGTTATAGTAACTACATTAAGATCAAACGGTTGAAAATGAAGAGCCATTTTTTATGCATTCAAGAAGAAAAAACACACTTTGTAGCTTATATTTCATGTTTATATTAGTGAGGTAATAGCAGCTGAAACAACCTTGGAAGACATCATAAATAACAATCAACAGGAGACAACTTACATCAGCTTGGAAACTACATTGGATGTTAAGAAAAGTAAACCATACATTGCACATAAATACACATGTATCTTTAGGAAAATAAAAAAGGGACAGTAGGAGTTGGCTCCTTACAGCTTGAAAGGGCAGCAGCACAACCAAAGACAATACACACATTCATCTTTAAAACAATCCAGTGCACAGGAGCCTAAAGCTAAAAAGTGTAAATGTGTCTTGATTAACTTTGCTGGAGCCCCAAGGTACTTGAACCAAAAAGTTAACCCTCGATGTCTATTAAGTCTGCTCAGCAGTATACTTTTGGCATCAAGAGCCCTAAATGGATAAAGCTAGCATGTTAAAATCTGAAACGTTGGAATATAACCTCCACACATCAGTTCATTGATATAGTCATTAGAACAGATGTCATTATACAAATAAAAACAATATGCATTTCTATATTTGTGAAGTTAACACAGGGACACATCATCAGCGAGATGCATCGGCTAGTGAGCAACTTTTTTTTTTTACCTGAGCCATGTAAGATTTTTTTTATCAGTCTTTCATAATGTAACATTTCATGGTTCAGATTTGCATGAACTCTGAAGTCATGTAAAGTTTGATACTGAAGCTCTGAGGCATCTGTCGAATCCATACAGCCTTTTCCACTGACGCTGTGTGCGATCAGTGGAATCAATCTGCGATCATTTCATTTTGAGTTTCAAATTATCTTCAGTCCTACAAGCACTTTTACTGGCACAACTGAAACCGACACAGTATTATTTTTCGTTCTTACCGTTTCCTTCAGTTTTACAGTCACATAATCATATGAGCTATATTTACCCATTTGAACAGATCTGTGAAAATTGTATATATTACATATAGATTATTGTTGTATGATACAATAAAAATTCAAACAGCAAACTAAGCCTAGTGAAACTACAGATGTAAACTGTGTCCTTATTGAGTGTTAGCGAGTCCTCATTGGTACCGTTGCTACATATGTTCTGTAGTCTGTTACTACATATGTTCTGTAGTCTGTTACTACATATGTTCTGTAGTCTGTTACTACATATGAGGATTATTTAACAGCAGCACGTTATCATACTTAATGAATAGGCTGCTTTTACTTATTTGTACCACTAGGTGTCACTAGTGAACACTGTGTGAAATGAGGCTTTTGGTGATGCGATTGGCTGGAAAGCTTTAGTGTTTCAGAAAGCCTAATTTCTCCATCACCAACACTTAGCAGTGAAACATAAAGCCTTGTGTTGGAAGGCGCTGGTCGTTGTTTATCTATCTATACATGCAGCATTCCAAACTTAGTTTTCGACAACATGCTCTCATGGAGCATACTGCTAACACACCAAATCCAGCCAATGGCAGGCTGCTCCTCTGTGCGATGTTTGGTTGTATGGACAGTTAAGTTGATGGAAATGTTTTCCTTGGATGGAATCCTTCTCAACGCCTCCCCCCACTGTGTCTTCCTGTGCTCCCTTGGCTCTTTGCGGTGCTCCCTAAGCTGCACTGTGTCAACTGCTTCTTCTTGAGGACCGGTGTCTTGGCTTTGCCTTTGAAGGCCTTCGTAGGATCCAGCTTGTTGAGATGAGAATCTCCAGCAGGATCAGCTAAGTTGAGCTCACTGCTGAAAGTCAGTGGCTGGTACAACGAGGCCCACTGCTGTAGAGTAAACAGGAGGAGGTCAAATGTACAATGCTGTGTATGGTCATGTAGAGTAAAGGTTAACACCAAATAACCCCTACAATGTCATTTAGGAAGTGAGTGTTACAGTGGGGTCCCTACAAGGAAACTGAAAAAATCCCACTACTTCCTTTGCAAAATGTTCCACCACTGTAATCTGCATCCCCAGAATTATTTGGAAAACACTGTTTAGAATATATTAAAAAGACAGGTATGGGTAAGTAGATACAACACAGTCGGCAATTTGTCAAATTGCAATGAGACTGAGGTAGGTAAGGACTAAAAGGTTAAACACTTTTATGCTTTGTGTAAGTGTTTTAAAACTTTGAGTGTTGTGTCATCTTGTTTAAGTGTTAAATCAGCCAACATTGTATTATACTGTGAAGGTAACATAATGAATAAAATCTATTTCATACACCTGTAGTGACTTGTTGTTAATATTAGTACAATGTCATACATTTTAACTAAACATGGTTTGGTTGATTCTGAAAGACTTAAAAAAAAGGGAAACAAAAAGACAATGTACATAAGTTCTGCAGTAACTGAAACCCTTAACACAAGGTCTTAGAAAAAGTGGTTAAACACCTTGGCCTGCGGGCTCGGGCCGTATGGCGTGAAGGCATACTGCCACTCAGGCAGTCCCAGGTGAGTGATCATCAGGCGGTAGTAGGAGGTGAAGGTTGCCGTCAGTAAATGCCAACACAGCGAGCGGTCAAGGAACCAAACTTCACTCTGCTGGGCTACCACACCTGAAGAATACAAAGACCAACAACTAAATGATGAAATACTCATTTAAACATAGATTACATTGATACATAAACATGTCTTTTTTACATCGCATTGTTCAGAGAAATCCTAAAAGTTGCAATTTGTGAATACAAACAGAACACCTGGGGTGCAGTTTTTGTAGACTAGACACACTTTGCCATTCCCACCGCAGGAATCCAGCTCGAAGATGCGGCTCCGGGAATCAAAATGGGGTGCAGCGGGAGCATTCGCCGTCCCTGACAGATAGCATGGATGAGTCTTGAATAAATATTGACTTTCCAGATCAACATTTTCATTCATTAGCCTGCTTTCTGCACAATTGAGCACACAAATGGACTTGATCAAACTTGACATGCTGTAATTGTTGAGTTGAGCCCACATGAGGAACCGACTGGTGAGGTTTACCGCTTTCCGTGTCGTCCTCCTCCTCCTCCCAGTCTAGGTCAGCCAGTGAGGGTGCATTGGGTAGAGAGAATAATGATACTGGTTGGAGGAGTGGGCACAGCCTAGCCACACTGTTGATCATCATGCTTCCTAGGGGAACACACTCATCTGAAAGAAACACACACATACACACACACAGTTATGACGGTATCTCAGATCTGAAAATCCTTTAGAATTGAAAGAATTGCATAAGCCATTTGAATGTTCCTGTATCATGTAATCTTAATAGTAGCCTTTGAATTAAAATAAATTAAGATTTATGTGAAAGTGATATTATTACAGAGAGAACATAAAACTAATCAGGTCACCTACTGTCTAGTTTAACGCTCCAGGTGAGTGTTAATCCATCTGTTGTCAGATAGAAGTCTCGCAGGTCCTCTGGCAAAATACATGTGTTTTTCTAAAAGGAATAAATTAAGCAGAGTTCATTTGATAACAATGTATAAGCAGAACAAATTGCGATGTCTTTAAAAAGGTGTCCACATTTCACCTGCTCCCATGACAGCAGGCTCCTCTTCTCTGCAGGCTCCGCCTCTGCAAAACGCACATCGACCACACCAGGCATGTTCTCTGGCACAACAGGGACAAATTCATAACATGTATTAACTGCCCAGGAACACATGAATCGGTTTATTAGCTAGTTTCGGAGCAAAAAAAACGTGATACACACCGAGTATTCGAGTAATGCCAAGCGTCAGTCTCTCAGCAACACCTTTGAATGTTAAGCTTTCTTTTGGCTCTTCCATTTGGACAATTGCATTCACAAATTCGCGCAAAGGCTTGTAGCTGTATGCCTTGTATCGTTTACCTATCTCAAAAGAACTCAGCTGGCAACATACACAGGAAACGACCTGTGACGCTATCGCTGATTTGACACATGTTAAGCCAATAAAAACCCGGCTTCCTACAGACTAGCCAATTGGCTGTTCCGTTGCAAGAGACAAGGCGGGACTAACGTAAGCCAATAGAAACCCAGCTTCTTACAAACTAGCCAATCGGCTGTTCCGTTCCAAGAGACAGGCGGGACTTACGTAAGCCAATAGAAACCCGGCTTCTTCCAAACTAGCCAATTGGCTGTTCCGTTACAAGAGACAGGTGGCACTATCATTGCTTAGCAACGCTTGGCTCCTTGGGAGTGGAGGCGGTTGTTTCAACATGGCGGCGGCGGCAGCGGATACAAAAAGTGGAAATTCGGGGATATTTTGGATGAATGGCGGTAGGCTTACTTTAACTTAACTTATTTACCTTTTTGTCCATTGGTACATATCTTAAATAAAGTTTAAAACGTTTTCGAACGAGTCTCACAGAGGTTACGTCTGTGTTAATGCTGGAAAGTTTTCATTTCTGAAGAAGTGAGACAGCTAGCGTAAAGTTAAGTTAACTAACTTAATAGCTAGCTAACCGTTTAGCCTACGTGTAACGCTAGTTAATTGAACGTTATAATAGTGTTAGTGCTCATTGACATCATCACCAATCAACCCTGTTAGATTTCCTTCTGAGCTCAACACAAGCACGACTTTTACGTCAGTTACGTCAACGTTAGCTAGCGAGCTCTTGTTTTGTTTGTTACTCGGTGATTGTAAGAAAGCAGCTGAAGCACATATAACTTCAGTTACATTCAACTGACTGTCAACTGAAGTGCCTGTGTTCTCTTTGCTTTGTTCACAAAGTGTCAGATGATGAACAGCCTTTGGTGTTTGTTCCTGGTGAGTCTCACACCACACATTGAATACTTTCCAAACACAGTGAGAGAGAATTGTATGTAGCTCATGTACACATGGCGTCCTCTTGCTCTGTCTTTCCCACAAATTGTCTCAGGAGTGGAAGGAGAGGGGAAGACTCAGACCCCTTTCAGTTTGAGATCAGGCAGCACCAGTAGCAAAAGAGGTACCAGGATGCGAGCCAGGCGTAGCTATGACTGCAATAAGGAGACCACACTAAAGAAATGTGGCAAGAAACAGGGCCACGTACAAAGTGAGCAGTCTGGGATTCACACCAAGGAAAACGTGTCGGCCCATCACACTGCGTCTGCAGTTTCAGAGCATGCTCTCTCTCCAGCCTTGGGTACTTTTCTCCCCTTAACACAGGTAAACCGTTGTTTTATGTAGGATGTTTTTTCCTCGTTCCTTCATGTATATAAAATGAAATGTTTGAATATGGAAGAGAGAGCATATGGATAATCTGAATACTACAGAATTATTTATTTATATAATAATTGAATTATTAGTTTCTGTTAATGTCTTCTCATACTTGCGAACCTTTCTTTGCACAGGTAGTCTCTGAGGCCAGCAGAGCTAAGAGCCAGGTGTGTTTGAAAGACCTCTGTCCTGAAGATAAGCGCCGGATTGCAAACCTTATTGAAGAACTAGCCAGGTAGCCATCAGTATATGCCACAGAACTCTTGTCTGGAGATAAAATTCATATGAATGTATTAATGGGAGAATATAAAGTTACGCCTGATTGAAATGTTTGATTTTATACTCCTGTAGCTTTCTGTCCCGTGTCACTCTTTGAATGTATAATGTGGACCACCAATGCTGTAACACTGTTCTGTCCCGTTCTCCAGAGTGAGCGAGGAGAAAGAAGAGTCAGTGCAGCGTCTGAAAGACGAACAGCAACATTTTGAGTGCAAGATCCAGACGCTGGAGCAACAGAACGTGATCATTGTGCGGGAGAGGGAGAGTATCCTTTCAAAAATAACACTAGTGAGGATCGTTTGTTTTATTTGCCATATTGTTTTGGAATAAAAACAGTAGGGCATTTAATGTGCTGATGCCTATAGCAGTACTGGGTGATATCAGAACAGTAAAGCAATGCACCTTCTGGTACTTCTAACTAGTGTTTTGTGAGAAATCTTCAGACAACCTGGCTGTGTTTAATGGTGTAAAATATGCTTCTTCGTGGTGATTGCTGTATGGAGTGTGTACGGCTACTGCAAAATGTGGTGCACTGATTTTAAGGAAACTAGATGTTCTTCAAGAACTCCAGGGTACAATAGTTCAATCTGGTAAATGTTACCAAGATGTTTTAATAAAGTGTGCTAGAAAACCTATTTAACCAGAATGTTAAAAGTGGTGCAAAAAGGTTCATATTTGAACACACCCCAAGTGACATCAACCTAAAAGGGGGACGAATCAGTAAAAACATCCGCTGTAGTCTTTTGGTTTGAATGAAAACTTGTTGCCAGTTTTCCATGGCACACGGTTGCATATCCTGTAGTTGTGCTTGAAGTTCCTGAATGACATATTGAAGGCTATTCCATGAGACTGTCTGCAGGGGGCAGTGTTGTCTTAGGTAAGGCCATGCACAGTCTTTGGCCAAGACCATTCAATTTGATACAAAAGGCAGAGAAATAGTGCAGATTCATTTGAATGATTTGACGCCTGCCGCAGATGTATTCTGCAAGTGTTTGTAGCTGATCCGCTGTTGTGTACAGAATCAATTTCAAGGTTGAAGCCATTGCCCGAACCATCTAAATCATCTTATCATCCAAAGATGCATTTTGATATTTACTGCTTTCACCACCGTGTGTTTTTGTAACCTTCCCTGAATGCCAACTGTGGAATATCTCTCAGTTCCTCCTGACAAAATGGGATCAGACGGGTCACCAGTTGATTCTTGATTGGCTACTCTAAGGTTAATGCTCGAGTTAGTCGCGATCGTGTGCTGTTTTTGCACAACTCGCCTACCGTCTTCATAACAATTCCGCTCAGGTCAAACCAAAGCATGGCCAGCAGTCAATTTAGGTTAAAACCGCTGCAAAATATGAAGAGCAATTGACCCCGCTGGTAAATTGCACGATTGGCAGCGGTGGCGGGGAAAATTAGGAAAGCACAACTCAATTAAAGGCACTTTGGCTCGGAGACTTGGCATTTACACCAAACTTCTAAACTCCATTAAAAAGATATTTGAGAGGGAAAAAAAGTGTTCAGATCCAAGCACCTCAGGGGGGGGATAACGTAGTCTTTTAAAGTGCATGCAGGAGTCATGAAGACTCTTTTCTGGCAGAAGGTTCCGGCACTTCTCTGAAAGGTTAAGGAGACACCAAAGGCAAACACACTGAATGAGAGTCTTGTCAAGTCTAATTCCATTATGCCTCAGCTTATCTTATCTAACCAAGATTCAGGGTTGTCAGGGGTATAAAGAATGTATGGCTATACCTTAGCCCCAAGCCACCCTGGATGAGCGGGAGAAAGCACCCTTGATATTAAGGGTGTTCAGCTGGCATTTGGAAGTGACTGGCACACAGGACGGAATCTGTGTTTCAGATAGTACGGATGCCTTTTGTACTTCAAGGCATGTTGGCATGGGGCAGAAGTCAAGGTGGTGTTACTAACGCGGTGCACCGTTCTACCGCGTGTATCCAGAACAAGGCACAGCAGGCGCTATAACTAATGCAATTTATTGAGTTAAAACAATGGGGGGGGGGGATCCTGAGGCCATGGAGATATGGAGGGAATAACAGCCCTGTTAGAATATGTCAGTGAAAAATGCTACTTGTTGAGACAAGAGGTTTGAAAGAGATAAATCCATTTTGAGCTGACATATACAATATGGAAATCTGGTTTTATCAAATGTGCTTTTTCGTTCTCGTTTTTTTTTTTTAAGCGCTTTGTTTTTAGTCAGATGACACGTCTAATGTTCCTTGAAACTTGTCGTGCTGTGTAAGGTAGCACATGCTATTTGTTGAAGGTGTTTTAGCCAAGAAATACAGAATCAGTTTAAATGCTTAATTGAATATAGTAAAGTCAAATTGAACCAATTGGGGCTTAACGTGAAATTAATAAAGCAGCAAAGAATCAAAATTGAATTGAGTTGTCGTTGGCCCACCTTTACAATGTATCGTATGGATCTCTGGCTTTGTGATTCGTCGGCTTTTGTGTGGTAGATGTGCCGTTGACATATTTCATAGACACAAGATCATTTGTAAAGATGTCAGATGTAATGATTCAGCAAGATGCAACTTAGTCTCCGCCTACAAAACTGGTTTTACATTTTAGTTGTGATCACGGCACTGAAGATGGCTAAGGTTAGTTGTGATGACACTGTTTCTGCATGTTTGCTCTCAGAATATCATTTAAAAAAAAAAAATTCTGAGCGGACATTATTTATTGGTTTATTGTGTGACTTGCGCTCGTGCCTCTTCTCCAGATTCAGTAGTATTGAAGCAGTTATGTAAACTGTCTTCTTCTATTAATTCCCCATCATTGCACACACATTCATACGCATCAGTCTCCGCCCCCCGTTTCTCTCACATTCCTGCTCAGGCTCAATCTGTTTGGCACAGTGTGCTAAAGCAGGCTTTAAAATACCCCCCCCCCCCCCCCACCCCCCCTCCTGTGCAAATTTGTTCCACCTTGAAGTGGATTTCATTATTTCATTTGAGCCTCGGCCTGACAGGGAAGTGAATCATTTTGACAGGCCCCGTCTGAAGCCTCTTCAGCCCAAGCCCTTGATTCTGGGTATTTTTGGAGCAGGGGGGAGGAGTAAGTCATTGTTGGCACTTTGCGGCTCTGATGTAAACCAGGGGCTTGCCGGGTGCTTGGCCCCCCATTGGCTGATGTCCAAGGCTGTGGAGGAAGCGTGTTTAGTGTGGCGACGGGCAGAGAGGTGGACTCTTATCAGCGTCGCTCCACTCGGTTCAGATTACCTCGTGCTTGCTGTCCGGTGACTGCGTCAGCGTGTCGACACATTAACACGCGTTACCTTTTTATTCATGGCATTGGGACGCTATCATGATGCAGCCCTGTTGGAGCTACAGCACAGGCAGTCTTTGTGTTTTGTCTTGTGTGGGTCCCCACCACATCAATTTGTATTCCAGTGTACAGTACTATATATATGTGTCTGTTGGCAAACATTTGTTTTAGGCATGAGTAATCACGTGGAAACTGTGTTTTATGCGAATCTGGTGAAATATGAGCAGCATGCATTTTTCAACTCGATACACAACTCTATCTTGGACTGAGGTGAGGTGGAGCTGTATAAGCATATTCAGTATCTTCCCCTTCAAGACCCTTATTCATGCTGCATAAACAGACCTACCAGCACAGGTTTACTTGATGCGATGTCCTTGTGATGTCCTCGGGGCTTTCCATATGGAACTACTTCCATGGACATTATCAGTGCAGCGGTAGAGGAGCCTTAGTCAGATGGAGGGTTCAATCAAAGTGTTTCCTAATATTTATGGTAGCTGCTGCATTGCATTTGTCTGGTGTCTGCTACTCAATTCCAAGCCGTCCCCCGCTCTCGTCTCTCTCTCTCTCTCCCCCTGTTTCATTTCCACAGCCTGATTGAGGTCTTCTAACAACCAAAGCGTTTTCTTATGGAGTGTTCCGCCAACTCTGCCTTCAATAAGACTCTACTTTGAACTTTGATTTTCTCTTAAAATGGGAGCTTTTTTTTTTTTTTCTTCTTCAAACAAATGCTGAGAAACTCATCAGCTGCGGGTGCAGGGCTCACCGTCGTAAACAGATACGGCCTGGAGGAGCACACTTTAAGGTCAGCTTGGCCAGGAGTGTGTGTACTACTTCCTTTTTAGTGTAGTGTTCGTATGTTTCGCTTTTTACAGTGCAGGTGGGGAATTTCTGCTCTCATGTCTCGCTGTGTGTGTGTGTGTGTGTGTGTGTGTGTGTGTGTGTACTAGGACGTTGAAGTCAGAGCGACGTTGATTATTGAACGCGTTCATGTGTGTTTGTGTGTAGTCTCTCCATTCTCCTGCTCATTATCTTTGTGTGTGTGTGCTGGTGTACTGTGGTGCTGCCACTGTCATTAGTGGGCTCCTGAGGCGCAGCAGTGGTTCCGCTCCAGATTAGTTTTCTCGTGTCTGCCAGCTCTCTGTCTGGCAGATAGCCTGACACGGCATTGCCCGGCTCGGCTCAACACAGCTTGGCCCAACCCAGATGGTGAAAGCTCTGTGCCACAACAACAACTTTGATTTTACTGGCCTCTTCTCCCTCTCTGTTTTCAACGTTGCCGTTCTCTGTACTTTTCTGGTCCAATGTGTAATTGATTGCAGAAACGAGGGTTTAATTCCAATCGTCGATCTAAATCCAGCATCTATCTTTTTCTATTTAAGTTGCATTAGAGAACTTTATCCGTTCCAAAATGGCATTTGTGCACAAGGTTGCCTTCTCAGTAGAGCCACACAGTGACTTCACATTAAGAAGTAATGAAGCATAACTTGGTTCTGATACTTTAAATTGTTATTATTTATTTCTATCAGCTTAAATTAACGGTAGGGTTTTAATGTTTTAGTCTAAAGGTTCTCCTCTGTTCTGTTCACTGTACTTGTTGTTTGTTAGTTACTTAACCTTTGGTCCTCCAGGCCTGCAGCAGCAGTACAGAGAGTGCCAGGAGCTGCTTGGACTATACCAACAATACCTTTCTCAGCAACAGGCCAAACTTAACCAGTCCATTTCCCAGCTCAGCCAGGCACCCGCCCACAGCAGGGTAAAGTATTGGATAGAGTGTGTGTGTGTGTGTGTGTGTGTGTGTGTGTGTGTGTGTGTGTGTGTGTGTGTGTGTGTGTGTGTGGCAGGTTGTAAATATGTGTCGTAGCGAGTGCATGTTGCGGCGTAACATGATGGGCCTGCTCCTGTGTGCGCCTTGTTTGCCATTCGTCAGGAGACGCAGGCAACATGCGGTGACACATTCCCCCCATTGTCCCATGGCCGATTGCCATAATTATGCATGACAAAGAAGTCCACTACAGTCAAGGGTTCAATATGACTACAACATAGTGAAAACTCTCTCAAGGTGACACTTCAGGAGCGAAGACGCCTCTCTGGCGTCAGCCACTGTAAGAATAGATGACTTGGCCAACCTCATTGTCCCGCGGTGGCTCTGAATAATGTGTGTTTGCCTGCTCTCTGACCCTCGGCAAATTAGTCAGTGTCTCTTCCCCAGTCAACTACAAGATGGACTTTCCTCCTTATGTTTATCTTCTAATGTTCCTGACCTTGACTTACTTGCCAGTTGTGCTCAGTTAGAAATGGTTCTCTTCATCTTGGCCACTGTCCAGTTTCCAGGTTTTGAAGGATGATTTGCATTTATGCTGCTATAAAGCCAACGCAAACTTACTACCATGTCCATAAACCTATAATGTGAAAGCAGACCCTTGGCACACTAGAGCAGTAGCAGCTTGAATCCTAGTGTCTACACAGGATGTGTTCAGGGACTATACTGCTGTGTACGTCAAACCTGTGTTATGGCAGCACTCAGAGCCCAGTACACAATCACTACATACGAGCGTATAATGAAAGAAAGTAGACTTAAAGATAAAGAAATGCTTCAGGTCTCCGCATAAAGAGAAAGTGATATGTGAGCTCCTGTGGAACAGCTCTCGCAAGCACACGGGGAAAGCTTTTACTGCGCGTAAACACGAGTTAATTAGGTTGGTTAGTGAGTCCTTATTCAGTATTGGTAAGTTTTGGTTTGTAGCCCAGCTCTACATTAAGGTTTTATGGAGCATTCTTACATTTTTGGCTGAAACGCTCTATGAATTTTTCAGAGGCTTCGTAAATTGGCCAAAATGCATTCATTGTCCTCTTTGTTCTCTGTCCAGGTGCTCGGCAGCGAGGAAGCCCCCAGCAGAACATCTACTAGCAGAGCTAATGGCTCACTCTTTGATGGCTCATACCTCAGCCTGGCTGCTACTCGAGCACAACAGCCTCAAGTGCACAGGAGTGGTGGAGGAGGAGGAGGAGGAGGAGGAGGAGGAGGAAGAGGAGCAATACAAACCCTGAGCAACAATGCCTCTCTTTCCTGTGATAGTGAGTTCAGTCCAACTGATGGGCCGATCAAACAGCATAGGATTCAGACGAGGGAGTGCAGGGAATCCCACCACGGATGTAAGCCCTGCCTAGGTCTAGAGAATGGCCACCATGACACCTTTAACCAGCATGAGTGCGAAAGGTACAGTAGTACTCTATACAGTCATGAACCGTTTACCTATTAAACCACATGATTACATTAGTTTCCTGTCGTTTTTTTTTAATCGAATTTAGCATTTCATGAAGACACGAACATTAAGAATATGAAGTTAATGAAATGTGCATTTACACACAGGCTCCACGGTGGGAGTGCCAATGGCTCAGAGGCCAATGAAGCCCTGACCAGGCCTCTGCTGGGTCACGAGGACTGGGAGGAGAAAAGGCACCAGCTGCTGCTGCAGAAGATGCAGTTGGAGACGGAGCGGGAGAGGCTGCACGCACGGCTGGCTGAGCAGGAGGAGAGGCTCAACAGGCAGAATCAGGAGCTGCGGCAGTCGCGTCTCGATTACAGCAGGTAGTACACATGAAGCCGGAGAGAAGCCAACCGTGTCTGGTAACATCGCTCGCTAATATTTGGAGTCACAAGCTGATACGATATCTCGTATTATTGTTAGGTTTCAACAAGCGGCTCAGTCTGATCTCGGCAGCTCGCACACTAGAAATGGAGACCTACAGCCGGCGAATGCGTCCCACCAAGATTTACCCCCCAGGTAACACACACACACACACACACACACACACACACACACACACACACACACACACACACACACACACACCAGCTTAATATATTTTGTCTTTGGTCCACAGTGTGTGTGAAGATGCAGAGGTACATCCTGCAGGACAGAGTTTGTGTGGAAAACGGCCACAAACTGCACCTGCTCCTCTGGAGACTGGCGATGGTAAGCTTGTATTTTCAATCAGAGATAATTAAATGCTGACGGGACTAAACGCAGAGCAACATCCTGGCTCAAAACATCATACTCGGGCCTGTCAAGAGTTTGATTTTATTGATTTTTTTTATTTTAGTACATTCATATGCATGCAAAACGTAGATGGAGGAACTGTATAGCATCATGGTCATTTTAAACGGTGTCTTGCCTGCATTGCTCTCAGCCTTGCTGTTCTTGTTTCTGATATAACACTCTTATCTAACATCTCTCAACAGACGCCTTAGAGTGGTCCAGAAAGGACGCGGCCACACCTCCTGCTAAGTCCAGCCAGAGTAAACCCACCTCAGTGTCTGTGATCCAAAAGACCCCTGAGGCCAGGTAACGCATCGATTTAAGCATTTAATAAAGATTTCCTGTGTATTGTAATAGTTTTTAAGTAAGTGAAGCATTCTTTACTATATGCTGGATAAGCAGCGGGACTAAAGCAAACACGGAGGCATTAGCTTAGCGAGTAGAATTAGTTCTGTGAAGAACAGCCCGGGTGGTTAGATTCAATGTCAGCCAGAAGATTAATATTGCTCATTGAACAATGATGAAAAACAGCACAGTTAAGCTCTTTAAGGATCCAGGCGAGCACTTCTTTCTGTGCTGGTTTGAAATTCTGAATATAGCTTTTCTTTCAGGCCTACGTTTCCCTACTAAAGAGAAGTCTGAGTGAACTTTCCTGTGGGCGGGCTACTAAGGCCGCAGTATTTTATTCATTCTATCTGACCTTTTTAAGGCAATTTATGTTTTTTCCTCTAGTTGTGAAGACATGTTAACAACAACAAAATGTATAAATATAGCACAGTTCTAACATTTTGAATCCAGAAGCTTTTCCTGGGCGTTTGCAGTTGCTGCAGTGTTGGAGGCTTAAATGATGCATTTTCTTAGTCGAGCTAACTTTTCGAGCTGTGAGAGGCTAAATGGAGCTTTTTACTGGGCTAGCTAGCGCCGTGGCCAGCCTGTCAGGAGACATGCTGCGTTCCATTAGTCGGCCTAGCAGGGACCCTGCAGCAGGTGTAATTGAACAGACTTCTGGATGCACACACTGCCCTTCCTTCTCTCTCTGCCACAGTAATGAGACAGAGAAAGCAAAGAGTGAGGGAGAGATGTTAAAAAGTGTGTTTGAGGGTGAGTGAGGTGTGAGGGCATTGGATAAAATGAGGAATGGGAAGCGGGGGGGAAAAGTTAAATCAGGTTGAGATGGATAGAAATGGAAACGGGGAGGAAGACGTAAGAAGGGAGAGGAGTTTTGAGGATGGGGATGAATCACGGAGTGCAAAAGCATTAGACTTTCTTTAAAACGAATTACCATTACCTTTTTTCTTACACCCTTTAAACAGAATGGTAATCAACCTGACTCTGCGTCATCTTACTGTGTGCGTGTGTGTGTGTGTGTGTGTGTGCTAAAATATCAATTGCCGAGAAGCAATTTGTAACAGTGGTGCTGGCGGAGCGTTATTTAAAAAAAATTGTTATTCCAAAAGTTGAGCCAATTTGTTCTTGCATAATGTCAGATTTCCGTTGGTAAAAAGCTTAATAGGAGGAACTGTAACTACGACACGGCCTCTCTTCAGAACAGCGCAAAGTTTTCATCCTCCGATGAGCAACTCTTAAACAAAGCAGTGCGTGGTCCAAGTCGAACTGTGAGCTCCAGCAGACGCACATTAATTCCAACAGGAGACCCAGGGCATCAGATCTTATTACCATCCATTTACACCTCCAAAGCCTATTAAAATGGTTGGACTCTTCGCCACACACACACACACACACACACACACACACACACACACACACACACACACTGTTTTCTTTTACAACCAGTAATGAGGAAGTCTGCCTCTCGGATGCCTTTTGTGGTTTTCTTGCAACATGTTTATTTCATGTGCATCTCTTAGGAAAGTTGCAATCCTTTTGGTAATTCACTGATTTGGATTAGATATAGATCTTTTTCTTAGGCTGTCTAAAAAATCTCTGCATAATTTATAAAGGATGAAAGAAATGCTCTCAGAATGTAATAAACAACACAAAAACACTACCGTGGTAGATTAAATTGGTAAAGACAGGTCTCTCCTACTGTAAGATTTGGCGTGTTACCTGAACCCCCCCCCCCCCCCCCCCCCCGTTTCACTTGGCAACAGCATGCCCCTTGTGACCATCTAATCGTAACCAATTCAATCTTGATGTGCAAATTGCAAAGCGAAGCTGGGGTTGACATTAAGTGACCTTCTTAATCCTTTCATGAATCCTGTGCTAGTTAGTAATGAGACAGTTCCAGCGCACCCCGCCCATCTCATCTCCATCCTTCCTGCCATTGCCCGCCTGCTATTGATTGGTTGGGAAATTGACATGCGGGAAATACGCAGTGGCCATTATAGGTTTTTTTTTTTTATCTTACTGTTTGGACTGCAAATGAAAAGGGGCGCCGGGGTGAGACGGCTTTCTTTAATGAAAGAGAGGAGCCAAACAAGCAGTGAAAGTTACGAGTGGAAAGAAAGGTGGTGGGGAGCGTGGGCAGAAGGAGTTTTTATCTGGCCTAGCAGAGCGAGAAAAGAGACAAACAGTATCGGTGCGCTGGGAGAATGAAGCCCAAAGGTTTTTATTACACTAAGAAAGGTACAGTTCTGTGTGTGTGTGTGTGTGTGTGTGTTCAAAGGACAAAGGAAAGAAAGTAGGCAGAGCTTAACCACTGTTTGTTTCAGAGTAGTTCTGAAAGGACCTTTTTTTTTATCTACAGGCTTAGAACACAAAGTATTCTGTTTGAAGAGTCTGTAGTATCAATACATATTGTCAGAATCATCTGCAGATATTTTAAACTCCCATAGGCTTCTTTCTAATCTGCTGAAGTATTAAACAGTACTTAAATATCGGAGTGCAGCGTCTCTAGATGCTGTTAAAATGACCCAACATCCCAGACCAAAGCTTTATTTTTTTTTTTTTTTTTTTTTACAATGACAGAAACTTGTGTTCCTGCTACTCTTGTCCATGCATTTTTTTTTTTTTCTGTATGCATGTAGCAGTAAAAATTGATTTTCCAGGACTCCTTTGGGGGATATTAATATCCAGCAGTAATTCACAACTTCACCTCACACTAACCGGAGCCAAGAAATGAAGTTCTTTGTTGCACTGTACACCCCTCTGAAAATCTATTGGCATTCTCTCTAGCCCTCGTGCAATCTCTGTGCCACCTCCTCCCCTCACCCAATCCACCCCACCCCCCCACCCCACACACACACGCACACACACACATTTCTGCCCAAACTGTACCCCCCCTACCCCCCACACTCCCCTTGTTATGGATTGTGACCGCCGGTAAGTGATGCATTATTCATTACCGACATGTCGTTTGTTGATGGATGGCTGTTTGAGAGCCCTGTCCGTTAAATAAATCAACAAATAAAAATGCAAATTCTCACATTTCGAGAGAAGGAACCCAGCCAATGACCCTCCCCCACATTCCCTTTCTGCCGTTCTCTCTATCCACAAAGCTGCACTCGCTTCCAGTCTCTCTCTCTTACACACACACACACACACACACACACACACACACACACACACACACACACACACACACACACACACACACTCTCTGTCCCTCGCTCACGCTCTCTTTTGCTTTCTCCTTTGCTGTTGACAGGCAGGAGACCAAATGAGGAAGACTGATTTACTTACTTGAGCTTCAGTCTCTCTCTTTTTTTTTCATCAGTTATCATTCCTCAGCCGTTCACGTTCTCTCCCTCACGCTCTTAACATGTGCATACATTAGCTCGTGTTGCTAAAGCAACATTTTGCCTTTTTTAAAGCTTTGCAACTACTGATGTGTACTACTGATGTGTGCTGCCTCAAGTTTAACGTGAAAACACGACGCGTTGAGGTCTGTAGTTACGTGCGGAGGAAGACAAATGCGTTCCTGATTGGAAGTGCCACCGGTGTGTCTGTCTGCTGACCACCCGCATGCATATCAACAAGTGCACGTCAAAGATCGCCCTTACCTGGGAGAGCTGTGTACGGAGCCGTGCGATGCAAATCGATGCAGCTTTAAACGAGCAGAGAATTATGTTAGCGGCATCAGTGGAGCGTGCTTTAAAGAATTCATGTTTTGTATCTGGAATGGCGTTGTTCGACTGTGTATACACTGAATAATTTATCAAGCCAGCCAGACTGAGGGATTGAATCTCTATTAGCTTAATCTTACCCGTTTTGGTTTATTTATTTCTCTGCACATTCCCTCATTTCTATTCCAGGGGAGAAAGCCTCGGGTTCTCTCCTTCTTTTCTTTTCTTTTTTTTTTCTTTCTTTTTCTTTTTTCTCGCACCTGCAAGAAAGTGTGTTTTTCTGCTGGGACGCCCCAGTGGTTTTGACTTGTTAACGTTGCTTGTTAGGGTTCAGCGGACACTTCAGCAAGGAAGCTGTTGTTAACATGTCGAGGAGAGATTTCCTTTCATATGGTCTGTGTTAACAAGTGAAAGGTGGATGACTAATATTTGTATACAAGTGACGGGCTCAAAGTAGACTCTGGCCTTGTGCTCGTCTGGTGTTGGTCCCTTGACTTGCACCCTCTTTGTGACGGGCTCAAAGTAGACTCTGGCCTTGTGCTCGTCTGGTGTTGGTCCCTTGACTTGCACCCTCTTTGTGACGGGATCAAAGTAGACTCTAGCCGTGTGCTCATCTGGTGTTGGTCCCTTGACTTGCACCCTCTTTGTGACGGGCTCAAAGTAGACTCTGGCCTTGTGCTCGTCTGGTGTTGGTCCCTTGACTTGCACCCTCTTTGTTTAACATTGAGAATTGAATGAAACAACGAAGCACTAAAAATTGTGCTTATTTTCTTTAGGTTGGACTTTTCTCTGGTTGAGTTATTGGATGTCTTTAGTCCCGTCTCTGCCGCTGAGCTAAGCAAGCAGTCATCTCGAAGACCCAAAACGTCACAACGTAGGCTCATTGCCCCCAAACCAGGGGGCAGAACCCTGCTTACCCCTGCTGGGTCTCATCCTCAGAGTACCCAGCAGGACCTGGAAGAAAGCCAAATACTGGAGGATATTTTCTTCATTTGCTGACACAGAAGAAAATGGGTCCAGTCGCTTCATATTCACCTGTTTGGTCTTGACTTTCTAATACAGAATAATTATGATATTGTAGATTGTACTCTTGCTATACTGTGGTTTTAATACAAATAAACAAATATTTTTTCAGAATTGGTTTTGCTTCTGGTTTATAATTGGTGTTATGTTGTCACTGCAGGAAAACCGTTTACCATTGAGCTACGCAGGTTGTTCCTGAGGACAATGCCAGCAATAATACGCCCTATACAGTGTGATTATGACTAAAATCAATTATCCTTAAATGATGAAAATCTGGATACCCAGCGGTATATAATGGCATGTTCACATCCAACGCCAGACAAATGGACCGAATCATCAGCTCCTTTTTTGTAGGAAATAACGGTTATCAGTAATTATGACACGACACAAGACACTTTATTCTAGACTGTGCTTTATTATTGGGCTAAGCTGAGACGCATCATTCATTTAAAATTACAAAAAAAGAGTTCAAGGGACCAGAGAATGTCTGGAGAGACAGGGGCGGGAGCCTAAAGCGCACTGCCCAATCGGAAGCTTAGCTCATCAGGAACCCGGCAAAGCTTAATATGCAACATTCATTTCCCCCACCCTCCGTAATGTGCTGAAATTGGGAAATAGATTTCCAGAATACTTTGAAAACCATATGAAGGAAAATGTGATTCTAGCAAGACTACTTAGCTTTAGAAATAAAACCACTGATAACGGCATTAAGAAGAATGATGGTAACTCATTTTCTTTTGATGAGATAGTGCAGTTTTCATTGAATTTTGCTCTAGGTAGAACACATCAGTTGAACAAGATCAGAGCTCTGTCAAACGATACAAAGCAAGATGGGAATAGGGGAATGAAGTTTTAAGAATCAAAACTGATGCTTTATGCAGGCAGTCAATCAGTGATTAGTAATTTGTCAGACATTGGCTCCTTACACATTAGCAGCACTTTACAGTGACCTCAAGGCATATCTTCTTGTGTGTTACATATCTGATTGAACAGTTGGTTTATGAGGGAGTGTTTAAAGTAGGAATTTTTCACTTGGCTTAAAGGTTTCAGGATGGAATCGAATGACACTCAAAATGATAGGAATCCTCCAATTGGCATCTTTTTTTTTGTTGACAATCTTTTAGTAAAGCTACATTTTTGGAACAGAACAATATGAATTTATAATTACAAATGTACATAAGGCTTTTAGTATTGTACTGCGTTGTTTTTGAATAGTTTTATCAGCAGCAAGAAATCGTAAAATCAAAGTCTTTTGAAGTCGTTCATTTCTGAGTTTGCCAATACTTGTGTGTTAATATGTGATGCAGTGATACAGAGTAGCACTAACAAGCACACAGATCAGTTGCAATACGAGAGCTCGAATCTTGAATCAAACAGCACGAATAAATAAATACATGAAAATAAATAAATAAATAAATAAATAAAGACATAAATAAATGATGAAAAATCTGTCTTTGACATCACTTGGTCAATAGGAGCGTTTTTTTCTCCGTCATCAAAGGAGTGTTGAAGGCGTGGTCCTGCAGACAGGAACAATGATCATCTGTGGACCACAACAGTGGCCCATGCATGTCATATAAAAACTATTTGGTCACGTACCAACTCATAGAAAAATAATGCCATGAAAGCATGCATATTATCTCGGACATGACTTATAAATAAATATCTAAACAAATAGATAAATGAATAGAACCCATCAAAGTATTTTTTTTTTCTATAAAATAGGTCAATGTGTGTCTAAACTCTAGCTGAGGTCAATGCTCTCCCTGACTGTATTCTGGATAAATGCCTTGGTCAGGTCCTACAGTTTGTACCGTATCCTAGTGACTATTTTTTTTTTTTGTACCTGGTTTTAATGAGCATTATCATGTTTTCATTCATATATTTTTTTTGAAGTATTTAAAGTACTTTATCCAGTCCTTGTAGATAGAAGTAAAAGTCCTATAAAATATGCAAACCTATGTACAGAGGAAAACAGAGCAAAAAAAGGAAACAATTTACAGTATATTCATCGGTTTATGTATATATTTATATATATATATTTATATTCAAACTTCTGCTCTGTTTCTTGTTGTTTTTGAACCACGATACTTTGTTTTACTTTTCTCATGTAAACTTGCAGCTTAAAGTTGGAGCGAATGAAGAAGAAGAGGTGCTTGGCGTTCTAGTTCCCGTGGTCGCTCTGCTTCCCCTCCCTCATTTGACTCGACATGAAAACACGGGCTAGGTGAAAGACATGAGTGATTGCTCAAACAAACCATTAGAAAAGCACAGACCGTGTCGACCCTTTTTTTCAATTTTCTCAGAGCAGCGAGGGGCAGTCAAAGGGCACACAGTGTGGCGATCAGGGACACCGGACTCGTGGCATTTAGCTTCGGATGTTATTGTTATCTCAAAGGCAGGCCAGGTGGATGTACAAGACGTTTTTGTACAAACCAACCGCGGATACTGTCAGAGAAAAAAAAAAAACGATCATGATGGTCGTCTGGTTTTGCACTGTGCGCCACAGTCAGGGCATTGTTATGTGGCACATACAGAGCAACAGCGACGTCCTGGGATGTGTAGTGGCGTCTTATAGCCTCACTGGATTTGGAAGGTAAATGTTAAATTATTCAATGCGCTAAAAAGGTTAGACACAGACACTAGGGAAATAATGAGCAGTTTATAGGAAAAACTAGTAACAGCACCCAACAGGAAGCATTGTCTTCCAAAGTGTCATATAGCCTTATAAATATTCATATATATAAATATTCATTGAGTAATCTCCACCAGCTGAATATGTGTTGAATGCACGATCCAATAAATCCAAGTCTGTTGACCTTTTGCATGTATATAGTCGGTGTTAATAGCATTTTTGTAGACTGAGAAACTGTATGTTAAAGCAATATGAAACCAGCCTCAGTGATACAGCAGTTGTAATGCGTAAATGGCTTTCCACTCTTATTGCTTCATTCCACAGTTTCATTATGTTTTTAACAGTAACCTAACATAAGGCAATATGACATCTTCTAAAGGATATGCTTCGTGTTAAGTATTACCAGCAGAGATCCACAGATTAACTGCCGAATGGGGAAAGTACGTCCCTTATTCTCTTCAATGGGAAGCCAGCTCTCTAATTATAACATATTCATCAATATTACATCCCCTTCATAACCATTAAAACCTAATGTTAAAGTCACTTCTCATATCAAGCCACGTCATGTCAGTTGAAACCCTGAACTTTACCCCAGTTCTGACTCCAACCAGTGGAACATGGTCACAGGTGCCCTGCACACAGCTCTGATAGTTAGTACCTGTGCTAACAGGCTACCTAATGCCCGCTTTTATCTCAAGTGTAATCGCATGGGTCTACATTAGTTCTAAATGCATTTTTTCTTTTTTCAGAGACATCGATGGACCGGCAGTGGTCTGATGGTTTGTTATATTGGACATACACTGAAGCTCTCTACGCGGCTGACAAATGATATGGATCTGGCTGTAGTTTTGACATCATAATAGCGCGTTGGCTGCTTGCAGTGGTGTGTGTTTCGTTTTTTTTTCTTCTTCTTCTTTGTTTTCTGAGAGCACAGTGCTTGATGGCAGATTCTGCAGGTGACAAGGCACACCTTGACATGGTGACAGCCCATACGCTACATGCACTTTACTGAATGCAAAAGAGAGCAAGGGTTGTGAGACGTATTCATTTTGGTTCAAGTTTCAAAGAGAAGTTTGTGTGTGTGTGTGTGTGTGTGTGTGTGTGTGTGTGTGCGTGTGTGTTTGTGTGTAAGCTCAAAAGATATGTTTGGAATAGAGTCGAAGATAATTGTCCTTTTCCTCTAAAATCGTTAAGCCTGATTCTCTTAAAGCCTGCTACTGAGATGTGGCTTTTTGCATTTTCAGATAATATTTACACCATATGTGTATCCTCACACATGTATCTTTTAGCAATATATTGTGTGTCAGCATATAGGTAATCAGAGATAGGAATGCCTGCAGTTTTGGGAGCTGCCAGATTTGCAATTCTTCCCAAGCAGAGCGATGTTTCAAACTCCAGCTAAAATCTACAAAAAAATTACAGCTCAACATAGTCAGTGGCCGTTCTATATACAGACACACATATATAAAACATGTGCATATAAATACATATATTTGTTTGTGATTAATACCTATTTATCCATATATACTGTATATATGAATACATTTGCTTGAATGCTTGTTATACATATATGTACTGCAAATATAAACAAGTTCATATATTTCAAACGTTTCTGATGTTATTCTATCTATGAGGTTAGGATGTCAAGTTAAAAAAGATAAGGCTGTGATACGGAGCAGCCCCTCCCATGCACTCGCCATCCCTCCCAAGACAAAATGAGAAGAGAAAAAAATAAACATTTTGAGTAATTGTAAACTAGCGAAGTGAGAGACCCCATTTGGTCATCTGAAATAGTTTTGCCTGTATTCAAAAAAAGCACATCAGCAATATATATGTATATATACATGTGTTGTATATATTTGAAATGTACACTTTTTTTTTAAGTGCAACTCTTCAACCAGTTAACACTGACTGAAAGAGATGCAGTGGTCCGAGTATATTAGAGCTACAAGTCCTCAGCAATAAAAACGTTTGGTCTTTTGGTCCCTAAAACAACTAAGGAATGACAGGTAAGACTCCCTGGAGACCGTTGCTATGGCTCTCCTTGGCAACGGTATCCCCTGGAAACGGACAGGCACTCCGAGCTAAAGATGGCAATCCCAAATCGAAGCCAATTTGTGTCCTGAAAATATCACATTCCCTACTTTTGTTCTCTCTCCGAGAATTTCTTTGTCCCTTCTTGTTTTCAAGTCTTATAAATTGGTCTTCAAAAGTCAATTGCCCCAAACTCAAACCATCTCACAGAAAGATCTCCTACGGCAATCTTCTATTCAGTTTTTAAAAAGTTTTTGTTCTTGTTGGACTTTTGACATCCATGTTTCCTTTAAGAGTTCAGTGGGCTTGGTCATTGTAAGTAGGTTTGATAGAGTTTCTTTTACTTTTTTTTCCCTCATTGTTCAAGTAAAAGTATTTGTGGTCCAGAAAAGGTAGCTGTCATTCAAGCAGGGTTTTGTGGGGAAAGAGGTGTGTATATGTGTGCAAGAAGAAAAAAAGGGTCCTGGGGCTAACCAGGCTGGTACAAATTCTCTCTTGAGTTCCAAAGTTTTAGTACATCCAAAAGGAGGTGTCCTTGACTCGGTCATCGCTCTCTCTCTCTCTTCTCTCCTCTGTTTCTGAAGCAGCCTCAGTGGTCCAGATGTTGAGTTTGCACTCAGTGGCGGGTAGCAAGAAGTCAACATATGATTCAGCTCAACAAAACCTGAAAGAAGAAATAGAAACCGTTTCAGTCAAGTTATATGTAAAAAAACAAAAAGACGCTTGGTGGTTCATGCACATTAAAAGGTTGTAAAGCATATGATTTCAGGAACATTTTTAGCTAGTGATGTGTCTCCAGGGATGGCAATGGCGGTCTGTCAGACTGTGTCGGTCAGTCTGCTTTAGTTCAGACTGAAATATCTCAACAACTAGTGCATTGCTATGAGATGGCTTAGACATGGTCATTCATGGTACCCAGAGGATGAATCCTACCAACGTTGGGGATCCCATGACTTTTCCTTTTAACGCCACCACGAGTGTGACATTTTTAGATTTTGGTGAAATATCTCAACAATTTATGGATGGATTGCAATTTGGTACAGATGTTCATGGTGCCCAGAGGATTAATCCTAATGACACTGGTGATCGCCTGACTATTTTATCTTGCAGGTCAAAGTTTTCCCTTATTCAGGGAAATATCTCAACATCAACGTTTTGTACACACATTCATGTTTTTAGACGCTGTGTCTAAATGACTTTGTTGATACTAGATTTTTCCTCCAGCGCCACCAACAGGTTGTCTTTTGTGGTGAATTGTTTTTGGATTGAATTGTTTGGTTTATGACCATCACCTGCAAAACATTGTGTTTAGTGCAACACTCTAAAGTAAGATGGTGAACATGGTTAACAGTATACCTACCAAACATCAGCATGTCAGCATTGTCATTGTAATGTTAGCATGCTGAGGTTAGCATTTAGCTCAAAACACTGCAGCCTGTCAGAGCCACTATGGCTGTAGAATCTGGATCTTGTTAATTTCTGCTATAATTGCTTCTCTATTTTTTTTGTTGATTTGTTTATTTACTTTGATCTAGACTCTTCAAAGAAACAGCTTGTCCTTCTGGGCTGAAACAAACATTTATTACATAAGAGACCAAATTTCTACATTACACCAGAAAGCTAAAGGAACGTTAACGGGGGAAATATTTGTTTTTAATTTAGATGTTTTTTTATTCCTGATGATACTTGCTGTATTTTATTTACATGCAGATGGAGCAGTGGGATATTTACAGGACACCGTCCTCTCTCAAGCATCTTCACTGGCACTAAGGCTCTACGTTGTGGGATGGATAAACAAAGATAATTTTGTTGAGACAATGTTGAAAACAAATCAGTGCTCACCCTGCAGTGAATTAATTGATCTTCCTGGAGTTGTAAATCTCCCATGTGAAGAACAATTAAGTTTTGTTTTTTATTTAAATCAAACCGTTTAATCCTGTTTTTGCAATGATGAAGGGATTTTAATCAAGACACACCTTAACCCTCATGTGTCATTAGAAGTTAAGAAGTTCTCCAGCTTGCTGTCTGAATACTCGCAGTCTGATAACTCTTTGCCATAATAGTTTATTATTACCATTTAGATGTAATAAAATTGGGAATGCAAGTGCAAAAATGCCTGTACGCTCGTTTATCAGTTGACATTTCAAACACTGTAATAACTGTCAGTCTCATGTAAAAAGAAAATGAAATCAAAAAGAGATGTTTTCACTACCGTTCTGTTGAAAATGTTTTTATATATCAAAAGTAACGGTGCCACATATTTTGTGACACATTCATATGAGATTGCACTATTCTTCTCGCAGTGATTTGCCTCGGGACACCGTCTGGTATGGTTCAGTTAGTTTGTGAGTGGGTGATAAGTTGCCCTTGAATGAAGTCATCAGTGTTGAATGAACGACGCAGCCTAAACTCTCCATCACACAGATGAAGGGAGGAGACAAAGAGGAACAGCACAATTACCCGCCTGAGGGGTAATAAATGCCTCTCCCTTGGAAGCAATTCCTTCCCTGTGCAACACACAGAACCTATTACCAATTATCTTTTACCTACAGGGTAACATACAGGGTCACTTACTGTAAAGCTGTTCTACAAATAGAGGAGGCTTCATGTAAGTAAATACTACAGCTCTGTTTGTTTCAACCAGTCATGAAAATGAATGAATGATTGGCAGGGTATAGAGTTCATAACATAGGAATAAAATAATGTATTTAACATTTGATTCTTCATATACTGTTAGTCATCTAACTGTAGATTACAAAAAAGGCTTTGTAGTTTTAAGTTGTCTACGTCCAAAACTTGAAAGTTTTGTCCTCAAACGTGTGGGGTGCTTCACTTAAGCATATACTGCTGCCCGTGGGATAACTCGTAACAATAACTCTTACACAATAATGAGTCATAACGACATAGGTGGAGTTAACATTTACAAATGCGTACTTGAACTATCAACAAGGTAGTAAATCTTCATCACTATTCTTTACAAGCAATTTGCCGATGATCAGCGAGTTATTAGGCCTCTGCAGATGTTTTATGACATTTATAAAAGGTTACAGAGAGAACATCAGGCGGTGCCATGAATGGGCTTGCCATTTTGAGCATTTGTCAATATAATATGCAGTGGTTGTGCATGCGTTGGTTCAGCTAATCACCTATCAGACTAAAGTGACAACAAATGTTTGGAGACGAGTAGGGGTCGGTGTCTGACCTGTCTTCCCTGTGTGCAACGGCTGCCCCGGCCGCCAGGGTGGCGGCGGCTGGCTGGGGCGGGGGGCTAGTAGGGGCGGTTGGCGTCCTTCGGCCTCTTCAGCTGCACCTTGAGTCTTTTCATGCCGATCTGGAAGCCGTTCATTGATTGGATGGCAGCTTGGGCACTTCCTGGGTTGTCGAAGCTCACAAATCCTGGGGGAAAGGCCAAAACAAGGAGAGAACGACGAGGATGTGGTTAGATGAAGAGGCAACGGAAGTTTGGGGTTACAAAAGAAAGGATAATGAAGATGGGTCCAATAAGATGAAGCAGTCTTTTACATGAATGTAGAACTGTAGAACTTTACTATGAAATAATTGTATCTGTACATAAAACAATGAAAACACTACTATCTTTTAGCATTGATAAAACAAATACGATGTAATATGACACTTCATAACAACAACAATGTACCACATAACAAAGCGCTGCATGCAACCAAAATTACAATATGAACTTGGTGATGGGATGTAAAACCAAAACATCAACGTGGTTGTGCTATTTTTGAATTTTTCGGTTTTTAATTTCCACTTAAAAGTGAGAAAGCATCAAATCACAAATTAAAACTTGCATCTCAAAATTGCAACATGAATAATACAACATTAATGTTGTGTTGTATTAACGAGCAAAAGCTACTTTGCAAAATAGGTTGCACCTGACGGACTCTCCATTAAATATTCTCCACAATCCATTTATAATTTGCCGCATTAATTATACATTCGGCTGAATTGTGCTGTCAGTGGTATAAAGTGAGACAGCAGTCTCTCTATCTCTGCATGTGAGAGCAACTGTTATATTCTCAGCGTGCATTGCTTTTTCTTACAGTAAGTAAGAGACGGAGAGTCAGCATTTGTATGCGTATGTCATAAAGAGCACAGTGGCAATGTAACTGTGCAAACATGGCATTAAAAACAACTCACTTCTATCATGGTCTATTAACTATTGATGTAAGCATTATAGCAGTTACATATATCACTGAAATATTCATCATATAATAAATTAGTTGGAGCTTCAAAAGAAAACAGCTTCAATGATTAATAGAAAAATTCAAACAAACTCATTCTCTATTCTTTCTTTTTAGTAACAAACAGCTTTTGCACAACTGTAGAGAAATTCTCCACTGTTTTGTTTTAATTTTTGTAAGGGAGGGGTGTTGGGAGGTTAGGAAGGGGGTGTTGACTGTGGTAAAGAAGGTGATTAGTAAAAAAGAATAATCAGAATAAATAACCAATAATCTTTTGGTTTGTTCATTTTTACCCACCAAAGCATTTACTTTGGTTTGTCGCCCGATCCACAAACACTTTGGAGGAGATGACATTACCGAAAGGCAGGAACATCTGCATCAGCTCTCCATCCCCAAACTCCTGAGGGAGGTGGTAGATGAACAGGTTGCAACCCTCTGGTCCTGCACACGGAGACAGAGAGAGGGAGAGAGAGAGAGAGACGGGGGGGAGAGAAAAAAGAGATAAGGGGCAAAGGTCAGAGAACGAGAGGCAAGGCGAGAGAGAGAGAAGCATTAAAAGGTTGAGCGCGGCAAGAGGAGACTTTGTGATGAAGAAGATAGAACAGCTTGTGAAGGTTTACGAAAATGCCCCGAAAACTGCTCGTGAACTTCTTACTGTGATTTTCGGTCCTGTACATTTTTGGTCGGTGAACCAAGATGCCTGCGTTTGACAATGGGTGTGATGTTAACGGATGTGCTACCAATTAAAGTTGACTATTGAAGAATTTAGTTATTCCACCAAAGTTAAAACTGTTTTGAGACTTTGGTTAAGATTTCTGTGTTTGAGTTCTTCTCACTGATTTTAAGTAAATCATTTTAAGGAAAAATGATGTGATGTCAGGATTCAGCAACATTTGCTAAAACAATTACTCAACTGGCAGTCAATAAATCTGCAACTATTTGATAATCGAAAACAAGTTATATTTCGTTGTCTTATTTGGTAGTAAATTGAATATCTAACTACTGGTCGGACAAAAACAAGATTCTCAAAGACTCACAAATATATCTACAATTTGTGAGCAACTCTGACTTGTGAGTCATTGCGCTACCACTATTAGAAATAATTGCTTGCAATAGATTTTGTGAAACAAAGGTTTTGAGAGTTAAACTCCTATAATAATAATAATGATAATAACTAAGGATGTTTTCCTATTTATTGTAATATGAAAATGCCATTTTTATAAACTAGCTTGATTAAAAAAAAAGAAATTGTGGTCCAGCAAAAAAAAGTGCATATTTTATTTTAGCATGCAGCCATTAGTTAACAGTAATGTTGTGTTGTTTGACAGTTTTAGCTGTAATGGAAAACTCCTTAAATTGCCGTTCAATTCTGTTAAATGATGTGCAATGTTTTGTTTATTTTCCACAAGAGGGCAGTAAGGTCCCAAGCATGGGTGTCCTGAACCCGAGGGTCATTGAGTTCATGAGTAGGTTTAACACTCGGTAATGGCGGTAAAGTTAGATGCCCGACAACCGGCAGGGATCACCACTGCATCATAACCCGAGTAACCTGACACTTTAAACTTTCTTTTTATTTTGCATTATGATTTCATCTTAAACTTGTCTCAATGGCTAAAAAAAATAAAGATTTCAAGCTGTCACTCTTCTCTAATCAATCCTGACTGATACCATACTCCGTGTGTTAGTGTGAGTATTTTTGCTTTTGGCACACAGGCAGAAGGTGAAATCATGCCTGAAAATAAAATGAGGGCTGCGAATTGCCTGGATGTGTTTAAACGTGGGTGTTTATTCCAGGACTATATTGGCAAGAGGTTTAAAGACAAACAGAGAGGTAAATATGAGTAAATGTTTGCGGCATGCATGAATATTTAGGAGTGAATGGTGTGCCGTGTTTGAGTGTGTGTGTTACCTTCTCGTTGCTGCTGTGGAATGATGGGTGGAGGGTGGGGGAAGGCTTGGCTGATCTGGCCGTATGCAGCGGGGTACGCTGCTGAGACACATACATACACACATAGCGCGGATCAGATAACAGTCATGACTAGAGCAGGCGCACACACACACACACACACACACACACACACACACACACACACACACACACACACATACACACTCGGATACATACAAACAATGTGATATATGCAGGAGCACAGCAGGCAATCGATCAGATAACTGACAGAAGAGTCTACATGTTACACACACACAGTGAACACAACAGAGAGAATAAATTGATGTAGTGAGACTGAAACACTTATTGTTACATGATCAAAATTGAAATTCAAACAAAGGAATCTTTCTCCTTTCCTTTCTCTCGGTCACACACACACACACACACACACACACACACACACACACACACACACACACACACACACACACACACACACACACACACACACACACACACACACACACACACACACACACACACACACACACACACACAGATCAGTGCTGCTGTGAGAGTGACAGACAGACCTGCATACTGCTGGACTCCTGTGTAAGCCTGCTGGAGAGGATCAGCTGCGGTGGGACTTTGAGCTGCTCCACCAGAGACACAGACAGAAGAAGGAGGAGGTGGTGAAGGGGGAGCACGGATGGATGGAGGTGTGTGTGTGTGTGTGTGTGTGTGTAGGGGGAAGGAGACGAGGCAGAGAGAGAGACGGAGGGAGAATGTAGATGGAGGAGAGGGCACGAAGGAAGGCGAGAGTAATATATAACAAAGGTGAGAGGGAGCAGGGATGGAAGGAGCGGCGATGGAGAGGAGAACAGAAAGGAGAAGAAAAGCAGAAAGGTTAGAGATCCGAACAGCGAGATGTCCGCTCGCTTTGCTTTCACTGTGTGAGGAACTGAATTCAGAATCTCTCTCTTTCTCTTTTGCTGGGCTTTTTGCTTTATGTTCCTCCTAAAGCATTTAAAAAGTTGCTCATGATTTTTTCCAGAGAAGTAGAAAAGTAAAACTTTGAGGGACCACAGTTAAAATAGAAAAACAACACACGGCTCCACTGTCACCACAGGAAAGGGAAAACATTTTTTAATTCATGTATCTATTATAAACAAACCTTACGAAGAAGGAACATTGATTTGTCTGACAGTCTACTGTAGTTAGACATATACGACAATACAGTTACAATACACACTCACAACACTGGATGCACCTGTTGCTATCACTTCACATGTGGGAGATGCAATTAATTATCTAAAAATGGAACGTGAAAAAAGTCCCCCATTCTAAACACACTTGTTGCTACCACAGATGCTGCGCCACACTTAATAACTACCCATCTGTACACATAGTACATGCACATTAAATACACCACTGAGAAAACACACACGCACACACACACACACACACCGATAACCATGTACACACACTGAAAACACCACTAGCACCAAACCCAAGAAACACTGAACACATCGTGGACTAACAGCAACACTGAAAAACGGTTCAGATAGCCGTTCGAAAGGAGAGAGGTATGGGTTCAAATAAAAGTCAATATATTCTAAGCTTGTAAAATCATGTTCAGCAATAATTATAAAGCCTGTAGTTGTACTTCATCCTTTGTAAACCGGTGGGAATGTGGAAAAGATTAGCAATTTTTCAAAAATATATATTTTGGAATGATATAATTTGTGAACAAATTATATCAAAGATTCACAGACAAAGGAATTTCTGTGAAGTTCCCCACACCATTTGTGACACCGAAATTATAATATGAATTCTGCCCTGCTTTTAACCGTAAAATCAGGGCCAAAGTTTGTCCTTGTAACTTTGAAGTGTGTGTGCCCGTCTAACACTGTGGGAGCATGACACAGTTTTCTGCTTTGAATCCAAACAAAAAAAAAATTCCACAACTACAAATCATTACTGAACACTCATAACATTTCTCATGCAGGGTTTTTCACAGATTTACAAAGGATGATATAAAACCTCAGGCCATGAAATGATTTCTGAACAATATTTCACAAGCTCAAAATCGTATTGACCCTTTGCTTTAGCCCATGGGGAAGTGGGATGAAGAAGGGTAAGAGGATGGGGAGGAGGGAGGAGGGAGAGGAGCGCTACCTTCAGAGAGAGAAGAGAGGAAGCAGCCACCCTGAACCCCAAAACAACTCCGCGGAGCCACGCCCAAGCCGTTTTTCTCCGAGTCCTCCCTAAAAACCAACTCCTGCAACACTGGAGAGACAAGAGTGTAAAGAAAAAACAAAAAAAACAGATTTTTCTTCCACCTCTTCACAGACAAAAAACAATGAGGTACTAGCCACGGCTCATGACACAAGCGCATACTTAGGCTCCAGCAGCCCCATAAGCACCTTTGCCAAACACTCATCTCCTCGACATGCTGACTGTCTGTGGGCTAAATTCGTCTGGCCTCGGCCTCCTGAACATGCTTCAAGGCTATTCACGCCTGTAAGCCAGCAGCATGCACACTTTCCCGCTACAATGGATGCGTTTACTGCAGAGTGTGTCTCTGAGGATTTAAGCTTCATTTTCAAAAACGTCATGGTTTAACATGGTAAACAGTGTAGCCATAATTTATACAGCTTTATTATTTGTTTTCTGTATCTCTGAGAGTTGTTTCGTGTGTTTGCATACATGCCCCTGAATTTATCAGCCTTACCAGGGTAATGGTGTATTCCGTTGGTGAAGACAGCCTCTGCAGGAGGCTGCCCGTTGGCCTGGGGGGGCGGCATGCCAGTAAAACCATTTACACTAATGGGGGAGGGGATGCTGGTCACTGTGGGGGCGCCGATGCCTGGGGGAGTACTGCCACCTGCAGCCAAGGGTCAGACGGGCAAAGACAGAGAGAAACAGTAAGTTTTTTTTCTAGGACAATATGGAGAAGTTTTACTTTGACTGGACACCTAGTAACTCGTGGAAATGTCAGAGGGGTCGGTCCAGTGGGCCGGTGAAGACAGTAAATGTCAGGGCGGATTTCTTGACCCATTATGTCCCTCACTGTGACAACAACAGCCATTCTGAATCTGAGACAGAATGGCTGTACGTTTACTCAGAGCACATTTTAATAACCTACTAGGCAATTGCCTGGATCGGCACTTTCGCAAAGGAACGCGAAATGTGGCCTAACTACGATTAATTAAGTAATTAAAGTACTTTTAGTTGAGTGCAATATTCTAGTACTCTTTCCACCTCAGGCCCTTCACATTTGGTCTTTCCCCACTGTTACCTGACGTTGGGGTCAGTGGTGCTCCTGGGATGCCATTGATGGTGGTCATGTGCTGCATCTGGGCAGCAGCAAAGGCCGCCATCGGACTGAGGTAGCCTCCCTGGCCTACTGACGCCATCAATGCCGCCTGCTGCTGCACCTACACAGTGGAGGAGAAGGGGATTTAAAGGAGGGTTGAGAATAATGTAAGGAAAGAGGACAAGGCCTTTAGATTATTGAGTTAAGAAAGAAAAAAAGAAAGGGGTGGGGGTATAACATCATGAAGAACATCTCCTTTTGCTATTTCAGATTCCCATGTGAGCTAGGCTTGAACACTCCATTTAATCTCTGTGGTGCATTGAATGAATAACTGTGGATCACAAAGACGTTTTGCGGGGCATCTTGCCTGAGCGTAGGCTCCGTAGGCTCCAAACTGCAGGGCCATAGGGTTGAAGATGCCCATCTGACCAGCCATCTGCTGCATGCGGCGGATGGTGCGCTCCTTATCCGTGTCGGCGAACTTCACCACCAGACTGGATGAGGCACCCTGTGCACCAACCCAACCGCCCACCCACACATACACACACAAACACGCCACGCAGAACATGTTAGTGTATACAGATACACATGACATAAGCTTCCATCAGCACTCGCACACACATCCTCTTCTGCCAAGGCAATGGCGTCAGAGCTGTAGCTGGCAACCATTACCCTGATATAGTTAGGATGGGTCATATGCAAAGGACGAATTTCCTTACTGGGATTAATAAAGTATAGCTTAACTCAATTTAATTAAGCTCAATGTGACTCATCCCTCTACGTGACTCACCTCGCTCACATAAATCTACATGCTCACACACACAGATAGGATGTACTCACGGGCATTGTCTGGCTCCCGTGTAGTGCACTGATGGCTGCCTGAGCTTCAGCATGAGAGGAGTATTTTACAAACGCACAGCCTAAAGAGAGAGAGAGAGAGAGAGCGAGAGCGAAAGAGAGAGGGGGAGAAAATGGCGAAGGGGAAAAACAGTCAGTGAGAACAAAGGAGAAAAGTTTTGCTGAAAAGTATATCATACATTATCACCGCAAAACATCTCCAGGAACAAGACAACAAGTAAAAGGTTTCCTGTTTTTCCACCAGGGATAAGTTTCCAAAGCGGCAACAAAACAACGTAACCAAAACCCCCTTTTTGCTGAGGAGGGCTGCGTCAGTGTGGCTCGGCGCTCAATAAGCGGGCTAAACACGCCACTCTGACACCATTAACAACTTTGGGATCCTCTGATGGGGCTTAAAATGCCACAGCATTCTGGTGTCGCTTACTATTGACGAGCCCCGTTGATGAATTTGAATGATCAAGTTCCCAGTAATTATTGAGCTAAAGCCCACTTAGCCGAGTAAGCTGGCTGATGAGGCCTTGTTAATGGAGCTTCACGGAGGAATCAGAATGATCAAGCCCACTGTAATCATCGGGCTTAGTTATCATCGGGCCTCATTGATTGGCTGCTAAGCCCACTGATGAACTTCATGCAGTGAACTTGTGTAGCACTCTGACAACATTTGGAAAGGACAGTTTCTCTGGCGTGACATGAAGTTAGGTGGTTAATAAGGAGGTTGACTTGGCTTTTTTTCTTCGTCAGAGCCGTGTAGGTTGACTCATGAGGTTAATGGGGTTCATCTTGTAAAGTGTTGGTGGTTTATATCTCTCATCCCTGTGGGCAAAACCTTCAAATGGCATTTCCTGTTTAAATGTACAGGATCTACAGTATTCTTATGCAACCACTCCTCTGATGATTGTGAAATAGCCCGCTTTGACATCGCTCAACAAGGAGTGTTTAAAGGAGAACTTTGCAAAGTCACCAACTTTGAAAGGCCAAATCATTTCTGTGCAGTAGCGTGTGAAAAGAGTCTACTGGCTCAAAGTTATAAACAGCTATAAACTCACCTTTGCTGTTTCCGTCGGGACCTCGGAGGATGGTGCATTCCTCGATGCTGCCGAAGGACTCAAAAAGGCGCCGCACGTCATCTTCTGACTGTTGCTTGTTGAGCATGCCCACAAAGAGCTTTCTGTCTTCTAAAAGGAATAGGTCACGATCAGAGGAGCAGAGATGCCTTTTGATATTCGTCCCTATGTTCAGTGAAATGGAAGAGTTTTTTACTCATCTGTACTTGCATCTAGAAAAAAAACCTTTTGTGATATAACAGATTGTGTATGTTCTCCAAGGAAACATATGTTATCCACCCATTTATTCGCACATCTTTCGATCTCAATTGGGTCTAAATGAAGCTATTGGCTTGAAGCTATTTGCTTAACCGCTAACTCTTAATGAGTATGCTTATTCTAAACAAGAGGTTCATGGTCATAGGTAGGTGCTCAGCTCCATTTGGAAAACATCAGCAGTGCAATAACAATAGAATAACAATTAAAATGTTCATAACAAGTCAGTGACAGATGCCGATAACTATATTACATAACAACATGTAGAATTTGAAATTTGTTAACTGTAGTGACACATTTCAGCAGCACTGATTAAGCACTCCTCGCTCATGCCCATTCAATGGTGCTGGCTGAACACTGTCTGTTGTACAATGTGTATTTTAAATACTAAAGCATGTTTTTCGTGGTCGACCTGGCTTTCCATTTACTAATGTTATCCACCCGTGATTCAATTACAAATTTGTAGTGGAAGTTCTGGTCACAGGTGCGCATGGTGCAGCATTTCAACGTGTGTGCACAATTGCATCTTATTTAGTAATGCTTGCTTTCCTCTTTTATTCTATATTTTGATAGCTGTGAATACATAGAGAGACCTAACTCCACATCTCTGTGTCAGTGGCTCCACACGTTATTATTCTGCTATAGAGGAAAAAAAACAAAAAAACACTCTGGCTCGTTTGTATTTCCTCAAACCAATCACAATCGTCTTGGGCGGCACTAAGTAAATGAAGCCGCGTTGGTGCCCTTGCAAAGTATTTAGCGCAGATAGCAAGTGGTGGTGGTGGTGGGGGGGGGGGGGGGGGGGGCAATAGCTGGCCAATTGTAGACTTATACCCACAGTCTACATCCAGTCAGACTACGTGAAGAGAGACAACACCTACACACATCTTTGTAACTTTGACCTGATGTATTTGTCGAATATGTCGTGATGTCTACTAACAATGGCTTGTGTGACAATCCATGGGTCGGACGTTTCAGACTAATCAGCCAGTTTTAGTGCATCAAGTACTACCTGTGAGGTATTAGACAGACAGACGCGTTGGTGTGCCTGTCCTCAGGTCAGAACATCATTAAAAGTTAATGGCAGTCTAAGTTAAGTTCGTCTCTGTTTACATGTGACAACACATTTGGTTGCTATTATTATTAAATATGCATCGCGAACAGGATGCTGGAGCCTGCTGCACAATAATGAGGCGGCAAGTTTGACTGTGAAACAAATTAGATAAAAATAAATGTAACCTAACAGAAATAACAAGTAATATGCATAAGTCAAAGGTTATGTTGAATCCAGAAGACAATTACATAAATGAGGCGTTGCATTGAGAGAGTAACTTGTTGTTACACAGGAAGCTGTGCACATGTTTTTCATGGCTACTGGAAAGCACTGATGAACACTTTCAAAATAAAATGCCCACTTTCTAAACATTAGGACATCATTAGGACTCGTTATCAAGTCACACACCACCAATTTAACACATCACGTCTATTTCTCATTTATGAACCCATAGCAACCATTATTTTGCACATAGCAACTGCTGTCCTCTTCTTTCTTGATGTTTAAATAGGCTTTTCAGAACCAACACATAACCTCCCTCACCCAGATTTCTCTTTTTTCAAATTCTATCAAGAAACTTTTATGCTGTCGAAAAGGAATTGCAGGACGAGAAATCATATACAAACTCTGTATGTATGTTTTTTAATAATATATAGCCAGACTGAGGTCCAGGATCAGTTTATTATTCACCTTGGGTTGAGTCACTGGATTAGTGTTTGAGGGAAATTGTGAGGCAGACGGTGAAAGTGTGTTAGCGCACAACAGAAGCAGATGTTTCGGTGGGCAAGGCCGTCTGTTTTTTTTTACGTTGCACAGAATCTGAGCTTTGTGGAAATGGATGTATATGTTGGGAAATTAATGAGCCTCAGTGCAATTGCCTCTGAATGTGCTCTGTAAATTAACATGTGTGTAGGGGTGGTTATCTGTGTGTGTATTTGTGTGCGTGCTATGGGTCCGTTCCCCGCTGTCTGTGCGTGACAGGGTGTCCTTGAAGAGTCAACAAGACTAATCTGCGCTCTGGCCTTGCACTGGGGTGGGGGGGGGGGGGGGGGGGACTGTTTACAAGAGCGGAGCGCACATCAGGGGGGAGGACACATACGTATACACACACTCACAGACACACTCACGCATACACAGATCTTGAAATGTTTGGCCCCCCACCTTCTCACACACACCCATTCATGGTACACACCTCATTGTTGGATAAAGCCTACAGTTCCCCAAGGAAGACAGCAATAAACATAACATCTTTCTTTGGGAAAGGACACACACACACACACACACACACACACACACACACACACACACACACACACACACACACACACACACACACACACACACACACACACACACACACACACACACACACACACACACAGACAGACAGCATATGTCAATGACTCCCTGATTCCCCTTTACTGTAATATTTAGTAGGCAGCAGGAGTATTACTAAGAATCATAAAATGTATTACTATGTAATTTAATTATTTATTTTTGCTGCACAGCAGAAATATTCTTTTCCTTTATCACATTATCAGGAACACATCAGACGGAAAAGAAGGATTTTCCGTCTGAACTTCCCAGATGCTTTCTTTTAAATGGGGGTGACTCGGCACCTGAATTCAGAAAGACAGCCGTTGGTCAATGTGCTTTCTCGGTTAAAGTAGTGGGGAAATGGTACACACACATTAGGGACTCAGCCTTAAGCTTTGGTTAAAGTCAGCACAACAGTTTTTCTAATCTCACACTGAAGGGCTTTATGTTTTGAGCTCTTTTATGTTTTTGTTGTTCTGTGGTTGCATTTTGTCTACCTGCCTAGTGGCAGACTGGTTTTGTGGATTTGGAGCTAGTCATGGTTAAACGTTGTACAATAGTGATACTCGGAGAGGTTGGAAGGAGATATGCGTTCCTAAAACGTTACGTTTCTACATAAAAGCCTGTCAAGCTATCATACGTTTCTCTGACAGCTTGACGGAGTAGCAGTGGGGGTTTTGGGCTTAGTCGATGGTCAATTACTGTTAGTTGTGTGCTGTCCCTGCAAAAATAAACAAAATATATAAACAATTTAAATAATAAGCATCATTTATTTCACAAAGATTATATAAAAATCCAAAATATGAATAATGACAATACAGCGTATCTGTCACAGGGGCCATTTTTCTGCAGAACAACTACTTTCACTTTTGATACTTCTGTACTTTTGCATCAGTGTGATTATAAAAGGACTTTTACTTGTATTGGCGTATTTTTCACATTGGTGTTGTGCTTCTACTTCCACTGCAATTAAAATGTAACACCCCGACAGTGTGATGGAGCCTTGGATTCATGTCTGACAGAAACATCCAAGGGATAGAGAAGAATAAAGAAATAGACATCGAAATAATCTTGAAAAGTGGAAGTGTGGAGAATAGAAGTGGGCTGAGGACGTACATACAGGGAGAGACAGACTCAAATAACAGACAGAGGTATGGACGGCATGCATTGCCCTCACTTTGCTTCCTCACGCTTCGTGCTCGCCTCTGTTCCCTCCCGCTCCATCAATCATACTCAGAGCACCACCAAACTAAATAGAAGAGGATGTCGCACTATCTCTCTTTTCCTCAAATTTTTTTTTTTTTCCCCTTTTACAGGCGTACCTCTTCCTTATGTTTCCCTCTGCTCATCAACCTTGAACTCTTTGCATGCTCTATTTTCCCCTTTTCCCCCCACTCTTTCCCTCTTCCCCGTGACTGAAGAATCGCTCTGGTGCCAATTATATCAACAACTGCAAAAGTTTGAGACACTCCAGCCGAAAAATGGTCAAACTGCATCAATCTTCTCTTGTACAGTCCATTGATTGATGTCAGAAGCAGGTCACTACATGTCTAGACATAGAAAATGTGCTGCATGCTGTCTTAGCTGTCAATACAATACGCCGCACATAAAATACCGGACAAGACATCCACTTTCATTCACACAGATCTGTCTGTTGAATCTGCGGTTCATTTGGCTGATACGAACTTGTGACACAAGTCAAATAGGACTCGCTTTGTTGACGATAGCGTTATTAAAGGCGTTTGACAAAAAGAAGTGGCCTGTTTTTCCCCTCAAGCATGGCGTGGCGCGCATGTTTCCGTGTGTGCGTTGCATGTACATGCATCAGTGCATATGATAAAACTCCAAGAAAGGAGCTTGGGGCAGCGCCAGAGCCAGGAGGAACACTGTTTACATAATGCGTTCTGAATACTGGAGGGTCCGCCTGTCAGCCTGCGTCGAGGTACAGGACATCGTCTAATGGGACAGATAATGGTGAGGCTGATACGCACAGGCAGCATGTTTGTAGGGCTAGAACAAAGGGAAGGAAAGTAGCAAGGAAAGTGGGGGAGGAAAAGAAGAATGGAAGGGCGTACAGTACCTCCTCGACTCTCGCTGTCTGCTGGCTTCACCTGGATCGGTCTATTCATCTGTGACCGAGAGAGAGAGAGAGAGAAGCAAAGAGAGGACAAAAGAGAATAGAGACAGAAAAAAAAGAAGAAGACAAGAGACAACCAGTAAGCATCATGTTATAGCACATGCTTCTACCCCTCTCCCTCCCCCTCCAACAAAAAGTTTTTTCGAATCACTCAGCCAAATTGCGGGCAAAGTGTATTGAAAATCTCCAAAGCTGTAGCACTTATAGCCATTGGGGGAATAGTTGGTTGGGAATATGGGTTTGGAAATATTATTTGATGTGAGATGAAAGGAGAGAGAAGGGTTGGAAAGGGGGATAAGCAGAGGGATGAAGGGAACGATAGAAAGAGGGATGGAGGGAGGATGGTGGAGAGGTAACTCTGGGTCAGCAGAGCTTCTGTGACTGTGTATCCTCTCTGTGGGTGCTTCTGGATGCTCGTGTGCTGTCGTGAAGTGGTCTGTGTGTGGACTATTCAGATATAATGGGGTGGATGTTGACATACACACACAGAAAAATCAACAAGTACACACAGAATAAACATAGTATGCGTCACTACAAAATGTTCTTGCACTATTCTCTCTTTTCGCACAAACACTTTCTGTCCCCCAGTGAGACCTTTTCCACAGTGTGTCCACCGAGGCCCTCCTTTCATTTCACTCCTGCCTGTCAAACCTTCCCTCTCCGCCTCACCACCCTGCTAAACGCTCGCCGCCAATCAATTTTTAATAATGCCAATCGCCACGCTGCCAGGAGGAATGGAAGGAAAGGAAGGAGGGGAGGGGAGGGGAGGAGAGGAGAGGAGAGAAAAAGGAAAGGAGAGGAGAAAGCTGAGGATGAAAGGGGAGGAGGGAAAGGTCAAGGTTCTGTGTGATGCAGCATCAGTGTTTTGCTAAATGTCATTAAATCTTTTCTTCAGAGTTTGCTGATACAGTCATCATCTTAATGAATCTCGGGGCTTTCAGATCATTCACCAAAGGCGAAACCTTTGAACACGGGGGACACAATGTCACAACGCAAACACAATTATTGCTCGGACCTTCACCCTTTCCTGGCGCTCTTTTGCTGCTAATATTAAATCACATCATTCTCCATATCACTTATTTAAAATGGAGTTACCCATTCCTTCCTCTCCCTCGTCTCCTCCCTCTCTTTGACAGCCAAGAGAACCCTACTAATGTTTATAATGTGCTGCGATGCATTATTTATCAGACTGGCTGTTGATATGGAAAAAGGATGAGAGGGGATTAAGGAATTGGGGAAGGAAAAAAAAAAAGGTGTTAAAGTGAGTAAAAAAAAGTGAAAGTGAGTAAAAAAACTGTGCTGGATAGGAGAGAGGGGGATTTTAGGAGGAGTGAAACCAAACTGGGTGAGGAAGACGAGAAACTAATGGAAAACGGTAAAAACACACGCACAAAAAAAGTGGGGGTGTTTGCAAGAGGGAAATGTGGTGATGGAAAAGGAAGAGGGGGGAGGAATGAGGAAAAGAGGACATAGGGGGAGATGAGGACATAGATCAGAGTGTGGGACAAGGTCAGCCCACTGCTCCCATGGGACCTATAAGCTTGCATACATATGAGTGCTTTTACCGTGACCCATACAAATGGTCTGGCCTCAATCTGACCTAATTGTGTTCCACCTCCACTGGTTTTATATGCAAGCACCGGTCTTAACCCGCACGGTATGACAGCACTGACCCTCTGAGGTTGTGTTTCATTTTCCTGGTCCTAAATTCTGGCATTTTAGGGACCTACAATTATTTGTGTTTACTTTATGTTTTACTTAAAAAAATTTAAATAAAAAAAAAAGCAAAACCCTCCCAAAAGTTATTAATATTTTAGTTGGATTTTTCCTTTGACTAAGAAAAATATCAGCACCATTTCCCCCCTAAAATCAAGATAATTAATGTCAATGATGCTGTCCTCTGCATGTGACAAAACGCACCTTCATAATCCATGGCACACATGATAGTCATCTTATTGAAGTCAATATTTCTTATATGTAACAAATCTTAAAAGTAAGGCTGAAATAAGATATAAATATGGAATAAGATAAACATAAAAGACCCTCCCATGATTTCCCACCCAAAATAGAAATAGCTAAACCCTCCCCTATTTTGACCCCCCTCCGCCCCTAACAATGTTCGCACTTTCCCTTATCATAACATTTATTTTAGTTCAAAACTTTACCTCACTGCCATTCTTGATTGTTTTAATATTCAATCTTAACTGTTATCAGCCGGTCTCTTCATTTGTCATCGCTATAGTTGAGCCGCAGAACGTCCCCTCATACATTTTTTGATCCAGTATCTAAACGATGTTAAGTGGTTAAACCATTGTTTTCTTTTGTCATTGAAAGCTGAGTGGAGATTCATCAGTGGTTTCCATTATCCCGGGCCCATAAACTGCTTCAAGGTCAGTTTTATCATCCTGCTCATAATAGTGTGAGTTAGCACCAGCCCACTGGACAACCGATCCCAAAACAGTTGTTAAAGCCAGACGCTGACTAGCACGGATAGCTCCCCCAGGATGTATGTGGTGGTGTTAGCCAAAGCCAGATGGCATCATTGAGCAGCAGAAGCAATACTATACACAGACAATGCATGAAGCTCTCTCTAGCCTAATGCCAGCATGATAAAAAAGACAAAAAGACACCGAGATGCAGACATGCATGCATACAAACACACAAACAGGCACAAGTGGGTAGGCTTCCATGGCTAGACATGCACGCTTGGCTCATGCACAAACAAATAGGCCTATAGGCCTATGCATCCAAGCATGCATGGAAACATACAACAGGATACAAATAAGAACACACACAATGCATATGTAAATGTATCCTTGTGAGCCGACATGTTCTGTAAATTGGCTCATCTCTCAGCATGCACACCTAATACCTCGCGTGTAGCGCGCCTTTTCTCCCCAGCCCTGTGAAGGCGGCGGCCTATTCATCCACGCCTATGCCTATTAAAAACACTACACACGTGCTCAGACGCGCACACACGCAGGCTTAAGCTCCATTGTTGCTGAAAGTCCACCTCAGCAGCCTCGCGTTAAGAGTGGCCTTCGTGTACCACATGATCGACAGCTCAAAAAGAAACTGCGGCTACACAAATGCACGGGCACACACACCCATGCATATCCTTGCTACACTCCTCTGTTGATTATGTAACTCAATGACAGCGCTCTGCCTCAGTGCTGCCATAGATTCCCTGCTAACTAGAAGCTGAGGGAATACATGGTCTGCATGCAGCCTGTGCTGTACCAAACTGGTGAGTCATTCTTCTGAATCAGTCTAGTACGGCCTGAATGTTTAGCGAGGCTCACAAGATTAACTGAAAACAGTGTGGGACTACAGTTTGCTGTATTGGATTCTACCTTGAAATGGGGGGAAAATTGAAGTCCTTGTATTGATTCCACTGCGTTCAAACCACAGAAATTAAGTTACAAAAACACTGTTACGATGACAACTCTATTGGATTTATATCCACTGAATTTCTGTGTAGTACCTTGTTATGTCAGATGTGCTTCAATTACAGTTTTTTACAAGTTGCTCAAGACACAGTGTCAGCAACCAAAACCACACACAAACTAACACATGCGGCCGCTGTAATTCACAGCAGTGGCAGGGACACAAGAGGCGCGCAGTCACTCGCACTCCCATCATCGTCTGTGAAAAAGAATATTGAAAGTATGCTTTACGAAACTCTGGAGAGGAGGTAGGATTTTCTCATTTTCGCCCTCGTCTAGCAGATGTGTTTTTGAGAGAGAGAGTGGAGCAGCGCAGGCCAGGTCATTTCATTATCACAGTGAGAAAGCACTCCATGAAACTCCACCAGGGAGCCAGGAAGGCTGCTTTCATAATATACCTCTTCTACTGTTGTGAAGCTCTATTTTACATTCTGCAGCTAAAGGCCCTTTTTTTTCTTGAATGTCAATTGAATTAAGGTGTTTGGGTTTCTCTTTTGCTTTCTGTTCATACATATATTTACAGGTTCCTAATTGTACTGTGTATGAAAAGCATCTGACAGGGACCAGCACCAGGTGTTGAGATTCTCTGCGGGAGCATTGCCAGGGTACAGGGTATGAGTGTAACCAAACTCCGGTATTCGTACTGTCAAATGAACCGCTGGCGCTCGACCTCGACCTGCTTTCCAAAGTATCTCAGCATGCACAACACTCATCTTGGGGATGGAAACATGCCAATGGAAACATTAGCTGAACAAATATGGCTATAATCCTGAGATGCTTTTGGGAAACCGGGCCTGTGCACGCAAGGGGAAAAAAAACCCCTCAGTGGCAAGATTAGCTGAAGAACTAGAAACATTTAGCACGCATGTTATAGATTTCACCAGTGATCTCAAAGAGGACAACCTATTTTTAAAAGTATTGATTTTACAATAATTCACAGAAGCATTACACTCCCATGGAATACTCCCTGCATTTCCATCAAGGCTCCTACTCTACAGTACATGTAAACTTTCAGTTTATTGACTTTTTCGACCTCTTGAGGCACAGAAGTATTTTACAACATCTGTAGCAATAGGGCAGCTCACACCCTTCCACCGCCATTACCACTGCAGACTGCACAGGAGCAGTGGCGTAATGTGACTAATGGAACTGGAATCAGCTCGTGTGAGCAGGGAAGTTATTTTTCCCATGGCACACGATGTGTTTCATCAGGAGCAGAATTCAGGTCAGTCAGTCAAATGGCATTGCCTCAGCTCACACTCTGTGATCCTCTTCGCAAGTGCAAAGGCTAATCTCGGGAAGAAGTGTTTTTTTTTTTCTTCCAGCTTAGAAGTCACTCAGCAGACAGAGCGAGAGAAGCGGTTGTTGTATATAATATTGTGGTTGGGAATTTACTAAATGTACCCAATGCTAACGACATGCAAGCTCATGTCCTATCCGGTGATGCTGAATAGGACATGAGGTGCAGTTAAAAATATATTTCTGTAACCAGTGGAGGAAGAAGAACGCAGATCTTTTACCTAAGTAAAGGTAGCAATACTTGAGCGCAGGAATACTCATGCATTCAAATTTGACTTAACTGTTAATTAAGTAGCTTCAAAATGTAGTACGAAAAAATAGCATTCTGTTTGATAGTCTATAGCAGTGTTGATACGAGCTTGGAAGTTGATGAATGGTTAAATGCCACTTGGATTCCCATAAGGTTTATTCTCCCCTAATGTCTATAGGTCTGAGTCAGTATTTTTGCCTCTTCCCTGACCCTGTAGTTCCTTATCCTGACATATGGCCAAACACCAAGTATCTCTTTTTGTGAAACATGCGGAGAGATCAAAGTCAGTGTGTCAGGGTAAAGAGGACTATAAAGCAAAACATCCCAATCTCTTTCCCTTTGTTGCATTCTCTTCTGCTTTATCCCTTCTCATCTTTACAGGCAAACAGAGGTGGGCAGTCTGTATCACGTCAGATCAAGGATGAGGAGAGTATTTTCTGACAACGGGATGGCTTGGCCTAGTTGTTTGGGCTGGGATTGAGCGGCATGCTGCACTCAGAACTGAGTGGATGGGGCAAAATAAATATAAGGGGAAAAAAAAAAGCATCCAAATGAATTATAAATTGGCACAGTCTGTGCTTTCTTTGGCTGTTACATCGCAGCATTTGAGGTGGCTAGTAGAACAACGTGGCTGCAGTGTGCATCATGGCAAATGAGACACTGGCTCTCATTTATCTATTTCCTTATGTTCAAAATGTTCCAAAATGATGAAGCGCTACACCAAAACTTACAGTAACATGAACAATAACATGCATGCAAAAGGACTTAATACACTTGAATTTCACTGCTGAAATGGGTTTGATGGCGGAGGTTTAAAGACACTTATAAAAGGGACTGATCTATTTGAACGGCAGTTTCAATCAGGAGAGACAAGTGAATGATTAATAGTTAACATTTATTATGACAGATGCTGCGTTAATGAGTTACGCAGAAATTCTTTGGCGCTTGAACTCAACGAGGAGATTTGTGATCGAGTTGTGATTGCCCTGAGCGGCAACAATATAAATCCTCCCGTGGAGTCCAGCCACTGGTGGTGATGGTGGCTGATGAGGTTGATAGAATGATGAGTTGATGAAGTTGATGAATCTGCGGAGATGGGGAGGTGGAGGGTTGCGTAACAGCAGCTTGAACGAACTGAAGGTAGAGAGACAGTCATATTTAAAGAAAGACAGCAGCAAGATGAAAGGCAATAACGATGTCCTTGTGTCGTTGTGCTATTGGCTAGAGAGACCGGCTGATCTAGACAGCTGATATGATTGACAGCCCCGAACAATAAGCAGCAAGGAAATAATGAGTGTGCCTGCATGAGGAGTGATGGCAGATGTATGGAAAATAAGCTATGGGCTTAGGCATGCAAGAGTCTAGTCTTTCTGTCTGAACTTACGCTAGAGCTTCATAAGTTGCATGTTACATGACCTCACCCCCCCCCCCCAAATATCATCCTAAAGAAATTCGATAACTCTGACATCTCTGTTGGAGCAACTGTGTGAATGAACAATACAATCACCGTCTTTCTCGGCCCGTTTCTATATGCTGCTGCTCTCTTCGTAGTGCTGCGGTCCCAGTAGTGTCTACCGAGATCACGTCTCCACAAAGGCGGATGAAAGGGAAACACACAGAGATCTCTAAAGGAGGCAAACCTCCCTGTCCAACCCTCTGATCATCGCGGATCAACATGGCCTTTACACAGAACATAAAAACAGAGGAGGATAGACACACACACACACACACACACATCCAAATCTGATTGATCCGAGAGCGAGGAAGATCATTGTTAACCTTTGGAGCAGCATATGCGACAAAATAATCTCAATATATTCTCCTTTGCGTCCTGATTACATTTCTTTTGGCACGCTAACTAGCTCTGAAAATACTTTCTCCAACTTTCTGAGGACGTGTTGTTAGAAAGCTAGTTACAAAACACAGACATGTTAAAAAGTGCAAGTTATCACACCCCCCCACTCCTCCTCTCCACTCCTTTTCTCTTTGGCCTGCAGTTGGTTGGGAGAACAGCAATGCTTTTCTCACATCCATTGTTTGATCCGTTTCACACCAGCCCACCTCTTCTTTATCTCCTCCTGTTTTCTCCTTCTTTCACTGGCAGGCAGCCTTAACACTGGCAGTAGTGGGACGGCGTTCGAGACGTTTTGAATGAGAGGTTAAAATGCAAATGTAGTCCTCTTTCTGTTTTCCTTTCTATTCCTGTTCCACCTCTTATTATGTCCCCCCCCCCCGCTCTTCATCCTCCTCTTCTTCTGTACAAATTTGTTGAGGAATAGAGTAAATGAGTGCGAAAACAGTGCCAAAAACGGTATTTTCCCCAGATTCCCCTTCAGTGCTCTACCTGGATAAGAATCGATGTGGAATGAGAGCAGACAGGATTTACGCTTCCTGCGAACACTTTAATAGGAATTGACGGTTGAGAATTCTGTTGTCACACCGTAACTGGATAGAAAAAGCACATCATCTGCATCCCCAAATGATTTTACCCTGTCAAAACCTATTATAGCTTCACACCTCCCTGTGACACGCACTTGTACATCCCCTCACACACTCATGTGCGAATGAGATGCACACACACACACACAGACGTATACATACATACGTATTTCTCACACATACACATTGATACATACACATAAAACGTGTCAAATATTACATTTTGTGTATGTTTGTGACACATCTCACACAATCTTTTGTGAGCCTTGAACACATATCGATTATCCCCACAGCTTGATCCATCACAACAAGAGGCATCGCTAATAGAGAACAGCGCCGGGGTGAGAAACAAATACACACACAATGCTCACAAACAACACAAACCCCTTGCGATAGTTACATAATTAGACATACAGCACCTTGGCAATCAACAGCTCTGGTGTTGCCATGGGGACAATAGCTTTGACTATAAAAAGAAAGGATCTATACGTGGAGGCGGTTGAGGGCGGAGGTGCGGAGCGAGGCAGCGAGAGAAAGAAAGAGGAGAATGAACAAGTGTGAGAAAATTGGTGCGAGAGAAGTGAAGGTGTCGCTGAGGGGCCGCCGAGCAGCTCTCTCTCGGTTTGTGTGCGTAGTGCACCTGCATGCGTGTGATTAGAAGCGTTCAAAGCACCGCTGTGTGTGTGTATGTGCGGCTGCTCCTGTTTGCGCGTAAGCTTGCCGGGAGGAGGAGGAAAAAAAAAAAATGACAAGGACAAAATGTGATAGAGTTGGTTAGCAAGTGAGAGGAAGAGAAAGGAAAAAGAGAAAGCTAACTAGAAAAAGTGTAGAGGACAATTTTCAGCCTCCCTCTCCCTCCCCCTTCTAAGCTTACTGCATTGCCCGGGCTTTGCAGCATATAGTGAAGATTAGGCCAGACGAGAAAGCCATAAATTCTACTTTTCTCTTTCCAGAGGTGCACATAAATCACAGCTGGTACCGGCGTGCCATCACTGGGTTTTTGCTTTTCACTTATCTAATGAATAAAATAAAAAAAAAATAAAAAAAAGGAGGATAAAAAAAAATACAAGTTCAAAAGCTGTCCTATTCTGAACGGGGCAGCCTGCTTTCACTTCCATCCCAGCACAACTTTTGTCCTCTTCTCCAGCCATCACTGAGGTACAGAGACGATGAGTTGGTTTCCCATAATTGGGAGTATTCATGAGCTGCATATCGCTGGACTGTGTGTATTGTGTGTGAGTGTGAGTGTGAGTGTGAATGTGTGAGTATGAGAAGAAGAGAGTGAGAGCTGACTTGAAAGGCCTGTGCATATGAAAGATACCTTACAGCATATGCAAATATAGACACAAATAGCAGGACAGGCAAACACACCATGGATGCACTAAGCGAGGAAATGCAACCACTGTCGTGTTCAAATACGCACAGAAATGTGCACATGCCCGCCCACACGCTTTCTTGCGCGCACGCACCCCCCCCCATCCACACACACACACACTCTTGCTTCTGTCTCATAAGGTTAAGGGGTGAGGAGATGGTGTTGTAATGAGCTGTCACTCACAATGTATTGGAAAAAGGCAGGGAGAGGCACAGTGATGAAACACAAAAATCTAAATGTATATAGAAAGAAAAGAGAAAAACCGAGTCAGTGAAAAGCCACAGATTGAAAATATGCCTACTAATACTTAGTCAGCTGCATCATTTATATGACCAAGTAAAGTTAAGAAAACATGCTTTTGTCCCATGAAGCTCTTTTGTCACCCAGCAAACATAAAACAGTGATTTTATTTAAGTGACCATATCAGCATAGGGAATACTGTTTGCCTGGTTAACAAGTAGAATTAGTAAGCTGCGATCAAATCACTATTTTATGCTCATTCAGCTGTCTGACAACAGACACAGAAAAATATGTAAAGGAGGACTGCTCAACCGTTAGTTTGGCATTGTTAAAATAAAGAAGAGGTGATTATGGAAAGCAGGATCGGGCCAAACAGAGATTTAAAAGAATAATTCGACATTTTGCAACATCTTGCGGTTTTACGGGGGCGTTATGAACTCCTTACCAGATGTTGGACAGTGTTTTTTAATTGCTGACCGAAATAGGAGGAAGAAAATAGTTTTCCTATTAGGTGATTCAGTGTGGGAGAAGAAAGTTACTCCCTGAAAACATTAGTCTGGATGCACAACATAAAAAAAGAAAAATGTAGCTGCCATACTGCACATTCAAACATGTCCGTTTGTTTTGGACGTGCTGCTTCAGGTACCGGTGAGATGACAAAATACAATCCAAGAAATCTGTGTTTTAGGCTTATTCAAATCACAGATCAAATGTTATGAGGAGGCTTTTCACAACTCTGGAAAGTTTGACAATTATTTGATTTGATATATTCTCGAAGGTTCACAGTAGGAACAGTAGAATGTCCTCATGCAGAGTGTGATGCCGATGATGAACCATGGTTGAACTACTATTCCGGACGACTCTGTGTTTTCTGCACTGGCTACCCTGCAGGTGTCTCAATGCAGTGCTCTTTTAAGTAAATTCATGAAGTGAATGACAAGACTGGACATTTTGTCATGCAGGGGCTAATGTCGCTCTGAACATGGCCTTAGTGTGGACGTTGTCTGAGTGGAGGGAAAAAGACGAGAGGGACGGGAAGGGAGAGTGAAAAAGATGAGAGCGGTGCAACTAGAAACAAAAAGTGAGGGAGAGGGAAGCATCACAAGTCTGTACTGTCCAATTAAAACCCTACGAGGGTTTCTATGCAATACATAACCTCAATACTCTGCTCTCTCCGAACTCTGCTCTGCACTGAAATGACAGGAGGGTAGAAGATCTAGACTGATAGATAACTCTTCTCCCCTCCACACACACACACGCACACACACACACACACACACACACACACACACACACACACACACACACACACACACACACACACACACACACCTACACACACACACACACACACACACACACACACACACACACACACACACACACACACACACACACACACACACACACTCCCCTTCTCTTGCCTGCATATTTCCATCAAATAATCACAAATTCCACACTCCCTGGCTGATAAAATATAGAAAAGGCAGGAAGAGAGAGCGCGCGATGAGTGTCGGAAACAGAGCAGATCGAGGGAGGAGAGAGGAGTAAGAAGGAAGTGATACAGTCAAATCTGCCTGTTAGGCTCCGCCAAAGAAACAACAGGGAGTTTTTCAGTAAGACAGCTCTGGCTCCCAGCTAGAGCCCAGGTGGGCGATGTGAATGTTCTCTCAATCCCACACACTTAAGAGTCAAAAATATGCACATGCACGTGATCGAGTATACACACGCAGTATACACATTTGCACATGCGAGCGCTGATGTTTGCATGTACCGTACCAGCCCGCATACACTCATACACACACACAGGAAGAATGTGCACAACACAATGTCAAACAAGAAAACACACTCAGGGCAGAAAGGAAGAGTCTTTTGTCTTTGTCAAGCGTTCAAGAACGCCACGGCCAAAACGTCAATCTATCTCTTGTCTTTGTCTTTTATTGCTCTCATTCATTCTGAGATTCACCCTGAGGGCTTCTGCTCTTCAGTGTCCTGTAATAATGCCAAAAGCTTGTTCAATCAGCTTTTCCACATACAAGAGCCAGGAGAAGACTAAAAAAGGAAGAAGGCTTGAATTGGTGACCATGAAAATGAATGTGTAGCACTGAAAAATAAATTGGTTACAATATGAAACGTCCCTTCGCTATATTTTCTCTTGCGGTTTCGATATCTCTCTTTGTCTTTTACTGTTTTGCTTTCTTCATATACATCGGTTTCATTTGTCAGCCCCCTCTGTTTCTTACCTCGTGCAAAACTGAGGGTTTGGCTAAGGATAAGAGGAAGAGAGTTGAGAAACTAAGTGTGTGAGAGAGAGAGAGAGAGTTTTAAGTAGCAGCAACTGAGCAGCACCAGGTTCGTTCCTGGGGGAGGTGAGAAAGAGGGGAGGAGAGGGGGAATACCATTTCATTATTAATGGGGGAAAAGTTCCTTCAAATTGAACCTATAAAGTATCTCTGCTGCCTTTCCTTTTGAACGGAGGGAGACTGGGACAAGAAGAGGAGGGGAGAAGATCCGAATGAAGAAGTGGGGGAAGAAAATGGCAGGAGAACGTTGTCAAGATTTGTTGTGTTTGTTGTGTTTTGCTATAGTCTGGTTTAATTTGGTCGTGTTTATTGTCTTACTTATGCAGTAAAGGTGGTGGTCTTTGAATGCAGCATAGATACACTTTTGTGAAGGAAGCTTTAAAGCAAGACTATGTAACATTTAACAGTAGCCACTGGTCATGCGAGACCAAGTCGGGCTGTAGGGGGTATTTCATTACTGTTAATTTGTAAAAGGAAGATTTTTTTAATTTGTCTCTCAAAATGACATAGTCTTACTTTAAAATGTCCGTATTCGACATGGTTCCTCATCACTGAGTTAATTTAACTATTCCGCACTGCATGGCAGAGTGTTTTTTGTTTTTGAGCAGAGGAGCTTCTGCTCACATGCCATGCTCCCTTGGTATTAATTTAAGTATATGCTTTGATGTATTTTGCAGGAATGGTGCCAAAACACAGCAGTTTTTCATATTCATCTCATCTTGTGAAACAGACCCCCTTTACATCTGGTACTAAATCACTCAAATGAACTTGGATTTTCTCCAAACTGAGCTTAACCACATGAAAGTGCATGTGTAAATGCACCCAGGATACACCAGAGTAGGTGATCCAACCACCTCGGGGATCCATTTTACCATAATGATGCAACAGTGTAAATTCAACATTGCTTTAAATTCGAAGAAATCTACATACAGTATATAGAAATGCAGAAGGAAGTGAGATGTTTAGATTTTTTGTATTTGTGCCTCCCTTTGCGTTTAAACAGATCTAAACTGTCTGCTGCTCACACCACCGATATTATCAGTAATTGCTTGTTTTACATGAGACATTATAAAAAAGTAAATGCATAATTACAACTTTCCACGTGTTTGAATGGGTTTTGCACTTTCGAGAAAGAAAGTTGTCATGCTGGAACCGTATGCCTGCATTTGAGGGAGAGGCCAGACTGAGATGCATTTAAATGAATAGTATCACTATATCAAGGAGACACACGGTAGAACCCATTGGGGGCTTTGGTTGTGAGTGCTGAAATCAAGAGTTACATCTCCAGCATGTTAGGGGACCACTTCCAATTGTCAGACCTCCACCTTTAACATCCAACCACTCTGAAAACTTCCCTCGGGATATCCCATATGTCAGGGGAAATGTTTTACGTTGTATGAGCTAAAGTTAAAGTGCTTATGCAACTCTGCGGTGGAGCGGCCTTTATTTTCATTACCTGTCAGGATAGGTATTATGTCATTCTTATGACAGCGCTGGCCAATATGTCAGCCTCTTTAGGCTGAGTGCATCCATCTGTGTTACTATATATCTGACTGTAATATCTTGCTGGCCGTTGGCCAACTGATTCTTGGTCGGCTACTGTATCTCACCGTATCTCTCCGGCTCCCTCCTCTAACCTCACTGCCTCCGTGGGCCTAAAAATATAGTAATAGGAAAGCAGAAGCAGACAACTTTTTACATCCTTTAAAATCCATGAAGAGAGCTGACCATTTGTACACCTACAAGAATTTCAGTGACGACCAGAATCCATAACTAAATGTGCACGTTTGTACTCGCAGTGGTTACAGAGAAACTTTGAGCAAGAAGAAATCTATAGATATCCAAATGAATACTCTTATGGAAGCAGTGCCTAGGAATGCTGAAGCCGAATGACTGATTTCATGCGATAGTTTCTCCCCTGTAGAGTTAAGAGGGCCCGCTGGCCCCTGGGAGCAGCCTGTCACAACTAGAGAAACTCCTGCTGGGGCCACTCTGTTCAGGTTTTCAGCCGGCTCCCAGGGGGTCCCCACCACCATTTACCCGTTGAAACAAAAATCAATGGCTTAATGATCCAAAACAGGAAATAGAATGAGAAAAAAGAAAGTCCCTAAAACAACAAAATGTCTTTTGGCAAGGGACATTCTGTCCTGGGCCTTCATTTGTTCGTTTGTTTGTGTTTGTGTGTGTGTGTTGAAAGAAATGTGCTGGGATTGTAAGTGAGTGTGTATGTGTGTGCCTGTTCATGCACGCGCAGCTTTGAGAGAGTGAGCTTACCCTAGCTTAGTAGCGCAAAACATATTGATTTATTGATTGCCTGTTTCACCCCCTCACCATCTTTCTCTCTCTCTCTCTCTCTCTCTCTGCCTGTTATAGAGGCTCCGGGGATTGGAGACTGCAGCAGGGACTGAAAAAGGGACGTGGTGTTGGGAGAGATGGAAGAGGAGAGAGAGTCAGAGAGGGAGAGAAAGAGACTGAACGCGAGGGAGGAGTGCCCCATCTGAGAGTTGATCCAGCAGCCTTTTAACCAAGGCCCCTACATCATTCAGATTTATGAACTAAGGTCACGACCAAATCAAAACCTTGACCTATCTGTGAGGATGCCGATTTATAAGCACCTTGTAGTGGGGAGTGGTGGGGACTTGGCAGGAGCTAGTATTCTTCTCCTTGGCCCTGGCTTCCTTGTGGAGAGAGCTGGATCAGAGCTAGGGGAGAGGCTGGCTGTAATTTGTGATTAGCGGACAGCTTGTACTTTATGATATACTACCTCCGGCTGGTGCAACTCCCAGTTCAAAAGAGAGCCACTGTCCCACGTCATAAGGCCTGCTTGTCCTAGTAAAGCAGAGCCGGCTGGAGGAGGTCAAGTTCCCGTTCCAACCCTGTATAGTAGTGGCTTTTCAAGATGTGCTAAGTCACATTGAAGATAACAGTTAGCATGCTAGTAGAATCTTAACAAGGGTTGTGTCTACATGATAACCTACAAATTATGAAAAAATTACAAAAACTCTCTCAAGACTGGCTGCCACGATCTTTCGACTCAACTATTCGAGGTCAATGCCTAACCATAACCATCTCCCGAGAGTTTCTCAAATAGTGGGGTATCATCTAGACACCTAACAAGCGCAGCTGAATAGCCTCAAACGAACCGCTAAGCATTGCCGCAAAGAATCACTAACACATAATGACACTTAATGGGAGCTTATCTGCTCAGGCTTAGGATGGGAAAATGGCATCAAGTGCACTGTGTAGCTAACAGAAACATGTGTCACCATCGATTTGTACGCCCTCCAGTTGCTTATGACTCATGGGAGATGCTTATGACAAGCATCCCCATGTTAGCGCAATGTCCCTTCCTAAACCTAGTCTCCCCATAAATTATGGACAGGATGAAATACGAGTCCCCATTCGACAGCCCTTCATTTCCCGCTCCCAGGGAGACCCAGCACAAAGAAACATTTGCTGCTTTTTTTTTTTGTCCCTCTCAGAACTAAAACAAGAGATGCACAGAAATGAACCAAAGTGAATTGCCTCACAGACGTTAAGAAACAGTGAATAATAATAAAGAAGAAATCCACTAGGAAAGAAAGTGCAAAGTCACAGAGAGATAAAGGAAGACTAGCAGGTCTTTTCCATTTCCCCCTCACCAGTTGCCTCCTGATTGTTATGACAACATCTTATCCCAGGGCTGGTCTGCTCCCCCTGGAGGCAGCTGGGAAATCGGGTAAGGGAGGGCCACAGGGGCCGAGGCCGTTCTATTCTTAAATACACAGCATCAGGCAAATGCAATTACAAACCCGAGGAGGGCCAGAGTCTAATCTAATGAAGTAGAGGTGGTCCACGTGGTGAAAGCCTGCCACTCGCCTGAGATGGCACGCCCAGGCACACAGCGCCACGGCCCCCCTGTGGCACTGACTGACCCCCCGCCATGTGAAGTGCTGGAAGAGACTAGATGTATGACTGTTATAGAGCGGACAGCAAGAACAGTCATTTTATCTTTAGTTCAAACCCACTGACTGGAACAGTTCCTGAGTGATCTGTTGATTGACTGGAACTGAACTTTACAAGACAGTCTATATACAGGCTAAGTTCGGGCTCCTCCATGTAATCATTTAATTGTTGAAAACCGTTTGTGCATGGGAAACCCTTTGAATTTGAAGACAGTATAATCAAGAACATAAAACCCCAGAACACCTAAATAGTACTGATAGAACTATATACACTATTTTTTATTTTTTTACCATAATGGTGTTTTTATGTTATTGTTTCATGCACTTTGAAACACGGTTCCTGCAGTTTCGTGTTTGCCTGGGATGGTGAGACAAAAGAAAATCTGTCCACTCAGAGAGGTGTTAGAGTCGGATTGAGTCTTGGACGTCAGCTTGTCAACCCCAGCCAACTCACTCACATTACAAATGAGAGGATCTGATGATGTCGACCGCGGCCAAATTCCTATAATTAAAATCACAATGGCTGAAAACACTGCAATACTACGTGTCTTTGCTGAGGGACGCCCACTCTGCCCTTATTAAAGGAAACCTGGAGAGAAAGGTTAATAGCACAGAGCTCTGTGATACAAGTACTGGTGTAATCCTATTAATTATACTGTATATAATACAGTTGAGGGTTATATATATATATATATATGTTACATAATATGTGACCATGCTGCTTTGCATTATTCTCACTCTATATTGCCTACTTGTTACACCTCAAAAACTGCCCATTACATTTTCTCAGCTTTAAGTAAGTGTGCAGGAGATTTATGTTCCTTCCATCGCTCGATAAAATCAAAGAGCTGAGAATACTCCCTCCTGGAGAAAGACAACTTTTCTGCAATTTCTCATCCAAGCTGCAGTAGTTCAGTGCACACTCACGTCGAGTGATAGAATGAAAATTAATTATAATAAAAATAAATCATTAGGTTGGGGTGACGTCTAATTTGGAGTAATTTAGCTTCAGTTCAACATCCAGAAGGGTTGAATGAAACTGAAATAATTAGATTTTATACCACAATAGTTACAGTATACTACTTTTCCTCAGAAAGTAATGTTTTACCCCTCAACGCTGTCATATAAGCTTCCTATATGAATGCAATAATAGCATTCCTGGCTAATATAAAACTCCTGATTATATTGAACTGTTGACCTGCACAAGGGACCAGAACCCCCATTAGTCACTTTCTCCTTTCTCTCTCACGTCAGCTGTTTCAACCCATTAATACAGGACAACTTGGCATTGATGTGAAACAATTATTTCTGGCTGGTTCAGGTTCCGCTAAAGTTTAACAATCAGTCAACTTTGTGTTGCGTTAGAAGGTTAAATGCCAATCATAAATCACCACCCTGCATTGACAGAAAAAACAGACACACAGGGCAAGATTTGCTTTGCACCTTGTTTCAAATGTATTCTATGTCTGGATACATGCATGCTATTTAACAAACAAGCTCATTGACCTGGAAGAGCAGTTTGCTTGTCATCTGTAGCCCACCTTGCATATAATCAATCAAATGTCCCTTTTTTTTATGCATTTAGGACAGGGTCAAATGATGAGAAAAAAAGTGTGGTTATGGACTTGTGGGCTCATATAGAGGGACATAACTCGGAGGTCAATGGGGCAGTGATAATACACAAGGTGAGTCATCTTGTAACGACAACAATCTGAGTGAACCTCACTCCATGACACTGCAGTCCTATACTTTTAGATTGTGATTCTGCTCTTGAAGAATAATGCCTCAAGGCTACCAGTTACCTGACTAAATTGAATTTCTCGAGTAGTCTCTAACTGGTGACCATTGAGCTGCAGATCCAGACTCATAGGAACCCTCTTACTCAGGTTTAACATGGACCTGCACTTTGATGGGTCAGAGGTGTTTTTCCATTCGTCTCTTCAGATTTATACACGGTGGAGACTTCAGCCATCTCTACATGTACACCGTTAAGTCGTCAGCATACAAGTCCATCACCGTCTAACAAACATTGACCTGATATTTACTGAATATACCTTGTGGATAGCTTGAGGGTAAAGAGGAGTTAGACTATAGTCCATAATGTTGCACTTCTTCAAATGTCTGTGAATATTCACAGCTATGACACACATGGCTGGATTGACCTGTAAGGAGAACCTGCTGGAAAAAAGATGTTGTTGGGTCCCTAATGATGCCGCCACACATACGGTCCCTCCTGCCTGCCAGGAATTGTGTGTGTACCCTGTCACAAGCAAGTTCCCAGTGTTAAATACAATACACACAGTAGCATAATTATTTGCACAGAGACTCAGGGACCAACCAGTACTCATGCGCTGGAAAATACAATCTGAGGTTTTCTGTGTGTCAGTTATCGTGGACAATTTAATTTAGAAATGTTCACCGTATGAGCCTGAATATTAAGTAATATAATGAAAGTCTTAAAACCAGATTTTGACACCAGGTCCCTCTGCAACACAGGTCTGCAAGATTAGCTAACAATGCCGGACCCGCTTTGGTGTTGCAAATTCACGTAACAATTTTCAATTTATCAAATTAGGTGCAACTTATTGACACACACCTGCGACTTTAAGGGTCTGTATAGGGTCTGGGGGCCTAGGGCAGTAGTTTGCCCTGTCTGCAGATACATACAGCACGTCTTAATTCATTGTTAGTTGTAGATACAGGACAATGGGGGCTGAATTAGTGAGGAGTCATATTTTATTAACTGCTGGAACTGAGAAAAAAGTTAAAATACCTACATATGGATATCATTTCTTTGAAAGCAAAACTTTCTTCACATCAAAGAGGTCAACTAAAGTGTAGCTTCTAGAAGTAAAACATACTAGATTAATTAAATCTAGTATAATAGACGAGAGCTAAAAGTTATTTTAAACTGCCATTAGTTTGAGACTCATTTGAGCAATGGAATTGTAATAGAAACTACAAAACACTGCACAAGGTAGAGAGCTAAGTGACAGAATGGAGAACAGGAGCAAAAAGCAGAGAGAAAGGTGCACAGAGAGCTGAGGCTGACATGAGATGATACATGCATGGTAATAAATGAGAAAAAAAGGAGAAAAGGAAGCAGACAAGAAAAAAGGGACACTGTTCTTTCCTCCCAGATAAAGAAGAGCTACATCACAAGAGAAGACTGAGTTTATGCTAAGGTTACCTTGAACACATTTTGACATATAGCATTTTAAATTGATTTCTTTTTTTCTGTCATGGTCCCTCAATGAGGAAAATGAAAGTGAATCAAAGGAGTCAGGCAACTTAAAAGACCTGATAATGTGGACTTTTTTAGGTCTTTTATTCAATGATATGTTTAAAAAACACTCCTCCATAATATATATTTTCCAGTGCCTCGTAATTTTTACTAAAAAGGAAGGAAAATAAATAATCCGAGCCAATCTGCACACAAGGGGACAAACAGCCAAAGAGCTCCCAACATGTGGGCCAGATGAATCTGCTCTCTTGGAACCTTGCCTGGACAAACAAGAGAGTAAGCTTGTAAGGTCTGTGCATCAACACACCTGACACCAGCCAGGACTCTGCTCTATAACACATGTGGGATTTGGCAAGGCAGGAGAACATTTTGCATAATGTGATATTGAAGCTAGTACTTTTCTGTACACGTTGAGTTGCAGTTAAAGCTCGCAGAACGTCATGACTTAGGCTCTCCATTTTGCACAATGTTACCAGAACTACAAGCCACACTGTTGCTTTATTGTATCTTACAGACACGTAGGTTTAACTTCTAAAGATGCACAACCAAATCTACAAAGGAGCATGTGACATGTGGGGTAAACATCATGCACACAAACATGTTTAAAAGCAACTATACAAAATAACTATTTAGTGGGGGTTGATGCTCCTATCCAATCAAATCAGGCTACTAAATACTCTGACTGAGACTATCCCAGTTGTCCAAGTCTCCACACACAGAGCACTAAAAGACAATCTTAGGTTTTCTCCTACCTTCTCACCTGTCCTCCCCTGCTCCTTTGTTCCTCTCCTCTTGTCCCCCTTCGCTCCCCTGTTGGCTCCACCTCTCCCCCCTACCTCTTCCCTCTGCTAATGAGCAGGGTAATTACGGTTGGCCCAGGCCAAAGGGAGAGGGGGAGGTAGAGGTAGAGGAGGAGGAGGAGAGAAGGAGAACACCCTGCCTCGTCTAGCCAAGTGCTCCAGATAGCATTAGTTTTCTCCTCTTCTCTCCTCTCTCTGACACTTAGCCCTACGCTTAATTAAACATGCCTCAGAGGGACGAGCGAGAGAGAGAGAGCGAGAGAGAGAGAGGGGAGGGGGGGGGGGAGTTCTTGTTGGTAAAGAGTTAGAAGTAGGGAGAGGGAAAAGGGAGGGTGATGCAAATGCAGAGAGAGGGGCAAATCCAGAGAGAGGGGCTGATAAGGAGCTGGTGATGGAGTGTGAGAGATGGGGAGGTTTAGCGGGGAGGGTGGAAGGGGTGGGTGGTTAGTGAGCCAGAGAGAGCGAGAGATGAAGATAGAAGGAGGAGCTGGAGGGGGTTTGGAGCGAGGTAAGAGAGCTGAAGATGAGGACATCTTCAGTAGAAAAAAACGTGTGAGGCTTGATGGCGACAAAAAGGAGCTAAAGACCTGGGAAGAGCGAGGGGAATGGTATTACTATAATATATGAAAATAATAGCAAAGAGGCTCCCAAGAGAGTGTGGAGTACCCGCTCCAGAGAAACCAGAGTAGTGAAAATGGCGGCTAGAAATAGTATATATCTGCATTCCCCAAAAGCAAAGATGTTACGTTAACTCAAAGACTGGGTGGGGCGTGAAATACATAGGGACTTTTGTTGTTGTCTCAGTTCTGTGTACCAATTGTGTCTATATTATTGTTTACTGTCCTAGACCACAAATTGCCCCTTTTGGGACATTAAATATTTCTGAGAATAAGTCATTTCACAACAGCAGGTGAGAAGAAAACAAGACTAGAATCTAAAGCCTTGCTAGCACCGTAGAGGTATTGTCAATTAGACCCCACGATATGAAAGTGTTACACCCAACAAAAACACACTACTCTAAAGTGCACCACACTGAAAATGATCTACATTTTGCAGTGTTCACCCTCTGGGGATCATGAATATATCAAAATGTGATATAATAGAAAATTGCACCAAAATTTGTTCATAATTCAAAGTCCATTTCTTCCAGAGAGGCTATTTAAGTATTCAGCCCCCACAGCAACCAGCTAGACCACAGCTATGTATTCAAGTACAAAAATGAAAATAGCCCAAAACACACCTTTAATTAAGAGAATGAGTGACAACATGCTGCGGACCCATGCCAATTAGTGAGTGTTGCTGTTGTGAATGATAAACTAGGCTAATAACGACACAATTATGAATGTGTAATCACATTAAGGGGACATGGAGACTGGTTTCAACCTGGTAATGATGACATGCAATTAGAGCGCAACTGTTATCTCCAGGATCATATCAATAATTCATCAGCACACGCATTTTTTGTTTCCGAAAGATGACACTAAATGATTACAAAGTGGATACATGTGTGTCTATCTGTTCTCCAAATGCACACAATTGGACATTGCACATAAAGTTCCTGCAGTTTTGGGAAGAACTGAGAGAGTTGGTAGAGATTTAAAAAAACAAACATTGAATTTAATTAGGTGGATATCAGTTGCCAGGAAGTTGTTAATGGTTACCTATCCCTATGACAGTTACAGAGTCAAAGAAAAGCAGATTCAGGAAAAGGATCCTTTTGTGTCTTCAGGAAATGAAAATACACATAACAATGATATATATCCTCTCAGAAAACAGGCATTATCATATAATTCTTTGAAGAATATAAAAATAGACCAAAATCTAGGCAATGAAGGAAAACAGAAGAGATGATGTATGAAATTGTCATACTCAGCTACATCACCAGTTGTGACCGCACACAGCCAGATACTCTGTCAGCGTCCATTTAAAGAGATTTATTCACCGTCTTTATGCTCCCCGGGCCATGTTATGTAAGTTTATCTTCTAAATCTAACCACAGATGATGAGTCAAGTTCTGTCGTTTGAGGGGTAAAATGATTCTCTGCGCAGACTCGAGGTATAAAAAAAAAAAGGAAAAAACAACAATCAAAGAGCTGTCCATTCACTCCCACATGTAAAAAAAGTCATTGCCAGTACAGCTTACACAGGGAAATGAAAACAACTTTACCAAAGTTTAATTAAAGAGCAGGAGCATTGTCGTCAAGAGTCAAACTGCCAGTCCCAACATCTGGGCCCTTTTGAAAGCGCTGCAGCTTGCACGCAGCTACGAGTGGCGGCAGATTTTTTTCAGTCTCATTGGTGATAGAGAGGCAGAGCAAATGAGAGAAACTAGCACTTCCAGGTCCTCAGCATTGCACGGAAAAACAAAAAGGACAGGAAGGAGAGAAGGCGCGGAGATGGAGAGAGCGAGCAGCTTGAGACAGACTAACAGGGTCTGCGTTACTCACTGCAAGTGACTTTGGAGTGCATTGTACTTTAAAACTTTAATGAATACAGCCCTTGAGTCATGATATAATGAGATCAAGAGAAGAAAAATAACAGAGATCCCAGAGGGGGAGAGCAAGAAAGAAAAGAAATGCAGTGTCATTATTGTTGACTCAGCACTCACTGAGTAAACACACCAGAATCATACTGTGCTCACCACCCTATCTAGTATATGCACATATCCAGCTATAACTCTCTGTTAAATACCTATTCACCGGTACTACTGCTTGCACACAGCTATCAAAGGTACGCTAGAAAGAAGCACAAAGCAGTATAATGCTCAGACCTCCATCTATCAGACGTGACTGATAATGATAATAAGAATAACATGAGGATATTTAATTAAGAAAACATCATCTGCTCTGTTTTCCTGTTTGCTTACAAAGCACATTTAAGCAGAGATAGCCATGAGGATTATACATCTGGGAATGATGTATGTCACCTATCCGCCTTCATTGAAGCTCACTGGTATGGTCGCATAATGTTGAAATGCACAGTAGTTATAGTTTTAAACTGCAGCCAACATCATTTACAGACAGCATTTGCGGAGAAAACCTCGGGTGGATAGCTGTTTCCTGGTAAAACTCCTCTGGTGTGCAGTTAGTGAAGGCACAAATATAACAACCACTGTGTAGTTAGTATGAGCAGAGGCAGTATCCAAGGCCGAGTAGATGAAGTACGGAGCGCCATCTGCAGAAGCCCACTCATAAAGTGTAGAAAAACATTGCTCGCTCAGGGGGAGGCAAAAAGCAAGCTGTCATTGAGTTTAAGTCAACATCAGCAACTCTTTCCAATATGATGCAAGAATTGAGATGGTGAGTCTGACTGAACTTGTCATTTATTAGCTGCAGTCCACATTGACTTATATTATTATTTTGGACGAGTGCCTAGATTACGATGCAGTTATTTAAATGTATTGCTGAGAGCTAATGTACAGCAGGTCCAGTGGCAAACTTACCAAGCAGCAGATGCATCTGAGGCCACTGTAGCATGTCTGCATCAATAATGTCATGAAATAGTTATTACGTCATCATGTTTGCATGATATATTACTGTATCTCTGTGGACATGGTCGCTCTCAGACATCATCTCAAATTCTGTCTTTGTGTTCGCCTCACCCGTGTCAGTAGTTAATTTCATGTTAGCTTGAGCTTAAGGGAGCTGCTGTCAGAGTACTGGGGACACAATTTTAAAGGGATCACTTGAAAATGCAATGCGAGAACAAAAAAAAGCAATCGCCCCCCCCTCGACCAAAGGTGTCTCCAAAATCAATAAAAAGATAAATAGGAATCTCACAGATTAGGATTTAAAAAGATGCCGAGGTGAAGAAGCAGATATTTTAATTATTAGTGTGCAGAGAGAGCTACTCATGGCAGCCATTAAAAGGAGAAAATATACACTAGGTAGCTTACCACTAAGTGCTCCTGCAAGAGCCATGTCGAACTTTTAAGTCCTTTACTGCCCAGGAAGATGTGTTACTGTTCGGTAAATGAATTATTGGTTAGGCTGGATCCTTGCCAAAGACAACCTTACTGTGGAACATGATTGTTAATTAGGTCTCGATGTGCTTAAGGGCTAACAAAACTGCACAAGCACCTCATCTCCAACATGCAGCTGAGCTTACACCGACACTACAGCCGTATCCTTGCTTCCTTGAGCAACTTTACTTGCGCAAAAACTCTTGACTAACTACCTCCAAATGCTTTGCCCTTTAGCATTAAAAGCAGTTAATGTATGCGTCAGTTTAGCCATATTTCATAAAATGCTAATATTCTGTTTTGCAGCCGGTAGGGAATTCATTTGTCTGTTTAATTTCACAGGTGCCCTTAACGCACCGATCAACAACAGGCGGCGGTCGTGAACAGGCGGCACCATCTGTGTGCAGGGTGTGCCAATGGCCCTGAAGTCCTCGCTCTTTGCCACCAAGCTCTAAGACTCCATTAAGAAGCCTGGGTCCATGCATCTTTGGCCATCATTTATTTGGCGAAGGCAATTAAAAAGCTCCCCCCACCCAAAGACAGCATGTGTGGCAGAAGACACGTCTCCTCTCTTAATCACTGGTAGTAATTAGTTCCTGCAAGCGGTATCATTAGGTATCAGCGCTGGCGCAGCTAGCGCACGTCTGGGATGACAAAGGGAGATGGAGGGAAAAAAAGAATCATCTCTGTAACAGAGAATCGGGGCGAGTTAGAATCCTGTCCAAAAACGTTACAAGATTGTCCCACGAGGGGCATAATCCATCAAAGTGATTTTTCTTCTCTCTCTTTCTCCCAACCCCTCCTGTTCCACCCCCTGTCTTCTTTGCAACGTAATCATTTTCCTCTCACGGGGTGTGACATTCATAAAGGATGGTGGTGCATGTGCCGCGTCTTGCCAAAGTTTGGGATGAGATTTTAGAGGTGTATTTACAGTGTGGGATTGCCAGAGGTGAGTTACAATGCTCCTCGGCAGACTTACCCTTCTAACTGTTCTTCTTGCGTCATTTTTTTTCTTCCCCCTGCTCTTCTTCTTTCCATCGTTTTGACCGGCAGCCATTGATCAGTTATCTCTAACAGATAGGAGCCATTGGCGGTACTGACTTTGGAAGGCCATGATCTCCGCACCTCCAGGATTTTTTAAACGTTTGTTGATCAAAGCAACTGAATTATTGAAGTTAGGACAAATGGGATTGATAACTATGAATCTGAACTTGATGCTAAACTGTGCTATACAGCTTGATCGAGGGTCCAAACTATCCATTTTAAAACCCTTCTGACTACTAACCCCGCACAATCTGGAGGGATCAGGACCCTGGGAGTTGACCTCAATGGTGTTGAATCTGTCTTTGAGCCAGCCTGCACACACTGTTAGTTGTTTAAGGAGGCAAATAATGTTCTCGGTGAAATATAACTTGTGTGTGTGATTCAGTTTATTGGATAGAGAGTTTGTTTCTCGGTGGAATTCTGGCAAGAACGCAGCTGTTCAGTCCCTTAAACACCTTTGGTTTTCTGCAAAATATCCTTTATTCAAAGTTTCTAGGGAGCCTCAGTGGAAAGAGTTGTTTACTTGTAGTCTTTGCAAATATGCTAACAAGCTGTCTGAACATACAAACCTTATTATCACACAAACCTTGTGACTCAGTCTGGCCGCCTCTCTTCCCCCCCCCCCCCCCTCTGCAGAATCCTATTTCAATAATGACGCAGCAAATTTTCATTCTGTTGACGTGCGAGTGCGGCGCATGTCACGGCACTTTGTCAAATATGTAGACAGAGTTAAACACACACGGGCGCTGAAAAAGAGGTACGGTAAGGGGACTGGAAAACAAACATCATCTGACAAGTTTGTGGCACATTTGGTTCAGACAGTGTGATTCCCTCTGGATCTAAGAGAGTGGTAGCGAAGAGAGGAGGTGTGGGAGAAGAGGGCAGAGAGAGAGAGAGAGAGAGAGAAACCGAGTGAACTCCGTCAGAACAATTGTTCTTCCATGTGGAAAGGTGACAAAAGAAGAGTGCGAAAGGGCTCACCAGAGGGAGGGGGTTATGGAAGAGAAGGATAGAGAGAGAAGAGAGACGGATAGAAAGTAAAAAGGTTACAAGAGAGGCTGTACGAGAGTGAGAAGGATGTCAAGATTTCAGATGGTTGTAAGCAAGCTGGTAGTAGGGTTGTTATTGTGTAGATAACGTTAGTGCGCTGTACTAAAGGACAGGTTCCAATCTTTTTCTGTCTTTACTCACATGCCATATGGGTGCTGAGAGAGTTATCGGTTCCCTCCTAACACGACTGCACCGTAAGAAAACGTCTTTGTTCCGATGAAGCGAAATGTTGCTCGTGTTATGTCCTGGCAACAAACATACAAGCAACCAGAAAGTGCCCCCTCACCACGTCTTAGTGAGGAAATACAGTCTGGAGAAACAACGTGAAACAAGTTTTACCAATAGTGAGTTTTTGCAGTTTGTGTTTACTTACCCAAAAACAGTCTATGTACTGACTCTACAGACATTAGCTTGCACGCACTGGCCGTGTCGGCGGCCTTGCGCGTATCTCTGTAGCAGCTTTGCCGCCGACTTATCTCAAAACTCAAAACTTTTTTCCGTTTTCTTTCTTCCAATCACACTTATCTACCCTGTAATTTCTGTATGCTCATGAATTATAGTTATTAAGCCCTGGGATGAAGACAAATTTGTCACCAAAGTGAACACGTTTCGATTTGCGCCTCTCCAACTTCATATGTATTTGTATTTGTATATGTATTTCTTACAAACTCTCTCTTTCTCTCTCAATATTACTCTCTCTCGCTGTCCCTCTCTTTCTCACACGCACACACACACACACACACACACACACACACACACGCGCACACACACAACATGTTACTTCTGCTGGTCAGTTGATGCTCCCAGCAGTGGCATATCAGGCCATAATTAAGGCAGTCTGGCAGTGTGGACAAACACCCTCTCTGTTTCCCCCCTCACTCTCTCACACACACACACACACACACACACACACACACACACACACACACACACACACACACACACACACACGCACACACGCACACACACGCACACACACACACACTGAATTGCAAACTCACACAGAGAAACACTTAAGTGGGTGAGTCAGACCAACGCTCTTCCTGTGTCTCACACACATAAACACTCACCCAGCAGAGGCAAAGGCGAGCGGCAGAGCCCCTGCCAGGTTATATGGAGGGACAGAGTGTTCTGAGTTACTGCACAGTGCAGCCACTCTCCACGGCAGCACCATACAGAGTCCATAAAGCATGATGGATGGCCTATCATCATTTACCTCTTTGGTGACTTCTCAATGCTGTCACACCCCGCCAAGCACATGCAAGAGAGGTGAGACACACCAAAACAGACAGGCAAGCTAAAGGCAGAGCAGGACGACGACAAAAAAAAAAAGCAATGCGGACAAAATGATGCTAAAAGGAGGATTTGAGAGTGACAGAGGGAGGGAGAGAGGAGAAGAGAACGAGAGGGAAAGACAGAAAGATGAATGAGGGAGCTTCTTTGATGTTAGCTAGAAGTAATGCACTCGGTCACATACGCAAACAGTTGCACACACACATACACACACTATCACAAAAGAACTTAACCGTCCCCTGTCCCTTTCGCTCCTTTGATGACAGCACCCCACACACGTAGAGGCTGTATTTAGAGCATGCAAAATCTACTGTCTCCTCCAGTCTTCTCTCCTCTCCTGCTCTCCGTGCCACAGCAGGGGGAGCAGGGGGGGGGGGGGGGAGAGAGGAGAGGGAGACAGAAAGAGAGAGACAGAGGGAGAAGAAAAATAATGAACACCAGATGTAGCGCGATGACACAGTGATAGTTTACATGTCAAAGCGGGTGTGATATCAACAATGGGAGCAAGCCAAGAGAAAGAGAAGGAACATAGAGTGTGTGTGTGTGTTTGTATATATATATGTGTGTGTGTCTGTTTGTTTGTCTGTGTGTGTGTGTGTGTGTGTGTGTGTGTGTTTCAGGGGGAGGGAGTCTGTGGCTGGAACAGTAAATAACTTCCATGAGAATGAGTGCAGCCGGGGAGCCAGGGGGCAATTTTTTGTGCAATTTTATCCTCTTGAACCTGAAGCTGTCTTTCACTCACTTATGTCTCAGCCATGTATGCTGTATATATATATATATATGTTGTTATTTTAGATGGGTTTAGAATTGCACTTCCAAAGACTTGGGGGGCTCACAACAGACAGTTTGAAAACACAATAGTCGTAGCTGTTTTCATTCCTATACTGTAGGTCTGGTGTTGTGCTCACTGACGGCTGTTTCCAAAGTGGAGAAACAGTCGAGTCAATCAGAACTTTGTAGAATCAGGATGGGGATACCATCTTCGTGTGCCACAGCACAGCAAACAAACAAAAATAGCAACAATTACAGATGCTGACTCAAGTGATGTCAATTGAGTCCGTGTCAGTTGGGGTTCTAGATTACAAGTTTGAAAATGTAAAAAAAATCTAGGTTAGTTAGTTAAGTTGATTTGTGCTTCTTTGCGAGCATTCAGCACGAGCTTACTCCTCCTGTTTCTTTTAACAAGGTTACCACGGATCCTTGAAATGTCTTGAATTAGATTGTCAGAAATATTTCCCCAAGGGATTCTCTAGTTTACTTTATATGCCGTTTCTCTTTGCTAATCAGCTCTGTTTTAATTGATGTAGGTCCTCTGTAGACGCCTGTGATGCTCATAGACTTCACATACAAATATTGGTTTGCTGAAAGCGTTCATGTGTCCCGAGCAGATGCACTAGGTCGCATTTATATTTAAGTCCGGACTACTGAGTTGGAATAATCAACTTCCGACTTGCAGTGGATTGCAGCATCAGACCGAACTGTCAGCGGTTGAAATGCATTTTGGGTAATGTTGGCACTAGGTTTTCAAGGAAGAAGAATACATGGAATAAAAAATGACAATATCTGTGTTTTCTTTAAAAACGTGAGTCCGTCATTATTAAAGGGGTGTAAAGCTAAATCGGTGTAGTTACTCCTGTAAGTTAACTGCTCTTACCACAGCTAGGATAGGATCTAGGATACTTTTAATGAAAGGAAAGTATCCTGCCTGTTGACGATTTCATGCAGATGCTCACAGTGACTTCATTTGAAGCTAGCATTTTGATCTCCAGAGTGAGAGAATCTCCACAGTGTTGTTGATGCACAGAACATTTAAAGAAAATGTTTCCACCAGACTTCGTGCCTTGAGGGAGCGAGAGAGGGAGCGAGAGAGGGAGCAAGAGAGGGAGCGAGAGAGGGAGAGAGCGAGGGAGGGAAAGAGGGAAAGACTGCCTCTCTGGACAGTGCCTATTGATCTCCACCCGGCACACATCACCACAACTTTCACAAATTGCTATTGAGAAGTGACCTGTAATGCAATTACTGGCCAATCCGGGGCCTTGGCTGCCATCAATTATTAAAAGCTGCCTGAGTCGTGGCCCGCTATCCGGCCTCAGCTGGTCCGTTGTGTCATTATCACATCTGCCGGCCACCAGCTCGCCAGCTGCTATAGCGGGGGTATGGAACAAGATTTCCGAGTGCGACATCCCACTCTGTCGAACATATCAGATGATATGGCCAAACGAAGAAATTGAAATTGCTGTATTATACATTCCAATGGCTGCAGTGAAGGTGAGGTGTAGAAGGTCACAGACTAAAATGGGTTTTGGTTTTTCTTGGCAAATTACCATCGAGCATGAGAAGAGTCGAAGAGTAAAATCTCTTTGTGACAACTCTGGGGTTAGTTTCTACTTTATAAAAACAACATTAATATTGCAGTGTGGCCACTGGTTCCTAGTTTTAGTTTTGTTGTCAATACCGGAAACAAATCAATGGCTACTGTTTTGAACCTGCTATGTCTCACTGTCTTCTAGTAATTCCCTTTATGTTTCCACCTTGCTACACTGTTAGCTCTTCTGTAATCACGTATATATGCCTTCCTTGAATAGTTTCTGCCATCAGGGTTATGATGAAAGAAGACAGAGAAAACAGCAATGCAAGCACCGCATGATAATTGCCCTTAGCTTTGAATTGACACAATCATTTTTCTTTTAGTTGTTCTCATTACAAAAGCCCTTGTTCAAACCGGCCTTGTGATTTTTCCCTCCCTGCACTCATCGTGAAATCATTTATTTGTTGTCTAGCTTTACACCGAAGGAGCACTTAAAAAATACTGCTACCAAAGGAGCAGTACTGCAATCTAGACGGAAATTTAACACCAATTTTGAAATCCTGAATTCTATAAAGCCTTTTTGGAAAACAAGGTATACCTAATGTTCATTGATTCAATAAAGTACCTTAAAGAGACTTCTAATTAAACCAAAGGGCTTATACTCCACTATTCTCAGTGAACTTTAATTTCAATTGGTCTGAGTGAAACTTACAGAAAGAACACTAGACTGTTGATGAGATGAGAGTACAAAATGCAGAGTATGTTGGGCTTAATGCTGTACAATAAAAGCTTTAAAGCCTGAAGGAAGAAATGAATCCATTGAATGAGAAATGTTCTCGGGTGTTTCTGCCCTTTCCCCGCACTGACAACTGAGGGAGAGACATGGGAGTAAAGCAAGCCACACTAATGCATGACAAAGAAAAAGGTATACAATGTGGACCATAAAATTCCCCAATGATCAATAAAACACCACTCTAATAGATACATTATAATGTAAGTGTGAGTGATTTGTTGCATTTTATTGTTTACAGTTATCCGTTTCCTGTTCCTCAACATTTAATGTGCACGGTAAATTAACCTGAAGAGGCTACAGTAAATATATCAGACACCACTGCACTTACGGTTGTGGGAAGACATACTCTACCACTGTATGTGTGTGGGGGCTCAGGAGCATGAACAAGTCAAGGAGATACAGCAGTGTGGCAATACAATACAACTATCCAGAAAAATCCTCGAATTGGCAGGACATTTCAAAGCAGCTGGAGTCAAACGGACTCAATACAGGAGCAGCAGCAGGAGCTAAAACTATGACAATGGGCAGAATGACAATCACAACCAGCATATGGAGATACTTAAATCTATGTAACATACGCACACGGCCAAGGCTGAAGCCAGGTGCACACAGATGCTATTAAAGGTTGAGGAATAAGTCCAGCTGCAGCAGCCCAAGCCTCTGTCCTCTCCCCAGTGACAGCCATAACCACTGCCAGGTTTATTTAAAAAAGGAGGTGTAGGGCTTTTGGGGTTCATGAAACAAGGCCAATCATGCAAGAATTGGATGGATGATTTTTCTGCACTTGAACAATAATGCGGGCGAGAAGTTTGTCAAACTCTCTTTTCCCTATATATATATATATATATATATATATATATATATATATATATATATATATATATATATAAATGTTTTATTTTTTTTTAATGTTGTTACCTAAAAGTGAATCATCTGTGCCTGGAAACCTTTTTTTTTTTTTTTTTTGCCACTTTCCATTCTGGTGAGTACAAGGAGTAGTCTTAAAGTGCCAGTAGTGACATTAGCACTTGTAAATGCTCAGTGGAGCGGGCTGCTGAGGATGAAGACTCACTGGTGCGCTGTAAGGCATGCCTTTTTATTTCGATCAATACAAACTCAAGGAAAGGACAAGTTGATTTCAGACTGTGACAATACCTTGAGCCAGCAATAGATTGAGATGCTGAAAAGAGCTATGGCACCTCTGAAATGGGGACATGCTTTTAGAGCAAATACAAAAACATTTGGTTCACCCAATAATGGCACTTACTAGAGGTGTTTTGAATTGTTCAGACAGCTCAATCTATTCCTTCAGAGAGCATATCACACTTTTTTTTAGGACTGCCGGCTGAGAACTCCATCTTTCCTGTCAGCAGAAATGTGTAGTAAATTTACTTAAAATAGGAGAATATATGTTAGTATTATAATCTTTAATACATCAAGACTTGATTCGACACATGGTGAGTGGAAATGGGGCATTTTGCTGCATTCACATTTTTGTGAGATCTGGCCACAACGCCAACATCTCTTTAAATGAGATAACAGTAAGATCAAAAACTGGGTAACTGCTATAACATTGCGTGCACTTTAGTATGGCGTGACTGTAAAAAAAGTGTGTCATTTCACATATGGATCATCGGCCCATTGGCCCAACGGGAAGCATGCACCACTTCTGAAATTAGTTGGATTATTGGACTAAAGTGAAGTGCTGCCTGCAGACAGATGATTTTTTCTCATTTGTACAATCTGCTCAAACTCCACTTGGCAATGGGAGGTTGTAACATCAGGCCTGGAGCCCAATGATAATGGGAGCATTCAGACTTTATATGACAAAAGATGGTGTGTAGGCTTGTAATGATCTTTGTTACAATTATGGCACCATTCATGCTTCACCCCTTTAAGGGCTTTAACCAAAACGACACTATGTGGCCAAAAGTATGTGGACACCCCAACGCTTCTCATTGGAGCATTTCTGCTATATAAGGTAGACCTTTTTTAAAATGTTCAGTTTTTTAATGTGAGCATCTGTACTGCTGGGTTTCAGACGCTGTTCGACCGTGCACTTTGGTTGGATTAAACTAATTAAGCTGCTTAAAAACCTACATGTGCTGGGCACCATGCTGGGCGCAAATCAATCAATTAATCAATCAAACCAAATGGCCATGGGCATTAATCTGCTGCTATGGCAGCCTCCATTCTTCTAGGAAGACTTTGCACAAGATTTTGGAAACTGGCTCCCATTCAGCAACAGCATTAGGGGATTTGGCATCTGGCTCAAAGTTAATGTTACATCCCAAAAGTGTTGAGGTCAGGACTCTGGTTATGTTAGTCAAGTTCTTCCACTTTGTTATGCTGGAAGAGAAAAATTGGCATTTTTACGTAGTTGCAATCACATTATTGTCTCAAAGACCTTTGGTTACTGTGACATTAGATTAAGCTGAGGGACCTAACCCAAACCACAAAATACAGCCCAGACCAAAAGCACAATAAAAAACACATAGTGTTTGTGATCCAATACAACGTAGACCATCTGTAAAGACGATTAATGATGAGTTTGATGAGTTCATCTACAAACAGTGGGATCTGTGGTTAATGCTGAATTTATTACAGACTCTACTTTCAAGAAGTCTTTCTACTTTGTACAGTCTGTGGGAGAGACTCATTTGAATTTTTATTGCAGGCTTGCACACTGCCTCACTTAAAAGCTTTGCTGCAGTTTGGACACTGGATACTGTTTATTCTTTTGTTACACTGACTACTGTCGGTGCCTGCTGCTCTTTCTTTGCATTGTTAGCAGACTGAAATTAGTTGCTCATTAAGTTTACGAAAATCAAATTTTTGTGAAGTATATATATCCCTCCCTTTTGAATGCTGCGTGTTTTGGACTAACGCTCGCTTGTGCATCGCTCCAGCATTCTGTCAGTGACTGTGGATCCATTAATTGGAGTGTGTTATGTGGCAAACGGTTTTCTTTTGGATAAGGGTGATTAGGATAGTTGATGAGGTGATGGCTTGGGGAGAAGGAGGGGGTGTTTTAGCTCCAGGGCCTTGCGGCATTATTCATGTGGACGTGCAGCTATTCCTCCTGCACACTGCACCACTAATCTAAATCTACAAGAAGGAGTGAACTACTGTATTTGTGCATGCTTAAGGGTAACAAATCATAACGGAGCACCGCCAGCCCCTCCCTCCAAACACCCCTTCACCCACTTCACCTGTGGAGCCTGGCAGTTATTGACCAATGAGGGCGACTTATTGAGAAAAAGCTGCCATGAAACTGGGCCGCAGCAGCCAATCAATGCCATAGATTTCTTTCCCTGGCATTATCTCAACCGAGAGAAAGGGGGGGGGGGGGGGCGAAAAAAGAAACAGACACAAATCAGTCGGTATGGAGGCACCTCGACAATACCTCCCTCCAATCCACCCACTCTCTCCAACCTTCCTTCATCAACCCCTTCCTCTTTCCTCCCTCCTGCTATTCATTTGCTTTTCCGTCTTCTCTGTTGTTTGTTTGCCCCTGGGCTGAAAACTCTGTGTATATGTGCTCCATTATGTATGTGTGTGTTTGTGTGTGTGTCTGTGTGTGTGACGCATTGATTCACAGTGTTCTATATTTTCTCATCTGGCTCACTATTACAGTGCAAGTCAATCGACACCGTATTTCTCTCTCTCTCTCGTTCCCTCTTTTACTTTCTCCCTGCCCCCCCCCCCCCCCCCCCCCCCGTCTTTCTGTGAGTATCAGAGTATCATGTTTTTGAATGGACGTGTTTACGAGGAGTGTTGTATTGCCGAAACGGGTTTGTTATGTGAGTTCATGCGTAGTGAGTATCAGTGGTGTGTGTTGTACCTTTGCCTGCTTGTGTGTATTTCTATGCATTATTGTAACTCGGAAGACGGTGTTAAGTATTTAGGAGTGCATGCTCTTTTAGTGCACTGTGTGGGGGTATATGGTAGTGCTGAGGCACAACATACTGTAAATCTGAGTGTGTGTGTGTGTGTGTGTGTATTTATATGTGTGAGGGAGGATTTGCTGGTGGGTATCTGTGCCTTGTGGTTTGCACACACACACACACACACACACACACACACACACACACACACACACACACACACACACACACACACACACACACACACACACACACACACACACACACACACACACACACACACACACAGAGACACACAGACACACACACACACACACACACACACACACTGCACTAGCTCGAGCTCTGCAACTCCACCCTGCGACGCACACAACCACACACACACGTGCACACATAGAAACACGTCCTCCCACTAGTGAGGACTTTTGCCAGAATCAATAGAGGCTTTTTAATGCCTCTTGCTGTAGTAGGAGTCTGAAACTGGAGTGCGGGATCACAAATATATGGTAGCCAGGGCGCACCGTGTGGGACGCGCCTCATTGTAGGCCTGTCTCACGTCACTATCTCCAAAAAAAAACCTTCTCCATTTCTCTGCTTAGCTGTGTACTTTCACTGGTGATATCTTTCATTATATTGACTGTGACAGTATTTCCAGGAATGAATGGGATTATGAAACAGGCAGAAATCACGGCAGTTATGGGAATCTTATGTCTTTTTGGTGAATTAACTCTTAAGGGCTGCAGTTGGTTGAAAACTGCATCTGAACGTCAGTAAGTTGTTCGTGATGGAGATGTAAAGAAGTGCTACAGGTCACTATTCAAAATAACAATCAAAGAAAAACCCTTGGAGCAGGTTATAATCTTTTTTTTCAACGTAAGTATTGTACCTAAAATATGCACTATGCTGTATTATGTTCTTATTTACACTGACAGACATGGCCCCCTCTCTCTTTCTGTCAGAGTTCAGAACTTACTGAACACTTTCTCTTTCCAACAACATTTTTTAACAACAGCCGCTGCAAATAGAGGCGCTGGCATTTTGGCCCCCTTGGGCCAGTTAAAATGTATTCCTTAAATGTTTTGAATGTCCTCAAACACTGCAGCGGTTTCTGTGTCAGAAGAGTTGATTTAATTACGTTCGCAGAAACTTCCTCTCCACCAGCATAAATCAAAAAATCTGTGTACCTGTAGTTTGGAGCACTATAATGGAATGAGGGATGTGAAAACAATTTGTCATCTATCACGAATAGTTCAATGTCAGTGTCACTTTAACATCAGTATTTTGGTTCTCGCTTGTTTACCCAATGTCTCTCCTGACACTGCACCTACTCAGTTGCTGACACACACACACACACACACACACACACACACACACACACACACACACACACACACACACACACACACACAAGGCAGCCTTTAGTACTTTCTCTGAGCTACACCAACAGCCCACAGCCATGCTTACAGGGCATTTCCTCTAGGAAGCCAAATCCCCTCTTCTCTCGGCTCACCTGGCAGCAAAAGAAACAAGATGGCAGAAAACTTTTTAAATGTAAAGGTTGTGGAGCAACTTTGACGATATAAAAAGAGCATCAGGATGCGAAGAGAAGAGGAAAGAGGCTTTAAGGGGGAAAAAGGGGATTTAATTTGCAGGGTTTTGGTTGTGTTGGCCTGTGAGTGGGGGATTGATAAAGAATGGAAGGAGGGAGAGAAGGAGGTAGGTGGAAAACCCCCCTGAAAAATGGAGGAAAGAGGGTGTAGTCGTTTTTCCAGAGCCAAGTCCTCGCTCTGTTTCTAATGAACTCATTTATTCTGTTTTGCTGGCTTTACCTCCACCAGCCACAAAAGACAGTCTCTGCCCCTCTGAATGCTCTGCTTCAGGGTTTGTTGAGCATCTAGGTCTGTCCTATGGCATTACCTTTGTTTACTTAACGCTCACCATTGATCAAATGCAAACCTAAGACTGTCCTCCACTGGCAAAAGCGTTGCCAATTAGCATTTCCTTCTTAAGCAATGTTGATTGCAAGTGACTGATTAAATGTTGTTGATGCATCACTATGTAGCGTGTGAAACCAAATACAGTCTCTTTCCCTTAAAGATGTAAAGACAGAATCCTTAAAAAGGCTTGTCTTTGTGCCCATATCTTCTGGTCCGTGTCAAACAATAGCAACAAAGGCAAAAACATCAATCGGCAACACATTTTGTGTGAACACAAAATCGCATTCTGGTTTTGGCCAAATATTTAATCTCTCCTCCTCTCTCTCTCTCTCTCTGTCTCTGTCTATCCCTTCCTCTTTTCTTTCTGAATAATATGCCACTGGGAAGTGAAAAACCCCCCCGAGAGCACCGATCCCCACTCCTCCGCTCTTCTCGGCTGCACGTCTGTGATGTCATAATCACTCACATCAAAGGCTGTGCGCTCAACACGGCGACTGTCAGCTTCCCTGGAGGCGTCATTAAAAACGAACAGAGCAAACCGAGCCAAGCCTGACAGAGACGCATCAAAACTTCCTAACACGCACATACTCACACATGCGCAGGCGGGCGTGTGCACGCACACGTGTTAAGTGTGGATGCATTTGCTTTCAGGTGCGTGCACACTCAAGCAAACTGAAATGTATCACAGACACACATGCACATGCTAACACACAAATATGTAATCATCAAATCATGTATCCACAAAAATAAAATGCTCACAATGCATATAATTCGTCATACACACATAAAGACACCCACACACAGACACACACACACACACCTGCTAACCAATATGAATATCTACCTCTTCTTTACGACAGTGCCAAAAATCCCCCAGCCTAGCATGCAAACGAGACATGCGTTGCTTCCAGCTGTATTGTACATGTGAGTGGAAACATCCACAGCATGTGAACATCTGTTGTGAAGATATGCTCTTGTGATGTGCATTCATGATGCACAGTCGTGTTGCAGAGCGTGCACAAAAATGTACAAAATAGCCTAGATCCACCACGCTTTTCATCTCTGTCTATCTCTCACACACTAGCCCACACACGTGGATGCATTCATGCACGCACACACACACACACACACACACACACACACACACACACACACACACACACACACACACACACACACACACACACACACACACACACACACACACACACAGAGAGGCACACACTCGTTTACACAAACAGGAGGAAGGACTATAAATAGTATGCCTATGATGCGATGCTGTGTGTGGTTTCTCCCTATGGGTTTGTGTGTGTGTGTGTGTGTGTGTGACTGTCAAAGTGAAGAGAGAGCGAGGCAGTGAAAGGGAGGAGGGGTGGCAGGAAGAGGATGGATATTTAAGAGAAAGAAGGGCTGTGCTCATGTCTGGTGTACAGCCAGTGATAAACAGAATATGACAAGCATGGCAAAGACAGTGAGTCCCCTTTGATTTGCAATGAATATAAGGCATTATATGTGAAAGATAAGCATCTGGGTTTGCGTGTGTTCACCGGAGTGAATCCAAGAGGGGTTTGTGTAAGATTTTGCTTCTGGGTTGACATGGCGTTCCTCGTGTATGACTTACCCCTGGCAGGGTCTTCTGCTCGTGCAATGCATTCTGGGCTTTCAGGGCCGACTCTCTGGCACAGTAGGTGAGGAAGGCACAGCCTGAAATACAACAAGACAGAAAGAGAAAGAGAGAGATGATTATGATATGTGTACTGGGGAAAGGGAAGGAGAGAGAGACAGGGCTGCACCAATCACAAGCGAATAGCCCAAAACAACACACACACACACACACACACACACACACACACACACACACAGAGTAAGCCTGCAGCCATAGCTCTGAAACTCTGTCTACATTGCCACTCTGGGAATTCACTCGTGTTTGTGTGTGTGCCTGCGCGCTTGTGCAAAGTGAACAGCATTTCAGCGACTGAACAAATGGAACGTTCCTCTGTACACAAACGCAATCCGCATGCATGCAAAAAGAAACATGAAAGTGAGACCAAAAATTGCGACTTCGGAGATGCGACGATTCGTGCATTCTGTTGCGTGAGAGCCATTCTGCAAAACATATCAAATCTGACTGAGCTTTCTCCCTGGCAGTCTGAAATAGCAGTTATCCATTCGTCCATCGCACTCTCCTGGCTGCTGTGACAGGGATAGACATTTCCCTGACAGCTTCTCTCTCTCTCTCTCTCTCTCGCCTCCCCCCCCCCTCCTCTTCCCCTCTCCTCCCTCCACCCTTCATTTCTCCGTCTCTCTGCTCCATATGTTCTGAGACTACCCACAATCCTCGGTTTTGTTAGCACCTGGGCTGACATGTGGGGGTGGAAGGAAGATGGAGACGCAGGAGGCAAGGAAGAAGAAGAAGCCGTGGGGAACGTGTAAGCCGTTCCCTCGCCACCCCCTGTTGACAGCGAGGCGCACGCCACTGTCAGAGAGCTGACAAACTGTCAATCTGCAGATCAAGGCTAATGATTCATGTGTTTGACAGTTTAATAAAACACTTACATAGAAAATTGCACAATAGGCTGCGGTGACATGATTCAATTTGAGGAAAATATTTTTCACATATTTGCAGGTGTTCTGTACTTTTACTCTGGTTCAGAGAATTTTTATTTAAATCAATAAAATTCAGTAAAAGAAGGAAAAAATCATACACAAAGGACAATTAGTCTCTGGGTTTGCACAGTGACGATATTAGCAGACATTTAGAGCATTTCAAGGTTCCTTTAGTGAACAACTAGAACACTAGAGCTGCCAGAAACAATTACATTTTTTTGGATCACATAAGTCTCCTAGCAGACATTGACAAACTGTTCCAAGCAACTCACACAAGCACAAAGAGACAAAAAGAACCAGAGTTTGTTCTGGGAACATCAAGGTCTCACTAGAGACGATTATCACAGACCCCTCCCCCCAGAAAACACAACCACAGAGCAGTTTAAAGCAAGCCCCTTCCCCTTATCTCTTCCCAGTTATGATTTGCTTTGTTCTTTTTGCATACTGGGGGCTATTTATTGTTAAGGGCAGCACTATGTACTGCTGTATGTAGAAGCAGCATGCCTCCCATCCTCTCGGCTCCGTGTCTTTAACCCCGGGTCGTCCTGATGGCGGGACACTGGGGAGCTCCGCCTGTTGGTGTTTTTAATTAACGGGCCTCTCTCTCATTAGGCGAAGTGGGAGCTGGCCGCTGACAGCTTGGCTACCTCCTCATCCTCTCCGGGCCTGTCGTATTAACGCTACATGCCGGCGCTGTCCCGAAGGAAACACACACGCGAGCCTCTGATTCACACGCCTGACACTCATTTGCATGTTTGGAGAACGGGCACCCTCAGCAGTATATTCAGTACTGGAAGAAGTATTCAGAGATTGAGCAATACCGTGCCACAATGTAAATCTACTCCTTGTCAGACGAGGTCAAGCATCCCTTCACCCCTGCTTAGAAATTACATTTATCTACAAGAATTACAAATAAAGCCATTACAAGAAATTAAATGGCCACTTGATTCCGTTTTCTATGAACCTAACAAAGAAAATTAGCTAATTCACATATTTGCCAAGTTGCAAAATGTTGACACCGAACGTGTCAGTAGATAAGTTGTTAAAAGACGAGTCCTGTGCGCTCATTGTAGATGCAAGTTTAATGGTTATTATGACAATAAATATATATATAAGATCAGCCTCATACCAATCATTATTCTTATTTTAAATTTGCAATCTTTCCATGGCAGCTGCAGAAGTACCTTCTTGGGTACAAGTACCCCTGGTTTGGATTCATTTTATTTATCTATAGAAACCGTCATACTCAATAGTATCATCCTATATGTTGTATAAATAATTGTAATCTTTAAATTAGTGACTATAGCTTGAAAATCTATATTGTGGACTAAAACACAAATATTTTCCTCTGATATGTATTGAAGTAGAAGTACACAACTGAAACCGAAAGTAAAAAGTAAAGTACAACTACCTCAACATTGTGCTTTAATGCTGTATTCACCACTGAGTGTACACACACACACACGTATGTAGGGGGAAGCACGCATGCACACGTAAATTATAATACAGTCACACACTCACACACATGAAAAGTGACAGTCAACAAACGTTCAATTTATCATCATTGTCACAAGTCAGATGCTGGCAGCGGCTCTAGTATCTGACTAAGACCCATATTGGCCCAGGAGAGAGAGATAAGCTGTTTGTTTCTGCTGTCAATGCTGCCAATTTGGTTTCCCATCACTTCAAATTCAAATCAACAGCAGCGCAGAGGGGATCTGAGAGAATGTGTGTGTGTGTGTGAGAGACAAGAGGAGAGGAGAGGAGAGAGATAGGGGGAGAGAGAAAGAAGGGCAGGAGAGGAGAAGGAGAAGCAGAACAGCGAGGGCCGCTCGGTGAGAGAGGGAGAGAGAGAGAGAGTAGATAAGATCACCTAGCTTCTGTGAACACCATCCCCCTGTGTCCTACACTCGCTTCTTATCTCAACCGCAGCAGACACCCTAAAGGGACACACACCCACCGAGAGGGAGAGAGACAGGAAAAGAGTGAGAGACAGTGAGAGAGGAATATGGAGAAGAAAAGGGGAGAAGATGAAAGAGAGCAGCAAGGGAATGGTGGAGACTGTGAATACTTACTGGTGAGGGAAAGAAGAAAAGACACATGCTTCAGTAGTGAAATCCACCAACTGTCACCAGGCCTCGTTTAAATGACAGCTGTGTTGGACCACATAGAGCTTTGACCTTGTTAACTGTGGGAAACATGTATTTGATGAGCTGTAGCTACCCAACAAGTTGACTGTTAGGAAACCGTATATTGTTTTACTGCCCCATAGTGGCCAAAACAAATCGGAGTCTGCTTCGTTGCACCGCCATGTTTCTACAGAAGCCCAGAATGGACAAAACAAACACTGGCTCTAGAGAGGGCCTTTGGCGTTTTCGTGTTGACCACGTGTTCTTCTACATGCTTGGGCACACTGGAGAAGTTTCAGTTGGTTGCAATCTGCAACCTCACCGCTAGATACCACTAAATCTTACACAATGGACTATTATACACTGTGTCTGTTAGCCGTTTGGTGAGTTCATGTTTTTTCTCCAAGAACATACAGTATGTCTGATGAACACCAAAACAATGAGCCCAAAGACGTTATACTGATACTTAGTACTGAGGGGACCTGTAGAGTTGGGGGACAATTCTGTTTGTCACTACAAACAAGCCATTTCACCAACATGTAGTCACCACGATCCGTTGTTGATGTAAATATATTGTTTATATCTTTAACTTTTGGTTTAACTTTTTTAATTTAATATATTTTTTGCCTTTTAGATGGTCAAATGTAAAGATATTTAGTCCTACTGTGTGTATTTGACGTGTAATTAGAATGGAGGTAAATAAAACCACCAAATTCCCAAAGACAATAGAGACCATGATTTATCTGACCTCAGTGGTAGCTATGGCCCTGGATGAGGGACACTCTAATCTTAAAATTCTCCTTTGAAACTATTCATGATTGTATTAAAAGTAAAACTACTAATGAATTCTTGAATTAGCACTCTTCAGCGTTACTGGACACATGAATTACTTTTTTACCAGCATGCATTGCCTGTCGCCACCCAAGACTAGAGAGCTTGGGGACAATGTTATTGCACAGAATTCTCTAATTATCTCATGCCTATTAATTCAGGGGTTGTAAAAGGCTGACATAAAAAGTTCCCTCCTCTCACTCTGTCGTTTTTATTCCCAGCCACAGACGGGGAGAAACTCCCAGTGATCATTTAAATATTTCAGAACATCTTGGTGAGAGCCTAAAAAGAGTCAATAGCATTAAAAAGCTTTATCCACGGCACGGCTGAAACTCCACGCTGCGCAGCCCTGGAACTCTGCCTCGAAAAAACTTTGGCATGAAACTTTGTTTGAGGCTGTCCAATTTCAGTCAGTCAATAGAAATCTCCACATCGCCCCCTACCTCAGTTGTGTTAGCACTTATCTCCCCCTGAAAGAGTTGACCAAGGACAGTCTTTGCTCAATAAACAGAAGAATATTTTTTCTTCCTTTTTAAAAGATCGACCTTAAGACAAGAATGTTCTGACTGGATTTTTGTGAGTGCCAAGGCTTAGATAACACTCTTCAATTCACTCTTGAAATGGGTCAGAGTAAAGATGAAAATTCTTGACTCATTGTGTTCAGAGAAATAGCATATAAAGCCTTGGTCTTTTAGTCATGTGGTGAAAACGAGTACCGCTGAGTGCAAAAGAGGAATACTAATAAGTATCGTGTTAAGAGAGTTCCTTATTCAAGAATGATACAGTTGCCCTTGTAGCTACTGCTGTAACTGGGACACTCGAATATGAGCCACGTGATTGCTACTATTAAGCTTATCTGCTTCAAAACACTATCAAATTAAATGAGAAAGGTTGATAGTTGCAATACAATGAATTCCACTGCTGGAAATAAAATGTATACAGCTATTACAAATAACTCCTACAGATTATTTATTTACATGTTGAACACGTCTAACCATCTTAATGTCTCTGTGGAAAAGTTCCTGATCGAGCTATACTTGTATATATTGAAATGTTTTGGATTAGTTCAAACTGGAGACCGGTCTAACTTAAATACCTCCCACTGAATCGAGCATCAAAGGGAAAAACCCAGACCAGCCCTCTCACTTTTGGTTCAGCGAGGAGTAGTAATTCAATAAAGTGAGCAGAAGTCGCTCATATCCCCTTCACCTTTGCTGACCTTTCAGATCATTACTCACAATGGAAAAAAAGAGGCAGAGGATGGAGGCTATTTTAGGGGACACGGCCAAGGTCTCCAGGCAGGCACACTCCAACTTTCTCCCCGTATCATCTTAAAATCTTTAATTGGCAGCTGTAAACCCTGATTAAATAGAAAAGCACTTTGAAGCCCACAATACAAGCTCGGTGAACGCTACTGTACTCTGAGTGATCAGAGGAAAAAAAACAAGAAAACCCCGTCAATTACTGTTCAGAGACCACATCAAGCTTTTCTTTTTCATTCTGTAAAAAAAGGCCTTAAACATTCAGGAGCTGTTTCATGGACTAATGAAGGCTGGTCTTGAGTATGATATCATTTCAGCAGAGTGAGGCAGAACTAAGGGGCAGTATTATGAAAGAGGAGGTGAATTAATTTATAATGGGATGTAATAGCAGTCTCAGCTCTCCTATAGGCGACTTTATGCAGATCCCCAAGTCGTCTCTTCGGGTGAACAAGAAGAATCCGTAATATAGAAACCAAGCACGCCACTGAGAGAATTGGAGAACAAAAAAAAAGCAAAAGTTAATAACCATTATGAATTGGATCTCAAAGGGACAGCACTATTGTACATCTGCACCATTTTTCCCCAATTCTTAAAAGTGCAGGACTTAGTAATTTAGAACAACATCGGCTCCAGTTGTAGCTTAATGGCTCTCTGGGTTGAGGGTATGAAGATCATCAAATAAAGGTTGTACTGTATCCTTGGCAGATACTGAGTTCTGATTGACTGTGAGGTGTCAAATACATTTTAATAACTGGGCATTTCCTAGTATCATGCCAAATGAGTGTTACTTTTCAACAACACACTGAACAAATTACAAAAAAATATGCGGGCAACTAGTGTAGAAAAAAAATCATGACAATAAAAGCTTAGAAAACTCAACCGTGACTCAATAATTACATGCCACACTCCTGTATCTGCACACAGTGGTACATTTAGGAGGCTATAAAGAAGAAAAAACAAAACAAGACCCAGAGAGTCGGATGTCGTCATCCTCCATATTAAAACGCATGCAGTGATCCGGAGATTACAGGTATTAATAGCAAATGCATGCAAACTAAAAATGTTGTCACATACTTCGATGCACTTTCACATTACAACCATAGATAGACTTACAATTGCTATGACATAAAAAAGGGTGAGAAAGAATTAGCACCTTCAATTGTTATCCGTGTGTGCGTGTGTTTGTGTTTGTGTGTGTGTTTGTGAATCCCTGAAGATAACAAGTCCCATATCTTGCCCTGCTTCCAGAGTGGCCGTCTCTAAGCTGTGCTAATCGATTGGCGAAGGAGGAAAAAGGGCCGGCGTTTAATGTGTTGCATGTGAAGGATTTACTGGAGAGCAGAGCCACTGAATCAATGGCGTAGAAAATGCATCATTAGGACAGTGTCGTCCCCCCACACCACCCACAAGACCATTCCCTCACCCCCCACGCCACTTGAGAGTCGGAACAGAAAACACACACACACATTTATATCCACACTCAAACTGGGCTTACATTTGACGCTTGAGCTCTTGTGCCACAAAGTAAAAAAAATCGTCTTAAACAACACTCGCACTGAGTGAATCACATGTAACACAAATGCTTGAACACACACTTGTTAAAAGCTCCCCTGATGGCAAAACACACACACACACACACACACACACACACACACACACACACACACACACACCGGACGTCTCGAGCTGTCCCCACTATCCGGGCAGACGAATCATCTCACTCTCATCCTACCTCAGCCATTTTGTCTGGAAATGTTTTGAAGACCCAAATTTAGCTTTTCAATCATAAATTATTCAAAGTGCAGTGACTTCATAAGATAGCCCAGAAGTCTGCACTGTTACGTATCAGGTCGGGGCACTGTATTTAAATGTATTGACGCTGACTAATATAACAATGTGTGACCGATAACAGAGGGACTTTTTTTTGAGCATTTTCATCCCCAATAAAAACTTTATACTTGGCAGAGTGGAAAAACCTCTGAAACAGTGTTTAGACCATCATTGGACACTAAAACTCTCTTCTGAAAACCAGACAACACAGCACTTCGAGGCTGAACGTCTTAATTCATCTCTTCTGTGATTTCGGTTGCTCTCATGTACCTCCGGGCTTTAGGAGACAGAATTACCAGTATGCTCAGATTGGATGATTCTGCGCCTCATGATAAATGTCCAGTGCCAATGTACCAACAGTAAAAGTCTACCTTGGCTGGTTGTCTAACCTTAACCATAACTTATTCTGTATGCCATAACCATAACCTTCCTTAAGCTTAACCATATCGTAGTGTGTCGATTTTTCAAGAATTTGTTTTTGCTTATCTCGATGAACCAACTCCTAGAAGAGGATGGAGACTATGTCAGACGAGCACCTGGAAAAGCCGACTAATCAAACATCCGCCTACAGATGAATCATGTATCACTAGGAAGACAAAGTTCTTCAACTCTGTCATGGGAGTGGCCCCATGTCTTATCCTCCCGGTAAAACACTTACAGGATAAACACTCCTATTAATATTCCTCTGTGCACCTCTCCTCTCCTTTCCACTCCCTGTCCTATTATCCTGCCTCGGCGGACATCCTGTCCTGTCCCGTCCGCCTTGCCAACCTGCAAGATGGAGATGAGAGGACGATCCAACGCAGAAGGGGAACATGAATCATTACACTTCCTGTTGTTGCACACCGTCCGGGGAAGGAAGAGAGAGGACGCCCCCGGGGCTCCGATTGATTCCGGAGACTTAATTGGGTTTATTAGCCAAGATGTTGGGCCCCGCAAGGAGGGTCCCAGAGGCCGTTGAGTCCCCCCCACTCCCATTCCCACTCTTCTGAAGGAGAAAGCCTGCGTAATTGTTTTCCCTCCATCTTCTGTGTCATTGTCAGATGGGTCCTGCGGGATTATTAGCAACCCCAGGTCCCTCAATAATTCATCCAGAGCTATTTATACACAGATGGAGAGTCCTCTAAAGTCTCCCCCAGTGAGCTTATCTGACGCTTAGACAGACAGAGTGAGAGAGAGAGAGTGATGAGGAGAAACAGTGCTACAAAGGGAAAAGCAAGAGAGAGATAGAACGAGAGAAAATTGGGAGCGACGTACAAAGAGAGTAAGGAGGATGGAGAGAGGCGATCACAAAAAGAAATGCAAAGAATTGACGAAATGGAAGGAAACAGTGTATAAAACAGTGAGAGCGAAAGACAGCAGCGTTTTAGATAGACACAATGACAATGTTTCTGGTGTGCATTGAGTTTCAAGGTGAAACTCTCTCGTCTGCTTTGCCAAAGTGAACAAAAGCACCGTCCCGGGAATAGCACACCCTCACACAACACACATTAATGGCTTTTAATCTTCCCCCCTTTTTCCTCCATTTAACACAATTAAGATGTTTGCAAAGCTAACATGGACCACTAGTCGCTACAGGAAGGACACGTGAAAGACATCCAGGGATTTCCATATGCAAAGTAAACACAGTTATCCGTCCTTTCTAACGTGTCAGTGCGTAAGACAAACAAAACAGCAGCCAGCCATTTCTTAAATCACCTAATAATTCAAACATTAACACATTAGCATATCAACATTAGCGCATTAAGTAGCTACTAATCCCAAACAGATAGCGGTTGTGCTACAGGAGGCTGCGCGACTGCATGCTTTTAATGGCTTTGCAGGTACCCGCATCTTTAAGCCTGCAAGTTGAGGAGACATTTTGTTGTCGTCGGGCTAATGAAGCCTTTGGCGCACAACGTTGATTTTCAAAGTCCCTTTGTTGGTGTTCCAGCCACAGATAATTATATATATTCATCCCCTTTGGCAGTCACTTTTATCCAGCTCATTTAGAAAGCTTGGCTTCCTCTTGGACAAATTGGGACATTGAAAGGCAGATTGAGTGATAGTTTTTACATTTTGCATCGATGGCACATTAATCAGGGCAACTATAGCTATGGGAAAAGACTTGCTTAAACACCCTGTAAAAAGCTGGTAATTTGTCTGTTGCAAATAGTATCACAAAAGTTATGTCATTATCTAAAATACATTCTTTCTGCCTGCATAAATAGAAAATGTCTTGAACTGTAAATCCATAATTGACCATAACATGAGAACTGCTGATTAATTTACAGAATAAGTAATACATCACTAGCTAATGTTTTTTTTATTTATTTTATTTACAGGCTTAAGTGAGGCACTGTTTTACAGCTCATATAATAGGTCAGTCTACTGAAGTGCGTTAGGGAGAGTCACCTGAACACAGAGTGATATTATTAAATTAGAGCTTTTTAATAATCAGAAACTTTGCTACGCTATGCTGAACAGAACGTTTTTGGTTAATTATTTACTTTGTCATGTTTCTCTCTTGATGATTGAATTAAATTAGTTTGATAAAAAATAATAACTTTAGTGTTGCAGAGTAAAACGTGTTTTACTTAAATTGAAACCACTTTTGATCTTTGGAACATGACATTGGAAACTAATTCTCCATTTTTATTTATGAAGTGGGCTTTTGTTAGCTTTGGGTACAGCCTATGCCAAATTAATTGCTACTGCCCGGTGCGTCCTCATGGTATTGAAAAACGATCCATAGAGGAACGCATTGTTTTCGCTCTCTCACTCTCTCTCTTACTCCTACTCTCTCACACACACACGCACACACACACACACACACACACACACACACACACACACACGCACACACACACACACACACACACACACACACACACACACACACACACACACACACACACACACACACACACACACACACACGCTGCTGTTGCTCCGGGGGGGAAAGCAAAGCTTATCAACTAGCCAATGCTCACAAACTCATACACACGCCTGCGCACATGCACAGACTTCTCTGTCTCTATCTATAAACCCATGAAATCATTCCACACCATGTGAGGCGGGGTATGTATAGGTTTGGCCAGGATTCCCAATCTCCTGTTCTGTGATTAAAGGACCAAACTAATGGGCTCTGTCTCGTTGGGAACCTGTGTGGGACTGGTAGAGACCTCAGAAGCCATTAAATTGCAAATCTGTAATAATTTGCTGAAGGCTTTCTGTCCAGATCATTCCCTGGGCTGATTTGTGCATTGCCACTCTGAATGGCCAAGCACAAACCCAGCTGAGCCCACCGGCTAGCCAGCCAAGTTAGTTTACTAGAAGGCACGCTCCGGATACACACAGGGCCATATTTACTTTACAAGAAGCCCCTGTGCAAACGTGTGCTGCCATTTTTCATTACATTTCTATCTGATAGGAAGGCAGCAGCTAATCATTCAAGCAATCATTAAAAGACATAAGAAGGTGCAGACAGTGGTTTGAGGTGTCTTTGTTCAGCAGACTCAAAAAATAAAGAGAAAATAGTTTAAATAAAAATACTTTCTTAATATTTATTGGAAGAAATTCCATTCCAAGTTCATTTGGCTGCCATAACACGATAATAACATTTATTTGTACAATTGTTTGTTCAAACTAATGTTTAATATTTTAATAACAATTAATAGCAATTAAATGCATAAAAGGAAAGATTGCTTATGAAAAGAAAATGCAACGCACTTCAATATAAATACATGATAGGTACATGTTCAGGCTATAGCCATAAATCATTTTTCTGCTCTTTGTTTGACGTAAATATAATAAAATCAAACATTGTTAGTTTGCTATTGGCTGTTGCTCCTCTGTTGTTTTTTTAAAAACTAATTCAAAGAAAACCATATTGATTTCTGTAGAGTATGTACATTTGTCTCCTAGCCATCATGTGTTAACAAACCCTGCTTTTTCACCTGCTTTTGAGGTAGACAACCGCCTCTGCAAAATGATCCTCACCAACTGCATGAACCTGCTTAAATCCAGGTCATGTTTCCTCACTTATTTGCACGAGCCTCCTTTAAAGACTTCACATAGGTCTTTAAGGAAGAACATATTTTCTCAATCAGCTTTTTTATGTGATAGATAGGGTCCAATATGAATGCTCAGTTCGTGTTTGTATTTACTCAGATTTATGTGTTTTCCTGACCTTTTTATAACACATTTTAAGTAAAAAATACAGTTTTATAAAAAGTGAAAAGACAACAAAAAAGGGTCTTATTTTATTTTTGTTACTTAGAGTACTGGACATTACTTGAGAACAGCAACGGTTTGTCCAGACTTTGGGTCACCCAAAATGCAAAGAACCTCTTGGCTGCTGTATGTTGATGGCAGTGTGACTGACCCGATATGCAGCAAGGAGCTATACTTTTGCAAATACACACTCATCTATTTTTGCCGATGCTAAACACACTAAAACTTAAATGCTATATTATACTGCACAGCCACATTAACATGTTGAAATACATGAAGAAAGTGCAGGAGCTAACATTCACAGGCAAAAAAAAGATAGACTTACAAATATACAGTAAAACCTGTCCAATTAACATGTTGTCAGAGATCCATTTAATATGGAGGGCACTTGCTTATTTACCCCCGAGGTGGCTGGAGCTGCAGGAGTCTAATTCTGCTCCCATCCCAGGAAGGTCATTCTCCCTTCTTGAGCCATGATGGCCACAGAGTAGTGCTTAAATCTGGCAAAACGCAGCCTATAAATTACAGCAGAGGACAGAGGGGTCAAAGCCTGGCATGGAACTGGGCCAGAAGCTATCAATCTGCCGAGGCCAGCGAGGGCGACATCTGTCTCTGGGACTCCCTCACTCTTTTTACTTCTCTCTCTCTCTCTGTCTGTCTTTTCTTCTCAGCCCCTTCCCTCTTCCTTTCATTCCCTTTGCTCACTCTGTGCCTGTCATTTAACAATCTCTCTGTGACTCCATTTTTAGTCTGCACATCTCTTTACAATCTCTGCTCTCATTCTTGTGTACTGCTCTGCCTCTTGATACTCTTTGTCTGTCTTTGTGTGCAACCCCCCCCCCCCACCAGAACTCTCTTCCATGGATCTCCCTCGCCTCTTTTCACGCATTCTCTTACATCATCCCCGTTTCAACATCTCTCTAATTCTCCTTCCCTCTCTCCCTCTCTCTCCCTCTCTCTCTCTCTCTCTCTGTCTTGAGCTCCTTGTCGTTTTACGCACTCTTGCACCATCTCCCTCTGCAGCGATATGTTTTGGTCTATCTGCTCTCCAACCGGCAGGATAGGGCAAAGCCTTGATGTACTTTGCCTCAATGTGATGCCAATATGATTTGAATGGTAATATCTGATAGCAAAAAGGCACTGATTTTTGGGACTTCAGATTTCCCTTGTGCATCTGTTAAAGAGATATGGTAGTTTAAATGTAAGATGCTGAATCTGGGAGTCAAAACTTGTCAAGCCGAATCGACAACAAAGATTTTGTTTTTGGTCGATACTTCTGCTAGTTTCATCAGAACATTCTGCATTACATTTGCTATACAAACCTTCGAAAAACTTCTGCATGACTTATTAATCCTCCACCATTTTCTGAATCAAACTTGGTCTTGAATAATTGAGAGAGATCTTTGAAAAGCCCTAACCTCCATTCCCACCTTCTTTTTACAAGTCAACGTGGTGCATTTTTAATTGGGGGACATGAATGAGGCATGAAGGAAGATTGGAAGAAAGTGAATTGAATCAGGGACACTCAAACCTGCCAGTCGTCGCACAGCACGGGAGATTGTGTACACCCATACAGAGAAAGCTAAATATGTATGACAAGTCACACATGCTCAATGATCTTTGACGTGCTTTCTATGTGGGACAAATAATACATAGCTTGTGTATTCCCTGATACGCCACTTCTAGTTATTCATAGCATTTGGTTGAGAACATCAATCCAACTTTCTGTGAACCATAAATCTGAATGATTTGTTTAGTGTATATGAGCCAGTTGTGTATGAGCTAAAATGGTAATTGAAAGTACATGTATCACTGGTTGGAGAAATTGCGAGGGCTTATTACATTATATTTAATATTTTTCTGTAATATTAAAACACAACTTGACCTTGAAAACAATGTTATAAATAGTATGAAGAGAAAAACAACATTTGATTATATAAGATATCGGATAAAAGGTATGTGGAGCACAATATGTAAAAATAATTAATGCTTGCTGGATATGCATTAATCCACAGTGCCACTAACTGCCACAGTTAGCTGTGATAAACTTTGGTTCTATTCTTCATAATGCTGCTTTGTCATGCTGCTATTTCCTCGTGGACAGCCTCTGCAGACGGGAGGAGCTGCAGCTGGACCCATTTTCATGAGCGCACTGAGGGTTTGAGTTGGGTTTGGGCCTTAAATATGAATATTAGAATTAAACATTAAAAGTTAATAAGAAGTACTGCTTATAGGGCTGATATTTGACACATGCGGTAATATACTCTGCAGTTTAATCGCACGCACACACACACACACATATAAATCCATATGCACATAAAGGGATGAGCACACAACAAATATACAGAGAAAATGTAGACACCCCTGTATAACACACATATATATATATATTGTACACAAACAGATAGTTGGCACGGATACTATAATATGTCCTATCATAATGCCTCCTGGCTGTGCAAAGCTTGATAAAAGGAGCATGCAGCTCTAATCCAAAAGGCAAAAAACACCAGTTTCCAATTGCACGCACAAAAGAGATTCTTAACCTTTTGACTGGTGAACAAAGGAAATGGTGTTTAAGTCTTTTACACTGAACAACAACATACAGAGCATTGGTGCCCGCGTAATGGCAAGGCACAGATAAGAAAGCCAGAAATGGAACAAAATGTAAAGTATATATAGTTGAAAAAGAGACCAACGCAGGTCATTTTATGGGAACCTATACATGTTTATATGTATCATTATATTATATTCATATCATTCTCAAAGCTAAATCTGAACTACAATGAATTTTTAAAACTTGTAAAAAAAAATGATATGAAGCTAAAAGAAAAAAGTGCAGGGCACTTCCCCACAGGACACTCTTTTATTAGCAATGATATCATCAGCAGAACAAAAGCAAATCTCAAAAACAACATGTAAGACTTTCCAATATTTCAATAGTATTGCATTCCCCATCTCCTGAACCGGCCACCGGTACTTGCAGGGGGGCTTGGAAGTGGTATTTAGCGTACCTAAAAGATTGAAAAGGCCTAAAGCGTCAACTTTTTTTTAAATTGAGCACCAAGCACAATAACACTTAGATGATGCAAGAGCCTTTTTTTTTTTCATCCTTTGGAAGAATGGTACACTGGGGCATTGAACTTGGCAACAGGAAAGCAAGAGCAAGAAGAAGGAAGGTGCAAGTTGTTTAGCCTCTCTTTATGGAAAACAAAAATTGATGAAACATTTTAAGGTAGACTCTATTTTAACCTAGCTGTGGGCTATCGGCAGACGAGATTAATTGTGTCAAAACACAAGAAAGCTTTTCCACTGTGCATGGACATTTTCAGAGATGTGTTTTTTGCCTCAGACATTGTTGGAAATATTATGGATCATTTCCAAAATGATTGAAATAAAACACCACACCCCTGGAGTGATTGTTACACCAGAAAACTTACTTGGAAATAGCTAATAAAAATGTCTGTCTGTCTGTACAAATTGTTGAGATCAGTAGCCTCTCTGATCTGCAGCGATGGCTACAAATCTTCAGCGTTGTGCCTCTCCCCAGGTCAGCACCGCTGTCTACAGTGAGCCATGACTTTGCCATGTGGAACCATTACCTACACACTAGCACCCTGATTTCCGCTGGCTAGACAATTTTACTGCATGACTTCTTGTAGACCTGCATGTGCGTCAACCGAAAAGTTTTCTGTGAAACAAGTTAAGTCTCTATAAATGACACTTTAAACCCTCAACGTTGTTACTGGTAGATATGTTTAACTTTGTGCTGAATGTATGCCTTTGGAGGGGGAAATGAGATGAACATGTGAGTACAGCCATCCCTTTACATTATCGCTCCCTCTCTGTATGTAAAGGTCAGTGGTTTTAATGAGAGGGCCGCTGAGGTCAGAGTAGCCAGAGGGCTCCTCCTCCTGACAGGGCTCATGACTCCAAACCTGCTGTTAGCATGCTAATCCTCGCAGGAGCTCTATGAGCACTCCCTCCTTTGGCTTGGCGCGGTCATCTCTCACTGTGACTAACTGGCTCCCTGCTCGGCCATTCGCCGGCCCACATTTGACAGTCCCCTCCAATAATAATGGACAACAGAGGCAGTGCTGCCTTGACAACGGCCCTCCTGACAAATTAGGCTCACTGTACTCCCCGCTCTGGCTCCGCCTCTTGTTGCTTGGCAGTTCTGGGCTGTGCCAGGACAGGGGTGTTGGTGTCAGTACCGTGTGGCGCTGGTGGTCGGGTGTACTTTAGTAAGAAGCGACCACCTCTGTGACACATGTTGCCTTTCTCCATGACAAAAAAGTCAAAATCGATTGGGATGCGTCTTCATAGAAACGGGGCACGATGTGGGGCCTGAGTGCGCATTCTGAGCTGAGTGGAGGATTCTGGGCCAGGGACGAAAGGAGGAGCACATTAACACACACACACACACACACACACACACACACACACACACACACACACACACACACACACACACACACACACACACACACACACACACACACACACACACACACAGACACACGTGGGTGCACACACACCAATCCCAAACCAAATGTGAGGGGAGGAGAGAGAGGGATCCCACAGAGAGAGGATGATGCAACGAGAGTGAAATTTTTCGGCCAGAACACATGCTGCATTAACGCAGGCCCGCAGGACGAAAAAACACACCCGCACTTTCTCTCTTTGTTCAAAGCCAAATTTGGTTTTATCCTCCTTTTATTTTGCACACGGTACTCTAATGGCAACCTGTAACACCTAATTGCCTGCAATAAAACACAGCATGAGACTTTCATGTTTTTGGCATCGTGACTTCCTGGCCTCACGAAACACGATGAACCCAATGATCTGCTCTGAGCCTGCTCCCTTGGCACATTCACTTAAAAGGGTTGAAATATCAATACTGTCGACGTTCAGAGGGAACCATAACTCCCTTTATGACCTGCGTAGATTATAGCCCCCATCTGTAGCATAAGCCACCGACAGTATGGGTAAATTTAAACAAGATCATCACACTGTATCTCCACTTGCTTGATTTCAAACATATTAAACCATTTTCTCAAGTATTGAGATGAAATTACAAAAAAGCTTAACAGCGAAGATATTATCATTAATCACCAACGTTATTTTATTACAGGGAGCTAGTAGTATCTTCTCTTGAAAGTAGATGATTTGCACTAAAGACCTGTGACATTTACATCACTTGCCAGGTCAAAATGGACTATTTGGCGCATATCTTAAATGAGGTTTCAACACCTGCTTTGACTTTGAGCAACTCCTTGGCTTTGCAGCCACTTTAACTGTCTAAGCCTATGGCGAGAGCTGTTGCTAATGTATTTAGTTTGGCCAAGGACAAATATATTACTCACATTAAATTACCACTAAATGAAACAACAGCAGTTAAACAAATTTGGTGACAGTCGCATTTGCATTTGCTTGGGAAAACGAAGATGTAGACAATAAAGGTTTGGCCTGGAACACAATACCGCCTGAAGATGTGACAGCCGTAAACAATAGATAACAACCTTCAGTTATTTAATGTCGTTCCCGTATCCACGCGGCTCAATTGCCCTGGTGATTATTACATGAAATCAGGCTGATGAATAGTGCTAGCAATCATATCTACACCTTCTCTTCCTGAATAGACCCCCACCTCACATGCTGCAATGCCAGAGAGAAGAGAAAGAGGAAAGGGCTGGCTCTTTGTGCTAGCCGTGCCTCTCAGCCCCGTTGTGCATGGTAGCAGCAGCAGCAGCAGCCGGTGACCATTATAAATGGCCTCTATTAGCATGGCTCGGTCGCAGAGGGGAGAGAAATAAAATCATTGGGAGAATGTAGGCCTGCGCTGGTGTCCCTGCGCCCGCTCCCAGCCTCTGCAGACCCCCGTCCCATGCTCCCCTCCTCCCCGCTCCCTCCACCCCTCCATTCCAAGGGGACAGAATCCTAAAGACTAGATTACTAGTGATACATGGAGTCATTATGGGGAGGGTTATGGCAATAGTATCACAGGCACGGCTGACAATGGCTATAATAGGGGTCTCTTTCTTCGGAAGGTAGCTTTACCATAGCAAAGGCTGTTTCTTTAGGCTTGTTGATGTACAGGAGAGCAGAAGGGGCTTTTATTACCTGCCGTAGCAGAAAAAGCTCTGTATTATCTGGCTGAAGACCATGCTTATTTCTTTGTAAAAGTGCCGTGTCACTTTGGGTAAAGTTAAATGAATGCAACAGCATCCCCAGATGAGGCATTACATTGTTAGCGGTGACAGTTACTGTACAAAGTATGTACCATTGGGAGAGAAAAAAACTAAATTGTAAAGGAAATGGCGATTGATCATCTACAATCTTTGTATTACCATAGCCATTATCCAGCATGTCCTGTCACTGAACAGGCAACATGTCCGTGCAAGCACAAAAAGGGAAGACAAAGGGCAAAGAGGGAAAGCAAGGAATGATGGGTATCAGGCAGAGTTAATGAAGAGCAGAAAAGATGGAAGAGAAGAGGAGTTTTCTCGTGGGCCGTTCTATAGACTTCACTCTACTGGAGCATTTCACACCTTTAAAGGGTCATCATGCCCTCGATTTGACTCTTTCCACTCTATAGCAGGACTCTGAAAAATGCATACTGCACGAGGGAGCTGGGAGGAGAGGGGAGAGGGAGGACTTGTGTAACATGTATGTACACATGTAAATTTATACATTTGTGCAAAATGGACAAAGACATTTTAACCGCCAAAATGGCACTCTTAAATTAAAGGTCATTCAGCTGCTTAGCAGTTTAAATATATTTCTACAAGGCACAGAAAAACAAATACTGCATGCATTATTTATCTTCAGAGTATTTGTATATTTGCTTATAAGTGTATTTACTCTTGTCTCAACATCTAGCTGTGATATCATACTACACCTGATTCATGTTATGCTGTGAAGTCTTCAATAAAACCAGTATGACGGCAGTGCACACAGTCAGTCACTTTGCCTGTTATTTGTGGGACGTGCTGTCTTTTACTGCTAATTTGGGAATCTTCTATGGAAACCTCGGGAGGGGTGTTGAAGGGAATGCGGCCTTCAAGCAGGTTACAGTGAGCCAGTGAGCTGGTGAGCCAGGGAGTAGCTAGTGCCTCCAGCTAGTTAAAATATGAGCGCAGCGGGGGTTCGCTAATGAAAGCGGGGGCCCAGCCCGGGAAGCAGGGCCGTATATCGTGGTGAGGAGACAGTTCTTAGAATCAGCTGGTGAGCCGTGCCTTTAGTTCTGGGGCCACTGGTGATTAACTGTCCAACAGGGAGTCACTACTACAGCTGGGCTATTAATAAAAGATAACCCCCCCCCCCCCCTCTCTGCTCTTCTCCACCTCTTTGGTTCCCCCCATGCCTGCAGACAGTCTGCCCTCTGGAATTGTTTGTATATCATAATCATTTCCTGACACATGGTGCATGTCATATATCGTTTACATGGGGCAGAGGGGGCTTTAAGGGGGGAGCAAGTGGGACTCCCAAAAAGTGATAGGTCATTTTTAATTTACTTTGCTCCCCTGGGAGATGTCCTGCAGGAATCAGATCAATTAGTGACCTCTCGTTAGATGGTGATTTGCAGAGAATGACCCTTCCCTTGAGAGGGGAAAATAAAAAATAAAAAAGCACCATGTTGCACCAGAAATACATGGCCATTAATATAACACCAAAGGGCAATGTAGCATTGTTATACCAAAAGTTTATGATAATTTATAACCCTAACAAATGAATCTTCCCAGCATGAAACTAGAAACAGTTGTAAAAATAGACCTAAGTAATGAGCAGTGCTGGCTCAGAACATATAAAAATCAATTAAAATGTATGTCTGTGCAATTTACATTCATACTTTGTGGTTCAGATTTCACAATAAATACCCCCCCCCCCACCCCCCCAAAAAAGGCTATACAAAAATACAATAGTCATAGGCCTACTCTTCTTGTGTTTCACATGTGCGTACACACGTGCACGCGCGACCGCCCCCCTCACTACCAACCCCCCAACACACACACACACACACACACACACACACACACACACACACACGCTCACGCCCCCCACGCACACAGCGAGAGAGTTACGGGCAACAGAGTGTACGCTGCTGCGGGCAATCAAACACAGCCTCCCCGCTATTGCAACGTGAAAACGTGAGGTTAATAGCCTGGATTTAGCACTGAAGTGAATGGAAGCACGTTTACAACCGCCGGACAAGATGTGTGAATACACCCGTGCACACTGCCCACATAGGAACATTGCTCCTCCTAATATCACCCTACATAAATTCATGCCGTCGTGACTCCCGATTCGTGACACTCTCATTCTTGGATATGTTTGCCCAATAAGACAAAAAAAAGGATGTACTGAATTGGAGAACCAATGAAAAGGAATAAATGCCACAAATCCCGACAACAAAATGTATAAAGTCATTCTTCAGTCGTACAGAAAATTGCACAATTTGTTCTACCAAACAAATCCTGCAGGATTTAGGATCCTCACTATCCTTAATGTGCGACCGATTTTTACAAACAAGTGGAACCATAGTTGTCAGAAGGAATATGGGTTTAACTCACCTTTGTGCATGCCCGTGAAGCGGTCCTTCAGCACAGTGAGCTCGTAGATCTTGCCGAACTCCTCGAAGAGGGGCCGGAGGTCTTTCTCGTCCAGGTTGCGGGGGATCTGACCGATGAAGAGTTTGATGGCATCGTGGTCTTTCATGGGGATGGTGGCCGGACAGCCCACCGGGCTGTGGCTGTGGCTTAATCCGTTCACGAGCCCGTTCGTGCTGGCGGAGACCACACCGACACCGTGCATCGTGCCGTCCACCTGCCCGTTGATTAAAGTTGCCATCTTCGGACCGGCCAGTGAGTTGGGAGGGGTACAAACAGCAGCAGATGGTGATGGTGGAGAATCGTTTTACGTTGAAAAAGAAAAGCTGTTGGAAGTCTTGGTCAAAATTTGGTTCCGAGACCGAGCCGTGCCAGAGCCGATTCCACTCTCGTCCTATCAAAGCCAATATTTACACTGATGTGAAAACACATGTAGCATTTGGCGAAGACGCATATCAAAAGCGCGCAATGCCGTTGGTCCCGGTGGAGGCTTTGATTCCTTATATTTATGTTCTACCCAATAACTCGTTCATTGATTTCATAAAAGAGAGACAGAGAGAAGGAGAAAGGGGAGGGAGAGTGAGAGAGAGAGAGTGAGAGAGAGAGACCAAGAGCGTTCACTGTCTATTTACACCCACGTTCCCTCGTCCCAGCTTCTTGGCACCCTTTTCTTTTTTTGCATTGAGGAGTCGGTATGGGTGTCTTCTCGGTTTAAACGGACAGGACCGGTTCAATCTTTGCCAGAACAGTGGGGAGGTTTGAATAAAGGGGGACGCTATAATCTCGGCATATGTCAAACCCAGCGTTGTCTTTCCCCCCTTTTCTTATGCGAAGTCCAAGTGGTACATTCCACCAAAGAGCGAGGGTCTATAAATACAGAAATATAGAGAATACGGTCCTTTGTGCTCCTACTCAGAGCAAATAACTACACATTCACGAACTCATGATAATGCATTTACTTCGTGACTGACATGCACACTGTCCTTATTAATTGCAATAAGCTGTACAGCTGTCTAACAACAATTTACTCCTGACAAGTCTCGAGTCATTAAAAATAAACACTGGCTGCAGATGATATGTGAGAAGGTGGCTGTTGTTTTTACGAGGTTAAATCTTGTGCTTAAATCACACTTCGTATCGTCTTAGAGCCTCCCTCATCCTCGAAGGCAGCAGCAGTGAATCGCTGCATCCCCTCTTCGCTCCTGGACGGTGGACAGCTCCGTGGTGCTGAAATGTAGTCCCACAGGCGAAACTAAAACACCGATGCAGGATTCGTCAGACGGTTCCGACCGCTCGTTATTGTTGAGGGGAAACGCGTGTTTTGCACCGGTGAGACAACGTATTATTAGCTTCCTCTAGCCATTTCCAAAGTCATGTGGATTAGATGATTTGATTTCCAGAAAGGGGAAGTCTGTGAGCACCGCCGAGTGGCGCAGAGAGGGGGCACATCGAAGGAGAAAAAAAAAGTCACACAAGAGTGGGATAAACTGACAAGAGGTGCAGAAATTCGCATTCAGCGATGTCGGCAACTCTTTAGGTTTCTTTAGATGATGAGCATACTCACAAAGACAAAGGGGAAAAAAAGTCTCAATATCATAATTTACACTGCAAATGCACAGAACAAACCCACGAAAAGCTATTTCTCAGAGAAAAAAAAAAAAAGGTTGATTGATCATTTGGAAGAACATCCAATATTCGTCCAGCTTCATCATGAAATTTATTTTAAGCTTACCCCAGGCCTTTAGGCATCAACCAAACCGTTTTTAATCAAATTTAAAGTGGCCAGTCTGATTAACAGTCCCTGATTTATGAAAATCTCTCTATGAGTGAGTTAAAGTCAGAGTGGAAGTTCTAAAATACTTATACATAAATTAAAAGCATATTTACGTCTGTCATGGAAATTGACTGAGCATTCTTGATTCAATTGGAAATATGAGAAAACAAAAAATCCTGCTCACTTAGGTTAACCATATACAAATTTAAGCATCATGCTCCAGGACAGAATGTTCTTTAATATCCGACACTGAACACCATGTTACTCTCATATAACAGAAGTCTGTTTTGCCCCTCATCTGTGATCTAACAGCTCAGAATTGTGTGACATGAAGAGGGTGCAAATAGAGTTACAGTAGGGTTCAATTTATAAAGACAGGCACATCTCTTGAATATTAGATGAGATATTTCAAATTCAATCCAATCTGAGCACGCATGACCTCTCAGTTAAGACCAATGGATATTTTGCTTTATTCCTTTAGGAATCAGTTCATGGTGTTTATCTCTACTTCCAAAGGACAACTACAATACTCGAGGTCATGGCATTTTGTAAATGATAAGAGTGTTGATATTCCTATTGAACTCCAGTCTGAGGAATGCCGTTCAACTGTCAGCAAAGTATCAGATATGGAAAATGAATCAGTGACAGTGGAGTTATGATAACCTCGGCGATTGTGTATCAAGCTGGGTGGTCTTTTTAAATGATATGAAAAAGAAATATTGCACTTTCTCACCACCATCATTTTACAGAAAGATAAGCAAATGAATACCCACATATGTCAAATAAAGACCCATGTACATTTTGATCCGAACTATATGGAATAGAGGCACTGTACTTTATACACACACAAACACACACACATACATATACTAATGTGTATGACCATGCACTTGTATATTTAGCTAAAAGTGGTTGCCTGTATGATATGTTTTATTCATATTAGACAAAAGTGTCGGGTATACAGGCCACAAGGCATTGAACCATCGTCCAATGATGGGAAATATCAACTAGTTGTGTACTCCTGTTATGCTTCAGCGTCTGCAGTCAAACCATGCAGCCTAAAGGCCTCATAGTATAGCAGCCATTTCCAAGGTTCATAATGTTGACCTATTTGTTTTCATTTTTGGCTATGAGGCATGTCCCCCCCCCCCCCCCCCCCCCAGACATTAGCCAACCATTAAATAACAAAAGCGACACACTCGGCGCCTCTCTCACCTCTTTCTGCTATTCCGCCAGCTAAATGGCCCGGTAATGTCATCCCGTTCTCACGGCATGACCGGGCCCCAGCGGGGCAGGAGGGGGGTGAGGGGGGACTTGGCTTTCTTTGGCATGACACCGTGCTCTGCTCTCCAAGCTTTCCCTCGGGGCCACACTCCATTCACCACAGCAGCCTTGCCTGCGCTCACGCCTGACTTACCTCCAGCAATATTTTTTAATACAAGGGTGAAATGGGAGGGCACAAATCATTGTAATTATGTTCAGCGGGTACTGCCGTGATGATTATGTAAGGTATGGCGCCACGATGGTTCCCTCACCGTCTGTCTCGTCACACAACCTACCTGCTTGTGAGCCACTATGAAATGCGTCACCCGGAGTGAAATGGCTTTGGTGACTGAGCCCATCGGACTGATAATAATAACACACAATTAACGAGCAAGACGTGTTACAGTGTGTCTTTTCGCTCCCAAAATGGTACTTATTTTAATACGTTTGGGTAAACTCAAATATCACGGTGTAGCTTTGTGCCTGCTGCACAAGCGTGCTGAGAGAAATCCAAAGCACCCGGTCTGTCAAACAATTTTCATTTTTATTCTCTGTTATACCCACTCTGTACATTCCCCCCCATCCCCCCAAAAAAATCTGATTTTGATTCCCAAAGCTCCTTAGTGAAATAAGTCAAAGCCTGGAAAGACTGCAGTTGTAAAACAGGACCAACAAATAGATTTGAATCAGAGCAATACCAACAGAGATAGCCTCTGTCCATGGTGCTGAAAGAAACCAACCATTTTAACCAATTGTATGCCTCTGTCCATGGTGCTGAAACTAACAATGCTACCAAAACATATGTCTTTGTCCATGGTGCTGAAACTAACCAAGCAATGCTACCAAACATATGCCGTTGTCCATGGTGCAGTACTGCTCTTATAAGGCAACATGTGCAGTAAATTCTCAATAATACTTAATAAAAGGCCTAAGGCCTATAAGAAGACATCAGTATGGACAAGTTGTCGACAACCTTACGTGGACCCCCTATTTTTCTGAAAATATTCCTGTGAGCTCATCAAAAACAGGTCACTTCATTCCTCCCCCCTCCAAATGAACGTTTGCAATCATACAACAGAAGAGGCCTATTTTGCCCTTGGAATATTGCTCCCTTGCTCGTCATGGCTTCAATTTTCAGTTTTGGCACTGTAAACGGTGGCAGCAAGGCAAATAAATGAAAAGGGAAATGAAATTCTGGGTAGCCAAGTTACACAAATAGATTGATAATCTGCATGGGGCACTATAAAAAGCTCTGGCGTTTTCAATATTACCTATTCTGCATAGTAATGTCTTTTCTCACCTCTCCTTCATATGGGACAAAGTTCTAAATCTCCTGTAGCCTTGGGACACCCAGGCTGTATATCACCTCCCAGTAATTTAGGAAGGAGAGCGAAAAGGAATGAGGAAACAGCATGTGCATGACTAAATGCTCAGAAAGTTTAGAGGGACGAGGAGGGCAGGAAGGTCCCCTTTAACTCGATTAGTACCAATTTGTTGGAGATTGGAAAGGATGTGCAAAGAAAAAAATACCCCAGTAATTTTAAATGTGTGTATGCCGTCTTATAAAAAGTACACAGTGTTCTTGGCATAAACTGTGTCTGTGTGGCATGATGATTTTACTTATATGATCATGGAATGATCATATTCATTATATGCAAAGACTCCAATCTAGTTAACATATAAAAGTATTAGTTTGTGAATGCATTAATAACGAAGGACATACAAATGTGAAGAAACCCATAGAAACGTAGCTGGTAATTGGGAGACGGAATATTTCTTCATTTCCTGAGGCAAAATGAATTTCATTGGGTCATGTGTGGAATGAACAGTCTTACGGTGGAAGTTTGTTGACACTGGGTTAAGATATTATCTCCCATTGGGCAAAAACAAAGAAAGACAGAAATGCATTAAATAACGCATTAGAACCATTATTTGTAAAACATCCTTTCAGCAGATCTATGGACTAAAAATGTCTTACAATCTTCGTTTAGTATAATACACACAGTAATCATACTCTAGGAAATGTTGAGCTTGATCAACACCTTGATATATAGGTCCATGAACTATTTCTAAAATATTTAACATCATTTAAGTATACAAGGCATCACACTCCAGTGACCAGAAGCAATACAAATAACGTTGCTGTTATACAAACAAAGTTTATCCGAGTTTAATTAATGGTACTACAGTGTAAGATAATTACAGGCGTTCTATCCCAATTTATCTGTAAGAATTGAGAAATTGTTGCATTACACATATTCTGCCCCCAAATTCCTAAAATGAGCATACAGCCAAGCACAAAACAATAATGACAAGATGCGATGGATTTCATTAAAATAAAGCCTGTCAATTCGTGAATTGCACAGCCTCCCGGGAATCTCATTCTGTGGAGCAATGAGGTGTGTCTGTCTCTCGCCCCTGCAGTTATACCTGGGCTGCATTGGAAAGAAATTAGTGCTGTGACATTTGACATGGGTGGGCGTCTCTGCCTTTGCCGAGTGCCAGCTGCACAGATCAGCCATGCTGACAGCTCCTCTCCTTGACTGACTCGCTGCCCCGAAAACACAAGCCTCTTGACAACATCACACATACACTGGCATGCACTGTGCACATACAAATACAGCTTTAGGCGCATGATGCAGCCGCACACATGCATTCACACTCCACACGACAGAAAATTAACCCAATTCCATTGCAGTTCCTTTGTGACTATACAACCGTATTGTTGTGTCCGATGTCCTGAGTCATCTTGTCAATCATTCAAGACAGAAAATGACTTTAATGTCTGGGTGCTGTCTGAATCATGCAGGACCAAAATCCTATTTCCGCTACAACAGATCAATTCCACAGAGGGGTCAGCAGGTGAGGTGAACTCTGACCCCTGGCTTTGTTGGCGCACACTGATGATACTCTGAGGACTTGACCTGGTTGTCAGGGTGATGTGACACCTCCATTCCAGATAGGCAGCCATTTTGGGGCCAGAGTTTCTGACTCCACGGTGTCATTAATTGCTCCGGGGAGGAAAGTGGGACTCACAGGGGAGTAAGATAACACCCGGTTCTCTGGTATACCCCTGGGCAAGTATGTGTGTGTTGTATTTTTAGATCACTGTAATTCATATGTGATGAGTGCCAAACCCACATGCAAAAGCAAGTATGAGCTTGTCTTTGTTCATGTGACCCAGAAATTCCACCGGCCTTGTCAAGCTAAGATTGTATTTACTAGCAGAGGTGTCCTTCCACACACACACACACACACAGCTAAAACAAAGCTGCAGTGACAGGTTTACAGATAAGTTATATACTGTGGGCTGGTAGCCTCTCTGCTACTCCACATGTCCAAAAATATCAGGAGCCGGGACAATAAGGGATAATCCATCATTGATATTCTTGGCAACACTTTACATTAAGTCTCCCCATTTAGCATTTATAAGTAGTATACACACATTGGAAATTTAAAAAAACACTATAAGGTAGTTTTATGCAGATAGAAGTATTTATTAATACATTTGTGAGTGGGCCCCCATAAGAAGAGGATGGTGTCGAAACAGATAATGACTGAATAAAACACAGTTGCAATAATAGAAAATATGTCTTCATAAGAGAAGTTATAATTGCTGACAAATACTGAGAATTTATAAAGACTTAAAAGATGCCATTGCATCTGTACAACTGTTGCAACAAGTAAATTAAAGTGTTAGAAAGCATTATATTGTATATTTCTTATGGATTAGGATTTGTTTATTAAATAAAACCCAATTTTTGAAGTTAGGGTCAGCATTTTTTCAGCAATAGCCATTCAATGTATTTAGATTTTGTAAATTAAATCATTTTATATATACCGGTAGTTGTTTTCAGATTAGTGGCGGCTCCCAACATTCAAATTGCTAAAAGTATGCACCAACAACATGGGTTTGTTTGGTTGCACTCTAAGCAGAAACACCAGTTGCCTGTTGTGCTTCTTACAAAGTTGCTCAAGGATTCCGTAACATGTATCCTATTATAACATTAAAGCACACTTGTAACCACAGGTGTCACTGAATCAAACAGGACTGAAATTATAACTTTAAAGTGTTACCATTTTCTTACAATATGTTCCATTTAGAACTGTTCTGCTCTCTGAAGCTCTTCAGTGGTAACTCACTCCACAGAGCTCCTCAAGCATGTATTTTGCGATAAAACCACCTGAAAAAACGAACCACTGAATAACAATGAGCCACCAGTTCTGGCAGATCTACAGCCCAATGTATTGCTTGATGATGGCAGAACAAGGTCTTTTAATTGTTTTTCTCAAAGCCCTCTCCTTGCTGAAAGCTGTGAGACTTTGCTTTGGCTGAAGTTCTTTACAACACCATCCCAGTAAGCAGTCTAATTATAGCTGCTAAGAGGAAGTGATAGCGAATATTGATGATGCAGTTAAATCCCCGGCAAAGAGAATGGCCTATGATTATAATAATAATTTGGCATTTGGCAAGACAAAAGAGGATGCACAGATATACGTTTCAAGTCTTGGACAGAAAAATGACAACAAAAGAAATAATGGTGTAATTGAGGTAAGTTCTTGCAGAGTTTGGTGCGTGTGTGTGTGTCCTTCCCTGTCCTGTGGTTTGCTCCTGAGTGATGTGTAGAGTCTTATCGGCTGGGGAGAGGAAGTATGTGTTACATTTTTTTTCGTCTGATAATGACAGATGAATGGAGGCAGACAGACAAAAGGATGACAGAATGATGGAAGGGACTGCTAGATAAACAGGCAGGTGGAGCGATAGATAGAAAGATCCGTTATACTGTACTGCCTGGCAGTTAAGTTCGAATGTGCTTAGGAGTAACTTTCACGGTGGAGGAATGATTGTCGGGTGTGTGGGTTCTGTGAATAGAATATCGAGCTTGGATGAACACGTTTGAGGTGATTGTTCGAACTCACAAACACAAACACGCATTTCACAGGCGCACACTCACACTGCGCTGTACGCATGGTTGCTCTTTAAGTTCAATTAGCATGAAAAATGATTTTTGATGAGATAGAAAGCGGTAAATGGAAGGTGTCTGAGAGGAAAGGAGGGTTCCTCATACTGCTTCTCTTCCCCTTTGTCTCTATCCCACTCTTCTCTTCAGGTAGAAACAGACAATGTAAATACCAAAACACCAATCTTCCCTGTCTGACCCCTATCTAACACGCCTCTCTGAACTTAAACATCTTGCCCACTATGTTCATACTATTCTTTACTCAGCACGTGGACTCTGTGGGACAAATTAAACAGTATTTGCGCGAAAAAGAAGCTCGCCAAGAAATCCTTCAGTGAACCAGTCGGTAGCGTCTTCCCCCAGCTTCTGGCAGACACAAACACGAATGTGGTTCCTGGCAACAGCTTTGCTCAGGTAGGGAAAGGTCATTAATAATGAATGCTAAATCAGCATCTGAAAAAGGTTACCGTTTTCAAACGCTGTACTCTCATACTTGTACCTCTCCCGTAGCATTTATTATAGCCTTTTCAGTTTCCTTTCACTGTCACCTCTTTTGTCAGTGGAAATATGAGCTATGGCTTCGCTCCGGTTCTGTAGGGGGCAGGAAGGGAGATGAGAGGAAAATGGTAGCGTAGTGTGATTCATTCATACACGGATCAAGCGTGATGGCTCTGGGAGTGGTGCTGGGTTATTTGGTTTTCTAGGGCCCGATGTCATTGTGTGAGGTTTTTCATAAATTGCAATGCAGTCCTAAAACCGTGGAAGGGTGTGTATATATACATATATATATATATGTATATATATATATATATATATATTCATACATTTCATAATGGAGCTTAAAAAAGGAAGAGAGAAGAGAAAATAGAAGGCTGTTTCTTAATATATTAGTCAGGAGGTGGATGTACATTATACAGTTTTGATGGAGAACATATGACTCATTCTTCAGGTACACACATTCAGACCACATAAAGCACTTTTGTGCACAAACACAAACGTTTACACATCATTACAATGCACACAGACAGTGATACAACACCCGCATTCTGTTGTCGGATTAAAGGGAGCGGAAAAGAAGTAAGCAGTGTTACAAATGGACTTTGAGAAGGCCTTTTGAGCAGAAGGAAGGAGAGCCTTGACGAGTGTGAGCCTTCAAAAGGGCAACCATCCCTTCCTCCCCTTTTCTCCCAACTTGTCTTCATGCTGCAGACGGAACATAATATAAACCGTGACATATTTTGCCAGTGTTCATAAATGCAGTGTCTACTCTTCAAACACATCACCCAGCATTCACTCAAAAGTGCTGCACTCTCACTCACAGCTTCCCATGATCCTCGTGGAGGACTCCTGGAGGACACCGTGGTGTCTTGCTGTGAGGCTGTGGCCACATATGTGTGCACCACATGGTTCCCCTGAGGGAACCGTCTGATTGGATATGGGTGCTGGAGCCTGTCGCCTATCTGTGAACTCTCCTTAATCTGGATATAGTAAGCCCACAGGGAAAGACATATCACAAGGCCTAGGTTCAGTGTTGCCTTCATCTTTCTCCCCAACTCACTCATGCAGCTGACAAGAAAAATGTATGAACTGTACTGTTTTATAAACTGTCGCACTTATATACTGACGACAAAGAGTCCAGATCCTGAAAGCACATTTTAGAGAACGAAGAGACAAAGTTTGTTCAGCTGTATGGGAGCTGCTTATAGAGTAAAAAGCTAAAAACTTTCTTCCTTTTTTGTGCTATTTTTTTTCTATATAAACATGGAGTTAACCTAAATGATGGGTGAGTTTGTTTTCTTTGTGAGAAATGTGATTTTATCAGCCCCACTGCTTAAAGAGAGAAGCATGTGACATGCTGCTGTTATTATTTACCCACCTCGTCCTCTTTACTGAGGTGTTGAATCATTAGGTTTAACTGGGGTGGATGCAGCTAGGAGATGTTTCCAAGGCAACTTCATCCTACACAAATGAACATACATATTCACTATCCGAAAAGAGCGATCCTCAAACCTTTATTTAAAAAAAAGAAAGAAAAAAAAAGCTATTTCGAAAAGTGAAATTGAGAAGCATCTTTGAAGGTGTATGTTCGTGTGCACTACAGACTGAGGTTGATATCTACAGTAAAGGCAGAAGTGTGCATTTGTGTCCATGTTCGTGTGTATACGTGTGCACTCTTACTCACGTGACGTGCATAATGGACACAGGTGCGTCGACCTGAATCTCGCTGGGTGACCTCTTCTTTTTTGTTAGACCCTCATGTCATGCAGAGGCAGAGACAACACTTCCCAGGGTGGATCGATCTCCTCCACACCGCAGTACTCTGCTCTCCTGTCTCAAACACAAAAGGAATGCACCTGCCTGGAAGTGCGGCTCTGACACAAAGCCTGCAGGGAACCAGATGTCTCTGAGGCGTGTTGTGGAATTGATGCTTCCACTTCCATTCATTTATATCCAACAGAAAAGAAGCACAACCCAAATGGATATAGATGGGGAAATTATGCCTGCAAGTTTTTGCTTTGTCCAAAAGGAACCATGATAATAATAAGTAAAAACATCCAAAATACAAACGTTGAATGTTTTCAGTATATGAATTAAGTGTAAATGTATTCAAGGTAGCTTTATTTACATAAGCTATGGACAAACAAATACAAGTTTAAATTGGAATAAGTTAATTTATGAAGAGAAACTAACCCTACCGTCCCTATAAGCTCAGAGTCCAGAATCAGCAATTGATCCAGCGATCGGGTCAGACTCCTGTATTTTATAAAGGGGCTGGATAGTTTTGCACAGAACCTGGTTATGAAGAAACACTCATTTTAAGGTAAGACAGCTTAGACTGTTATGGCTGTTAAATAGAAGATAGATACTATTGCCATTTTATTGTTTTATTGACCACAACATTTCCAGACTGTGCATTATTTCCATGTGTCATGAGCTAGCATGAGCCTACAGGCAAAGACATGTGCATGGTAAAAGGTTTTGGAGATGCAAAGACAAATGGCACATTCAATGTACCTTTAAACAGTATTTTTACTGGTTTCCATCAAGTTGCTTTATTTTTAAATACAAAAAATGTCCCAAATTGTGTCTACAATCGTGACATTGTGGCAACATGTTTCCATACCCCCCCCCCCCCCCCCCCGCTGCGTGCATGCCGTTGATTATTTGTAAATAATGTATCTGCCTATAAACATCAAATTTACTTATTTCACAACCCACATTTTGCATAATTATATTTGCTATACACACAGCATGCAGATTGCGTATCATCTGAAGGCTGAAAACCAACAGATATACTTGCTGAAATGTAGCATTTGTTGCAACTGTAATTTTAAAAACAATTGGCATACCTATACATCTATTACAGGGCTCAAACATGTACAGACAAAGATAAAGCCACCTACAGGCAATTTGATTACAACATTCCCATTTCACCTTGCTGTGGGAGGAAGCAGAGCTCAATGTAAAAATACTCCATTATATATTATCTTGATAATACGGATGTCTAAGCAGCCTATTACTGTTATAACTGATCGTGTGGTAGGGTTCATTTGACGTTTATTAGATACTGTAAGGTAGTTTAATCTAAAGCATGCAATAAAATCATTTTAAGTTTTGAAATCATACTTTACAAAGTAAGAAGATACTCCAGCTGTAGTGTGGACTAAAAAGTACAATATATCCATCTGAAATATACTGCAGTGGAAGTATAAAATAGTAGAGAATGTAAATACGCACGTGATGTGCAAGTACAGTACTTGAATAAACCATGACCACAGTCACAAGGAGATTGTGTGTCTTTTCTGGTTGTGCTAAAGTCCAGGAGCTTCTTGTGTGTTCACTAAGCCTTTGTGCCACCCACCAGTGATACCTTAGCACTGTATAATTACCATAACAAATGAGGACACTGTCCTGGTGATAATTGAGTTTCTAAAATGAAGACCGAAGCTTTATCCCATCCTGTCACTGTTCCCTGGCATTGTTAAACATGTTGAAAGTTGTCTTCCATCAAACTTTCACTTGTTCCAACACTGTCAGAAACTCTGACAGCTTTAACGATAGAGCCTGCCAGTTTTCTCAGTAATAGACTTGCATGTTTACTGTGATTTATGGTGATCAAAATTAACACAGTAATGATTTATTGATGTTAAATTTCCTTTGACTTTAGAAGGAGCTGCCTCACACAAAACACGACTGGACCAGTGAACATGGCCGACCTAAAGGAGCCACAGACTTTCATTAGACATTCAACATTAACATCATGTTTGCCGTAATTCTTCATGTGAAGGTAAAATTAGGAGAGCTAATGTTGTAATCAACAAAACATCATTAGCTAAATGAGGATTTGTCATATGGAATATTTGCATCAATCTCTATTATCCTTGTTAAATGAACTGAAACTAAGAAAGCACAGGTATTACAGATCACTATTTTGACTTACAAATGATATAATTGACCTCCATCGCAGAGAGGTAACCAGACCAAAGGAGACTGCTAAAGACAAAGACACAAGGACAAGGTAAAGACACACACACACACACACACACACACACACACACACACACACACACACACACATAGCAACAGTGGTGTCTTCAATCCTCCTCCCCTCCTATTTTGTTGTGTTTTAAAGAACACACAACCACACAATCCTCCAGCAGGAATACAGACAAACACATCAAAGAAGCTGGTGTGAGGGGCTCAACACATCAGTGTGACGGAGGAAAGACACTCAGCGAGGATCAAGAAAACTAAAAACTAGTCCCCTCATGGTATGAACAACAAATCCTTGTAACCCACCACAGAAAAATTGCTCCGCTGCCGACTGTGTGGTCTCAGGCTGAGTGAGGATTAATGTTCTCCCCATTAATGAAATTACAAAGAAAGGGAATGAACATAATATGTGGGACTACCCCCTGTGAAATGGCCCTCTTGCTGCCCTCCTAGGGAAGAGCTGTTTTATGTCCAAACTAATCCCCACCCCCCCCTTCCCCTCGCCACACGCGCCACCTTTCTCTGTTCCAACACAAATTTAAAATCCAAACCCAAACGTCAATAGTCATTTCATCCACAGAAGGGGAAGAATAAGAAGTGTATGCATGTGTGTGTGTGTGTGTGTTTGTGTGTGTGTTTGTGTGTGTTTTTTGGGGAGGGGTGGGGGGCTAGTTCTACCATGACGGACGTGTGAAACAACAAATGAACAATGCCTCGAGCAATATCAAAGATGTCGATGGGAGGAGATTTGAATGGCGTGTCGGTGGAGATGTTGATTATTACTCATGTCAATTGTTGAGATGATGAGTGCTCTGGGGCATCTCTCTCTCTCTCTCTCTCTCTCTCTCTGTCACTCTCTCTCTCACTGTTTTTCTTGTCATATCCCGGAGTTTCAAGGTAATGAACGCCTTTCGTTCTGTTGTCTGATGTAATTGAATAATGGGTGATGTACACGTGTCGTGCAGCGTGAAAGTCACACAAAGAAATCCAACAATGTCAGTGCTGGTTTTCTCCCCCCCCCCCCCCCACACACGCACACACACACGCAGGCAGAAACTCAACAGATTGGATTTGTCCCAGGAAACAGTTCTAAAGATTAGGCTGGTGATATTCTTTATTTTTCTTGTCAACAAATTTAGTGAAAAAAGACAAAACCAACACTGAATTGAACCCACTAACAGTATTGCCTGTTTAGCCAAAGTCTGATATTGTGCCATATCCTCTATTGTTGTACAAAAATGTTATAAATACAAAACTAAGCAACACGTTCGCACTGGGTGGCATCTTCATACATTGCCATGAACATGGGCACTGTAGTTTATTTCTAGTCAATCCCACATAGACTGTCCTTGTGCCAACAATACTCAGTAGAACAACAAATGTATTAATTCTCAGCGGACAATAGTTCCCAACAAATGCACTATTAAGTCCAGTTTGAGTAAAGTTTGCTAAAAACTACATTGCTCAGCTATTTTAGGAAATTATTCTTTTTACTTTAAAATAAATTAACTATATATTTGTGACCTGTTAATTTATATATCGTTAGGAACAAATGGGCTTGATGCTAAGTCCCACTGACAAGTCAGGGAATTTGTCAAATATGTGGCTTATGATTTGTTGAGCAGACATGGAGCAACATTAGCATTCATTTGGAGTTGATGAGTGTATTTGTTTTTTGCTCTGCTTTGTCCTCCACCGACTCATTTCGCTGCTTAATGCTCCACTGTGTTCACCAGCTAGTTGCTCACTGTGTTTTTCCGGCCATTTGGTGCTGAGCACAGTAGCATACAGTAGGTTTATCTGAACAGCAGCCTTGCTAAAACCAAAACACTAAAATGCTCCATTGACCTGGGGGGGAACAGCAGAAACAAGAAAAAAGACAGACAGATGGACAGCGATATGACTGCTAGAACGATTGATACACAAGCTGGTAGATGGGTAGAGAAAACAGACTGGCAGATAAAGAGACAGCCATACATACAGTAAGATGACAGGTAGAAAAACATGCAGAAAGAAACAGGGATCGATAGACAGTGATAGAGGAAGACATACATGCTGGTAGACAAGCAAGAAGACAGACAGACAGTTATGGGATCCAGGCCCGTATAGTAAAAACCTGGCTGTCCAGCAGGCATAGATTAAGACACACTAAGACTGCTCGGGAGCCCAGTGGCACATGATCAGCGTCAAGAATTCAGGGGAAGACTGTCGACTTTCAGATGTATAGACAAGCAGACAGACAGAAAGAGGGGGAAAGAGAGAGAGAGACGAAGACAGTGTTGCAAATGGACAGGTGGAGAGCGCACACACACAAAGGCACACACACATATGGAGGGCATGCATAGCAGCAGGCAGGCAGACAGACAGGACCAGGAATAAGCCTGGGCATGAGATAAGATTCCTGGGTGGCTTTGCCATGGGCATGGGTCTGCAGAGCACAGCAGCCATGGGGCAGAGGGAGGAGTAGGGCGAAGAGGCAGGGGGGGGGGAGAGGGGGAGACGGGGACGGCGTTATCAAGCCAGTGCAGGGGCTGGGCTGGGCGAATGGGCAGTCTGGGAATCCCACTTCCACTACTGCCCTCCCTCTCCCTCCATGATCCAGCAGCGGGGCTGAGACAGAAAGGGGGAAAACAGCAGAAAGGACCAAAAAAAAAAAGATAAAAGAGCCCTGAAAAGAAGGTGTTTATCGGTGAGTTTTGGGGGCGTATACATGTCTCTGATTAATACTGTCAATGAGTGAGGGACATAATGTTCCCTTTTCATTTTATTCACTGTATTTTGGAGGAAGTGTGTATCGTTTATCGATAAGAGAGAGAAAGAGAGGAGAGTAAAGCAGACAAAGGTAGATAGAGAGAAAGCAACAGACTACACACAAAGAGGTCCAGGATGTGAACGCACTGTATCTTTGATAATGATGGTGCACCGTGTGTGTGGGGATGTTTACAAAAATAATATCCATTAAGTTAGAGGCAGATCTTGTTTGAATCTAAAAAGAGTGCGGTGAATCCAAATATACACATATATTCATATACATTCTCCTCTCTCCTGAACTCGGGTACTGTGTGTGCTACTGTGAACAATCATGTGTCTTTGCAGACTGAATAAGTATCTCCCAGCATGCAGGTGGTGCATGTGTATGTATGTGTCTGTCTTCACAGCAGGATTTGATCTACTCACTATATGTGAGGGTCTAAATAACATGCAGCATGCCGCCTCACCAACAGCTCCGCACAAGCAGTGCTGCAACACAACACCACAACACAGCCAAGACACATTTCCTGAACCTCTACACTGGCGTCTACACCAACTGTGTCAACAGTGTGAGGCAACATGACATACAAAGTTTGAACAACAGCATGTACAGTTCGACTGTCACAAATTAAATAAGTCGTTCAAACCTAGTATCCCTCCTCTGCTAAGAAATTACATACAAAATGAGATATATCCACAAAAAGATCAAAAAAGAACTGCTTGTATTTAGATTATATGATGCAATTATATTATATATTTCAATGATAATTTAAAAAATTGTTTATGCGTTGTATGTTTTCTTATGTATTTCTTATGTAGGTAAGAAAACAATTTAAGGATGCAGACAGGCAGGGTAGGTAACCTTTCCTCATCTATCTCCCTTTCCCCTACATCTCAATCTAGCAGTGATAAAGGAGAGCCTTCGTTGCCAGACACATGGCCAATTACAAATTAGCCAGTTTGTCGGGGGGGGAAATCGTAATCAGGCTTCAAGAGGTGGAGGCCCTTGAAGATTAATTGGAAATGGGCCCCCGGTAAATGTCAATGGCAATCAAGGGTTTGTACAGCTCTGATTGACTCTATACACAGACCCCTCTACCCAGGATAAGCTTTCTCCAGCCGTGACATTGCTGGCACCACTCCTTCACCCTCTCAGGCCCGGCACAAAAGAGGCAAGGAAAAATGGAGATGCAAGACAGCGTTGAAATACCAAGGGAGAAAAGAAAAGAGGAACGTTTGACATTTTCAACCCACCGGTGTGTTCATGTTTAGGAGCTTTGGTTATGATTTGAAAGGATGTGGTGCATACCTACAAAACACCAAAAGAAGCAATCTTCCATGGTGGGAGCAGAGCCCATGTGAAAGTCATCATGAAGGACATTTCCTGCTCTTTCAAATACAAAACAACAATTTCCACATCCTTCTCCTCTCCGCGATTTAATTACCCATGTGTTACTCTTTGATAGTACTTGGTGCCGATCAAGAAGTTTAATGTCTCGTTATTCACCACAAATAAAACCTAGCCCCATTAGAACTAAATAAAGATACCTGAAAAGTTTAAGAATTATTATACATGCTACATTACAGGTTAGTATGGAAGCCCATTCCCGCCACTATGAGGAAAAAATAAAGATCCTGTTATCTCGAAATTTCGACTTAGTATCTCGAAATTTCGACTTAGTATCTCGAAATTTCGACTTACTATCTCGAAATTTCGACTTAGTATCTCGAAATTTCGACATACTATCTCGAAATTTCGACTTACTATCTCGAAATTTCGACTTACTATCTCGAAATTTCGACTTACTATCTCGAAATTTCGACTTAGTATCTCGAAATTTCGGCTTACTATCTCGAAATTTCGACTTACTATCTCGAAATTTCGACTTAGTATCTCATAATTATGACTTAGGATCTCATAATTATGACTTAGCATCTCATTATTATGAGATATATCTTATAATAATGACTTAGTGACTGAGGGCGGGCGTAGCAGAGCAGGGTTACGGTTTAAGAAGGGACCCTGTTAACTGGCGACCTTCAGCCAAACTCAAATGAACAACTTGACATATCTGTGTTCTTGGCTGGTTGAATTCTTAATTTTATGGCTTTGCTTTTCTTGTTGCCTCTGATGCGTTATTATCCACATTGTGTATTTTCACCTCATGACAACATCACAAACATCTGCCTCATTAATTTGCAGCTACAAAGATTTGTCTCGAAAACCAGCTGTATTCTAAACTGCTCCGTAGTACAGGTCAAAATGCTCCATGGTAAACACGCAGTGTGGTCACAAGTTGATCTGGTTTCTCTCTGCTCTTAGGAGCTTCTGCTGACTGTGTTTTACCTTGTTTTATTGTATGTCATTTTTTTTTTAAACTGCGCTACAGAGTTCTTCTACGTAACACATGTTTGCACAAAACAGGCTCCAAAGACGATTATGTGTTTGTTTGTTTTTATACCAACTTTATTATGTCAAAGGAATTAGGGCAACTTGCTCCCTTCCTGTTTCAACACAAACAACAAGCGACGTTTCAAACGTGAGTGGACTCGTTTCCTCAAAAGACTCTCCAACGTCGATAGCATGTCGAAATTTCGAGATAGTAAGTCGAAATTTCGAGATAGTAAGTCGAAATTTCGAGATAGTAAGTCGAAATTTCGAGATAGTAAGTCGAAATTTCGAGATAGTAAGTCGAAATTTCGAGATAGTAAGTCGAAATTTCGAGATACTAAGTCGAAATTTCGAGATAACAGGATCTTTATTTTTTCCTCACAGTGGCGGGAATGGGCTTCCATAGGGTTAGAAGGTTGTTCAGAAATTGTTGCGAGCCATCTTTATTGACTATTAGCTAAGCCCCACTCGCCTTAGTTTCTGTTGTAGGCTAATGCTACTGGAGGTAGTGAAATATAAATATTCTTCACTGAGCGCATTAGCCAAAACATTTTCCTCGTCCCATAAACTTTACATACACGACATGTTTGTAATCTGGAAGTGTTTTCATTTCCTGTTGAGTTTAAATAAACTTCCCTTTCAATTGAGCTAATAAATAGTTAGCGCCCTCTCATAGAGTTACCGTATCACATAACTCATCCATGAGCATCCAAAATATTTGAGAGAACTTTTAACAGAGGTGTTTGTGATGCCTGAGGAGACGGTTGTCAGTTTTGGATGCTAGGGAAGAATTGTCCTCACTGTCAGAGCTAGCTGTCTTCCGTTCTTCGGGATTTTTACCTGCAAAGAGCCAGTGCGACAGCGAATCGAAGCATGACAGGTCAGCCTGGGTTGGATGGCATCTCGCTACTCCCGCCAAAGCTGTACTGTAGTGACAAGCGCTGTCAATATATTGACTGAATGTCAGAAAGTTTGGAAAACAGGATTTTCTTACAGAACCAAGCGATGTCACACTCAATCCCTCTACAGTGCATTTAATTCCACTGCTTCCCCCCCGTATCCTCATACCCTTGCAAATTTCTGTTACTGAGGCAGAAAACACCCGTTTAGTCGATTAGATGCCTCCACTGACAGGAAGCGCAAAGTCAACTGAGCGTTGAGGCAAGATGACTAATGAGGAGGGAGTGACAGAGGAGTGTTACGTCAATTATTTCATGGATACTTCCAGTTGTTTAACACGAATAAACATTTGTTGTTGCTAAAGATTTTAGGGTTTAGCAGTGCGAGAGGGCGGAATTCAGTAGAACTGCGTTTGTGAAAAGCAGCAAACAGGTTTTGATAGAGAAGCCGTTACATTAATCACTCTCTGAACCCTTCTTGCTCTCCTCTGTGACCGTTCTTTTTTTCGAGGAGGAAATTCTATACATGCAAGAGTTTAAGGCTGTCAAGTAAGCATACTGAAATCGCCTACGTCTTAATTATGTTATGGTATCTATGTTTAGATGGCGGCATAATCATGTCTCTAGAGAAGTGCACAGTCTTCTTTGATGCCTGCTGCTTGACTTGGAGACAGGAAAAAGCAACAGAAACAAAACAAAACATGGCATTCCGTTTCCACTGAAAGCCCATATGTACTAAAGACCTCATTCTCTCTTTCTCTCTCTTTTTCTTTAACGCATACTTGATGTTTTGGGCTATTTCAACTGTTTAGGTCAGACAGTGCCGGGTGTGCTGAATTTTCACTCTCACAAGTATAAGAATACAAATTGTGCACAACGTGGCAAAATAGAAAAGCAGAGAAATGGCTCGAGTGACTATACGGCAAGATCTGGATGTTAACATACAGTGTGAGGTGAATTTAGATGCATCTAGAGGAACTATACTCTATCATGATACAGACACAGAGGTGGTTAAGTCAGTAATGGCAGTAGGAGAATCTCAAAATGATATGTATAACAAGCTACAGACATTTGCAATATAATTCATGCAGAAGAGACACACAGATGGATACCACCTCTGCCACCAATTTGGAAGACATTTCTATGAATGTGAGGGCAGGGGAGCTTTTAAGGCGATTTTGATCTGCTGTGCCAACAAAATTAAAGAGCTGCATGCTCTGCTGTCAACCACAGAAGTGTTTTTTCTTCAGGGGTTTAATACCTTTGACGAGACGAACGAAAAAAATCTTGGATTTATACACCACAAAAAAACAAGAGTCAATCTCATCAAGTTGATTTGTGCAGGACATAGTCCAAAAGCAGATGGTAAACAAATATTTTTGAAACTGTGTTTCCTTTGATATTCTGGATGGGGCTTCACCGTCTGATTTGTAAGCCAGTGCCAGCGACAACTGCATTTTAGAAGCGCTGCCAGATTTATTACAAGGGGGAACTGGAGCAGAACAGCTCTCTGGCGATGCACCATGGACATTATGCAAATACCATGAGAGAACATATTAGCTAGTCTATCGGTTCCCCTTTAGAGATGCCTCCACCAAATTGTCTCAGAAGTCGCAGTGAGCTCCTACTGAGCCGAGGAATGGGTGAATTTAAATTAGGGTGACAGAGCAGCCTTTTGGACATTTCGTAGTGCTCTTCCCTCTTTCCAAATGTATAGGTCCCTTATTCTAAAAACAGAACCAACACAGTGCATCTCTTAATTTGTGTTATGCAGCAATCAAATGCAAATGCCAAATACTTGATCATCGCAAATATGCCTTGATAAAGATGCATTCAATCTGAAAAACCCATAGTAGCTCATTGAAACACATTTGGTGTAATGTCCCATAACACTTGACGTGCACATCTCCAGGAGAGCATTTGAGCACAAGTCAGAATGGTTGGAGCGGCGATGTTGACGATGGCATATATTCCCGGTAATAGCCTTGATGTTTGTTTTTAAAGAGGCTGTGGCACTGCATGCCATTATAGGGCTAATGATGTACGATTGTCATCTCACACATTGCAGAGTTAATTGGGCCTCTGTGATCATGCCTAATGGCTTTACCAGGGAATTATTGACACAATGATGTGGGCCGACGTGCTACAGGTAGGTGAATAAATAAATAAGCAAGCCCCCGCTGCCCCCACCTATTTCTCCCAAGACGCGAAGCTCGTCAATCTTGGCAACTGCCTCTGGAGCACCCCAGTCAGTTAACATTTTAGAAAATGGCTGCCCATTAATAATAAAGGCATATTAACATAAGTGAATTCTGCTGCGGTGTGGGATTCAGTGGAACAGTTATTAAAGTCCAATTTGGCCCCATTAATAATGCATCCACCTTTGACTTTCTGATATCCAGATTATGTGGTATTACTGTGGCAATACATTATTTATTAACCACTTTCAATTGGGGACCTTGATGACTTCTAATTGGTAGGTGGTGGTGCCATTAAGTTATCCCTGATGAGACTTGTCAATCAAGATGCATTCTCTAGACCTCGGTGTCCAACAGGCTGCGCACACACACACACGCATACACACACACAGTCAGAGCCAGGTGCCAACAGTGCCAACAGTTCCACTGTGCGGGACAAGGGCATAGTGCTCCACCCTGCAACCCTGCCAAGACACAGAGGTCTGACTCCTGTCCATCATGGCTATTTGAAGTGTTGCAGAGGGGCAGCTAAACGGCATGGGGCCTGCTGTTGGCAAAAAAAAGTTAATGGTTCCTGTACTATGCTGAATGACACTGGAAGGGTGAGCGATTGTCATGCCTCCATCCTCTGGGGGCCTATTGTCAGTCAGTCACTCAGATAGACAGACGGTGGCACAAAAACAGCCATACACATACACACAGCACTACTGTATGCACGCTATACACTCTACATACACTTGGACAAGTGCATATATGCGAGCAGAAACATGCCAACATGCATAATAAATGTTTTTTGGATATGCAAACACATCATGCTGAAGAAACAAGGCTGTCGAGCTTGCAAGGCAGCATGCCCTTACTTTTCCGATGTCACAATGTGCTGTGAGACAATGACAACACATCCAGTTCAACTTCAGGCTATTACAATCATGCTGAATAGCATGTCATCCTGTCCAGCATGTTGAGATTTTATTGCACGGTAGATCAGCCCAAACTAATTTGAAACTGAATGGCAATAACTTGCTGAAGAGTGTTCTTGCTGCACAGAAATGAATGAGTAACAATTTGTGCACAGCAGAGTACAGAGAGAACGGAAAAAGGAAAAAAGGAGCGTGAATGAATTCTGCTCCCCTGAGTGCTGGCAAGAAATGGAATCGAGATAAAAAAGGAGGAAGTGAGATATCTTGTTAAATACACTGGAATTGGATACACACAGCACAAAGCCCTCTCCCGCACACACACCTACATCGTACCCTCACAAACACACAGAACCAGCTGAGCATACAGTTTTAGGTGCACGCCCCCTAATAAATTGAAGCGATGCACATATTTCAACACAAATAAGCAATCTTTAGGAACCTACCTGGGTCTTATTAATTGATATTTAATCTGGGCTCCATGCGGGAGATTTTCTGGCAAATAAAAGGGACCTCATGTTGAATCTGGCAAGCATTACATCCCAAGAGCTGCAGTAGCACCAGCTGTGCGTGACTCAGAGATATTTAGCAGCTCTGTTAACAAGGATGGATATGGTGCAAAGTGTTCTTGATCGGAACTTTTAAGGCCACCTGAATCCCTGCATCGGACCGTCCTCAGTTTGTGACCACTGAAGTAACGGTTATCTGCTTGTAATACGTTCCTTTCATGCAGAAATCAATTATATTCAATAGGAATAGAGACTGGTAATGCACAGCAGCAGAACAAGAAATAAAATACAAGAGTAAAAGTGCAGATATCCAAGCTGCCAATAATGTGGAGGAGAGGAAAAAGACTATGCACCCACTAGATTGTAACTCCCTTTTTGAAAAGCAACCAGATGTTTCAATCCAATGTGTAAGATGAACGCATATGTTCTCAAACTGTGTCAAGAAACATGCTTTCGTTAACATTTGGGGCAGGTTAACTGAGCAGACCATCTCTGTTTCAGCATTATTACAAATTTAACTGAGCATAGACACAAATTTGCCTTTTATTAGGTACACCAAGCTAAAGCTAATGTAGTGCAATACAGCCCTGCAGGCCTGCAATAAATCCACCTACATGAAGGTTATTATGTTCAGTTTTTGTTTTAGAAAGAAACCCAGAGACAGTGTGTTGTGTATAATTTATCATCGTTATTATTATTAATATGTTTTCTTCTAAAGATGTCATGGTCTTGGGATTTTCCACCTTTTGATTGTGAGTGTCTGCCCCGCCCTGGTTTGTTCCACCTGTGTGTAATCACCCTGCTCTCCTTGTGTATTTAGTTTGTGTGTTTTCCCACTTTCAGTGTCAGGTCATCCGCGTTCAGCCCTATTTCCTAGTGGTTTAGGATTTTCTTCTGTTTCTAGTTTGCTTATGCACACTCAGCAATTTTTCTGTGTTTGGGTCCAAACCTGCTTTCCTGAGATTGTGACAAAAGGGGATACTTATTACATGTTTGTACCATCTATGATATGTCAGTAATGGATGTATTAACATTCGGGAAAGTATATGTTCTTTGTTTACAAGACGGATCTTTAACTCTTGTCACATTAATGATGGACGTATCATTTTCATATATTTATAGTATGATTAATGGCTGTCTTTCATGTTTAATTAATCATTAACTAATAGTTTGTTAAGGTCTTGTTAGTGACATTATTATAAAATGTTACCATTAATATTCATGTCCACTGAATATTCATGTCCATCCTCGCCCATCAGTATGCCTGCTAGGCGCCAGTAGAAGGCCAACACTTATAATTGGCAATCTTTTCCTGTTGGTTGACAGTACAGAAGAGTCATTTCCTTGCATTCAAATCTGCGAGTCACACAAAGCCGGCTTGTCAACTTTCCACTTCATTACAGGTCAAGCAATAGACTCATTTCTCTCAGGCGCGTCGCTCCCATAATTGTTTTCTACCTCTCCTTTCGTAGCCAATTTACATGTGCTTCCTTGCTGAGTGTAAAAGAGACAGAGAGGGAAAGATGAAAATGCTCTTGCTTTTCACTTCCACTCACCGTCCATTAACGACTTGACACATGGAATGCAAAAAGTAATATGATTTTTGTTCCCCTTTCTGTAGCAGTTGCTTTGAGGCATACGATACAGTATGTTGAACTGAGCTGAGAATTCGATAGGACATTATGGTGTAGGACAGAGAAGAATGGGATGAAAGCAAGTTGAAGGAAAGTGATTATCACAAGTTCTCATACATGTACTGTACATTGCGTGCAACTAATTGCAAAATAAGCTATCCTGCTGTAGCTTTGTAATCAGGCCTTGGCCAAATATTCATTTATTTAAAAACGTATTTGCCAGGGACCACTTATAATAAGTCTGATGCATCATACAGAGATATAGCTATAAAGCCCATTTTCATCCCCAGTCTATCAACAGAGTGCAGGTGCATTCGCTTATAAATGAATATGGCCTCAGTTGAGGCACTGATACTTTGCATGCAGATGTATTGATCTGATAAAAGATCCTTTTTTTTTGTGCTGGTCATGCTAAAAAACGGAGCGCAAAATGGGAGACTGAGGCAACACAAAGTGATACATACACCAGTTAGAATTTTATACATTACAACTATGAACCAAAACATACCTGCAAAATGAAGTCTGCCCCCAGTACACCCACAGGCTGCCACCAGGAAACCCTATACACGGAGGCATTATTACAACCTTAGTGAAATATTAAAAAACGTCAAAAGTCATAAATACTAATACAATCTAATTATTTGGCAAGGGACTGAAAATAAGACAAACTGTGTCAGTTAAAGTAGCCTAACATAAAAGTAAAATAATTACAATTTCACATACCCTCTGGCTTAGGCATGTATTTCAAAATGAAAACCTGATATTTAAGACCAAACAGCCAAGCCAAGAGTCTGCGTGTCCTCAAGGAAGAAATACTATTAGCCAACCAATGCTTAATGTTTACTTTCATGACATACTTCTGCCTTTCCAAACAAAAGAACTCTGTTTAGTTTTTTCTCTTTCCTTTTTCAGTTTTAAGAAATCAAGGATTGTTGATATGTTCCTCACAGCCTCCTAACCAACACTCATTATCAGTAACCTTTCTGAGAAGGCACGTGTCAGCTGGGGTGTAGCCTCAGAGCCTATGACTGTAGCTGTCATAGGTTCTACACCCACAGAGAAGTATAAATCCAGCTTAGCGCTAACCACAACTGTAACCCTTGAGGCTAAACCTAACCCTGATCAAGACTCAACGCTAGAATATCGTGTTTTGCCTTGTCGGCACAGATTTCAGATTTCTGTCCCCATATTACGAGTTATACAAATATACATTAGGATTTTCAATTCTTCATTAAAACTCTTTTGTTGCTCAGAATGTTCTCTCATCATTTGTAAATCACGTTTATGCAGTAATGCTTATACAGCAGCCCTGTATTATTCTCTCTGTCACTCTTCTGTGTCTATGAATCTTCATCCATCTGAAGTCATAGTGCTGCGATTATCGTGCCCCTTCTCCTCTGAAAATCTCCCTCAGCCTCTTTCCATCCCACACTCCTCCGCTGTGTCTCAAAACCCCATTTCTTGATGCCAACTGGCAGTGGTAAGCGAAGACAAGTTTCTCGTATGTCACCCTACGCACAGACTGCACGATAATGCTAATTCACCACGACAACAATTTAGCATCGTTACCATAAATGCTCGACATGTACCCAAACAGCCCCCATCGTGATTGGCACCACAATTACACAAAGAAAGGAGCTGACAAACTGAAATGTAATGCAAGCAAACCTTACCACGGATTGCATCAGTAGCACAGAATCAACTGCAACAGGCCTCTTAAACCAAATTTGGCAAAGCAGAATAAAGATTCGCTGTTGTAGCACACATGTGCATTTAAAGACTTCTTGACTCAAATGATTGCCAGAAGGTATGAAGGGATTTAAAGCCTTGGTTTGCCTGTCATTGCTGTCTTATTCTTGCCGTTTCCAAAAAGTAGTCTGGCACTCACTTACAGTATCAAAGCTCTGTTTTTCTGCCTTTTTTTTTTTTAAAGTCTGATGTGTGCATGTTTCATCAGCGAGGAATGAATTTCAGCCCGGTCTTGTGCATTTTATCATTGACAAGCATGTGTGAGTCTCTTTTATGGCACATTCCTGCTGTTTTGGTTAACTCGTAACAAACTACTGTTATCAAACAACTGATGGAAGCGTTTCATTTTTCCATTTCACCCAACCACAAGGCTGTTTTTTTTTTTTCTGGCTGTACTGCGGCAAGACCTTCACAAGGCCGAGCTTTTAATTGCTTCTTTGCAGGGGGCTCGTCTTGACAGTGCCTCACATCCTTTCTTCCGTGGAAAAAAAAAAGGAGAGAGAGAGAAATCTTAGAAACAGCAGCAAAAAGGATTTCTGCCTACGCTTGATCTCCCCTGTGGAGTTTGTCAAACAAAAGAAGATCCTTTAATTTGGTCACAACAGGGGCCTTCCACTATACTCCGCACGCAGAAATTCTGGCAAGAAAAGTCAGTGCTCCCCCTAATGTCCCAAATGAGTTGTCTGACCTCTCAAAGTTCAAGAACATGACTGTGAATATCTTGTAGTCAACACGTCTTTCATAACAATGTCATCTCCTCCTTTTGTTATTTTAATCATCAGACACAAGAAAAGGAAACATGTATTTCTTCCATGTTTTATGATGAGCTGCGTATTTTCACCAGGCTTACCAAACCATCTGGGTATTGCAGCCTTTAACTTTTTCTCGTCTCCTCACTGCTAGACTCGCAACTGCACCATGGTCTTCACAAGCAAGTCTCCATGGGAACTGGCACACAGGAAATTGTCTCTCATAACCAGAGCATCTTAGGTGAGAGGGGCTTAAGATCTCAAAATAGTACTGAGTGATACAGGAATTACTGGCAATCTGTGTGGTCTCAGTGATGCAAGAATGAAATGCAGGCTGTGTATGCATGTGCCAGTTTTAATCAAAGTAATGAGTTATAAATCTATCCTCACATGTGGATGTGCTCCTTCTACTGCAGCTGTATATCCTCAACGTGTGAAATGGAGAGTCTTAAAAAGTTGCTTTTTGGGAGAGCTTCAGTTTAAATTTCAATGGGAAGTGGAGAAACTGACAGGCGATTTGATTTATATATGTGATATAAATAGTACACATATCAATTCATGACATTGTGGAGAGCTCAGGAGACATGTTTGTCTCACACTTTTCCTTTTCAGCATGATTTGTTACCAGTTCATTCTGCCATGCTGACTGGCCAAGGACATTGTCTTTACAACAAAACAATTTGAATCCACGGTATTCCAACATTGCCCATAAAGCTCATGTACATTAAAAGCCATTTAAATGCATGCATATATTGTGCATTTAAATATGCTGTATGGAGTTGTGTGGAATTCCTTATACGCTTGACATTGTGAGGGTGTATTCATGAGCATTTTCTTTGCATTCTTTATTTAAGAGAAGAGGGGAAACAAATAAAGATTTATTGCGCTCTCGGTTGTTTTTTTTTCTTTTTAAAGTGGTCTGAGGTGTTTGGAGCGAACCAGAGGCCGAGTGATCCATTTGGCCAGCAGGGGCTGCTGCTCTGAGGGGAGTTGGAAGTCTCAGTGTCCCTGGAGAATCTTGATCCCTCTCTCATCCATCTCCAGGTGCTCCTGTATGCTCTCCAGTTCAAAGCGCTTCTCTGGCTGCTCTGAAAGCCAACTGGATCCTGGTAAGTCCAACTCTGGGGCAAGCCTTTGCCACGTGAAGCTTAAAGGTTTAATATAGTGTTGAAAGAAGGTAATTCAGGGGGTTAGCTATCTGCAATGATGTGTGGTAGCAACCCTTGTAAGTTACCTTCAAAAGCACATTGTGATAAGAAACTCTATCTAGTTGCTCACCTGCACTTGGATATCACTCAAATGTTGGCAAATTTAGTAGCACCACCACCACCTCCTCATATGCTATAAATACTGTATGATCTTTTGAAAGGATTTTTCAAACTCCAGTTATGTGACATTACATAGGAGTGGGTATTTAGTTTCAACCATGAATCTCTTACTTTTAACTGCTAATTAGACTTCAGCTTTTAGCTAACAATTTAAATAATGTATTTATTACATTGGCTATCTATTTCCCTCCTATCCTAACAGGTATCTTACTGGCAATTGTAAATATACATTAGATCAGCATTACACACTATTAATCCCATTGCTGTGGTTATTATTAAGTCACTGGTATCGTGAGTGTGTACATAGAGTGTACATCCATGTCATGCACCTTGTAGAGTACTTTACATTTTGTGTACTGTATGCAGGGATAACAGCCATACAGCAGCATTACTCATAAAAGAAAGATGTTAACGTATTTGGTGGCTCTGTGTCAGTCTCTGTATAATGAATTTCTCCTAATAGTAATTTTGAAACCTAATAATCAGCATGAGTCTGAGCTGGCTGGTGGTATCTTTCAGAAACAGAAACAGAAACAGGAATTTAGGTCTTTATGACAATGGAAATGAACGAGGATAGGAGATGCAATATAAATTCTGGTATGATGCATGCTGTGGTTGATGGACAATTTGTGTTGCTTCGCAGACAAACGGAGACAAATGATGGTCGCCTGTTGAATTTCGTGGGTTAGACTGCCGGGGGAATCAGCCTGAGCACTGCTCATTCTGTCATCTCTGGCAATGAGAATGAATGTCAGACATTATGCTTGATCAGCTATGACCACTATATTTGCCCTCAGGAAATGTTGACGAATACTTAAATCACACGCTTTGACTGAGTCTGCAGCTCCTGCGCTTCAGCTCTCCAAAAATCTCTCTTTCCTCCTCATCCCTGTCGCTCTCGCTTCTCATTTCTCCCTCCACCCTCTTTTCTCTCTGCTTCCTCTCTCTTCATCTGAGAATATGATTTGTCATGGTGACTGAGAGAGGAGATAGAAAAAAATGTTTACTTCAGGAAAAAATAATAATAACGTGTCTTAATGTATTCTTTTAAAAGAATTGACGCAGTGGCATGGAAAAAGATTAATTTATCACGCCATCAAGCACAGGAACAGCTGCAGAGAGTGATGGGTGTAAATTGCGAGTCGCTGACAATGCCTGCGTTACAGATGGATTTCTCTGTCTGTGTTTCATATTGAGATACGGGGAAGAAGAAAAAGGGAGGGATGGGAGAGAAAAGGGGTTAGCGAACAAAAAAAAGCAATTTTGTCAGCTCTCATCCAAACTTTGTGACGGGGGTAATTTTGAACCATTAGCTCTCAGCTGCTCTCCTTGGCCAATTTTCCATCTTTCTCACTTTCACATGATCTGCCCCAGGGAGAAATGCCTTTGACCCTAATGGAATCTGTTTTCAATACAAAATGTGCATGGATACATATCTGTCAAATGCTCTCCTTTCCCACTAACCCATTCTGTTATTTGAGTCTGTGTGAAATTGCATGCAGACGTCTAAATTGTTAACAGAATATCTGTCTTCTCATTGGTTAGTTAAAAGTTTTATTACAATTTTGGGAGAGATTTTAGGGATTGTTCCTGCAAGTGAGTCTGTCTAGAAAAGCCTGGGAGATGGGCAAAAGGCCAAGAAGACACCCCCTCAAAATGGGATTGTGAGATGACAATAACAGACAAGATCAAAGGGAGGGGGGGGGGGGGGGGGGGGGGGATGCTGGAGAGACACCGTCAAAATCACATCACTGGCTGAGCGAGCGTGGCAGCATTTACGGTGCTATTTGTAATATTGTTGTTCCGTGGCCCACGCAATGTCAAGCAGTGGCAAATGTAACAAGTCACCAAAAGCCATAATTCAAAGATGAATTCACATGGTTCTGTTTTGATTAAGATGTCTTTCTGTTACAAACCACAAAACGCCCATGATAAATGCTTGAAATAATCTGAATATCGTGAACCATTACCAGAATGCTCTCTTAAGGGTCACCTATTGTACCATTGTATGTCTTAACTGGGCCAATATGATTTGTTTTATAATAGTCAGAGGGCATCATTTTTAGAGTTTTCTGAGAATCATTCTTGTCATCAAGCATTGTTCTTGGATCAGCTTCTCTACAAATGTAGAGGGATTATATATCCACAATCATATGGCCAGAGTGCTTTCTTAGACCACGGCTCAGAGATACCTTTTTGTTGCACCTTCCAGGAGGGTACAGGGCCTCCATTAACACAAGAATGTTTTCTGAAAGAAGGATTACTCTACTGTATGTTGGTCCATCTCTCTTTTCCCACTCCCTCGCCACCATGTCGCACTGACCACCCGTGTGGCACGCCACTCCGCTGCACTGTGGAAATGTTCCTGAGATTTCCTCACTTCAGATTAGAAATGCCAATTTTGTCTTATCAAGACAGTGGGTCAATAAAATATGGAAGCAACAGTGTTTACTCCGATTAAGCCTCCAAGTGCCAGATGGAGATTATGGGACAGTTCAAAATTCTAGTTTGGCCAGAAATAGGGGCACTGTTGAATTATGGATCAAATGGCGAGCCTCTGGGAATGCAAAGAATAGATAAGGAGGTAATCCCAGAATGCTGAGAGCCCTAAGAGGGAGAAGGGAGACAAGAGCTAATAGGAGAAGAAGTAAAAAATCTGTGGGTTGACGAGTTCTTGGTTGGTTGAATTTCAGATATAAACTTGCTATCTTTAAACTAACTGCTGCTTTAGAAACCCTGTTTTAATTCATGCAATACACAGGGTTCAGTTTCAGATCACTGATGCTAAACTTCCTTTGCATATAGTTATTTAACATACACAACCACATAACAAAAACTGCCTTGAAACATCTGGCCTGGGACAGCAGATGTAAATTAGCCTCTCTGGCTAACTCTGGTTCACTTACAGTTCAACTGTTGATTAGTGTGCATTGTCCCGGTAAAATAAATAAATAATTAAATAAACTACTGGCACTGCACTGGGTGCCGGACATGGATTGGCAATGGATATTAAGGAAGCTATAAAAACTAAAGTAAAAGGTAAAGAAGCTGATTTAATAAAGAAAACATACTGTATTGTCAACCGTCAATCTGTGCTACTTCAAACATAATTCAATTTCCCCTATGAAAGGAGATACCACTTTTAATTAAATTTGTTTTAGTTTTCTTTGAAGGTGCAATAGGTGACAGACCTCAATTATAATGTACTAATTAAAAAAACATAAATAAATAAATAATTTAATATACCGGAGAGAAGGGAGAAAGTGTGTAACTCATGAAGCTTGTGAAGTTCCTGCTATCTCATCATTCCCATTAAAAGAAGGGAGAACAGCTAAAATTGAAAGTGACGGTGAAGTCTTTAGGAGGCGGCCTGTGATTTCCAAATTATCATATTTTCCGAGTCAATAATAAAAAGCTTATGATATGCTGACAGGCTTTAATAAGATAGGGTCGCTGGAGCGCGGCAGACCGAGGGCCAAGCAGTTCTGTGTGTTTGCGTATGTTTGTGTGTGTGTGTGTGTGTGTGTGTTGTGCACCTGAGAGAGATTGTTCAGAAAAGTGATTTTTTTTTTTCATACACACATACTGTCTGTGTGTGTGTGCATCATATTACGGTACAGTATGTGTGATTCATGTGAGTGCAGTCAGTGTTTGTATAGATGGCGGACAGTTGTCTGCCAACTTAGAACATGTACAACCAACAGAAAATATAAATCACGACTCAGACCCAATCCGGGGATTCCTGTAGCTATATTTCTGTACCATCATTGTTTACGAGATATTTGCCATGCACAACACAGCAAAAGCCACAAATTCTGTTGAGTTTACAAGAGCTTGTGTTCAGTGACAGTGTCATAGTTTATTAGGTTATTTTACAGAGATCATTTGAACAAAAGCAACTCTCACAACCATAAAACATTGATATTATTCCGTGATAACAGTATCAGAATGGTATTAGTTTTTATTGACACAACGTAGTCATTTTACCGCATGAACTTAACATAGCCCTGGAAACTTGTTCAGCTCGATTGCTAATAAAAGTATCCCTGCTGCTTGATGTGTGTTCTAATGAATGACTAAAACAACCGGAATATGATGAAAGTTTGCATGTTCTGCACAGTTTGTGAATAGCTTGCCTTCTTCCATCACTGCATGACTATGTGCACTGATACACCAATTCCACATGCTGTATGATGCATGCGCCACAGTATCTGGGGACCTCATTGATACCATATTAGGAGAAAAGATAAAAACTAACAGGTCCATTGGGCACAAGTGTAGATCCTTCATTAGGGCACTGCTCATTGATTTCCCTGTTGGTAATCTCACACTGATGAAGTAAGTGGGTACAAATATTCATGGCCCAGTGATTACCTTGACCCCATCCCACCCACAGCCATTAAGAAGTGGGGGGTGGAGGGGGTTGCTGGGTAAGGATAATTGTCTCTGGGGAGGTCAAGAGGGAAGGTTGTGGAGGTCCCAAAGGTTTTAGACACGTGGAACGAGAGTTGTGCGTGCTTTCGGCTTGTGGTCATTGTGGTGGAGCTGCGTTGGAGGTACAAAAAGAGATACGATCAATGCTCTGTCGAAAGACCTGTGTGTCCGCAATCTCTTACACACACATGAACAGCCATCATTAACACAATCACTCTGGCCTGCTTTACCACAGCTCTCAAGGGAAACAAGGCTTCTCACACACACGGACACAATTCATCGTCAAGTTTATGTCGCTAGTATCTGAAGGTTTGGTAAAGATCAAGTTCGACCACATTAGGTCATGTTCTAAAGGTAAAGCAACTGTACAGTGGTTACACCTGCCATTTTGGAATGCTCGTGGATGGCTCTACTTGGACAGTGAGTTTCCTGACCCAATTACCCAATGACGTCTGCTTTGGTTTGATCACTTCAGTGAAATAAATAGTATTGACACTGTCTCACAATCGGATTCATGTGGTTGAAGATCCATTACATCTTTACGTGGGCGCAACTCATTAGAATGGCCCTGCCACTCGTGACAGCCACAGGAGCCGGTTATGAAAAGCAGGCACTGCCCTGTCCTTTCCAATAACCTTTCCTTGGAAGGAAGAAGACAGAGAAAGGCAAAACAGGTAATGTAAAGAAAAGAGAGAGATAGCTGAAGAAAAAGAGAGCGGGAGAACGCGGAAAAGGTGAATCAAAAAGATGCAAATTGCCAAAGGATGGTCCAACAATGAGGGACAGGCGAGCTTGACAAATTACTTTGCCTTTTTTTTTGTTTAGTCAGTGTGGAGGTGCATGGAGGCGGGCTGGAAGAGGAGGGTGGGTAACGGTTGGTGGCATTATCGCCTACATGGCTGACAGGGAGGTCTGAGTCTGAAGCCCTCTCTCATTAGATATGCGAGCACATTAGCGGGGACGGCTGTCTTGCTAAAGGTCAGGGTTGGAGGATGCTGGGATGACGGCGAAGCGCGAAGCGATGAGCGTCCAACCTTCGGGCTCACCTCTTTGAACTTCAATCATTTTGGCCTGGGCTAATAGGTCCCTGGGGAGGATCAGAAGCCGAAAAGGCATGGGGAGGGGAGGGGAGCCTTAATGGGACAGCACGCCACCGTGACATTTTAATTAAGACTCCCAGACATTAGCATGCTAGAAGTTCGACTGTTAGAATGGTGTCCATGTAAAAGCAAATGACAGAATGCCATTTTTTTTGTGTGTCACATAAAAATCTATAGGGCAACATGATGAAGAGGTAAGAAGAACTGAAGGATTTGCAAGATAACCCTGTATTGATGACATAATAGGCTTTAGATGCCGATCCAGGAAAACACTGTGTAATCAAGGTCTATCGTTGTATATTTTGCGTAACTAAGTGACATATTAGGATTTAATGCTGCTGAGATTCTCTCTTCCTTAATTGTGCATTGCTGTTATGTTGTTTTCCTTTGAATTTTCCAGCATTAAACTGAGTTCATGAATACTTTATGAGAACACACAAATTTAAAACATTGCTAAGATGCAGCCCCGGCATTCAGTGTTCCTCAGAACTTTTGTACAGTGTCGATAGTACAATTTGTTGTTAAGAGAAATTACTTTTTGTTTTAGGCAAATAAAATGTGCAATTAAAACTTTGACTTGTTTATGATTTTTATTCCTTCCTTAGGTATCATTGCTTTTGAGAGCCTATACATGACGCCACTGTAGGGAAGTTGTCACGGTGACCTTTCCCATGCAACAAACACAAACAATCAGCGGTTGTGCAGTCAAAAGCACAGACAAAGAATTCAAACATACATTTTTGCTGACTGCATACATTTTAAAGAATAGAGATGCAATGTGAAGTAATATCAAACCAACCAAGTGTATCCATCATCATTACTTTTAGCGGAACATTGTAAATGATTTACGCTTTGTGTGATGTATGTTTATTAACTACATTAACTATCAATGTTAGTTATCAAATTAAGTGAATGCCAAAAAACTTAATTAATATCTGAGGAAAAGAAAGTATTTATTTTATTTCTACTCTGTATCCGGCATAGAAAAAAATCACAATTGTTCTTAATGAGCTGAACATGTAAAATTGGTCCTTTTAAGAGTACTGAATGCAAATGTAACAGGAGCTGCTGCTGTTATATAAAACATACATGTATATGTAATAATGAAAAGCTACCCATTTCATTATTACATATACATGAAATGCGTAGCTCTTGGACAAACCAACAGAGATTTATCACCCAACTCTGCAGTATCTCCTCAGTTCTACAGCGTGTTTCAGCCTCTTTTAACTCATTGTTTTCACGCCCTGCCACTTGAATCACGCACACTGCTTGCATCAGTAGAGGTGTTAATCTTCGATTTGATTCGATTACGATTCACCTGTCAGCAATTCCTGATGCATCTCGATGCATCTCAATTTATAGCATCCTCAATTTGCTATACCTCTGCATGTGGCTACTTTTTCAAGAACTAATACAAGCAGTCAGAACTCTGACAGTCAGTAATCTGAACTCCCTTTTTATTTACAAAGTGCTTTAAAAAAAATCAGACTATAAAAGTCCATAATATAAAAACCTGCATATTTTTAACACCAGTATCTGTGTGACCCACCAGTACAAAAACATTGATTAAAAAATCATGAATGAATTTTAGCCTGCATGCCTGCATGTTTTTAAGCCCAACATTGTTGAATTGGAGAAGCTAATATTAGTAGTAAGAGCAACAAGCTAGTGGACTGCCGAGTGCCATCTCTCTACTCTACAAGAATGTGTGTAAGCTCCGCCCTCGTTGAAACAGAGATAAGAGGAGAGGGGAGAGAAACAAGCGTGACAGGGTAAATGACAGCAAAACGCAAGACTAGCATTGAGCTGAAATTAAACCACTCTCCCGATAATATTCTGTCGCTGCATCGATGCAGAGTCGTTCACGTCCGCATCGCGATGCATCTTAGAACCGAGAAATTTCAATACCGCCACCGCTAGTCTCATTTCCAGGCACAGAAGGCAGCTATTTACATTGAAACACAACTAGATGCTATCTGTTTAGCACCAAACGACAGACAGGCAAAGTAGGTTATGTGATTAGCTGATAAACATAGTTCAGCATTTAGCAGATAAAGAGCCAGATATTTCCCTCAGGGGGTTGTTGGAGACAAAAAGAGAGTGACTATTGGATTTTCAAATCAATTGGCAAGAAACATGAGTTCAAATGGATGCTGATGTTGCTCCGTATCTGCTGGATGTGTGAATAGCAAACTGTTTGCAACTTTAAACGGTGATATCTAACAGTTATGTTTACAACTTGATGCAATACAAGTCCCCACAATGTGACAGTGTTAACAAATGTATGTCCCCACAAGTCAAGTAAAAGAAACCCATACATACACACACAGTCTTCATATTGTTCTTTCTTACCTCCAAATTACAGCCAGTCAATGTGATGAACTTAATGGACTTCTCTCTAGCCCCGAATTTGACAAATCCCATTTTGAGCAATGAAGAAAGAAGGCACTATTGATCTACAGGGCCACCTAATTTATCACACAGCCTGAAGTTCCTCAAAAAATATCTGACCAAGGGGGTTATTCAATACTATTTTCTTTCCTGGGTCTACAGAATGAAACTGTTCTTCTTCTGCAAAAAAGTGAATGATGACAGGTGTCAGGAGAGGATGAGATTTGCGACAGAAACACTCTCTCTGTTGCCTTTCACTTCTGCAAGCTTCATTGACAACATGAATAGTCTCTAGGCTCTCTTACCAGTGATTTACAGACCAGAGACTAGTCTCCCTTTACTTACCTACTGCACTGAAACAGAATACTCTATAGAGGCACCACAGCGTCTGAACACCAGCAGGTATATACTCTATAGTGACATCAACCGGGATTATCAGCTAGTTAACTTGGTAAAAAATCAGGTCATTAGCCACAGTATTGCACCATGCCATTCTACCCTTCTGGTCACAACATTTGAGCTCTTCCCCAGATGGTGCAACACATGTTTAATTGCATTTTGTCTCCTCCATCTCATACAGGGTCTTGTCCTCTGAGAGGGTTCAGGTCTCCCACAACAGAACAGACAAACGTAGCAATCTTTATAAGTGCAGAGAGAAACCATTGTAAAGGCACTGACTCTGCAGAGAACAGGGCATTATTAGCAGTATCTCTTAAGCGAAATGTGGTAACAACTGACAAGCATCATCCAAAAGTGCACAGAACTGAACAATAGTGTACAGCAGAACATGAAGACACACAAAACACTTAACTGAATAGGCTGTGTGCATGTATCTTTGTATGAATACAGGTACTGCATGGGAAGATATTTAGGAAGTAGTAGGAGGAATGCATTTTGACCTGTGTGGGTCACATCCTGTCCTGGCATCTCTTCACAGGTGTTTTCCCAACAATTAACATTTCAACTCATCAGAATCTTAAGTAACTGTCATGTTGACTTAATTATGTTAATTAGTCTTATGTGACACAAGGTGTCAACAACACACACAGCTTGGCAGTCAGTAGAATGAAGCTTCAGTGATAGGTAGCTGAGAAATCATCAAATACACTTGTCTACAAAAACAAATCATCAACATGATTGGCATTGTAATATAGATTGTTTGCACAGTGAGACACATACAAAACAAACAAACAGAAAGGACAGGTTAAGAGAAAAAAACCTGCGAAAAAACTCATACTCAAGAATTTCTCACATTCACATGAATTAATATATTTACCTAACACAATTTTAATGTTATCCATGCCCATATATCATCAAATAGATATCCTAAGACTTGGATGACGAGATGTCTTTTTTTTTCATTTTTCAATTCAGATGAAATTATACATGTAACGCAAGACAGTAAAGTCATGAGGTGCTCAAATTCATGCGGTACAGTAGATACTCATTTACCCAAAAGTCTGACAGATAACCCCTGGGAATAGGATTTAAAAAAAGCCTCCAGGGTTAACCCACAGAAGCTAGGAAAAAACAAGCCAGTTAGGAGAGGGAGGTTACAGGACTTGTCTATGCCTGTGTGTAAAGGAAAGGAAACATCTCCTAAGTACTTCAACCTTACAGCTTTTACCAACTAATGTATGAGCCAGCTACTAAAGCCTTAACCAGAGGCTCTCAACTTTAGTTCAGAGCCACAGACCTTAAGACGAGTGAGTGTGAAATATGTTTTTCAGCATAGAATATTAAAATTTGAGTTGGAAGCCAAGCTTCTCAGTCTTATGATTGTTCTTCAGTGCAACCCAAGGGAAGTCATTTAGAAGTTGTGTTTTACAGTGTTTGTCTACTGAGAAGACAACGATGTGAAGGTTTAGCCATAACGTCTGACACACCCAGCTACTGCTTATAGGGAATAGAAGGACTGTCAAAACCATTATTTCTGTTGCTTTTACAATATTAAAACTCTATACTCCATTGTACTGTGTACAGTAAGTCACTGTAGAATTGCAAGGTATTTTGGCAAATGACTCACCATCTGGCATTTTTGGGGATTTTGTACCAGTGAATACTGTCTTTTTAAAATGTTGTAAACAAACTATATAAGACCAAGGACATTTTTTTAAATGTGATAGTAATGGCATCTCATAAGAAAATATAAAAAAGTAAAAGTATGGTATGATGGCATTAAAAAGTTATAATTTAGTATGTCTACATAAAATGTAATAAAAGAGATATACCATAGTATGCCATTAAAACTAACAGTAACACTATAGTTTACCATAAAATAATATAGCATTACATACAAATATGTAATAAAATAATAATATGAAATATCAGGAAGATCCTCGTATAGTATGCCCTTTGCAAATGTAAAAACATATGTTATAGTAGACCACGAAAAAGTGTCATAAAGCTTGTCATAGCACAATATGCCATAATAATGTCATAATATGGCATAGTATAGAATGCCATAAGAAATATATTTTGTAAGTCATGAAAATAAAACAAATATATAGAATGTCATAACAAATTCATAATATGGTATATATAACATGTCATATAAATATAGTAAAGTATGTCATGTACTGCACGGTGGTGTGGTGGTTAGCACTGTCGCCTCACAGCCCTGGACGGCCCTTCTATGTGGAGTTTGTATGTTCTCCGTGTGTCAGCGTGGGTTCTCTCCGGGTTCTCTGGTTTCTCCCACACTCCAAAGACATGCAGCTTAGGTTAATTGATGACTCTAAATTGCCTGTGGGTGTGAATGTGAGCTTGGATGGTTGTCTGTCTCTATGTGTCAGCCCTGCGATAGTCTGTCCTGCCTAAGCACTTTAAGTAAATGGATGGATGGAAGTATGCAATAAAAATGTAAAAAGAAATGTCACCATACAATATGTCAAAACAAATCATAGACATGTCAATGTCATAGTATGGTATATCATTAAATAATATATATAGTATGTCATATAAAATGTCATAAAAATGTATGGTATGCCAAAAAAATGCCATAGTAGAACATCTCTCAAAAGTTATAGTATGGTATGCCATGAAAAAATGCAAATATATTATAACACAGTATAGTATTGTCATGAAAAAAATGTATTAAAAAAGTCATGGTATGGTTTGCCATTAAAAAAAGTTGTATTGTAGCATGTCATTTTAAATTTCATAAAGAAGTCATAGTAAAGTATGCCATAGTAAATGTCAAAGTACATTATTTCATTAAAAATATAGTATGATATGCCATTAGAAATAATAATACTATGACTTTTTTTCATGAAAATGTTTTCTACATACTATATTACGAAATCTTGTACTAAACCTACTGAAACAATAATCAAAGTATCAAAACAACATTTTGCTTTATTGGTGTGTTTACCTGCTCTGAGTTTGTCCAGGACCATCTGCTTGTCTTAGATCTCGTGGTGGAGGCGGTTGAGATGCTTCTGATGAGCCTCCCTGTTGTTCTCCAGCTGCTCCTCCATCCTTTTCTGGAGGGCTGTGACGCAGGACACATCACAGACACACAATCATTCAAATTGAACAGGAAGTAGCACCTCACAGTGGTAGGCCTTTTGTTGTGTACATCCCTGTCATTTCAAACGTCATTACTTCATAATTTTATCCTTTTAAATATTTGTGTAAAATTGTATTCATCAGCATAGGATTTTTTGAGTTATGGATTAAAAATGTGTTTTGTGAGGTCATAGAGTGCTCTTTGACCACCAAATTCCAATCAGTTCAACCTTTAGTGCATCTGGACGTTTACGCCAAATTTGAAGAAATTTGCTGAAAGGCGTTCCTGAGCTATTGCGTTCGCATGAATGGGACAGAAGTGAGGTCAAAATGATCTTGTCCTTTGATCGCCAAATCAGTATTTCCCTGATTCCAAGTAAGACATTTGTGACAAATTTGAAGAAATTAGTTCAAGAAATTCCCAGTTGTCACCCATTCAGGTTAGTTACCTAAAGGTTTAAGCAAAACACATACAACAATAATACACCTAATCCAAACACTGTGAAGGGGTGTATTGTCATTTTGAAGTCAGGTTGTTCTGACTAAGTATATGCATATCCATGCTACGCCACACACACTGACCCAGGAGAGTGTCTGTGAGAGGTAGAGAGCCGCGGGAAAGGCAAAACACCAAAGCGAGTCTACTGCCAGCAGCTTAAAAGAGATGACGTCACAATTAGCCTACTATTTGTACTCAATGTTAACAATGTGGTAATTTACTACATCCCACGTAGAACACGCTGCAATAGCTCAAGTATATTCAATTTACTGCCCATCCCTATGTTCATCAATAAAATGACAAAGATAAGCAGGGTTTGGAAAAACTTGAAGGCTCTTCGTTCCCATGGATTGTGTAAACACCAATCCACAAGCAACAGTCTATGTAATGAAACAAAAAATAAATAAAGTGATCACAATTTTAATAGCATTAATTTTAATTTGACCCATCTTGCACACATTCAAACCAACCTTGGTGTATGAACTGAAAAGTGGATATTTGCTTTTAAATTATCTTTCATTCAATTTAATTTTGATGTATTTTGTCATTAATGAAGTAATACTTTTAATACAATTAAGCTTGTATGAAAGTGTGTTTTTAGGAAACACTTAATCACCTAATTCTGTGACATTGGGATCCGTCATATATATATATATTTTTTTTTTGTGAATTAATTTCTTTTTTTTTTCTCTTTTTTGTCAATTAATTATATCTTTTTTTTTTTTTAAGTTACTATTTTTTTTTTTGTGATCTTTTTTTATTTATAAATTTTTTTTTGCTTGCGGGAATGTATGGAAGCTATGGAAGCCCATTCCTGCCAGCAAAAAAAAAAAAAAGATCACTAAAAAAAAAAAAAAAAAAAATATGATCCCTAAAAAAAAAAGATTAAAAAAAAATAGTAACTTAAAAAAAAAAAAAAAAAATAAATGTAATTCACAAAAAAAAAAATTTAAAAATACACCCACAAAATAAATAATAATAATTCTAATATATATATATTTTTTATTTTATTTTTTTTCCACCAGCAAAAAAAAAACAAAAACTTTTGGTGCATCCATCTGTAACCATAACACTGACCAGATTTTTCCAGTTGCTATAGAAAGTCGAAATTATGAGATACTTTAACACAACAGTCATAGAAGCAGCTATGACATATGAATGGATTGTGAGTACATTGAAGACTTCTTTAAAACGTGGCTTTACAACACATGAAATACAGATGATGTTTCACATGGATTGTACTGAGCAAACGCACCCTTGAATAGAATGTTAAGCAAGAAGCAGCTCTGGAGTATAAAGAATGAAACCAATGTGGCTGAGGTGGCGACCAATAAACAGCAACTGGAAACATCTTCTTTTTTTTTTCTTTTTTGCTGACAGAGAAAAAGTAAAAAAAATATATATATAAATATATATATATAATTTTTTTTTGTGAATTCATTTCCTTTTTTTTTTTTTTTTTGTGAATTAATTATATCTTTTTTTTTTTTTAAGTTACTATTTTTTTTTTTTGTGATCTTATTTTTTTTTTTTTGTGATCTTTTTTTTATTTATTAATTTTTGTTTTGCTTGCGGGAATTTATGGAACCTATGGAAGCCCATTCCTGCCAGCAAAAAAAAAAAAAAAGATCACTAAAAAAAAAAAAAAAAGAAATATGATCCCTAAAAAAAGAAAAGGTTAAAAAAAAATAGTAACTTAAAAAAAAAACAAAAAAAATGTAATTCACAAAAAAAAAAATTTAAAAATACACCCACAAAATAAATAATAATAATTCTAATATATATATATTTTTTATTTTATTTTTTTTCCACCAGCAAAAAAAAAACAAAAACTTTTGGTGCATCCATCTGTAACCATAACACTGACCAGATTTTTCCAGTTGCTATAGAAAGTCGAAATTATGAGATACTTTAACACAACAGTCATAGAAGCAGCTATGACATATGAATGGATTGTGAGTACATTGAAGACTTCTTTAAAACGTGGCTTTACAACACATGAAATACAGATGATGTTTCACATGGATTGTACTGAGCAAACTTACCCTTGAATAGAATGTTAAGCAAGAAGCAGCTCTGGAGTATAAAGAATGAAACCAATGTGGCTGAGGTGGCGACCAATAAACAGCAACTGGAAACATCTTCTTTTTTTTTTCTTTTTTGCTGACAGAGAAAAAGTAAAAAAAATATATATATAAATATATATATATTATTTTTTTTTGTGAATTCATTTCCTTTTTTTTTTTTTTTTGTGAATTAATTATATCTTTTTTTTTTTTTAAGTTACTATTTTTTTTTTTTGTGATCTTATTTTTTTTTTTTTTTGATCTTTTTTTTATTTATTAATTTTTGTTTTGCTTGCGGGAATGTATGGAACCTATGGAAGCCCATTCCTGCCAGCAAAAAAAAAAAAAAAGATCACTAAAAAAAAAAAAAAAGAAATATGATCCCTAAAAAAAGAAAAGGTTAAAAAAAAATAGTAACTTAAAAAAAAAACAAAAAAAATGTAATTCACAAAAAAAAAATTTTAAAAATACACCCACAAAATAAATAATAATAATTCTAATATATATATATTTTTTATTTTATTTTTTTTCCACCAGCAAAAAAAAAACAAAAACTTTTGGTGCATCCATCTGTAACCATAACACTGACCAGATTTTTCCAGTTGCTATAGAAAGTCGAAATTATGAGATACTTTAACACAACAGTCATAGAAGCAGCTATGACATATGAATGGATTGTGAGTACATTGAAGACTTCTTTAAAACGTGGCTTTACAACACATGAAATACAGATGATGTTTCACATGGATTGTACTGAGCAAACTTACCCTTGAATAGAATGTTAAGCAAGAAGCAGCTCTGGAGTATAAAGAATGAAACCAATGTGGCTGAGGTGGCGACCAATAAACAGCAACTGGAAACATCTTTTTTTTTTTTCTTTTTTGCTGACAGAGAAAAAGTAAAAAAAAAATATATATTTATATATATATATATATTTTTTTGTGAATTCATTTCTTTTTTTTTTTTCTTTTTTTTGTGAATTAATTATATCTTTTCTTTTTTTTTTTTAAGTTACTATTTTTTTTTTTGTGATCTTATTTTCTTTTTTTTTTGTTTGCGGGAATGGGCTTCCATAGAAATGGGCTTCCATACATAGGAACAGGAAAAAAAAAAAAAAAAAACTTTAATGGGGAGAAAAACAGGAAAAACCTAAGGGAGAGCAACAGAGAAAGGGATGAATGTATTGAAGTCATTTTGAGGCATGAATAACCTTTCAGTGACACGGCACAAGCTGTAATCACTTTTTGTAAGTAGAAAACAGCATTGTATGGGTTGTAGGCCTATTACTGCTTTAAATATGTATAAACTGGTAAAAAGTATTGGGTTGGTTGTAATCTAGGGCACATAGCAGGTAAAATAATGCAGAAACATAATGCGCAAGAGATCATTTCTATGACCCATCCGTAAATCATTATAATTACAGTTTCCAAATATAATTAACAATATTTGACATACACCAAACACATTATTGCCTATATTATTGCCTATATCAGGTAAATGTCATTCCTGATTACTAAACCACGATTGTGATTATTTAGTTGCAAGAAACGTTGAAGTACGTTATGACTGTGATCCAGATAAAAGCACTTCCACACCACAAACTGGGCGATATACAGCCTAAACAGACTGCCCTTTCTCCCTCAAACAGCAATCAGATTTTGGAACTCACTTTGAATTGCCTCTTATCCCCATTATAGCTTTCCAAAGAGCCTTGAACCCAGCATAGAACCCAGTGGGTTTTGTTTGAGATTTTATGAAACTAATGAATCGAACGATGATTGAGTCAGTTTTGCCTTAGATATAAATAAAGGTACGGAAGTTGGATTGGGATTTGTATCTTATTCAACTTTCTTTTTTGTTTATTTATTTATTTATTTATTATACTTTTTATCTTAATATCCTAATATTTGTAAGTTATAAGCAAATTACTTACAGAACGAATGGAGAGTATGGAAATAAGAATAACTCAAAAAACTAAAGTCATTTCTAAAGTCTGAGTAAAATCTCTAAAAGCGGTAACAATATGTATTATAGTTAAGCTATAATGGAGTTTAAATACTTACTACTTAATCTTGATTCATCACCAAAAGTATAATAGCAATAAAAACACATAGTTTATTACATATTAACATGGATGAAATGCATCTTACTCCTGACACATTTTACTTTACTGCACCACATTTATTGTTTTTATATGTTTCTTAATCAATGTGATGGTCTGAACTGTGCTGATATAAAAGTAAAAGTAACTTTCTATCAAAAGGGTATCTATAGGAAATTTCCGTTTAATAACAGATATACACAGTAGGAAAAATCATCTAATAAAACAAAACCAAACAGAAAAATACATAGATATTTTATTTGTATTTAGTCAAATCACATCAGCTATTCAATATTATAATTTTGGTTCTTGAAAACTGTATTCTGTGCCATCAATTAGTCAAGGACAGCTATACTAATTCAAGGCACTTTATTAGTGCTCCAGTCTACGGCTCTGAACAGTTTTATATACCTTCTCCTATTCTCTCAGTGGGTTGTATTAGTGCTGAGGATATACTCTCAGGGTTTCTCCTGGTGTCAAAGGATTGATCTACACCAATGGGAGGCTACTCTGTTTCCTTGCCGAGTGTTAAGCTATCAGCGTAATGATGAACCTGTGACAGAAGTTGCAGCAAACAGCCTCTGCGCAGAGAGTTATGATGCCAGCCATTAACGGATCGACAACACAGGCACTGGAGATAAGTCCCTGCGGTGAGTTCTTGTGGCACATATAGAGAGAACACTCTTTTTATTCCTTCTGCTTTTTCACTGACACCCTCCATCCCTTCCTTTCCTATTCTCCCAGTAGCCTATAGGGCAGGCAAACAGTTAGCTTAGCTTAGCATTAAGACTGAAAAAAACGCAGAAACAGCTAGCCTGACTCTGTCTAAAGATACTGTAACATAATCCGCCTGATATCCCTAATTAATATTGTCTTGTTTCCTTGAGTCTCAGCTGGTTATGACCTCACTGTGACAGCAAGACACCCGGAAATGATTGCCGCCAGTCCCAATGCTAAGCTAAGCTCACTGCCTGCTGGCTGTAGCTTTATATTTATTGACATGGCAGTGGTATATATATTCTCATGTAACTCACTGCTCAAGGTAATAAGCATATTTCCCCTGTTGTCAAACTATTAATTTAAATGGGAGGCAATCTTCGCCATGTCTAAGCAACATAATAAACAATCAGTGGTCTGAATTTACTGTATATTCGCTATTTAAATTTGTTCACTCCTAGATTATACATTACAAAGAGAGCGTCAGCAGCTAATAGAGTATCTATAAATAAATGAATCACCAAAATCCTTTTTTTTTTAATCATTCTCTTCTTGTGGATCCACATTTTATATGGAGATATTTCATGAGAAAAGTGATTATGGAGATTTTCATGTTTGTTTGAAGGTGTTAAACAAGTCAGCAGCTTCATTAGAGACGAACCAGCTAAAATCCCAAGCACACAGTTTAAAGTTACCTAAGCATGCAGTGAGTATTATGTGGGTGTCAATGGTCAACATAACTTTTTGTCTTGCATTAATTACAGAGTTTATTAGTCTGGCACATTTAAGGGATTTGAGCAGTCATCCGCTGGAGCGGCTAATTGTATTGTTTTATCCCAAAGTTGAGGACAAAAATATTGAACTAATACAGTACATCCCCACTAATTCAGCCAAGTCAATTTCAGTTTTTAAATAGAGAGTTTAGTTTGAAGTAGTTTATATTAATAACTGCTGAACAAAATTACATTTGCAAGTGATAGCTTCTTAACAAAGTTTGTAAGAAATTGCTCTGGAAAATAATGTAAACCTTAGTAAATCTATCATCTCAAGGTTTCATCAAAGTTTAGGGAGAGATTTAGTATTCATAATGAATGCAATTTGGAAAAGCACTCCACCTACGGCGAAACAGAATGGGACTGATAATCCCAAGCATCAGAGCTGAACATCTCAACTAGTGCGGGCTCCATGTAAATGGGCTTAATCAAAAGCTTTACATCTGCCGGTGTCATAATTCCGATGGAAGGTCATTACTAGTTTGGGGAGCAGCTGAGCATTTCTTCTTTAAAAAAAAGAGAAAAAACTAATTAGTTTGCACAACAAAAAAACAAAAGGGCTAAAACATGGCTGCACTGCGGGCTATCTCGCAGATAACTCTCTTAGCCAGACACATTTCGTAATTAGTTTTTCCCCTCCACTGGGATATTCAATAACCTGCAGTTGGAGTGATGGAAGAAGAGATAGTGATACTTATCTCAAATGTTTTCTCGCCACAAAAAAATAATCCTGTCATTCAAAAGGAGAGTTTAAAAGTAGACAGAGAGCTCGTGTTTTTTTTTAGCTGGTGAACAGGTTTTGAGGAAGGGAAATTCCCTCATGGATTTAGCAGCGAAGCACATTTATTCCACTCCAGTTCCTGTTTTGACTCCCTGCAGTCCTCTCTCAAACGTTGTGCTTGTTTGGAAGTAAACTAAATTGCATGGGATAATGAAATGAAACGATACGCAACTTAAATGAGGCCAGGGACAAGCATTTAAGAGATTCACTTATGGGGGTGCTGCAGTTTTACTCACCTATTTTGTGAACTTTTAAACTTTTCGCTTGAAGAAACACTGATTGGTGGCAGTTTTATAAATGGATTTTCAAGCTCAGGATGAGATATCCCTGAGCCAAGCCACTAAATAAATGTGTAGACAATTATCTCATGGTGCAGTCTGTGCTGTTAATTACTGTAAGAGTGGCTTATTAATTTCATCTTTTGTGGAACATAAAGACAACACCTTTCATCAGTGCCAAGATGTCTGTCAGTTTGTGATGTGGCCCGGGGGGGGGGCCCCCAGACACCGGCCACTGGCTCTGATGGACAGATATGTTGGTAACTTCACATGTCCAGTGCCTGGGAGATGTGATTACTTCTGACAGCTTGTTTGTTCTCATTCCACCTGGCTGGAGCCAACCCCTGAGCCCCACCACAGGACAAAGCTGCTATGGCGCATGCATTAAAACACACATCTTAATAAACCATTTTCATGCATCTTGTCAGTTGTGCAATAATATACTGTCCAGTTTATAAGCTAAGGAAAGCACTGTTGCTTTAAAAAGCATCTAACATACAGTTCATAATATATTTTCAAAACAAAACAACACAATAAGAACAATACGTGAACATAGTATAAATTCCCCGATAGGGATGTTTATTCATCTCAAATTAGGAAAGACTGACCATTATTAGACACACACTTTTATTTCTAACGTTACCTGTCTCATGGGTTTAATCATATTTTAGTTAGAAACCTTTCCGTTTTCTGCTCTCATGTAGTTTACTATTTTTGCTCTTGCTGCTAATGCAAACTGAACACTTCCTTCTATCTATTGGCAACAATCATTTTAATATAATGTACATTTCCACAGCATTATTTTAGTTATGTTGGTTGGTAAACTTTGGTCCAGACTTATAGGGACAGTGTGTAATTTGTAGTGGCATCTAGTGCTTTGTGGCAGGTTGCAACCAAGTAAATAAATACCCCTCAGCTCAGCCCCTCCCCTTTCCAAGCGTGTCGGAGAAGACCTGCACACTACTCTATGCCACAATTTGATTGACTAGTTTTTGCTCTTCCTTGGATCTATGACATGTCAAAATGTTTGAAAAAAGGATAGCGGTTCCATGATGTATAATTAATCTTTTCAATAAATGTTTGTACAGACATTCATGGTCCCCAGAGGCTGAATACTAATGACTTTACTGAAACCCTGTCTTTTCCTCTAGCACCACTATGAGGTTGATATAGTGGTTTGAGTGATGTGTCTCAACAACTATTGGATGGATTTTCATTTCAACGTTAGCATTTTAGCTCAAATTAGTCTCACAGAGCCGCTAGCATATAGGCTCTTGTTTTGACCAGAAATACTGTTCTCCATCAAAATGTTCTCTACCTTCTGCTTTCTCGTTTTTCCTCTCTGTGTTTAGCAGCTGTAAATAAAAGTCAACACCTCCTGCAGATATTTCCCATTAAAAGCCAAACAGTAGTTCAAGGACGATCAAACCAAAGTGGTTATAAAGGATGAAGATATACTGCCCCTGCTGCCTGGAAAGGCTGACAACGAGGCTTAAAAAAACAAATGAGCAAACCAGAGCAGAGCAGAATCAAAAAGATTTTAAGCATGACAGAACATGAATCTTTGGGAAATGTCATTACTTTTAACTACTGTTCTGGCTGGACTTTGGAAACCATTGGCCTGTTTTTAAGAAATGGATTTGGTGCCTGTGTGTATCCATGTGGTGACATAACTAATATGTTTGTGCGACGACCGATGCGTCTGCTTTTATGATTCTGCCTGCTATGCATTTCCACAAAGTGCTTGGCTGTTTACAGAGACATCAAACCAAATCAATAGGCTGTGAATGGACAGGTCACTAAACACTCACTCCCTCATTAAGACAACCAGCTCATATTTTAGATTCACACAGAGGCACACATCCACACTACAAAATACACCACACTCACGCACAAAAGGAGGACAATGACAAAAACACACACCTAACCCTTTTCAGCATTCCTGCTGGAAAGCCACGTTATTTAAGTATTCTTAAATAAAACATTCCACTGTTCATTTCTCCTCATGCCTCTAGGTATGATAAATAAGACATCTTACTTGATATGTGAATTCAAAGGCATTTTTCAACGCATGTCGTTGGAAGTATGACGTATTAATGATCATTCTCCAACAAAGCTCAGAGAGCACCATGAAAACCTGATGAAAACCCCCCCCCCATGAAAGTACACAACTTCAGCTGAGCTATTCAAAAAGTATTTTATGGCATTCATGTAATTCTTCCGATGTTTGGATGAGCTCAGCTAAATGTAACAGTTTTGTTGGCGGACATCTTTAGCCTTCTGGTGAAGCTCCATGTTGCTGCGTGGCGATCTTCCTCCACTCAAAAACATGCACATATGAAAGTGTGTACACCTCGGCTGTTCAAAGCGAGATGGTGTGTAGACTTTTGAAGATGGCCCCCTGAGTTGCAGACCACTCTCCACTCATGCACATTCACAAAGCACATCATTAAACATAATAGGGTTTTTATCGCCTACTGTCAAGAAATACCGCTGCATTTGCATTCAAATTTAATTTGCCATACTGAAGCTCATGCATCCAAGAAATCTCCCTGTACCTTCCACCTCGTGTCACACACACACACACACACACACACACACACACACACACACACACACACACACACACACACACACACACGTATGCACGAGTCCTCTGCTCATGATTTTTAATACCTATCATAAACAGGGAAGATGTCGCATAAAGTCCCTATATTTTAGTCTCACAATTCTGAGGTGTTTGAACGTTAACTGCTGTTAATTCATTCTATAGTGTGAACTTATACAATATCATATAAACTGTAAATTATACTAAGTTGGTGCAGAATTGATGATGTCTAGTAAAATAAAGAAATCTTCTCAGTCACTGTTTGAGTTATTTAGATTTAGTCATTTGGTTAGAAATCTGAGTAAAGTTCATAAGCACTAATTATCCATAAGTTAGTTTTATTCCTAGCAGTATGATCTAGTTTGATTAAAAACCGATATACTGTCAAAACTAATAATGCTTAAAATATTTTTTTTTTAAATGATCAGCTCTTAGATGCATTTTTACCTTTTGTCCTCCAATCTCAAACAAATGCGATCCCTTACATCGGAGGAATGTGAGTGAGACTCCTCTCTCCTCTGCTTCTCTGTCTCTTTTCTTTTCCTGTCTCTTTTTACCTGGAGTAATGCAGACTCCATTTCACAGACAAAATATCCTCTGTAGAAGCTGTCAAAGTGTTTACCCACAGGCCTGAGTCTCTATCTGAGGCCTGACATCTAATATAGAGAACTGGCCTGCAGCGCCCACCACCCTCCCTGTCAAACGTCCACGCTGAGAATGAGGGGAGGGGGGAGGGAGGGAGGGAGGGAGAAGGTGGAACAGGAAGGAGATTAGAGGACAAGAAGGAGAGTAGGGTGAAATGCTCAATAGTCTTCTCCCAGCAGAAAGGCACACAGTAACCAAACACAAACATTACAGTATATCTTCACAGACTGACAGTAAAGAAAAATATCAAGGGTGCCCTGACATGTCTTTGTCTTTGTCACCAGTGTCATTTAGCTGACAAAAAAACACAATGCACCATTAGACTTAAGGGCTAATGAAACTGAAATAGCTTAAAATTTCACATCAAACATCTGTGACTAATATATGATCATGAATTGGTTCTGTAGAGTATTTACAACCTTGTCAACCTTGTCAAAGAGATAGAATATCCAGCCTTTAAAATCAAATCAACTTTCCGGGCGAAACGCTATTTTTCCTTGGGTGTTTATGCAATAAATGCAATAAATGTGCTACTTTATCACTTTATTGTACCTTTGGAGTGTGGAGGGTAGCGAAAGGTACATGTTTTACAACCTATAAGGAAGACATTTCTATAAAATGGGAGCTGCCTCTTGAGCACCATCAAGTTTTACTATCATCTTTATTTTGCACAAGGAGAGCAGAACCTAAACGGTGGCTGCCTCTCCCGCTCAAACACACACGGTCACTAAAACACACTAGCACTTGCTGTCGAATGGAGCTAAATGTGGTCATGTTATACGTACTGTATGCACACACACGCTCTCTACACACATCGCCTGCACAATGGGGGACCTCAATCCAATTAGCTTGATTATTAATTAAAGTGTGCACTCAGAGGAGAGCTGGCGCTGGTGGAGGCAGCCCAAAGGGGGCGTTTGCCGAAAGGGCTCTGGACTCACTGTAGCAGTAGGTGATTAGGCTGCTTGGCCGACACAACTATCCATGCTCTCTGCACAAACACGCACACACATGCACAGTGCATGCACACACCTGATGAGTACACACACACACACACACGCATTCTATCTCTTTTTTTCTCTCTTACTTTGTTTCTGAATCTTGCAACTCAAGCGAACACACGTAGACATATTCTCTTCATGCACATATTAATGAAATGTTATTCTACAGGCACAGTCAGAGAATTGTCATACATAAAACATGTAAGTATGCTTTCTGCATTTACAGCAAAGAATAACTGAGAGAAGAAAAAAGATAGGGGAAGGTTGAGGAATATTTCTGAGGGAGGAAATAAAAGATCAATTAAAGCTGCAAGGCATGAACGAGCCGGTGTATTGATCATTTTTTACCACGTCCTGTGTCCACTATGTGGCACCAGATAACACACACTAATCATACGTCATTTTGCTGTATATCATGTGTGGAACACACCACGTATATATGTAAATCGGATGATCTTTGTCAAATGAGACTGGCTTTCTTTGGTCATTAGGTGGCGCTATGACTATAACTCAATATGGGCATGCACATGTCTTTAGGCCTGGACTCGTATCCAGCATGTGAAATTTGGGGCAGATGGGACAATGTAAAGTCCAGTTACAATAGCTTCCTGTGTCATGGCGAAACATGCAAACGTCATGGCAAGGCGGCTCCACGAAATTACAAAAGCTTTGCAATTTAGCATCGTGAAGGTCTTTGAGATTCTGAGGACCACATTTGAGGTGGATCTGTTGAATCCTCCAGGAGGAGTTTTGAAAAATTTCAACTGCAACAACATACCAGTAGAGTAGATGACATGATGGCTGAGATGATACTTTAGATGAATATATTTTTTCTTCGTTGTGTCTCACCCTCACATGAAACGTGCAGCTGTAGAGCTTCTCTTGTAGCTTGACCTTGCATTAACTAAAGACAGAAACATCCGCAAACGAAGCCTTCCTCAGAGAGCTGGGATATGCTATCTTTGATTATCATCATTGCCATGTGGTGAAATTCTGATAAATACAATGTATTCATAAGGAAAGTTTTTAAACATGTATGGTACCGTATAGACTAGTATTTCTGTTCATGTAATTGGTCGATTAGTGGTGCACAGTTGAATACATTTTTGCTATATTCCTGATCGGACGAAAACTTCTGTAACACTCTGACAATAAAAAGATATGTTGAATATTGATGATACAAAGGTTCAGTTTGCATCCCATTCAGAAGTGCATCCTTTCTTATATTCTTGTGCTCAGCAGCACTAAGCCCATGCGGTTTTAGTGGTATTTCATCGGAGTAAATGACCATCAAATGGGATGCCACAATCACAAAAACTCTACTCCAAATCAGCATCAATGCTGTTCAGTGGATGCATTTCAAAACACACTCATGGTTAATTACAAATACCTGCAAAGATAACCTTCTTTTCAATGCATTATGTTAACTCTGTCACCGTCTGTAAAATAAGAAAGAACAATCTGATTTAATACTGCATGTAGTATGTTGCTCATGTTGTGTTCCTGTATGCAAGTGAAACATATTTAATGTCACAGATACCACAGTGAGATTAATTTCATGTTAACTATATCCTATTTAAAAGGTCCTCGACCAGTGTTAGATATTGCATGTGAGGAGGATGGGGCAATGAAACACAGCCTTGGAGGCAAGGCTCCTCTAATCGTTTCATCCACAGCGTAGAATTAATGTGTTCTGCTGACCCTCTGACCTGCTGATTTACATTGCATCTCAAAGACACGGGTTGTAATAAAACGTGGACCAACGCATCCGCTCTCTCCTGGCTAACCGGCTAATGTAATACACAGTGTGCAGAGCTCCAACAGGGACATTTAATGAAAACGAGGCAGCTGAGAGAAAAATGGGAGAAAACCCTTCTGAAATTAATCGAGGACCTCTATTAAAGAAACAAAGGTGGAGGAAAAAAAAGATCATAATTGAAATCCCACACAGAGGGCTTCTCTTTTCTTTACCCTTTCTATTGCAGAACTTCTTTATTCTCTAACTTTTTGATGTTGTGCTCACCAACGAGCCAAGAAGGAGCTCGGCATTACACAGGTACATTTCCCCCTCCGAGTGCTTTGAGTAAACTGAGGGATTTGTCAAGACACATATTGGATATGACAGATGCTCATGTGCAAGCATCTGATAAGCATCTCAAATGAGCCGAACCAAAGAGACCGAAATACAATGTGCAGCTGCAAGGAAAATCTACCAAAAAAGTAAACTGATTTTTTAAATCCTTAAAATTAAATTCATGAGGAACCATGACAAATAAATGCATCATATTTATAAAACATGGTGCTGCAAGGGACTACATCAAGGCAGAGGCAAACAAGGCAACTGCTCACAGCACTTTCCTGGAGGCTCCGACTAACAAAGCCGTATTCTTTTTGCCTGCTTTGTGTTTCCATGGATGATTCTAATTTTGAAAGTAGTTCAGCACTTAACAATGCCCAACACAGTATAGACCGAATGCATGTTCTTTTAATCTCAGATTCTCTTTCAATCCTGTTGTGCTTTTTTTTGTAATTTGTGTTTCAATTAGTACAGTATATATGTTTATAGACCTTTTACAAGGGTTGTGAATAAACCATCATCATTCTTAAACATTTCATTATTTCATGATACAACGTATTCTTTCTTGAGCCTCATATTCTCAAAGAGACATTATTTGGAGGCTTGAAAGCAAATCCAAAAGCCCACTGGATAAAATGATATAACAATCTGAAAATAAACTTGTTGTAAGACTACCAGAGTTTAAGACAAATACAGATGGTGAATAGTGTTTTCTCCCAATGGCAAACTCGCTCCACAAATCCATTAATTAACTATATCCGAGAGAGGTATTGACACTATATGAAGCCCATTTAATGAAATAAAAAGGGGCAGTAATTACATTTCATATGAAATCATTAATATAAAAATAATAAAACATTTGTTGTAACAATGTGTAAGTCCCCATCATGAAAGCTTTGATTGTTGCAGAAATGTAAAATTAACTTGTATTTACCAATATAGTTTTGGAGATATCCGAGATATGAAACTCAACAATGTCTCTTTCAAGAAATCATGATCCTGTTACTCAAAATAATCCACGGATGGTGTGATCAGAACTGTGGATTATCTTGAATAACCTGGTCATAATATCCGGGACATTGCTGTTGAGTTTTTCAAATGCTTTATTATTACATAATCTGGTAGACATCATCAAGTCAATCAATTACTGTCAGCAGTGCTGCATCTCTCTTTGTGGGCTGCTGCTTGCACTGAAAATCAAGAAGAAAACATCTCAAAATGAAAGAAAACAGCGCAGATTATTCTGTTTCAATTCCAGTGATTAAAGTGTTTGACCATTTGTCTGAGTCCTGATCTGTCTGGCTCTAACACAGCTTGATAACAGCACTGACTTCCTGCCTGCAAAGGTGCTGATAGGTTTCGTTGTTCCTCTGACTTGCAACATGTTGTTGACAAGGACAATTGCAATCTGAGCCAATATAACAAATCGAAAACATGGGAGGGAGAATCAGAATTGTTAGAAGACCAAAAAAAACGTGACGGTTGATCAAGAAAATAGAAAGAAAAAACAGTTTCTGTAGTTCTGTAAAAACAGAGTTTAATATAGAAATGATGGTTATAATCCAAAAGCAACACAATCTACCTAGTGCCGCCTCTAGAACGTATTGTGATTTTAAAGACTATTTCTGGACATCCCTGTAATACCACAATGTGTCCCTTTTACACTGGTGCAGGTAGGTTTGATCAATACAACAAACACTTGCATGTGTACCCTTACATGTTAAAATGTGTGCACTTCATCGAAACCATGTAAGATTAAAAGCAAATAAACAGATTCCAAATCAAACCAACTCTGTGATGTTATTTGTTTCGGTGTGGTTGACTGCAAATTAAATAAACCTCGGTAGATAGGTAAAGAATGAACAAAAAACTAATGAGGTGACAGAGTGTGAATTGGAATAATTTGACTGTGGCCATCACAACTGGAGTAGTAAATCTTTTTTATGTGGCCAAATGCTCAGGTGTAAAAATGCATGCATACTCGGCTTCATAGACACCATATTGATTTGCCAAGATTCTCTAAGGCTGCTGAACCCGTCATTACCGCTGTCCAGAGTGCTGATTCTGATTCTATAATCTGGAATATTACAATTACACAATGTAATTTGGAAATGAAAATATAGATTAAATAATTTTTTTAACAAAAGATATGCAAAGGAGCATGTAGTGTTTTCTTCAGCCATGTGTAGTGTCTACAGGTTTACCACCAATGTAGCTGCCACCAATGAGGCGGTTAGGGCAGTCTGTATTTAGCCCAAGAGGTAAAACCCAGGGCAAAAACATACAGAATCCAAAGCCCTGGCTAATTGAGGACAACATTACTATTGTGATGTCAGGTTTAAATCAGCAATACATAATCATTATTAGGAGCCGAGCAACCGACAACGTCGGGCCAGCAAAGGCCCTATTGAAATTCAAAGGATTTTCCACTTTGGGAGCATTTTTGGGGGACTTGCCATGCACGAAAACTCACCAAATTTTGCGCACTTGTCAGGCCTGGTGAAAATAGCCATCTGATATAGGATGAATATTTGTGTGTAAAAAAATGGCTCTCTAGCGCCCCCTAGAAGTTGGACCGGCGACGCCCCTCGGCCAGTATCTCTGATTTACTTGAAATTCGACACACATGTCCAGCTCCGCTAGCTCTACAAAAAAGCCTCCCAGACCCCTAAGCTCCGCCAACACATTTTTGCAAACTCCTTCTACACGCTGAGTTTGATTGCTACCAAATTTGCTCTGGGTCATTATTGGATCTACATCATCAAAAGTTATTAAAAGCTTTTTGATATCTCTTTGCGTTTACAAGATATGGACCAATAAACTTCTTAGGGGCGTGGCTTATATATCCATACACATAACTTCTCAACCGTTTGTCCTAAAATCACCAAATTTGCAGCATATGTGCATATCGCATCCTGTAACATACCCTGGCATTTTCATTTCATTCAACTACTAGGGGGCGCTACAGTAAACCCGCCATGTTGTGCTTTTTCGTCACTGTTCGCAGTTTTCAGCCTTTGTACTTTAACGAACTCCTCCTACAGAATGAATGGGATCAACTTCAAATTTTGTCAGGCTGCTCTTCAGACATTTGTCATGAAAAGTTATCACATTCGTGAGTTTTCATGAAAGAACCTTGACGTGGTGTGGCGGCCATTTTGCCTCATTAGGCATGAACAATAAAGTTGTTATAACTCCAAGGTACATTATTCAATCTGCAAAACATTACATATGCATGATGCTAGTTGAAGTTTGAGCATATATCAATGCCAACATTTTCATTAACTCATAGCGCCACCTACTGGCAAAAGAAAATGTCACATTTTATACTTTTATTTACTCCTCCTAGCCAGCTAACCAGATCAGTCTCAAATTTGGTAAGGAAAGCCTTAAGACATTGAAGATGCATCATCATGAATATTGTGAGTTTTTGTTGAACGCTGTTGCCGTGGTAACGCATCATTCGCCATGAAAAAGACGCTGATGGTTCAGTAGCTTGGGAAGCTCAAAAACTCATGGAATTTTGTACATGTGTCATAGGTCATGGGAAGACATATGTTATATAGGTTTTTGGCTTGGCCGTTTTAAATTGCCTCCATAGCGCCCCCTACACTATTTCAAAAGAGCAGCCCCAGCGCTGCGTTTCACCTACATGTATGAAACTTAGTAAGCACATGTATCCCATAGAGACTTAAAGAAAAGTATATTGGGACCATGCTCTAAACCGTACCAGAAGTCTGCCATTTTGATTTTTGTGTCATTTTTCCATAGATTTTGGCCTATTTCTAGTCGCTATACTTTAAGGAACTCCTCCTAGGAACTTTGTCAGATCCACTTCAAATTTGGTCAGTACAATCTCAACACCATTGTGATTAAAAGTTATCAAAAGCTTTACGTTTGACACAATGGCTTAGCCATAGCGGGTGGCTACTTTACGTGATTCCCCATGAAAAAAGCTGATTTAACTCAGCTGGACTTGTTCCAAACGGTCCCAAACTTCCCATGCTTGATAACACTCATGGCCTGACAATGTCTACCAGCTACTTTTCACTAATACTCAAAGTGCCAGAAGAAAATCTGCGTTTTGTGACAAACACCATCCGATTTACATGACTTTTACACGGTGTGGTTTAGACTTGATATAGAGCAACATAATGCATGTTTGCGCGAGTTCTGTTGCACCAAACAGCGGATACAGGAAGCGGTGGACTATTTGCATAGCATAATTTCCAGCATCAATGGTCAACGCAGGATAAAAACGTCAGACTCGCGGGTGAGCTGTCCGACAGTCGCGGACGTTCTCGGCCGCGCAGGCCGGAGTCCCGCCGGCACCCCCGACGTGCGGGAGGACCTGTTCATCGCTGCTCGCAGCTTTAATTTATATGTTGTTACTGTAATAAAATGTGTCCTTAATTAACTTAGTTAATAAAAGAACCAAAGTTATTATCGTTAAATTCAATATGAGCTAATTTGCTCTTCAAGGCCCCCTTGCTTTTCCTTGAAAAAGGTGTGAGGAGTGAGTGTGTTGCTGAGTAGGGGAGTAAATAAGGCTGGATAACAGCTTCTGTCTGTGTGTCTCTTTCGCTTTGTAAACAATGTGACTGAGGCTTGGGCGGGACCCCGGATCCCAAGGTTGAGGGGGTGTCTCTTGATTGGTGTAGACATTTCCTATACAAGGACCGCCACCTGCTCCATCTACACACACACACATTGAGATATATTTACCAACACACACAGATATGCATGCACGTGCGCACACGCACACATACACACACACACACACAAACACACACACTATCCTCTGGGGACAGGTGGCATAGACCATACGTGGACGATGCAGTGACCACAGAAGTGATTCTTTACTGCCACCATCCTATCTGATTCTACAGGATAACCTTTGTAGAGCAAGGACACAGAAAGACAGAGACAGTGTCTGACAACATCAACTTCTCCTCGATGGCTGAGGTGAATAGGGGAGGTTTTTAGTGGACCTGAGCTCAGCGCTGTATTCTAGGGACTATTTTTCGTTTGATCGGTGTCCCCAGTTTATGCTTTGAATCATTTCTTATTTTAATTTTTAACCAGCCTGTGAGCTTGGTGGAATTACTTTTTGCCGTCCACACTCCTTCAACAAGACTGTCTTGAGACTGTCTTGTGTAAAGGGTAAAACCAATGCCGTTTTCAACATTTCAGGCTTTTAAATGGCCAGGGCTGAAAATTGAGTTTGTCGAAAGTGCATAATGGAAATCTGTTAGGGAGGAATCACAAAGGTTAGAAAAGAATGCCATTCTGGAGGAAAATATTACCTGTGATATGGCATTTGAATAAGAATTGAATGCTTTACACAACTTCTGAATTATCTCAAACTTTGAATAAAGGAATAGTGACATGACCTAAACCTCTCTACACATTGCATACCTTCATTATCAATACTTACATTGTACTTCACTGAAGCCTGAAATTATTGCACATGCTGCAAAAGGCCAAGATGTAAAGGGAGGATTTTTGGAAGAGCAAACATTTACAAAAGAACAAATGTCAGTGAAATTTACATACTCGAGCCAGAGGAAAATGAATTGCAGTAGGCCTATATTGATAAATTCGTTCTTAGAAAAAAAACTCATCGAGGAAAAAGGATAATGACAGATTTAAAATATAACACAAGTCTTTATGATGATTGCAGAAGTAGTGAGTGTGTGCTGCAATGTGACAATAATACATAATAGAACTGCCAGTAGCATTTATTTCATGCTGTGTTTAATTCTGCAGGAATAATGATAAAAGGAAACAATCAAAATGTGTGTGAACACAATAAAGAGAGCGACGGAATGGGCTATTACTCTCCCACAGGGAATGATTGAGCCCTAACTGGGGGTTGGCTGAATAAATCACATTCCTATCTACAGTATGATCTCCAGTTCATCCACGAGTTTCTTTCTGTATATGTGTGTGAGGAGCTACTGAACATATTTGTGTACACGCAGATCTGTATGTGAATACTTAATAATCTCTATATAGGGCTTGTTGTTTGGGGGAATACAGTGTTTTTTATTTTATAAAAATGTCTGAGGATGAAATTTCAAGAAAATCAATAATGCAGAAATCTATTTTTAAATAGTTTGGCACACAATTAGCAGTTGGTTTACTTTTTTTTCCCATTGTCTCTTCTGTTGCTGGTGTTACTTTTCAACCCTATTCAACGATGGTGGTGAGCATGTTATTGCAGCAGAAAAAGCAACTTCTGGGTGTGTCAGGAGAGAAATGCTGTTCCTTTTTTATTTTGTGAAAATAGGTACAAACCGAAAACAATGAGCCTTATCTGTATACTGCAGGTGAACAGGAAAAAGTTTTTAGGCTGAAGAGTGCTCATGAATGTGACTGCTAATAGTTGCTGTGAACAATGGATTTCTTAATTACAATTGTAGTCACACCTGTGTGTTTTAGGATGTGTCTTTGTGTGCATTTGTGTGTGTGTGTGTGTGTGTGTGTGTGTGTGTGTGTGTGCATGTTCACATAGAAATTGCTAGCTGAAAAGTTGTCTACGTTTGCATGTCAATGTGTGCCTCTGCATCACTTTGTGTTTTTATGCACAAGTCGGCCTGAGTTTGCGCGTGTGTAGAAAGGTGTCTCTAGACCTGTCTGTGTGTGTGTGTGTGTGTGTGCGCGTGTTTGTGCATGTGCATGTGTCTGCCTATTTGCATGTGTCTGTGCGTGTGTCGCCTCCTCCATTTCTATGGAAATCAAACGCGGCAGCAGCCACAAGTTTACACATTCCGCCTGTTTTGACTCCATTCAATCAACTGTGTGCATAATTACCCTGGTGCCGTATGGTAATCTATCGGGACCCAAATATTGCAGTTTGACAAATCCTTCATTTGTATTCAGTCGCTACACAAAACATCAATCGTGCTTTTGCACACACACTACCCACCAATCCCCCTACCCCCACCCCCCCCCTCCTCACACACACACACACAAACCCCTCACACCATCAACCACGCCCCTCCCCACTCCCCAGAAACACAGAGCAGTGTGGAACCGAAAGCTGGCTGATTAGAACAGCAAGACATGCCATGTCATTAATATTTTCGTCTTCCAGATGGCGCCTCCTACAATGCAAAAAGATACCACCACTGGGCCAGCAGGCAGGGAGGGGCCTTGTTTTGGAGGGAAGGACAGAAATAAAGAGAAAAACACAGAGTTGAAACATCTTTTCCCCCTGAAGATGGAAGGCCAGATGACAGCTGTTGGATACTGCTTCTTTCTACACACACTTGTAATATTACGCTATATCTTTATTTATTGTTCAATCTCAGTATTCATCCTAAAAGACATCCATCATATGACAATTAAATTATTCAAGTTGGTATTTATCTGTTTAGATTACACTCAACAATAAACAGGACGAGATCCATCCTACAAACTCCAGGATGATTCGGTTTTCTTAATCCTCCAAAATGATGTGCACATCTCATCAACGCTCACACATGCCACTACACAAATCCCCACAATCCCACACTGCCCGAGGGTGACTGTTTGAACCAGTGACATTTTGAGCCTTATTACATGCTCACAACACAACATGGCACAACAAACAAGAAGACCAATTTCAGTTTTCTCTCTCTCTCTCTCTCACTCTTCTGCCCCCTCACTGTCATTTTCTTTCCTCTTTCATCATGCTTGGGATTGAGGATGAGGGCTGGGGAGGAGGACTGCAGTAAACAAGGGCGGAGAGAGAGAAAGAGAGATTAGCACCAGCTAATAATCCCCTCTTTCACCACGTGCAGCTACATTTTTCCAAATTAAAGTGGAGTGCGAGAAAAGGGGCTTATAAAACATTAAACGTCCTCTGGCTCCATCGTGGTGTGCGCATCCCACCCCTCCCAGCTCTGCCCTCGGGCCCTGCCGAGTATTTTGGGATTTGCAGCGCTGGAGTAAACTAAAGCCATACATCACCCAACTGATCAGGCCCTGGGAGAAGGGTCCGGGCCAATCATTTTGAGGTTAAACAATGTAATTTGGATCTTGTAAGTGCAATTTATTTTGCCCGTCAGACAGAGGCATTGAAACATTTTCTCTTTTTTTCCCTCTCCCACCGTTAGATAAAAGGAGGATGCTATTTTGGAGAGAGGAAGAAGGTCCCACGGAGGTGAGCAATCATTTGCGCAGAGAGGCAACCAGGAAAAGATGTATCATACATGTTTTTCAAAGACAAAAAAATATATAATTTGTATATTATCAGGATAAGCATGCATGTCTGACCATTTCTACATATTTGCTAAAAAACAAATGTGAGTAAGGGGTGCTAGTAAAGGTTCATTCAGCTGTAATACTGTTACAACATGACAAAAAGTCCATAGTCTTGCTAGCACCTCTGTGAGGCTGTGCTTAGGCACAATGGTGCTTTGAGCACAATTGTCAATTTTATGCAGGACTACAGGACACATCGGGGGATCACCAAAGTCAGTAGGGTTTATCCTCTGGGGAACATGAATGTCTGTAAAACATTCCTTGACAATCCAAACAGCGGTTGCTGCGATAGTTTCAGTCTCGACCAAAGACATCAACTGCCTGCTAGCGTCGCTAAAAAGCAAGAGGCAGATGTTGAGAAGAAGTTCATTCCTTAGAAGAAGTTACTTTGTATAGGGAGCAAAAAATGAACCATGCTTCCAATGTAAAGGGGAGATGTATATGATGAAGTCTTGAATTGACTGAGGCGCATTATTAACAAAGCACCACAAAATATTTCATGGCTTTTTTCCAAACACTGACTGAAAGTGTTACGGTTAGGCTTTGCCTCTTGTGTCTGTGTGTGTGTGTGTGTGTGTGTGTTTCTCCTGATTGTTCTCATTCACTTCACCTGTTCCCAATCACCTGCCCCTGGCTTTTCCCTCTGCCAACCCCACACTGCACTCATTCAACTCACCTGCCTGCAATCTACTCATCACCCCACACACACATATACTCCCCTGCTTTCCCTGTTCTGGTTGTCAGATCGTCTTTGTTCGTTCCCCTGTGTGCGCTTCATGTTCCGGCCTTGCGCCGCCCCGTGTGCTCATCGTGTCTCCAGTGTTTATCCCTCGTGTTGTTTCTCTACGTTTCATGGTTTGTGACTTTGCCTTTTTTTGTGATTTTGCCTTTTTTTCCGATTTTTGCTCGCTCCCGGTTGGAGTTGTTTTGAGTTCCTGTTTTGGACTGCTTGGTGCCCAGTAAATAACCTTGCATTCTACCTAACCTAGTCTCCTGTGTCTGCTCTTGAGTCTCTGATCTGCTCCTCGGACGTGACAGAAAGTGTGCTCGGATAGCACATCGCACACTCCGTACATGTAATAACATTTAAAGTGGACATTTTCCTTATCGCTACAAAGAAACTGGAAGGTCAGGAACTTCGCCATTCAAACCTTCTGATACCTCTTGATTTCAAGTCCATCTTACTGTACAATTGGGTATTTTTCTTTTCCTGCGCTGATCCTCTTATGTCATAGACTGAAAGAATATATCTTCTCTAAGAAGTACAACAAAAGTGTACCAGTGCTAACAACAAAATACCATCCATTATCTCCACTGAGACATTAAGAGTTGTCTCAACAAGTATGGGATTACATACACTCAGAATCACTGTAGGAGATTTGCTGACCACAAGACCCAAAGCCAGTTTAATGTCCCCTCCAGTGAGAGCAGTTATCCTCTCCCCGTGAACATATATTTTGGTTATGTCTCTTAATGTGTGCTGGGGTTTGTGTCGGTCAGGAAATCTCCTGCAGTTTAGAGGATTAGAAGCTACAAAGTGCCGCTGGTGGAAAGAAAGAGCTAGCCATTTGAGTGATACAAGTGAATTAAGAGATTAAGATGGTTTAGAAAGACTGATTGCAAAACCATAGGGGTTTAGGAATGGAAAGACAAACCTTGAGATGGGATAAATCCCTTGTGCTTTTCTCTTACACGCTGGCTATTATTGTGCCTCACGCCAAAACCCCTACACAATCCACCAAAAAACCTTTTGAACTGATTTGAATCTCAAGATTAAACATTGTTAGGTGAGACAGGCGAAGGCATAGAAATGACTTGGTGGCGGTTGGTATCTATCAACACAGCTTTCCTATTCATTACCAACATGTGGTAATCCTAACAATGCTGCTGTTTGGTGAAACTAGAGAGTACTGATACAATATTATACCTGGTTTGTCCACCTCTTTGATCCAGACTGAAATATCTCAACAACTATCGATGAATTGCCATAAGATTAGTATGGACATTAATGTTTAATGAAGCCTACTGACTTTAGTGATTCTCTGCCTTTTTTTAAACTTTTCATTTGCCAGGTGAAGTTTATGATCAAATGTCTGCAACACTGATGCCATTCCCATCACCCTCAAATGTACTTGTTTATTGCAAATTAGCAAATGCTACTAAGCTTACAGATTATACTAAGACGGTGAACATTACCTGCTACAGTACAGCCTCACAGAACCTCTCCCAAAGCTGTATTCACGTACAGGCGAATTCACCAAAGGATTGTGTGGCTTTTGAGGCCACCAGACCTGCACAAATAAGGCAAAAAATGAACCGTGTAATTCTCAAAGTGTGAAAAAGCACCCCTGCATTGCCAAGCAAGTAGCATCTTAGTAATCCTGTGCTACTGAAAGATATTTAAATGAGGTAATATGCATAGATTTGGCGCAAAACTGGCCCCTTTCTATGCAAATGAGCCTAATTGGAAAAACAGTCTTATAATAATTAAATTATTAGCATCTTCAGAGAGTTGGTGGTAACTGAAGTTTTCTCTATGTTTATATTCATCACGGTCTGAAAATTGTATTTGTATTTTTCTATCTACCATTTTTCTGCTTGCTGTGTTCTTACTGCAAAGGCAACACTTATATTTTGCCACATGAATAGTTGCAATCAGACGCTAATAAAGGGCAAATTGCATTCATCTGAAAAACTTCATGGGTGTGTAGCGCTGTAAAATCATTAGCACAATAATCGGACCTTGAGACTGAGCAGGTAGAGCCTTGCAAGTGATGCGTGGTGCTACTGTATCAGCTGCCGCAATCCATTCTTTTGTGAATCTATATTCTTTTGTGAAGCCTTTGTGAATTTGCCCGTTAGTCTTGTTTCAATGTAAGTACTTGTCAAGTGACTTAATTTAATCTAAATTGGAAATACCGGTATTGTCATTTAGAATGAAAGTGCCAAAGTGACTCACAGCCCTTAAACCTCTCATTTGTCAGAATGCCAAATATACCACAGAGACATTTGAAAAGGGTCAATTTCCTTCATTGTGATACTGAAATTCAACACAGACAACCTACTGAAATCGGCATTGTTTTAATTCCAGATCATGTTGCGCAAATTAACAGTAACAAGGTTTAATTGAAAGTATATAATTATCTCCAAAAATGTAATTCTGTTTCTGTAAACAAGTGTGGAGGGTTTCTTTCAACATTGATGGGGACACATATTAAGCGAGGGGGTCTGAGGGTCCTTCCCCAAATCATTTTGAGCATTAAACACTTCATTTTCTTCATCCTGGTGAATTTTTCTGCATCAATTTATAGATCGACTCTTCTCATTTCATGTTATCTTTGCTGAGTCAAGACACATGTAGGCCTTCTTTTCTCTCCTCGTTTGTGTCATTAGTTTGGGGAAGCACAGTAACTGCATGTATCACCTATTCATGCCAATGATACATTCATTCATTTGAATTAATTAATAAACCCCAAGAATAGCTTATGTGTTCCAGCAAGATTTCTGCTGATGTTCAAAACTTTCTGCAACTTCAAAACATATCTCATATATCTGTTCTTTCTGACATTTTGAGAATAAAGTCTTAATATTTTGAGAAAAAAGTCCTAATATTACGAGAATTAAGTCAGGAAGCATCCTGAAGTAGAGAGACAATCCCAAACAGAGAAAAAGTGTCTCAGAGACAGTGACGCAGAGCTATTGGACAGAGAAAAGATGCCACACTGGAGTCCAAACTTTTGACAAGTCAAAATAACTGAAGCATACTGATCAGCTGGCAGTAGATATGATATTTGCATGTGATGTGAGCATTCAGATTGCCCTCTCATATTAATCAAGCGCTAGCTTGCTGGGTTGTATTGGAGACGCGCCTTTGGGAGACACATCTGACAATGATCTAATATGACTTTGCTCCAAAAGTAATGCAAATGACGAATGCGTTCACTCAAATATAGAGACAATTTGTTCCTCCTAAAATATTGCCAGAGACATGTCCCTACCGTCCATATGCAAACCAATGCCCTTGTCTGTAAACCAAATGAAGAGAATGTAGATGGACTCTTTCAGTGCATCTTCTTAGAGCATACAACAGCTTCTCATCCCTTCCCCATCCATAGCCATATCCCCACAGTGGAACATTGTTAATTGTTAGAGCAACTATAAAGTTTATCCAAAGCAATAGAGCCAGAGATTATTCTGGAACAAATCGATCCAAAAGTAGCCTGCCAGGCGGTGCAACTGTGTCCAAGGAAAGTGTTGAGGAGAAGAAGAACAAACGGAATGAAGGAAAAAAAAGAAAAGAAAATGGAGAACAGATAGGGGGAGATAGAAACTGCTGGCCACTGCAAAGTCTCCAAACAAAGAGGATATGTGAGGCGTGTACCTCAAGCCTTTTTCCCTTAAAAGAAGAGCCAGTAAGCACTTTTCTCTGCGCTGAAAAGCTAGCTCTCGCTGTTCATGTCACATCAGCAGTTTTTTAGCGAAGCTCACAAGCACCATATCCAGGTGAGGGCTGTATGTTAAGGATTTCTTCCTTTCCCCTATCAGTCTCTTTCACTCTTGTGCTTCTCTTCCACACCCCACCCTCGCTTCTCTGTTTCTCTTATCCTCTGCCAATATGTCTCTCCCTCGTTCTCCCCTCTCTCTCTCCTTCTTGCACTTTACAATTCTCTTTCTGTCCCCCTCAAGATGTTTCAAAGCCCATATCACTCCTTTCAGCCGCTCCATCTCCCCTTTTTTTTCAATCTCTTTCTCCCAAACTCTTTTGTTCCAGACTGTATGTGTGCGTATGTGTGTTTGTAAGCGGATTCCTTTACGGTTGAAAAATCCACATTTGCTTTTCTTATGGTGTCCCATCAGCAGCTTAAAAATAGAAGAAAACATTAATAACATGTGACATGTTTTGGGCACTCCTCAAAATGCTAAGCATCTATAGATTTTGGTGTCCTATCCAGTTCCTATCAGTAACAAAAATGTGTCAGCAAGATTCATGAGGGAATGACTAAATATTGCATGTGTTCAGACTTTTGATTTTGTTAAAGATGCATATTCATATCAATTTTAGAATTGTTTCTGCAACGCTTTTTTTTCAACATTTAATGGGTAATTGCATTGTGGAAATCTTGTTTACTGATGAAGGACAAACAGAATATGTGCAAATGACTTTAAGCAAACACTAAGACAAACACACACAAACTGGATGCAGGCAAGCGAGCACACACACACACACACACACACACACACACACACACACACACACGCACACACACACACACGCACTCTCATGCACGCAAGGATCCCTGGGTGGTTGAATAGCAGAGCTATTCATGCGACTGGAACACCCCCGACTGTGAACACCACTTTCCCTAGAAAGTGAAGCTGGGGCACAAATCACATTTTCTGCACAATTAAAGCAGGGCTGCGGCTAAGTGTATCAGAGCCCTGCTCTCCGCAGGAGCCCAGGGAGTCAGCAGGCCCGTCCCCTCTCCCCTCATAATGGCAATGTGATGAAGATGGTTTCTCTGTAATTAGTTTCTGAAAGTTCTCATTCAGTGAGTGAGGCCGCAGACGGCACGGCGGCATAGAAAAGACCACTTTGTCCTGCAACCCTGCACTTACAGCACAGACCATCTTTGAAAGGCGGTAGACAATGCAACATACTGGACAGTTCTGTCTGTAAAAATGTGTTAGAGAAAAAACGGTTGTACTTTTTTTTTTTTTTACTTATCAGTTTTAATCAAGAAGGGTTTTAGTACCATTCCTAAAACAGGAAATCTGTGCAGAATTGTATGTCTCCTGTTCATTTTATTGTGCGCTTTAATACAGCAAAAAGGACCACAGATACACACTCCTCAAGCTAACCAATGCAGTGAAGGGCAACATAAATACTAAATACCGAATCACCTAAGTTGCATGAATAGCATCATTAACGTCTCAACATAGAGATATAGGCACACAGCATGATAGTCTTCTTATTTGCAACATGTTACTTTAAGTGTAGTGAGTCTAAAGAGAACATATGGGTTTGAGTTCACTTGCAGCAATAAAAGCCAAGATAGTTACATTATACTACCCCATTACCCCATCTTCTACTGTTACAACAACAGTACTATAGGGAGACTATTTATGAATGCAAGGTTTCAGTGATTTAACACACTTGTAAATATCATTTTGGTGTAGATTCTATTTGGGGGGGCTAAAGTGCAACCATGGGGAAGAAGCCCATAGTCATTTAGAAGAATAGCTATCTTTTTTTTATCATCAGTGTACTGGTTTCTAAAAGAAGTCTTGATGCTGATGGTGGTGAGTTGTAGTTTGTCAGGAGCTGGAGACAGTGAAATAAAGGAGCAACTGATGGGGTACAAAGCACTGTGATTGGTGATTGTCTCTTGTGTGGGTGAGAGAGACAGCATGGGACATTTTAAGTATGCTTGATTTGGTCTTTAAAAAGAATGGATGATGCATCTTGAATTTTGATACGATCGTTTTGATGATAGAAAGAACTCGAAGAAGCCGAGAGTTGGAGCTGAACTCACGCACAAGGATTCCTGAGCCGAAAGGTAAGAGTAGGCGGATGATTTAGGAATAAAGTAGTTCTCGCAGTCTAAATTACCTTCACCTATATGTTGAAGTTTACAAAATTCAAAGTTATATCTGAACATATCTACTGCCTTAACTCTGTTGCAGAAAGGACAAAATAAAACAAAAGTCAGGTTTCTTAGCAGACAGGTAAAAGGAAAGACATAAAACTTCAGACAACATGGTCAGATGAACACAATCACAAAACATGTGCTGCTGGCTGCTGTGGTGCCAGTGCCACCAGCTGCCTGATGAAGGACCCTCGCTTGCCAACTGGCTGATGAAGGGGCAGTGAAGCCACCATCAACAATATGCATGATGAGTGTGAGTTATCAAGATGATTAAGGTAGCAGTACTTTTTGTAAGCCAGCATGGACACGGTGTCCGAGCTGACGTTGGGCTGTGAGATCATTGTCGTCCTTGAGGGAGTTACAATCACAGTGCAATCTCATAATTTCACATTTGGGCAGCAATAGCATGACAAGCGTTCCATCTTTATTTTTTATCAACCCCGTGCCCAGAACTATAACATTTTCCTATATCACGAGCTGTATTTATTGCAAGCGTATAGGTAGCAAGTAGACGCTTAGGACAAACTAAGGAGACAGCCAATAACAAATCATTATCATCCTGATTGTGTCCAAACACACATGCATCTTTAAAATGAAGCTCAGAAATAAATGACTCATGTGTGTGTTAATACAATTCACTGTAACAAAGATGTAAGTAAAATAAAGCAAAGATAGAATCTTCAGGCAAAGACAGACAGACAGCGTTACATGCGATGACATGAGAGGAAGCGCTCGAGGTCTAATACATGCATACATGGGATTCTGCAGTTGAAGCCGTGAAAGGGTAGTGTGAATTCTTGAAGGTGTAACATGGCTGGTAGCAGAATCAGGGCACATGGGGCATGATTATTTCCTCTACAGAACCTTCTTAAAGCAACATGAGTGTTTGAGCCGTGGCAGCAGTTTTAGATGGAGGTAAATAGTGGATGTTTGCCTCAGAGAGACAACAAGCACAGAAGCAGCAGGTCTGTGAAAATAAAGTGCACACTGATCAGTGATTGGCTCCTGTGTGGGTTACAAAGAGAGTCGCTGGTTTCAAGCTTACATGATTGGACAAACCAAGAGGGAGTGGCCCCTTGAATTTTAAACTGACCGGTAAAGAAGGAAGCAGAACAATTTATGGGACGAAGCCAAAGGGTGCAGCTTAACTGATTAGAGAATGAAAGAGTGTTGGCGAGAGATTTAAGAACAAAGTCTTCCTGATTGAACTTAACTCCATTAAGTGATGCTATATTTCACCACAGTATCCCATAGACAACAAGCTCGCTGGAATCAATAAAATACTGGTTTATACTGACCTCGTACTCCTAACAGATTATTTTTGTCACTATTTAATTTATCTAATTTCCTGAGTTGGATCAATAAGGTTCTGATTATCTCTGGAGTTAAGTGGCTCAGGAACTGATCCTGGATAATTTATGGCAAACATAAAATATCCATAAAAAGAACTTCAATATAAGAATAGGATGCAAAGAGAGAGAGGAGGGACATTTGAGAATAATCTTAGAAGACCACAAGGAAAACAATCCAACACATGAATTCAACACATTTTGAAGCCATAATGGGTATTTAAGATTGAAGGTTTCACTTTCATTACGCCCCCGTGATGAAACCTGGGTTTTGCGAGAGGATAGGTATACCACCAAGAAAGCATTGTCGAAAGCTGCACCAATGTCTGCTTGAGTCCAATTCAGTTCTCAATATGAGATCTGTGAAGGGGGAGATTAGAGCATGAATCACAAATACTTCCTGCCGCTGCCTGGGAGAGCCCTGAGGAAAATGCATGTGACCCAAGCATGAGGAATTTTCAGGAGCTGTCAGCCGAGATCAAACTCATTTGCAGACCACAAGCTTCGGCGTGCACACACGCCGCTAACGTGGACGGCGGTGTCTGAGATTGTGTTGCTCTCCCTCTTCTCCTCTCACTTTGGATTTATATTCCCAGATGTGAAAGCAGTGACAACCACACATATTAATCATGAACATAACACACATAATATATAATTAATTTCAATCAAACATCAATAACAGATTGGATGTATAAAAATAATTATATTTTTACTTGTAGTTGTGCTGGATGGCGGAAGAGATGAGTAAATATGGCACAACATATTGTATGTTATCTTTGTGTTTACAATGAGGTTCTTGTACTGTTTTGCCACTGCACCCTCATTAAGAACATTCAAAGTGTAATGGAGTAAAGAGATGGGGTCTATATTCCCCTTTGTAATGATGGACTCGATTAGCTGCAACCCCAAGTGACCTAAGAACCATACACACAAATATGTTTAAATACACACCCCTTTTTTTCTTAAAGGCAAACAAAGAATTTCAGTGGGCTGTGTGAATTTACATGTGTGCCTCTGCATTTGTGTGTGTATGTGTGTGTGTGTGTGTGTTTATGCCTCTCAGCTCCACCTGGTCTCTGTGGATGTGTTTGCATGGTACTACCATACGCCTTCATACACCGCAGGGAGGACATAGCTTCTAACCATTTTACTTTTTAATATTCTCTCATCTCTACCGGGCTAAATCATGTCCTGAATCTGCCTATTCAAAAGCACACACAGCAGCCACAAGGCAGAGTCTGCCCGGAGAGGATACACAACACACAGCCATGATGGACGGTGTCATAAAGTTGTGACTGAGGCTGTTCTTTTCTGTAACTGGGCCCGGAGTGGCGGGGCGAGGAGAATGTATGTGACTCGTGAAAGCAAGATGGCCACGCGTCGAGCGAGACGGCAGCAGAGAGTGGAGCTGGTAGAGCCCGCGGGTTCGGTCATAATCTCAACACACTGTGAGCCCCGAGCGTGGAGCTGGCGGCCCCTCAGTTTGTGCTGCTGCTGTGGCTGTCACGTTTACGCCACATCCCAGCAGAAATAACCAGCGCTGGCAGAGCTGGTGGCCGGATGCAAGGAGGTGCCAGTGGCTATAACAGCAGATATATCGCTTATGAGATCAGATGTCTGCAGGGCTAGAGGAGCCATGAGAGACTGTGAATGAGAGAGAGAGAACAGAGGGGGAGAGAGAGAGAGAGAGAGAGAGAGAGAGAGAGAGAGAGAGAGAGAGAGAGAGAGAGAGAGAGAGACACACAGAGAGAGAGAGATACAGCATTCACATCTGGAGGAAATTGCTTTGCTGCCACCAGCCCTTCGGTGGTAAACACAGGGAGTTAGTGTGTGTGGTAGAGAGTGGTTATAATTGTCTTGACATGGACATTGTTTCGATGGACATAGGGAGTGAGGAGTGAGAAAGGAAGAAAGTGTGTAGGGGGGGGAGTGAAGGGTGGCTGTGAAGTATGGATTCAGGAAATTGGCATGGCGTTCACACAGTGCCTGGGTAAAAGTGGCTCAACGGCGAGGGGAGAAAATTGTTTATGAAGCTTTCCATCCCCGAATCTAAACTGAACAGCGAGGGGTGGGAGGGGAAGGGAGAAAAAAGCGGATGGGTGAGAAAGAGAGAAAATTGGATGGGAAAGTGTCTTGGGGAGAAGAAGTTGAATAAGAAAGCAGCAAGTGGAATATATGGATTAGAAATCAGATATAGCCTAGAATGGACTGTGAATCTATTGCAGCCTGTAGGCGGAAACTACACCAGCACAGGACTATTTCCTCTCTTCAGAACCTATGGTTATGCACATAACGTTATACACTCTCATAATAATTACTACTATAATTCACTAGCTCAACCATTCAGGCTGAATTTATGGCACCATCATTTACGGTTACATAAAATGACATTGTATAAAAATGCAATTGTGCAGTATAGGGGCCATTTTGCAATGGGAGAGCCACATTACCTCGGTGACAAACATAATGCTTCTCTGTGGCATTGAGCCTGGTTGATAACCTAAAAATAAAGTAGATAGATATCATATTCAAGCTGAAAAGAAATCATGAAATATTCAGTGTTGATGAGCGTGTGCTGATGAAATTATACGTTGTAACATATTTAATGGGGTACCCACTGTATATATTACACACAGATACTGCAGGACTCCCACTGACCAACTCGTTAAACTTGTATTTGAACCAGAATACATTTACTGTATTTACCAAGTGTTGGTCTTTTTGCATAGACATAATAACAATTTACCATGTAAGATGTTGCACACTACCAATACACATGGTATAGGAAAAAAAAATACTTCACAGTTATATTTAGGTTATTCAATATTTTCATGGGTGACTGAATAATCTAATCAAAGTTTTCTGAAAGTATTTAACAAATTATGATTTTCAAACTGGACTTTTTAGGTTCAGGGTCCTGGGGTAAAGGGGCCCATTACACTGAGATTGATCTGTTCAATTTCCTGGAGTCCACACGCACAGCCACAAAGAAGACGAATTTGATCTGAAACAGCTGTGTCCCCCGCCATCAATCAAGACCTCACAGTGAACATATTCTGGCATACTGCTGCGTGCTAGTGCACGCATCCACTCTTTTTCTCTCTCCTCAATTTTCCATCCGCCCAGACAGTAAAACACAAAGAGCCATGCCAAGCTTTGACTGTCTTGCAGGGATCTGGCTAACCAGCCTTAGCAGTGAGTGTGCCGGGTTCCCCTTTAGCTGTGGCACTGGGCCGTGGGGGCTGTGGGGAGATAATCCTGGGCCCGCTGAGTGGAGCAGGCATCAGACACATAGGGAGGAGTGGATTACCCCGACTGGTAGAGATAGCAACAAGCTGGAGGGTTGGTGGGGGCTCTGGCCCAGATAAGGGCACAGGAAAAGGAGCACGTCTACAGGAGGGGGGATAAGACAGGTGAGGAGGAGTCCAGTATTGAGGTATAAGCAGAAAGTGGAGGAAGAATGGATTTAGTGAGACTCAAAGTATGGAACACATTTTTGGGGTTGAAGAAAGGGGCATTTTTTTCTCTCCTCTTGTCTTAATCTTTTATTTCTGATGCTGAATATTTGACAGGTGCTGAATTACTTTTTACAGTAGACCTACATTTTCATACTGTGTAATGTTAAAAAATTAAAACGGATGTTTTTTAATGAACTACTACCCCTGCTTACTCTATTGCTGTATAATAATAATAATACTAATAATAAGTAATAATAGTAATGCTTAGAGCATCAGTAATATTAAGGGAAGTAACAACAAAAACAACAACAACAAAGTATGCCTCGAGTTCAACGCAATCTGAACCTAACATGCACCGTTTTATTTTTCTAAATGTCTAATGGTTTACTTCAGCATTAGAGTTATTCAATATTATTTATATCATTCATGGCGATTCACATATTGATCATCTCAGTTCTGTGGAAATTGCTACAATGTGACTCATTGATTCAGCTTGCATTACTGAAAATGGCCTTTAAATGGCATCTGCATTTGACAGGTATTGTCATTAACAATATTACTTGAACCCCTTTTATACCCTCACTATATGCCTTTATTACACCTCCTCCTCCATTTCTTTAATGTCTCATTTTTCCAGCAATTTGTTTATTATTAGTCAGTCCTTTTCAATAGTACCATTAGTCCTGTGAAACGCACCATGAGCTATTCTAGCTACAATTGTTTAAGTGCCTCTTGAACTCTACCGAGCCCAGACAAGCAGCATTTAGAATCTATTCATAAAGCTATGAGTCATTGTCTTATTGTCGCTAATGCTACCTTCGGGCATTCAAAGGACTGAACCATACATATTGTCATTTGAAAAAAAGTACTGTACTCCAGCTGACATTAGAGCATGTAGTTGATCTAGTTTTCCACAATTTCCCAACATACTGACTGTAATTCACAAGTTGTTGACAAAAAGCACAATGAATATTCATTCTGTTTTCTGTTCATGATGTTGAGCTAGAATGGGCAGTAAGGAGTTAACCTGATACCTTCTCCCTCCTTTACATAATTGATCTTTTCACACTAATTAAAGTATAGCCAGGGCTATTTAACCAAGCTAACGAGAACAGGAAAATGCAGCCTTCCCAGCACTGGAAGACCATGGCAATGAAGCACTCTCAACCTGCGAACCGAGAGTGAGAGAGAGAGAGAGAGATGAAGATAATTAACTACAATTTAAACGCAGCAATTAAAAGGCAAAAGGAGAAGCCAGTTAACAAAAAAACAGTAATGAAGAGCCGCCAGATTTATTCATTTATTAGTTTGTAGCATTAAATTGCTAAATTAATGGAATAGTTCAACATTTTGGAGGGATATCAATCGTCTCATCTAACTCTCGACAAGAAAGCGAAATTAGAGTATTTGCCAAAATATCAAACTGTACGGTTTTGGGAAAATTTGTAACTTGCAAAGTCGCTACGAAAACTGACAATTGTTTGAAGAATGTATTCTTATCAATCTTACCTTAAGATGTTTTCTATGGTTTCCCACTGGAAGTGTCCCCACATCAAAAATGCATGCATGTCTTACATCTTGAACTGTACCAACAAGTATTACTGCACATCTGTACCATGTAATACTAGCCAAACTGCACCCTCTATAGCTATCATGGATCTTTAGGCAGCTGGATAAGTGTAAAGTGTCTACATCACCTTCCTCTATTCAGTAGATCAATTAGAAATAAAGTGAAAGCAGAGGGGAAGCAGGGAGCAACTTACAAAAATGAAATGCAACCAGTAGCTCATCTGGTGCCGCTCACCTGGGGGAATCTGCTAGTCGGGGTAAAATCCCCATACTATGAGGAGTCAGGATCAATAATGCATCTCCGCCGATGTGAGGGATGCAGCTCAAAGGCATTTGCTTATCTCAGATGCCAGTTACCGCTTTCATCTCAGGGATATGCCGCGCTTGTGTGTGCAGGGGTGCGTGTGTGTGTGTGTGTGTGTGTGTGTGTGGGGAGGTCGAGAGAATGCAGTATTTACACACTTCCCATCATGTGTTATTTATTTCACACCTTGATGTTTTCATCTACCCTGCGCCTCTGAGGAAATCAGTACTCATAAAGCAAGAATCATTATAAGTCACTCATACAACTGTCTGTGTTTTTCTTTTTTTTTTACCTGCACTGAGCGTTTGCTCCATTAAGCATTACACTTAATCTAAAGAGGTCAAAGAAGAAAACAAAAAACTTCTTTTAACAGCAATGAGTTAGAGGCAGCCACAAGACATGGAAAGACGTGGATGTGACCAGTGCTATTGACCGTCAGTTAAATTGACGCGTGGATGTGTTTTCTGCCGGTTATTGTAACATTGTGGCTCGTCTTATTGCTCAGATGTGGATTTGCATTGACACAGCTAGACACAGCTTTATAACAGAGCCCAGCAGGGCAAGCAAATGAGCAGTCATACAATCTGACAGGTTGTGAACAAATCCACACTTCTGCCATGTTATCTTAGGATCAACACACCCACAATGTCCATTACGATTGTCCATATCATGTTAAAACACAGCTGAACTGTAGGGAAATAGCTCTGGGTATAAAGTTTGACATTTAACTTAAACTGACTTACATGATAAGTTTCAACACAAGATTTTTTTGACTTGTGTAATGTTGAGCACCGTGTGGCTGTATACCCATATCCCAGCAATCAATTAGAGACTAAAACTGGAATATAACTTCAGGAATGATGGGCAAAACTAGAAAAGTAAGACCTATGTTGCAGAAAAAGCAGAAAGTAAAACAAGAAATGCTTCAAGGTTGTTGAGAGAGATGTTTGCATTGTCCTACTGAAAGTAAGGTAAGGGTACCCCTCCCAACAATTTCACCATGCTTGTTTGTGAATCACACAGAGAAACAAAGCCGCCGAGGTAGGGGAGCAATCAAGGAACATTATGCGCAAACTCTTTTGGCCATATTTTCAATAGAGTGAGAAAATTGCTACTGTGGCGACTGTGCCACTGTTGCCGTTATCGGGGAGGAAAGGTAGACCGGTAGGTGAATGTGTGAAGACATTGAGAAACAATGTCTAATCACTTGAATTCCTTTTTCCTTATATTATTTATTAGCCTGCTTTCAGAAAATGTTTTGATCAAGTGCAATATTCAAGTGATGTAGAACCCTGGAAAACAAACACTGTGCTACCTGAATGCTTCATTATATGCCATTTTCAATCTCAGTGAGAAGTAAATACAATCAATTTATATGTTGGCTCACAAACATACAGGGGTATTTATGCACACAAGTTTTTGAGAAGTTAGTTTACACTCTCAATCTTAAGTGTAAAAAAAACAAATGTACCCCCTTCTGCTTTGAAATCAGCAAAAATAGTTTTTGAGCAAGACATCAAATCCCAAGAACCATGTTCTCACTCCCAACTCCTCACATATCAACACCGAGTCAGGACCTCTTGGCTTTTTTTTCCAGCACTGGGTACCCCTTTAGCGTCATTTTTGATCATGTAGGGTGGTCTGATAGACTTCAACATTTAGGTTAGGTTTAGGAAATAATCATGGTTTGGTCTAAAATAAAAGTTAAGTACGTGGGTAATAATAAGTCAGTTTAAACACAAGTTGGTTCACATGGGACATGAACAGCAGTCTCCCGGTTGAAAACCCTGTATTTTTTTGACCCACCCATCCACACCAATCACTCCAAAGTTGTCACTCTTTATAATACGTCGCCATACTTCCTCCTTCACATCCGCCACAATTGCTACGGCAACAAGAGGAAGCCCTGCATATCCAAGACCGGCACTAGAGGGGTACGTGGAGCGTCATAGTTTGACACAAAGGACCACTGACCAAGCTGTCATATTTGCAAGTTGGTAGTGAGAACGCTCTGACCAGAGCTTTGCATGGCAGCTCATCCATGATTGGTGTGTGTGTGTGTGTGTGTGTGGGTTGATGTAAGGCATTGTAAAGTGCTTTGCACTGCTCTCCGGCACTATGTAAGTGCAGTCCATGCACCATTTACTTGGCACAAGTGCAATCACTGGTATCCGATGGGATCCTAAGGAAAATGTTCCACATTATTTGAACTGGTCAGGTCTGGACCGAGGCCAAAGGTGGCAATAAAAAGCCACAAACAAATAACATCAAAGGTGGGATATATGTGTGCTTGATTAAACTGAGTGATTGACTATCCAAATATTAAACAACAGTGTGTTGACTTCCACTAATGGCCATATGGACATTGACGTGTAAGCCCTGAATGACACATGGTTTAGTTAATACTTTCATGGTTTGAAGCCTACAAGCAGAACACGCCTGAGGACAAAGCAGAGTGTGTGGCTGCTTAGGGCCCTGCATCAACTAAGGGCTAAACAAGGATTTCCCATCTGCTGTTATATTGTTGGCACTTAGAGACCTGGAGGAAGTTGTTGTAGATACAAATATATCTGCTCACCATAGCTTTCACCATTGTGACTAAAAACCCCAAATGTACACTACTATGTATTTTCTGAGGGGATACAACACTCACTCAGTCATTCCGAGTTGATTAGGCTTCCCAGATCAAGGAAAAAAAAAACATTACATCTACAATCACTTGGTTAAATACAACTCATTTGACCTGAATTGCACGATTCATTGAGATTCATGTCATTTTATTTGAACACAGCCCGAGCAGAATAAAAAGCTCTATAACATGAAGAGACAGAGAGAGCTGAAGTGAGGAGAGAAATGAAAGGAGGTGAGAATTCCGAAGGGAAGAAGAGCGATGACAGATACATCTCAATACATCACCTGTAGGCCTTCACACAATGCTGTGCACTGTGCAGTGTTTGCTTTGCTGATTCTTTTAGACTTACAGTTCATGTCAAAGAACACCATTTTTCCTGTCAACAGTTCAACATTTTTGCCCCCGGATCCACCCACCACAGTTTTGTCACTGCATCCCAACAATGTCTCTGCTCTTTCAAAAATGTTCATACCAGCCTTCTACTTTTTGAAGCAAAGCATCACATCTGGAAATGGATCTTCACTTCATATGGGCTGCTATCAGCATTTTTACATAAGACACAGCTGACATCCATACACCTGGACTGTGAAAAAACCCTCCTGGATCAGCAAAGTAGAGGCTCTTTTGGGTAATTCTCCTATTGGACCAGCTCCCTGCAGCTCTCCTCCTGCTTCTCCCCATCACCTTTCCTGAACTGGTTAATCACATCTCTTGAAGCCAGACCCTGTGAGCCCAGCAGACAGCCTCTCTTGGGTCCTTCCCACAGCTCAGAGTATACACACTGGCCTTCATGTTGCCTGGCAAGTGTGTTATAGTGTTCAGTGCTGTACATGTAGGGGCGTGAGATGTGCGTCTGAGTTTGTGTGAGCGTACGTGTTGAGATGCTGCGGACAGGATGTGGGGCTGGATGTCATATTACGTTTGCCTTAGCCAATAGATAACCTTGCACGCTGCCACACACGCATTCACGCAGGCATTTACACGGACAGACACATGCACATGAATTCATTGCATCCCCCTTGGCATTGTTTGGTGAATCAAAACCAAGGTCAAAAAGAGTTCATTGCTTGCACAAAGCCCCCAACAGACTCAAATACTACACAGACATTTGGCTATTATTTCTTCTTGGGCTAAGAGTTTGCAGCCCCATTCAAAATTTCTTAAATCCAATTCAGTCACAGAGAATACAGTGTTCACTCTGTTAACTATGTTTAGTATTCAAAGAAATGCATGGGGTGGAGATGGCTGCTCAGCTAATGCTCACAAGCAGCATAAACAAAAAGGATATAAAATATTCATGCGGCTAAAACAAGGACGGGAAGTACAGTGTAAGCAAATCAGCTAACTTTATTTGCTTTTGGGTTTGCCTGTGCAAAGTATAGCTTGATTATTTGTCTCTATATGCCTAATTGTCCGGATTAAGTTGTGTTCAGTATGAGCAAAGTTTCTGGTGTACTGAAAAATGCAGCATTGAGAAAAAGACACAATTTGTTTCACAGACTGAGGAAAAATGCAAAGTTAGCAAAGTAGAAACAAAAAGAGGCTTAAAATGCTTGAAGAAATGTGAGAACAGAGAGAGAGCAGCAAAAAAAAGAGAGCAGCAGAGAAACAGAGGAAGGAGGAGGGAGAATGCAAAAGCGCATTGATCAGCGTGGATTCGAGAACAAGCCCGCCCGGCTTGCTGGCTCAGTGTGACGTGGGCCCAGGCCCAAATCAGTCAGACAACACCTTTGAAATTCTCAATAGCTTCCTTGTGAATCAGCCGTCCCCTTTCACGGCTGCCTGGAGCAGATAACAGGCTCAACTCTGTTAACAATCTCACCTAATAGACTTCTCCCCTGTCAATCACATTTCAAAATACCAATACAGCCCAGGAAGCCCACTCACTCATTCACAGACACACAAATACTCTACTGCTCAACACACACATGCATATACACACACGCTCACGAGTTTTGTTTCTCACTTTGCGCTATTCTCTGTCCGCCTTTCACTTGTGGGTCATCTGTCTTTGGACTACGCTCCACCTGCACTTGCATTTGTGCAGTCAAAAAGACTTGAGCAATGTGCAATTCAGAGCTTTGAATGCACTGGCAGAATGAAGTATTTCAGACTATCTAGACGTCTCACGCCAAAACATCTTTAAACCTATACATCCAGTAATAAATACTATGTTGACACCTGTTATGGCTTTAGTCGAATGTATATTAGCTTCAGTCAGTCACTTTAAAGTAATGTTAACGTTAGATTAACGCCCACTGCTCTTTGTAATATTATACTTTTGTTTTTTTCCAAAAAAACGTGCTATTGTGCATGTTTTTTGTCAAATTGTAGATGAATTTAGTCAAAAAATCTGTTTATTTCACTGACAGTGTATGTCACAATGTAAGATACATGCAGGTTGTTGAAAACGTACTGTTCATCTGTCCATTCGCCCATCTTTCACATTATCATTTAGATTTAGTTTGTTGATGAAAAAATTCTCATTTTCTACGTGAAAAATAGGTCGTCAACAAGTATTTTCTGTCATAGTTTTCATTGATAAAATGGCGGCATGGATGTGCCTCTGAAAATAAGCTTCTCCTACCATACCCACTGAAAATACTCTTTCAGTAAATCACAACACAAGGCTTGTAAAGATGTACAAATTCTTATCCTTCATAGCACGTTTTAAAAAGGAATTAATGTAAACAAAAATCTCCATATGAAATGTGTCAAGATGTTTTGCTGTTGCTCTCAACTACCTAATATCGCAGTGTGTCCTGATCCTACACAACATGGTAGAATACTGTAGGATGCAATAGGGGGAAAGAACACAAATAGGCCTATAAGATGCGATTAAATGCAGTGAAATGTGATATAGTAACATGATATGACATGATACCATATGATACACCACAATGCAATATGATACAGTACAATGTGTGATACGGTATGATACAATCAGATTACTGGACCCACATACACAAGCAAAGTCTCTGCAATCTAATTTCCTTTGATTAAATGTATGCCTCCCACAGTGGAAAGCAGAGCATGCAACTGTTTCTGTGTGTGTGTGTGTGTGTGTGTGTGTGTGTGTGTAGGTTAGTCACAGCTCTTGGGGTTTCAAAGGGTGTATAGCCCCCACAGTGACACCCTCCCACTTGCTTTTCTATCAGCTGGCACATTTCTACAGTATCCATACTGCTACGACAGACGGGCTCCTTATCTCACACTGTGCCAGATCCACACACGCTGTGCCTCCCTCTGCCCCACCAAACTGCAGAGACCCATGGTGTCCCAGGTGTGCATCAAGTGGAACCTAGATTAGGAGCACCTTTGGGGGTACCCAAGCACCCTTGAACCCGCCCCCATGAAGCACCTCTTGCATTTATCTGCATAATAGTCACGGTTACCTCAAGCTACGTTCTTCTGCCTGGTGGGTGAGAGGGCACCGTGGACTTTAAGAAGCCTTAACCTAATGTCAGACCACCGTGGCAATCTGGTGAACAAAGCACGAGAAACCAAAAGGAGCGGCCTGCTTGTAACATCCACACAAAGCTATTGGAAATATGAATGGAAGTCTGGCTGCTGGAATATTGCTTGTTGCAATTTCTTGTCTCTGTACCATGAACATCACATGAAAAACTCTGAAATTCACTGAAATTGGTCTCTCTCCCTAGCTCCCTTCTTGCAAAACACAGGAGGCCATATTGATTGTGGGGCTGTTTTTTAGTACTCAGTGAAGCTTGAATGGAAGGATTTAAAAATGCATCTTTCTGCTTTTGAAACCATTCTTGTGGGAAAAACTCTGCTTCGCTTTGATATTTCAAAACTAAAATTTCTTTTATAGGTTTTGTCAACACAATGGCAAGGTTAGACCCTTTTGTATGAGAGAATAAACTAGCACACTGAATACAACTCTGTGACTCGAATATGAAAATCATTTACGTATTTTGATAAATACACCAAAGCAAAAACAATTGCTAAGTGCGACCTATGTTTGATGGCACTAATCTGCTGCAGCGAGACAAATGAAGTCTTTACTCTAGTTGAAAAGAGGCTGTGAGCTACAGTGTGCGGGATAAACAAGCCCTCTGACTGCATAAGAAGCACAAAATAGGACCTATCCCCTTTCCTAACCCCTTGGTAGAACATATCACAAGGTCAAGGAGAATACGCACAGTGGTAAGATAATTGGACTGGACTTGTACGAAGAATTGTCGACATACAATGTCAGCCAGACACAACTAAATGCACTCAGAAATATAGCCTAATGAAGTAAAAACATAAAACAATAACCCATTTAGATTACGTCTCAAAATTTACAGCATAATTATACTGTGTGATAGTACAGCACATTCTGATACATGGTACAAGGGGAAAAAGGCGTGATGTTAATAATCCTCTATTAGTCCCGCAGTGGGGACATTTACAGGATCACAGCAGCAAAGTGGACAGTGCAAACAAGGTCCATGGTAAAAAGAATTAGAACTTTGTAAATATTGGGGTTTCTGTGTAAAGTTGTTGCGTAAGGGAGGGGTATTAAAATGCATCTTTGAGCATACATTGGGTTATAGATCACATGCTCTCTGTTTTTAGAATTTCTTGATGTGGTTTTGATATTAAATGTGATCATGACTGACCAAACTAAGTAACAGAATCGACTGAAGATTATAAATTGATGTTTTGCCACTCATCAGCATCGGACTATGTGGGTGTGTAATTTGCACCATATAACTGAAGTCAATGAGGTCACATAGTAGAGGGTGTAAATTCCAACTGCCATCTGGGATTTTGAAATCAAACTGTGTTTACACATTGGTGTTGCTGTTGCATACATTTGTTGCAGTGGTGGAGGTTGTCTGCTACATAACACCTGCACCTTAGTAGGTGTTCGCCATGCTCACTTATTCCTGTTCACGACCTAGAGGAAGGGCATTATCACAGGGACAATGATGGGATTTAACATCCAAACCTCATACATTTCATACCATTTCACACATCAATCATGTGACTGTTATGACTCCTAACACGACTGCCATGCAACTTCCATGACTCTCGTGTGACACCACGGTGTGAGTCATGCACAGAGGCTAAATGACAGGGAGGCTCCCTCACTGCCAGAGAGTGATGAAGCATCAACTGTAGGAGCAGTGATTTTGTAATCTTACTGTACCACCAGGATGACTGATATGAATCTATGTTTGCCAAATGTTTAATGCGCATTTATGACAAAACATGGTGTCCCGTGAAAAGCAATCGGCCACACTAAACTTTACAAAAGCAATGCCGATAACACTCTTCTGACGCGAACATGCACGATGATGTACTTTCACACACTCATGGACATGAATATCAGCACACACATACACAGAACAATCCCCTGCAATATAACCACACACACACACACACACACACACACACACACACACACACACACACACACACACACACACACACACACACACACACACACACACACACACACATTCTCTCTGTCTCTCTCTCTCTCTCTCCATTTTTTGGTAGTTTTGCGTCAGTGCTAAGACCACAGGGACGGTTGACATTTCACTCTGGCTCTGTTTCCATTCCCTGTGATCACAGCCATGCTGCCTCGCCTCCCTTAAAGGTCACCGCTGTTGTTTGTCAAAATCCCAACAAAAACACTCCATGCAATGCTCTTTGTGTGTATGAGAGAAACACACACACCAACACACACAAACACAAACACACACACACACACACACACACACACACACTCACTCATACACAGAAGAGAGGTATAGTTTGTGTTTACCTTATGGGATCTTAAAACAAGGGTTGTTATTCAAATCAAGTCAGTTTTCTTCGGTCTTAACCAGGACTGTGTTCCCGTACTACCAGTGCGTATCTAGCATAAACTAAGCAACAAATTATCTGGGAAAGATCATCTTTAGACGTAGCACATTCTAAAGAATTAGTATTTCGCAACCGTAGCATTGGATAAGTCACTGACAGGAAAAAAACAACCCAAACAGTACAAAAACTTGCAAAATGTGTGTTTTACAATATTAGTTATACAATAATAGAATATTATTACACTATAATATGCTAGGTGTTTTGTGTTGTTAAATTGAGCCAATAGGCTCCACTGTAATTACCAAAGAACATATACAGTATATCTATGTGGCAATAAGTTCATTTTTGTTTGTGTTGAACAGTGCAAGGGCATCATGACGGTTATATTTGTGTCTGTCTCATTTGATTTTTGTCAGAAAATTCCTCAATGGTGAGTAAAGCCATGACAGTTCGACGTGTTAAGGAGAGGCGGCGTGGATCACCGGTTTCTCTTGTTCACTCCTTCTGCACCTTATTTCACTAGACTCTTCTGTTGGGTATAGCCTCTGGATGTACGTGTACCAGAGTCCTGCAGAATGGCGCGACAAAGTTGCTGACCAAAGGTGACCTGATTAGGCATTGTTCCAGCTGCTCCTCGTTAGATAATAGTGCACCTAACGAGCTTTCATGTGAATGTGAGGTTAAAATGTCTCTCAGTACAAGCTGTACTGCTGGTGATATAGGGCTTAAGCAATTGGCCACATTTCAGTAAAAGTACACGGCCTACACTACAGTGTAACCCATAGTGTTCACACTGCGGAAAAAAAGTGCATGTGGTGCTACTTACGTCCTGTTGCAGGCTATAGATTTATATTCATTCAGACAGTGTGTCTGAAGTCAAATAGATGTTTGTTAAACTTTGTATAATACATAAATACAAATCTCAAGTGAATGTAACTTCAATTTGATATTACTTGTGTTACCCACAGTGTTTCTAATGCAGTTTAGCTCTCATTATTAAAGGATATTGTCTTTATAGCTTTGTTATTTAATATTCTAGTCATGAGCAGCAGCTATAAAGTTATCTAAATATGCTAAGTTTAATATATTAGACATACTGTACTTCCACTCTGTGTCATAAAATGTGATAAACTGTAATCTCCACTTTTCTATGGTAGTACTCAATTTGAATATTACAACCACGGTATTGCGTTTACTGTTACAGTGATGTTATCTGTGTATAGAGATTATTGGCGAAAGGATTTGCAGTATCTGATCTAAGAGCTGTTATCGCCAAGGTAACAACGAAATGGAAAGGAAATAAACAAAAGAATATGCACATAAAATGCTTTCATTATGTTATTATACTTTTGGATTTGATGGGTTTTAAGATATAACATTCATAGAGTTAAACAAATCCAAATGACTTTAAACAACACCATGGACAGACAGCAGGACACGCAGGCACTTTAGGGGTGTATGTGTGTGTGTGTGTGTGTGTGGTGGGGTTTGGGGGCCCTCTACAGTGGGTGACATTCATCTGAAAAACCCTTTGTGCTCGTTCTTACATTAGAAATGAAAGACAAGGGGGTTACAACTCAAAAGGAGCGGGCTTCTTTTATATTGGATGTCTGCTATATTCATAATATTTTCAGATGGAAAACTGAACTGAAAGTGAAACTTATCTATACTGTTTTTGTTAAATGGCGTCTGGTGACTTTGAAGAGAGCATCGATGTGATCGGAAAAGCAAGATGGAGTGGTGAACATATTCTAAAATAAGTGTACACTTAAACGAATAGTTATAGTTTTATAGATGGGCCTGCCTTTTAGGAGGCTAAAATATCTTTCGTTGCTACCCCCCCGCAGTACATTGCTTTGTCTGTTTCTTCAAAATGGGGGTCATCTGACCGCTGACTCTGGATAAGTACCTCATACAACCCAACCTTAAAACACCCAAACTGTCCATTCAAGTGCCCCACACAATATGTATTCATGGTTGTCTCAAGGATGCTCCCATGTCCCCCATTAAATACAAACTAAAATGTCTTAAGATTCACAATAGAAACAGAAAAGAAACAATTTTAAAACACATTTTTGGCTCAAAGGATCTTTAAAAAAATGCACACTAACAACCGAAGGTTGATAAAGGTTGAGAGATTTAATTAATACTTTTCAGTGTAGGGGTAATTTAGTTTGCATTTCTAATGGATTTCAAATTGTTCTAATTTTGCATGAGCTCCTGCTGTAGTTGTAATAGCCTGAGGCAGTTAAGATCCGGGTAACACTAAAATATGTTTTCTGTAAACTTTCTCTACAATCCTGGGGGGAAATAGGAACTACTAGTCTAATATTACTTCATAGACTTTATTTAACCTTCTATATTTCTCATTAAACACAGAGCAATGGCAGTTGTAAAAGTTTTTGTTGATTTAATGTAATTTGTGATGTGCTCAAAATCATGATATTGTTCATGAGGGAGAATGTTATTGTTATAACTCCCATGCAGAGTCACATAGCCGTCCAATACCGTGATTTAAACCCAAGGATGATTGCTCATGGTTGTTTCTATCTGAGAGAGGGGGGGGGGGGGGGGGGGGGGGGGGGGAGACAAATCTGCCCAAATTGCCTTGAAAAAAAAAGAAAGGAAAAAAAAAACAATTCAGATGAGTGATTGACACAGCGCCAAATTCATCACAATGAGAGATGGTGGAAGGTATCTGACAACCAAAAACACTGTTGGAAGGTACACATGCACACACTGCGCTCGCACGCAGACACCGACATACTCGAGTGCATAAATACACACACACGCACATACCCGAACATAAAAGTGGTTCAATAGCTATTACAGTGTAGCTTTGTAGAAATTTGGTATCAAATGATTGGTGGGATCGGCTACAAGCAACAAAAAAAAAAAAAAGGAGCTGCAGCTGTCGTGTTTGTGTGTGCATGTGTGATTTGTGTGCGCGTGCAGCAGCAATCTTTTGTGTCTCTTTGAATGTGCAAGTGCCACCCCCACATCTCTCCTCCCCCTCTGTCGTTCACGTCCATAGCCATTAGTGAGGCGGCCGTTGAGGCTGCCTTGTTTTGACAGATGCTCACTCTGTCCAAATGCATCTCAGAGGATGTTATGGCGCTTGTCACACTCCCCCTCCCTCTCTGTGTTTCCTCCCTTCTCTTCTTTGCTCTCATGCTTTCCTAGTCTTCCTTGGTCCGTGCATTGGCTTCATATCAGGCTGGTCCGCTCATGATAATATAATTCACGATGTACTTGCGTGCTTACACACACTTTTGTTGTGCCGTTTTCTTCAAACTTCATGATATGGTATTCCCTCCCATGATATGTCTATAAAGCACATAAGTCAACGTGACCAGAGTGGGTGCATCCAGCCGCTCCCACTGCCTCCAGGCCTACATACGTATGAAAAGGAGTGAACCGTGTAGCGGGTCAGCCTTTCATTGTTTCTTCCAAATGGATGCCTCGGGGGGCGGGTTTTTGAAGTTGGAGGGGGGGGTACAATGTTTAGGAGGAGAAAGTCCCCTGGTCATTCAAGACTCCTGCTGCCACAGCGTGGCCACAACACTACCCTACCTGGAAACAATGAGGCCACTGTTTGTGGACATCCTGTTGGCTTATTGGACACAAACGGACACATTGTGACTACTGTGGGATGCCAATGCGAAGTACAGGCCTGTATATTGTACCACGCCTGATGAAATTCACTAATTCATTCAGTGGGATCATAGATACACTTGATGAAAAGATTGCCTTTTGAACCTAGCGTAACACGGGGGCGGTATATTGCCGTCTCTTGCCATTCACCCTGATTACAGCAATTCCAACTGATGTTATTGATAACTACTGAATGCTTAATTTTAGTCTGGAGTTTTATAGTTAGACATTTTATTAAAATTAGTTTTTCTGCCTAAAGGGTTATAGAAAACTGGAAACCATTTATGACAGAAAATTAGTGCACCACAACTTTCATGTGCGCACCAAAAAAAAGATAGCTTCTGAATGAGATTTCCAATTCCATAGCACACATTTGCACGACACCCCCGGAATCAAATCAAGCTTGTGGTTCATGCAATCATACAAATGCACAAATATCCAAGTCAAACTCCCCATGGCTTATAGATTCATGCTTACGACCCTCTCCATCATTCAGCGCTCTCTCCCACTAAATCATGCATGCAAGTCTAAAAACATTCCAGTTGCCCCATACCCATACATCAATATATGTGTTTGCCCTGGAGGGAGTTGAATCTGTTTTGAGGGGAAGTTTGTTAGAAGTCAGACTTAACCTGTACCCTCTTCCGTCCCTGTATCTCTCCTGCATGCTTCTTAGCCAGGTGAAGGTGACCTTGCCCTGAGGACTGAGAACCACAGAGCACCTCTACTCCCCACCGCTCCTTTAGTGCGGCCTCGCTGTGGTGACTTAAGAGAGGGGAGAGGATGCCTGTGACTTTCTCTTTGAGTGCCTCTCTGACTCTGTATATCTGTGTGTGTGTGTACGTGTGTGTGAGTAAGAGTTGGCCAGGCTTCAGGAGGGGCTGATTCACACCGTCTGGCTCTCCGTTGGATGGACAGGGCTTGGCTTAGGGCTGAGAGGGTCCTTTACGCCTCAACACACTCAGGTCTGCACACTCTCCTCGATCCTCCTCACAAATGGTGGGGTGATTAAAGGAGACATGCCAATACATCCAAGATTTCAACCACTGCTGGAGAGAAGAAGCGGGAGTGAGGGGAAAAGTAGGAAAGGAGACAGAGTAGATGAAAAGGAAAAATGTGTGCTGTTGTATGTACGTGTGTGTGTGTGTGTGTGTGTGTGTGTGTGTGTGTGTGCAAGTGCTTGTATGTGCGCAAAGAGACACAAAGTGCAAACACTGTCCTCCAGACAGTGAGTGCAAAGGAACAATGAATCACAGTGAAGACAAGTGGGTGAAAATAAAGAGAGAGTGAAGCTGAAGTGACTCTGTGCCCACAGTTAACGGTATATTTTCTTCCACCTTGCGAAGGAAGTGGCTGCTAGGATGAGCACGGAGCGGCGGGGTTAGAAATGAAAAGGCTGGGGTCAACTTCATTTCTCGGCTCATATTCTCCACTCTATCTCATGACAATCTGGCCAATACAGACTCAGCCCTAGCCCGGAAAGTTTCCCCATTCACATTCCAAAAAACAATCTGGTGAACTCCATTTCCGTTCCCCACAGCCGATCACAAATAGTGCTCGGCTTCCAGTTGAGTTCAATGTGTCGCAGCAATACATAGTTTACAGGAGCTCTCTGACAGGCTTTTTGTGAAGGCTTGTGAAGGCTTTTGAAAGCACCCTCGTCCCCGTATGAAACATCTGCTGCCAATGGGGTTATTAGATCAGCATTGTGTTGGTAAAACATTTGTACAGACACAAAATAGTCACAAACACCAAACGCACCAGGGGAAAAAAGTAAAATAAAAAGATAAAAGCTAGTACATACACTAACAGGCAAATGTACTTTTGTCTTTCTACCTCTTTGGCATTTCCCAGCATGCTTTGCTATGATGGGTGACTTGATCCTCGTTCCAATCCCGGCGCACGCCTCTCTGAGGAGCGGCGATGTCACTGGAACATAGAGGAATAGAAATCAAATCTGTTTGAACCGAGAGTGAGGAGAGTGTGCCAGAGGACAAGGCAGCGATAACGGATAAAAGAGCAGGGGGAGTAAAAGAATGATATTTGAATTATGTAACTCAGCTCAGGGATGATTTGGACGATTCCACCGTTGACACCAACATCATTTCTCATTACCTGAGAGCCGTGTGTGCCCGGCGCTTTGCCTCGTCCCTCGAGTCGTCTCACACTCAGCTATCAGAGAGAGAGAGAGAGGGAGAGGCAGGAAAAAAGGAGCAGAATGAGGTGAGATATTTGGGAGACGACGAGGGACAAACAGGCTGCAAAAGCACACATTTGCACAACAAATATATGAAGCAGGATGCTCACACATTTAAGTTACTGTGAAAGATTGACTCTACTACTACTACTCTACTGTAGCCTGCCTCATATACACATCTACCTGCTGCAGATAAAAGCCTGAATATTCTGTATGCATGTGTAACTTCACTGAGGTGAGTCACTGCAGAATGGAAAAAAGGTACTTTAAATGCATTGTCTTTCCTGCTTTGTGTTAATTACAGACCAAAGTACAAAGTGAAACCTTTTACTCTAAACTGCCTGGGCGTCAACACATTGTGTCGTCAACATGATCTTAATGGGTTGAAATCAATGGCCAATCGATACCCCCCGTGTATTCAACATGGGATAAATTGCACTGTATAACTTTGAGGGACTGGTGATGAATGTTCCACAAGGTTCAATTAGCATTTAGCAGAAGCAATGTGTAAAAGACTGGACCGTAAAATGGATTGTTCTTCTAATAGAACAGGAAAGTCTCACAGCCCAGAGGAGCCATTCTGATAAGTTCAAGCACCTAACAATACTCATGTTTAGTCTGTTTGAGCTGTTTAAGAGTAGAAATACACTGCTACACGTTTTAAAGTAATCTACCAAGACTGTGCACTTCAGCATTTTTTGCTTGGTCTAAACAGCGCCTTCCTGAATAACGTCGTATTGAGTTTAGGGAAGTTAGGGATTGTTAAAGAGTTTCAGGATCAACTTTTGTGATTGGCCTACCGTGCATTTTCTGATGAAGCCTTGCCACTTTAAATTCAAATAAATGGGGCTGTACCTTTTCACGCAGTGCTATTTGTCTACTAGAACACGGATTATTATTATTCCACCCAAAAAAAAATCTGTATATTATTCTATTCTGCATATTTCAATCTTGAATAAACATAATTTTAACATTTTTCCAAAGCAATCATACGGCATGCCTTCTTTTTTTTTTCTTTCCGCGTTTTGTAATTACCTATTTTATGTCATTCTTGTTTGTAATCCGTTGCAGTTGGGTTAGACATCATTAAATAAAAAATAAGAGGCACCATTAGTTGTTGCTCCTTAGCTTTGTTGTGCTTGGTGGCATTTGAGAGATAGTACTGATATTTCACAACTCTCAGTACTCGGCATTTAAATGAAAATATGTTCAGCAAAAAATATTTCAAGCTGTGATACCATTACTGGCGCTTTTGATGGACTGATGAAGGTTTTATTTTAGGTTGTGTATCGTTAAAGTTATGGATAAGGGAGTAGGTTCTTCCAAGCACACTACACACACACACACACACACACACGGATGCTTACGCTCAACATGCTTGAGTCGTGCCGGTCTTCTCCTCTGCGCTGTGTCTGTGTGGGGGTGGTTGGTGCATGGCACATCGCTTAAAATAGACATTTGCTCTCTTTGCAAGAGAAGGTTTGACAAAGGAGTGAGACGGAATGAAAGTGTTGAGGGAGCGAGAGAGTGTGACAAAGACAGAGAAAGACAAGAAGATAAGGAAGAAAGGCAGAAGAGGAACACACTAAATCTACCTCTGCACCAAACTAGTATTCAAACGAAACAAACACAGACATCTGAGAGTTTGAAATGGAGAAGTACCATTTTTGATTTCAAGTAAAGGAATTGAGGACAATTCCCAGTAAAGTGAATGGGGACAGGTGTCGGCAGAGGAGATAGCACAGACGACAGACAGAGAGCTGCAAACCTTGATACTGTACTTTTCATTTGATTTAAAAAGGTAGCAACATCTGTACAATATCTCTAGATTAGAAAACAATATGCATTGACAGGCTGAACATAATAGACAAACTGGCATTTCTGCTATTTCTAACAAATACACTAGCTTCAATCGCGCGTCACAAGTCTAAGACAAGATAAAAAAGGGTTACTTCATTATTTCCACTGAGCTCAGCATTGGCATCTTCCTCACAAAGACCAAGTCTTTTTTGCAAAAGATACAACATGTATAAAGTAAAGACTGCGCAAAACTATGATTAATCATATCGACATCAAAGGCTTGGTGGCTCTTTGTCAGACGAGACTTAACTTGAGATGACTTTGAATCTGGATGGTTAAAGAAAAAGTGAAAATGAATCACATTTTACTCTGGATGGATGTTAGTACATTCCGTCATTGTTAATCTCTTCCCGCCAACGCCTAAAGTTGAGCAGTCAGCAGAATGGAGCTGGCTTGTGTGTCATCTCTCTCTCTCTCTCTCTCTCTCTCTCTCTCTCTCTCTCTCTCTCTTTCTCCACCCTCCCCCAACGGCACACATCTTCCCAGTGCTTAAGATAAGTGACAAGACATCAGAGCCAAAGAAGTGCTTTAATGCCAAGAGAAAACTCTGCGCCTGTACGTGGGTGGATGCCTCCATCTGTGTGTGTGTGCGCGTGTGTGTGTGTGTGTGTGTGTAAACATGTGTGCCTGCACTGTTGAGTATGTGTGTGTGTGTGAGTGAACATACATGAGTTACAAAAATAGTTATGTGTGTGCTAACACTCTATCTTCAAGTGAGTATAAACGTTGGCCTGTACTGTAAATGTTTGTGTAGAAATGCCAGTGAGCGTGCGTGAGTGTGTGTGTGTGTGTGTGTGTGTGTGTGTGTGTGTGTGTGCGTGCGTGCGCGTGCGTGTGCCCCTCTCTTCTTGGTAAGGTTATCCATCACTCCAAGCATCAGATGACATCACCACCGACCCCCATCCTGCTACTCTTACCCTTCCACCCACCCCACATTCTCCACTCTGATGGCTTGGCTGGGTGCCACCACCCACCTTCCTCCTCCTCCTCTTCCTCCTTTCCTCCTGTCCAGTATTTAACTCCACTCTGTGCTGCTGCGGTAAAAGTGCTGAATCGTCACCCGCTGGCCACATTATATACAAGGCTGACATGGGTCAGGTGTAGGTTGTGTTGGTGTGTGCCTGTGCGGGTGCATGCCTCTATGTGTATGTGGGGAGGTGGACTTGTAATCAAAACAGTGCCACCTCCCAGCGTTTATACTCGTGTAAGGCCGTAGCTGTGTTAATGAAGTGCGATCCAGAGGGTGTACATTATGACAGTCACTAACTTTATTATTCAGCCCCCCGCTACAGCCCTGGGAGAGAATTGTAGCTTTAAGTGAACCCTTAATGGACATGTAGTTTTTTTTTCCCCATTCCCCTAGTAATGTGGACTTATGTTCTGGACAGTGGGTCTTAATTGACAATCACTGTAAGGGGAGGTGTTGTGAACACTGGGCCTTAATGGAAGGATCCACTAACCTCCAAGTCTAAAAAACGTTATTGCCTTTCTTCCAGTTGAGCCATAAAACACTGTCAGATACAATGTGAGCCGAGGGCAGTGATATGTCACTGTATAAAGGCTTTAAAGCATCCCTGAAGCCTAAAATCAAGCCCACTGTGTCACAATTACACTGACATGATAGGAAACATATCAGAGACAGTGTAGCTTTAAATCGTGGTAACATGAAGTGACATTACGAGTGTTGCCGAGTGATGTTGTTGTTGTGGTAAAGCAGCGCAGATGACAGTTTTGACTAATACCTATAGCAAGCTATTCTACAGCATTGTATAATATGAATACACTATATATATATGTATGAACAATGTGTGTATCTTACAGCCGTCTGGGTATGAATAAGGTATGATAACATTCTTAAAAATAAATCCTCTAGCAGCTTGATTTAGCTTCACATTATCTTTTCTAATATTATAACAGCTGCATTTTTAACTCATTGCTGAGTGTTTAGAAAGTGCTGAGTTGGACCTATTCCTTGTCCGTTATTTTCTCTTACAAATATTACCAAATACAAAACACTTTAATTTGGAATTATATAATCTGTGACTAATGCTTCCCTTTCTTGTGGAATATTAATAATGCATTTGCATTCCGTCCTCCACAAATGGTGTTTAGGATTTGATAAATTCAAATAGAGTTGTTGGGGTTTTTCGGCTTTTGCAAAGACCTTATTTATTATGGAGCAGATGTGATGATTTTCAAGTACTGTATATTATTATGCATATTTGATGCTGAAGGCACCCTCTCTTCTTAAATACCCAAGCGCATCAATTAATGTATTTATGAAAGCGGTGAGGGCTGCTCTGTTTTGCTGTGTTGCTTGAAATGAAAATGTGAAGTGGTAGAAAAACACACAGTGGGATATGACATTTCATTTACATTCAGCAATATGAATCTTGATGTTTTTCCCCCCAAAATAAAATGTGTTTTAAACTCATCCATGTCGCTCCCACAATGCATATATCACACCTACTAATGTGCGTTACTGACCTCATTTAGATACAGTTGTTCAGCAGAGACTTTTCTTCCTGCTCATTTGGTATTCAGCAGCATTGTTCATGTTGTTCAGGTTCAAAATTTTAATTTGATGAGTGGCGACAAGGTGCAAACACCTCGCTGAAATGGGCTGTCCAAACAAGGTTTAAAATATCAAGCAGCATACATGATTGCTTACTGATTCCCATGTGTCCCCAATCATAATAGGGTGGTTGCATTCCATATTATGTTTATAATTACAACCGTCACGGCACATTAACTTAGTCAATGTTGATGAAATTAACATCAGAAAATGAGTAAGGCCGTTATAAAAATGTAATGTAGGGTTTGCATGTGGTGGAATGTGCAGCATATTACTGACCTTGTGGTATTTTGTGGGTCAACAATTTCAGCGAAGGCCAAATTTGTTGTCAATACTTGTCTGCAGAATCTCAGATTATGGTTTAATGTAAATGCTAAATCACATCAGACACCCTTGTGCAAGCGTGTGATTATAGATCTACATATCAGATTTGCTTGAGCTGCATGAAAGATTAATCTCTTTCCTACTAACAGGCGAGATTCATGACACACCTTATCCAACATGCACACAAATAGAAACCAGCACAGAGAGTGAAGTTGACTTGCTGATAGAGGTGTTTGTCTTTCTAGCCCATTACAGAAGAACCTGTTTGGAGAAATCTACTAGAAGCAAAACAATTTGTGAAGAACCTCATTTCATAACTTAATGGGCCATATTATTACATTGATTCTTGATTTGCTCACACACTGAACTGTTCCTTCATGGTTCAGTTGACATGATTGCGCGCAACAAAGAGAAAAATGTGGAATGTGTAAATGGTTTGCACTTGTCTTGTCTATCGAAATGTGTGGCTGTCTTTTCTCCTCACAATTTGTACTTCCACGTGTAAACTTCATTCATCTGGTCATCTAGTTACATTCAGTACAGTGAATTAGAAAGGGCCCCTTGCAATGCTCTCATGTGCGTCCATCTGATCTACAGTTTGTACTTGTGTCCTGGCTTTGAGTTTGTGTATACTGTATGAGTGTGTGCATTAGGTATAGGGCAGTGTACATATGTATACGAGTGTGCAATGTGACCTTAGTCAGTGTTGTCCAGCTGCCCCTTACAGCATGTTGTACGATGGGTGTGTGGAGCCGGTCTGGTCAGGAGAGCAGCAGCTGTTTGGCGGTCTGCTATGCTTCTGAGCGGAGGGCATATGTGGGTCTGACTGGCCAAGCTGTTCAGGGGTCACACCAGAATAAACCCTTCATGAGGTCAGAGGAAAACAGGAATTAGTGCCACTGAGGCGCAGGATGTATACTATGTTTTCAGCGTCAAAAGCTAATGAGAAATGTTTTGGAGCGCTTTAGTCAAGTTGCTCTATGGTACACTAGGAGAACAAATGGACCGGGTTGTTTTTTTAGCTCTCATTTTACTCTGCTTGTTATTTTTAAAATGCCTGGTAGAATGCTTCCATGACTCTTGAACATTTTTGAACCATTGTTCTCGCATGCCTCCACGGTAAACGAAGAATCCCCCAAAAAAGTAAATCCTTGATGAATTGAAGAGAATGGAGGCCAGGTTTAACAACAGCAAAACGACATCAAAACATCTGTTTGCAAAAAGCTTCTGCAGTATAATCTGGATGTGTTTCGGATTCACCGCTCATCCTGAAGGCATGGGGGAAGAAGAATGTCGTCTTTAAGTATTCAAGGTAACACGCATGAGTAATTGATATGCAAACGGTCATTTTGTGGGTGAAGTATTCCTTTAAACTTTGACTATTAAAAAATGTATCGTCATCTGTTGGTGCTGAAAATCCCAAAATGTAACAGTAAGCAAAGACAAATGATCAGTAAATCCTGTTAGTCTTAGAATGAGCACATTAAGCAAGTTCACACAAGGAGGTGTCATCTTGATGGTCTGCTAGGAATTAGACTATTCTTTAGAAACTTTAAAAAGTCCCATTGCAGTGAATGATTTATTAACAGAACAGTATTTGACAGCTTTACTTATCCTTAAAAAGTCACTGCTCCTATTGTGGTGCAGTATTAAAATGCACTTCATAAAAGCAGCCACGTTTAAAGGACTCTGAGAAAGAGGCAGAAAGCTCTGGACGCTCTACATTCTGGCAATAAAATCATCTCCTGCCTCAAGTCATTTCATAAAATGGCAGCGATAAAGAGATAGACTGCTCTTTATTGTTTTTAGATTGCGGGCACTTTGCGAACTCTCCTCGCCTGTGTCTAGAATAATGTAAATATTTCACAGCTATGTGCCCGCTAATACATAAAACAGATATATAAGTCCAATAAAGCTGCATAACTGTTTGTGCCTGGCTCCCCCTGAGGGGCCAAACACTTTAGCAGGAGAGAATATTCCCCACTCAGCTGACAGAGGGGACACTGAGACTCCCCTGATGAATAGCACACACCTGCTGGGCCTCGGAGAACAACAGAGGGGCACATAGCCTGTAGTACCAGGGCGTCTTCTTCAAAAGTAGCATAGTATCCCAAAAGTTCAAAGTGCTTTAACAGGAGAATAACTCCTCACTAGAGTGTGTGACAAAGTGTGAGAGAATATTGGTTCATAGCAATTTTTCTGTGTTAAGTTAATCAAATCCTAGTCATATGTTGAATAATTGGTGGATAAGAATAGAAATGGTCTCTACGCTTTGGAGAAAGTCTTTTTTTGCAGACTAGGATGTGTGGCTAGAATATATGCAGGCTCATGCTTGTAAACAAAAAGAAAAGGAAACAAGTTTATTGAACTCTTTATCGGTAAATGCTTTGTGGTGTGTATCGCTCATAACTTAATAAGGCAGAGAACAGACAAGGACATTGCTGCATACTGTGGGCAGCATTGCAACTATGCAATCACCCAGGACAACAAAAAAAGCCCCTCTAGACAAATAGCAGCAATCAGAATGGATGCCATCTCTTGGCATTACTTTAAATGCCAGCAGCAGACAAGATACTCATTAGGAAGATGATGATGGAGGGGAGTATTCAGATGGACTAGTGGTGGAAACACAACGGCAGACAAAACAATGGGCCTAAATTGAGAGGGACGATTACCATCATTTTCAATGTCATTCACTTTGTTTTGTTTTGAAAACATGACAAGGACGAGGAATTATGAATTTTCTGTACCGTTTTGAGAATCGTTAGGCGTACATCAAACCACAGTTGGATGAAAGCGAAAAATGTGACAGCGAGCGAAATTTGCATTGCTGACACATCTTGTTTTCATAATTGGCTGTAAGTTACATTTCGAAATGTTCTATCATTGTGTATGTGTGTAAACTTGGCAAATCATCTCAAACTTCAGACACAGTCCTGCAAAAGATGTTTGTCAGTAATTCTGTCAGAAAGAATACACAGATAGTTACTGAAAGAAAACAGGATTTGTTGTGTAAAAAGCTCAGTGAATTACATTGTACAGTCCTCTAAAGATAGATATGATGTACGGTGGTGGTAGCTGGGACTTTACAGCCTTCCCCCTACATTCCATCAAAATGAGTTGGGGCTGAAAAAAAGCAAAATTGCACAAAATAGACCCACTGGTCGCCTCATCTTTAAATCTAAGTCCTTGCTTGCTGTCTTAAACGATTACAGAGAAATGACAACACGCGTGGGGATTTACAGGCGTACGGCCTGACCTCTCATCCATTTTACCTACCACTGGGACCCATTGTGACCCTAAAATTGCCAATATTGAGGCTCAGTGGGGTGAGTAAGACTCGAGGAGGGTGGGGGGCTAAAGACGAGACAGCTACAGCTGTGCTCTGCTCTTGCCTCACAGAGACAGAAGAAATGGGGAGAAAAATCATAATCTCACGCTGTCTGATGCGAGCTTAAATGCTCTATTGCTTTGCCGATCACGTTGCGCTCCCATCATCTTTCCCTGGCGTCTCCAAGACAAATCTGGGCTACTGCCATGCACACACACGCAAACCACTATGCACGGCAACAACAGCAGCTGAGGCGTGATGAATGACGCTCTCGTCCCAACGGGTCCCTGTCGATGCATGTTCAAGTGGATGGGATTGAATTTAACCATAGAAATGACAGGCCATTCTTTTTTGGGGCACGGGGCAGGCTACATGAATGGTTTGTGGCGACGTGGGGACTGGGTGATTGATGCCCCATGAGGAAGAGCCAGCAAATCTGTGGAGAAAGACGAGGGGAAAACCACCCGTGTCATAAATGTGAGCGTCTGGAGAATCCACAGGGTTGTGGTACTTTTTCTGAACCTATGGCACTCCTTATCCTCTTTACCACCTGATCCCTGTTTGAAGGAGCTTATACCTCTCCTCATCCAACTAAAATGGTGTTATTTATCACAGGCTGACATTTCTGTCATCAGTGGCCGACGATGTTGGTGGATGAGCTACTCAAGTAAAGCTCGAGAGAGCTGCGGTGGAAGATGCAGCTTCTTTTGTCAGTCTGCTGAAAGTAAAATGCCGTCTCCATATGCACTTTCAATTTTGTGTCAATTGACCTCTAGCAAAGCCTTACCTTCTGTTGCTATATCTGTCAAAATGTCTGTTCTTTCATGGTAGGCCGACATATACAGTTTACAATAATAATCTAACACTCAAAATTCCTTCCTTGGTTTCTACCTGTAGCTGTAATTGTTTCTGTAGCTAGCTATTTAAGCTAATGTTAGCTCCATGAGTTGATACTGTCTCTTGCTGACTTGCCAATGTTTAAACCTTCCTAGTTTGTAGTAGTTGTATACACTTGAAGGCTACATAGATGTTATAGTGCTTATTGACTGAGGCCAAGGCTGCATTTGTTCCAGGTAACACGTTTGGCTAGGGTTGCTGAATTGTAATCTTCCCCAAATTGAATATGAATATAATTTAAGATCAGGACAGAGCTGCTATCATTTGACATAACCTATAACTCTACAAAAAAAAAAGTTTTACTTTGGAAGTAATGCTGGGTAAATGTAGTAGCTTACCGTATAGTTAGCCAGACATGCTATCGTTTGTACATTACATTAGAACAGACAAACACTGGTAAATCCATTGCTTGTACTTTTGCCTTTGTATTTTTTGTTTTGGACACACCACCCTCCAAACTAACTATATAAGGAGTGTCGTTCCAACTTTAGCAACATGCTCACCGCTTCGCATGTGGAGAGGGGATTAGACAAGATAGGGTAAGATAAGCCTTTATTGATCCCCAGAGGATCAGCACAATTCAGGGGTTGTAGCAGCAAAAAGACAGAAATAGTAACAATAGAGGAGTAAAAAGTGCATGAATTAATAATACATAAATAGCTAACTACACAAATTTATAAATAATCAAAGGTATATATTACTAGAATAAAAATAGAAGTAAAAATAGAAACTGTACTAGAGACTATCTTGGGATAAGGTCTTCGACAGCTAAATATGAATGTTTAATATAAATAATGGTGTTTTAACACTTGGTCCCTCTCAGCACTCCGAGCGAACTCAGAGCTCAGAGAGATTAGTCAGCATTTTTGCACATATGTGAACACTCCAAAACAACCCCGCAAGTCAAAGTGTCCTTGAATGAGAAACTGATCCCCAAGTTGCAGAAACTAAGGCTGTACTCAGACTAACCTCCTCAGGAGGTGGTATCAGTACTGCCTTTGCTAATGTATTTTAGGCCTCTAGGTTTGCCCTGACAGGGTCACATGCTGGGACTCTCAAAAGAGCAAACAGACAGAACCATGGCTATGGCAACGCAAGCAAGACTAGTGCACCCGGAGTAGTTTGGTCCGAGGAAAAATCTACCGCACTTCTCCAGTTATGGAACAAACAACAAATTAAACAGCTGTCTACAACACACGGAAATGCTAGGATTTTAATTTAACCAAATACCACAGGAATGTGAATAAGAACATAGCAGCAGCCATCTTATTCTAAGTGGAAACTACCCATAATCCAAAGCAGTAAAGGTCTGAGCTCCAGAGGAACCGTAGTGTGAAGAGAAAGAGGACCGACGCCCCGTCAGAGCTTAAATGGACCAGAAAGCCAAATAAGTCCTCTTTCACATAAACTGACAATTTGAACGCAATCTGAAGTCCCTTTTCTGTTGGTCCACCTTTTTGTCCACTTGAGTTTGGTTCGTTGAAAATAGACGACTGTAGGCTATGCGTGAACACACTCTAAATGTATGTTAATCTTTCAAATCTGGAGTTCAGCCAATTGTGTACCTTAGTTTTAGACTCCAAATGTTACTCAAGCAGAAGAGCCCATGCACCATTGCGAAAACCTGTCTCAACGTATAACCCTCCTCATCACTGAAAACAATTACAAGTGGACCTGGCATCCCTGCGTAGGGACTCCAGCACTCACAAGGAAATGCTGAAGCCTCCAGAACAATGGAGGGGTTAAGAGGGTGAGACCCCGGGAAGGATTAGGAGCATGTTTTCCACTATCTTCACTTCTGCAGGCATCTCCGCAGACCTCTCTTGGGCACCGCAGCCTGCTCGAGCTTGGCTCCATCTTCTTATCCACTAAAGTCCTGCAAGCAGCAAAAACATTCAGAGTTCCAGTCTCCAAATCAGCAGAAGTAACAGACTAAGATGCCTGATGTCCCCAAGTGTATTCCGCCCACATCCACCTCCCACCCCCCCTCACTCACACACATATATACAAAGAGAGAGGGAGTCTTGCTAATTCGCTAACATCATTGTAGTGAAGAAGAATGCAATTAAAACTGCTCTTGATAATTAACCCAGATCCATCTCCAACCACATCTCTGCTGATTATATAAACGGCCATTACCAGGGAGCTATGAATATTCATGAGTCGTGAGTGGTCTTAGGATGGTAGTCATTTTATCTTTTTGGGTGGGTGGAAATGAGTAAGGAAGGGGGGATGAAGTGTGTGTGTGTGTGTGTGTGTGGGGGGGGGGTATTTGGCTGTGACTGATAACCACACAGTTGGGGAGAATGTAATCCATGACTGCAGCTTAAAAGCGATTTTGTTGTGTTAAGTTGCCCATTCCTTTATCTACTTGATTGTTGGTTCTTTTTGATGTCTTAAGTGTTTGCAGTACCAACAGTTAAGTATTAAATTAAATTACATTTGTGTTAATTAGATTTGTGCTTATTTGCTGATGCAAAACAATAGCACACAAATACTTCTGCTCGTACGGTGAAACACAATTATTCAGCAGCTGCTGTATGAAAAGTATTCAGAATTCCCCCCTGACTTTGTGTTTATATATAGTATTAACTTTTTATCGAACAGGGCTCTAACAGAAATCCGTCAAGCCCAAAGGTTAGTTGAGGGAGTTGACAGAAATAGGTTTCAGCACATTATGAATTGAGTTGGGGGGGTAATCAGTCTTGTGAATTGTGACCACATAGTGTCAATGCTGTGATCTCGCCACAAGACTTCAGCAGCAGCAAACAGAGCAGAACAGAGATGAAAGAGAGAGGAAGGGAGCGGGAGCGAGGGAGCAGGAGAGGGGGAGCGATGGGGAGAAACCTTTCATGATAAAAACTGCCCGCTCACAGTGCGATAAATTGGGAGATGACACAAGTCACAGCACAACAAAAGGGGAGAACATTGGATGGGGACCCTTCACTGAGAAATTGATGAGATCGAGCCTGAAAGAATTGTCTCTGTGAGCCAACACTGGGGCTTAGCTCCCAAAACACTCCTGGATTAAGACAACATCCCACTGGAGGTGGAGTTGGCATGAGCCCATTAGTCCCCTCACGATCTCGCTGACACTTTCTCTCACTACTAATACCATGTCCCAGACACATACGCTCTTTTATTGTGCAAAGAAAATGAACACAATAATACAGACACAACCACAGAGAAATAGTTGAAAAAAATTCAAGGATCGGGTAGTTTGTCTGAATTGCAGGATTTGTAGCGAGTGTGATCCCGCCTCACTCGGCTCTGCATCTGAGAAGAGAATTGGCATATTGGAGCAGCTCATCGCACAGATTCAGGCGCTCCCCATCTGATAACGTGATGTGTTTGAGATCAGCAGCCTCCTCCTGCAGCTCAGAGCAGGCGCCGACACTTGAAGACTTTATGCTGTGTGCACATGCCCTTTCTTTTGATTTCCTTTTATCTATCAGAAACAATTTTTGTACACAGGAAATCAAAAACCCTGATATCAAAGAGTGACATTTCCTTCAGCATTTCGTGTGCCCTATCATCCTAATGGCATGCTGATCCACCTGCCTTCCAGCTAATCACTAAACTGGGGTGACAGCTGCAATCGTGACAATGTTGCAAAACAATTAATGTTAGCTCACAGTGACATTCAGTCATTCGGTGACGTGATCATAGTGTATTTTTTGTAAATGAAAGAACAAAAGGCCTTTAAAAGGCAATTAGCAACAAAGCACAATACCGAATTGTAGTCGTTTTTTAAAACCCTAGACACACAACTTCTTCATTCCAGTCATTTATCAAATTCAAGATTAACTGAACACATACAGTAAAAGCGCTGTACGCTGACTCACATTCATAGTTGTTTAAAGCAAAGCCTCCAATGATGCTAGACTGTCTGTCACCATGGATCTGGACTGATTCACAGCTGAACAAACTTAACACCTTGGCTAAATAGGGTCTTGACCTGCCGTTGCAGACTTGATATCGAGCCTAATCAATTGTCTCATGTGCAAACCGCAAACAGGTTAAATGCTCACTGACCGATGGACAGAGTTTATTCGTTAAGTGAACCACTGACCCACTTAAAGAATAAATCTCTCACATTTTTACTGTGACTGTCGACCTGAGAGCCATTAAAGTCTCTCTGATACAGTGAGTTACTAGACACTTAACCAGCTGAACACACAAATCACTCATATCTGCACTGTTTCTTTTGCTATTTTTGATAAATCTGCATTACAGCTTAAATTGCGTTTAGTTTGAATACAGATGTTGATTCAGCAACTGGGCTACAGATTCTGAGGCTAACGCTGAAGAGCTAAAGGAACTGAACAAAGTGTAAAGTTGCGTTCTCGCTATTTATTTGCATGTTATGTGAGAGTTGTACAGATTATATTAAATGTGATTGTGATGTGATTGTTGCCGAATGCTGATCATTTAACGAGCTAGCATGTTGGCACAGAGCTGGCCCTGTGACCAAAGCAGATATCAACAAATCCACGTAAGGATTGTCCAAATACATAGGACTTTATTGACAATTAAGATCTAGTCAAGATCGCAATTTAAACAAAGATACAAATATGTCAGGCTCCATAACAGGGAAATGATGCAAAGTCTCCTTGAATATTTCTACTGTAATGCTGCTGGCGTAAAAATGTATTTCAGTCAGTGTACGCATTATGTACAGTAGATTAAATGAAGTGATTGAACAGGCGGATAAAGAATATCATCGCTGTCAGGCTGAAATCCGAGATCCTTGCATGTGTCATTATATTATTCATATTTTACCAAAATCAAGCTCAAATGGGGTTACGGGCTTTTTGACCGGCGAATGTTGAGATGTGCGTTTTGTCCATCATTGATTAGAACGGCTGCTGCAGTGACCTCGATGGCTAGCTATGCTAGTCTCCTCAGCAGACACGTCCGTCTATAATCACATCGTTTCTATAATCACAATTACCTTCAGCTCTGCCGGTGCCACTTTATTCACAAAGTGGCACTATGAAGTTCTGCTGAAAGTTAATCACAATCTTATTTTAGCACTTTTCATTGGTTAGATATTTATAAAAACTCCCAACATGCATTGGAGATAAAATGGAGATGAACACCGACAATATCTACATGTAATATTGCGTTACCATTAGGTTGAATAGATTATTTATTTTTCTGGATTTAATGTCCCAGTAAGATGAGAATGTTCTGTGATTCATGCTGTAATCTTCCTCTTTTGTCTTCTTGTGTTGAAATGAAATTGTTAATAGAAAGTTTAGAAAATAAATGGTGAGAAAATGAAAATGAAAATTCGACAAAAGTGTTTTCAAAACTAATTTTCTTCATCTATTTTAAATATTGAATTTCCAATTTGTTCCCAAATGTTCTGAACAAAAAGGACACAATTACTTTCAGCAATAGGTTGCATGTTTTTAAGGTTTGATTCTCATCAATGTGTGTGTGAGTGTGTGCGCATGTGTGTTTTTGTGTTTATGTATGTGACAGACATACATGCTTACATTAGTGTGCATGTGTGCTCGGTACGGCGTGTGTTTCCGTGGCGTGTGTGCAAGCATGGAGCATAAACTCCCTTGTTTTATGCTTTCCTATAAATGTCACGGTCTTCAAATGATATGTTGACTTATGATGACGCTTTCTGGTCTCATACACACACACACTTCAATGTTTAAACCTCTCTGAGAGCCACATCGTTCCCTTTAAAACCAGGGTTTTCATTGAACCACCAACAAATCCAAGGATCTGGCTCTGGAAACATTTTGGAAACCAGTGGAGCATTGGATTCACAGCTGTGCGCAGAGAGAAGCTGTCAAGAGGTCAATGTTTCAAACCACATCATGTAGTTTCACACACACTACATGAACAGAACACCATCTGGAGTTTAAAGAAAAAAAAAATAATCAGGTTTAGCCTGGAGAGGTTATTTCGCTTTACTATGAAATTGCTCTAATTATGATTATTGTAGGAAATGGGTATTTTCCACACTAAAACAATCACATAAGTTATTGGTTCAGACTTGTTGTTGAAGGTAACTTTTAGCTTATGCCTCTGAACTTTACATTACATTTCTGAAGTACTGTATAGGTCAGTCTTTCCTAAAGACCGGGTCGGGACCAACAGGTCGGTCGCAGGAGATTTTATTTGCAGAATGTCTTCCATCGTCTTTGATTTAACATTTATATCTGCAGCTCACCTGAAGCCTGTGTTTCTGTATTGTTCTGAGAATTGTAGCATACTTATAACATTGCATCTAATATGAAAGTCTAGCTACAGTCTGCTTCTTTAACTTACTCAAAAATTAACTCGATCGAACAATGTATAGGTTTGTCATTTGTAAAAAGTGGTTCCCCAGGAAAAAGTTTGGGGTACACTGGTATAGGTGACAGTGGCCCGCTGTGATGAAGCACTGATCAAAGAAGGGTTCGTACCGTATACTTTCTACGATGTTATATAGAAAGGCTTGAATCAGCATAAAACACCAGGGCCCATTAATTTGTTGGCTGATTTATTATCCATCAGACAGTTAATTAATTTGATGAGACACAGCAGAGTGTCACTATCAAGGAGGGTCATTTTGAAACAGAGGACTACATTTCTTTCTAAGGATAAAATTGTCAAGTGGATCTGTGTAGGAATGTATTTCATTTTGGTTAAACATAAGCGAGAAAATAAAAAAAAAAGGACTACGGGGACGACGTCTCGAAAAAACACAATTAGATGGATGGAATAGTCTGTCAAATGTCCCTATTTTCATTCTCTTGCAACACCTCCATCAAATTAATCAGCAGACGAGGACAGTCGTATTAGGCAGCATCGCTAACATTTCTGGGATGACTGACAGTTTGAAAAAGGTGGATCAATTTTGTCAAAAATATGATGGGGGGGGTCTTGCAGCCATTGGAAAAGGAAATGAGAATGTCGGAGTCAATTCTTCTGCCAAATTGAATGGCCATCAACTCAAGTTTCAATCTTTTTTCTCTCTACACATATGTTATTCTCGTCTTTTGGCTAATAAGATGGGAAAAAAAAAGAGTTCAAGAGTGGACCTCTCTTCTTTACTCGATTAATACACAAGCGATGAATGGAACAATGTGGAAAAAAAAACCACATGCAGCCTTCCCACAGTCGGTTGCTCTACATACACCTCCATCCCTCCCTCTATCTCTCCCTCTCTGTGTGTGATTTATCTATCAGTCAGAGGTAGGATTGACTCACTGCTGTACAGCAGGCCATTAAAGCCTGGGGGAGATTCACCTTGCCAGGCAGCTGGCTCAAATGAAAAGCTAAAAGAGCACATTAACTCATCAATATGAGGGCATGAAGATGAAAACAGTTGTCAAAGGCCTGCCAGAAATAACTGATCGCATAATGCCGCTCTATTGTATGTAAGTGAGGTCATGGGGAGTCAAACAGCAGCTAAAGACACACGGATGTGAGAACACAGAGTCTTTGATAGGCGCGCTACACAGAAAAAAGTCTCCGTAAAAGAATGCGGCTGAGTGTGTCTCCTTCAAAACAAGCTATTAATATGTCATGCAGCAAGCTGAGATTAGAGCGGTGCTTTTACTTAGTGTTGTCAATGCTTTTCAAAGCCATTAGACAACTCTTTCATTAACCTTTCAAGCAGTTCTAATTTGTGGTTGAAATACATTTTATTTACTTGCGTTGTCGTCCTGCATGTTTCAAAACAACACACTGTAGCTCGTCCTCGTCTAGTTCAGTGGCTATTTCATGAAGCACAGATGGTATGGAGTCAAATCGCACGAACTATTTCAATCCATTTTTTTCTTCTCTTTGTGTCTAGCCTGGTCCTGTGAACACACAAAGACATTTTCTGAATGGTGCTCGCTATGCAGCATGAAACACTGTGTGCAGAACACATTAGCGTTGGGTATCCTAGAGCGGCTGCATCACTCAATAGCAGTCACAAACCATTTACCACATGGTGGGGGAAGCTGCTTCCACTGCGGAGAGTCCCTCCAACCGTCTCCAGTATCATTGCATGCCCCGACACAAACCGCTGGAGAGGTCCGTGCACGTCTCCACGCATAATTTCTGTTTATTTCGCTCTTCTGCGTTTTCCACTTGTTATCAGTTGTGCTGAAAGCTATTCCAGCATCAATCAATTTAGTTAATTGGGCTCCAATTGGAAAGCTCATATCTGTAACACGTGAAAATTTAATTTGATACCAGAATACATTAAGTTATGTCAGTTTTAGTTGCAATTACATGTGCATCACTAGGCAACAAACTCTGCAAACCTGGAAAAACACCCACAGTCCTTTTCAGCATGTCAGCAGTTTGGTTTATTTTCTCTCTTTTGCCTTATTCTCTGACTTATTAAACACTGAACAGATTCCTGAAGAATTCATCTCTCTTGCACACCATACTGTAGAACCAATGGATCTTTACATTTGATGTCTCACTTTAAGTTTTAGCACTCAAGCATGTAATGTATTTATATGTTAAATTACGCAATCTTTTATCTTCCTACATAGAGACAAAAACATAGGATGCCATTAATTTATTTCATAATGTTTTAGTGTTTCTCTCAGATCCTGACAGATAGAGACTCTCTGTCTGTTACTTCCACAGTCCTTAAGGTTTTTTTTTTTTTCTTCATCTCAACAAATTCCAAATTAATTCTATCATGCACCGTCCCTCTGTGCTCTGAGTGGAGGTCATTTCTGCACACAATTACGTCAGAAATGAAGTAGACAGGGGAGAGAAATTTATTCTTAATGTAAATCACTCTCCCACTTCCAACTGAATGTATAATGGATTGTGTCACCTCAGTAATAATCCTGTTAAACAATTCCAAAGAACTTGGGGACAAAGGAGACTTCAGATAAGGGCTGTTTTAGGTATCTCTGCCTCTGGAAAAATCCGCTGCGGGATTGAGGAGCCGGGGGGGGGGGGGGGGATCATGATGAGTTGATAAATAAATAAGAAGCCCTGAAATTTTGCTAGTACATGTGCTCAAAAAGACGGAGAGGAGGAAAGAGAGGGAGAGAAAGGGTGAGACAGAGGGAGATAAAGAATTGGATGTAGAGGCAGAAGGAGGCCTGAGGCTAGGATCGGTCTTGTCAAACCTGAGACCTTTAACTGGGTCCTGAATTCTGTCAACACGATTCTTTCACAGTCTTACACCATTTCCATCTGGGGCCCATTTCAGTGAGGATAGCTTGGGGTTGTTGGAGGGTGATTGGAGACCTGCGGTCTTCAGACGCTGACATTGACATTGGCTCCAGCCCCACAAATCTGAGCCAGGAATATGAAGCAGCAGATGTGAGGGAAACCGTTTTATAAGCCTGGTATTTTGCCTGCTCTGAACCACGCCAGACAAGCAGACTGATAAAAGACGGCTGATAAAAGACGGGAAAAGGCTTGTGCGCCAGGAGCTGGGGGGCAGATTAACACATAAATGTATTTGTGGTTTAAGCTCTAAGGAGATGTTTCATGACCACGGGCGATTTTATCAATGTAACACCGTCTACAGGTCAGAGGGACAATTTAATTTGAAGTTCTAAATGAAGTATAACTATTAGATTATCTTTAATGTGTATTATTTGCCTGATGGGCTGTAATTGTCTGTAGATAACCGTTCATCTCTTTGAGTTGGTTGTTTGTTCATGGTAACTATAAGTCAGTTAAAGGGAATGCTCTCCTGTGATGCAATGTGATGCAATACACTACACTGGAGAGTGTGATGCAAGGGTTATGTATATAGAGACACCATGCTGTTTTAGTGCTGGTTGTTTTGTTTTGGTGATCTTGTTTTTTGTTACTTCTATGTAGAGGTTTTGTATCAATAAATATATGTGTATGATGTGGTATAGTTTCACAAACTGACTCTGGTGGCCTAGTGGTTAAAGTAAGAGGTTGCCTATTTGCCATGTGTCATATATGCAAATCATATAAAGTGTATATGTAGGTATCAGTATTACATTTTTGGCTAAGAAAGTCAAAGAGCAACTTGTACATGAAAATTAATTTTCACAGCAAGCAACTGGCCTTCTGTTGCTTAGAGTTGTCATTTTTCATGCACGATTGAACACAATTGAATCCTGTAATTGAAAGGATAAAGATGAGGTTATTCTATATCTTTAGTAATAGTCAACAAATCCCAGAAAAAGACCAAAACCAACAATGCATTAGTGTCTGTGCCTTCTGACTTCCCCATCCTAAATCTTTAAAAACAGATCATAAATATATGGTTTAATTTTTCTAAAAAAAGGTTCAGTAATTTCCTTAAACAGCTGGGTACTGTAGTCTTTGACAAACGTTACGCAAACAGGGGTAAATAGTGCATTTGTTGGCGACTATTTTCAGATGCGGATTAATACACATTTGGTGCCCTAGTGAGTGTTTACAGTACATTAGCAGGGCAGTGTATATGGGTGCAAATAAACTACAGGAGGCACAGAACAATAAGGCATATTGTCAGAGACTAAACTTGTTAGTTTTATTGTTGGTTTTCGTCATAGGATGGCATTTCATGGGATTTGTTGAGAATACCAAAAATATATAATGTCACCAAACTATTAAGTTTGATGAATCTCAAATCATACAATTGACATTTTTCAATGTTACAACAATTTATCAAATGTTCTCCGTTAAATTACATTAAAGGTGCATAATACGGAATTGGGAGCATCATATTATATTATATATTATATTTACATTATATTACAGTCATTCTGATTGAAGGACGGCCCTGCTATCCACTTCGCCACAGTCGCCCCCATCGTGGTGTCGGCGGCTGATAGCTAACTGTGCTAACAGCAGTAACAGTACAAACTACAGCGAAAGGGCTGTCAGAGCTAACAGTGTACCTGAGGGGGAACCGGAGGATGAGCGCTACTGTGATGACGCTGTCGGCCAGGACGCACAATCAGCTGTAACTGCCATATGAGAGCGGTGCAGAGCAGCGGCCGTGAGCAGCAGCCCGTCTAAGTCAACACACACACAGAAGGAGAATAACTTAATTCTCTGCTCAGTTAGACATTTCTCCACTATAGCTTTACATAGAAAATGGTAGTTTGCTACTACTTTAATGCTCTGAGTCTGGTATATTGCTCTTTTAATCTTTGTTTGTCCACTATTGGCCCCTTTTTTTCTCAAGTTGTTATGTTTTTTTTGTTTTCCTCAGAGGATATTGAGTTTATTTTGTATAATTTTGTTAGTAGGCTTTCTTTTAATCAGCACTTCACCACTGAGAGCCTCCAATTTAAAAGGGGCCATATTGTGAAGAAATGCACAAACACAGAGAGACACACATTGTGTGGAGAAATCTTATGGAAAAAAACATGAAAAAAGCAACATTTTAAAGCTGAAACAAATACAACGTGGGCTCGACTCCCTGTTCCTGTTAAAGAAGGAGGGAAGAGAGGAGCCTGGCAAGGTCTGATAAGGCTCTGCAACAGTAATAATAACGTTTTCATAAAGCTCATTAATTGAGAGTCTAGAGGTAATTGCTAAGTTTCCTGCAGGCTGACAACGTTGTTAATGCTGACGACTGTCAAACTGACAAACAACAAGTTGTGGAATATGGATTTTCTTCCCTCTCAGCGTGTGTTAATAACCTACCATCTGAGCATTGCCAAGGGAAACTGTCAAGATGGCATCAGTGATAAAATGTTAACATGTGACAAAAACACACCTGCCCGCGAGAAGAACAATTCAATTGGAAATTGAATTCGTACGACTATCATGAAAACCTTTTTTCTTAATTCTCACCTGGGGGAAAGTAATATTGATTAAGAAGAAAAGAAGAGAAGGACAGTTTTTTTTCTTGACTTGGTTTCTGCTGGTGAGCTGCCACACAGTCAAAGTGAAGAGATTGACATCCGTTAAACATAAAAGAACTCTACAGTCACATTCCCTCGGTTCGTGAATCTTCCTGATAGCATGGCAGCGGCCATGTGGTACACAGCATGTAATAAAATCCTGTTTTACAAATCATGTCTGCTATATATTCAGCTGTGAATGAGTAAAATTATGTGAAAATCAACTATAAATCTGCACAGTAGCAGTTTCATTGTCAACATATTCAGGAGCCTTTTGAGAGGAAGTTCAAGGAGACAAGATGAAGAATTGGAATGATGTAACACAAGCCAGTTTAAAATGACTGCATACTAGATAATCACAATTTGTCACAAAAAGATAAGACAAAGATCACAAGCTAAAATCTGACATTGACATCAGTCTTCTGCATGATGGAATTGTACATGTGCTCTTGTTTAGTGGAGATTTGTTATATCGATGTAAAGCATTCTTTATAGACACAGTGTGAAAGGCTGCTGGGCTATGAATCAAATGTCCCATGGAGTAAACATGTGCTGTGAAGCTGGCAGCCTCACAAACAAAGACAAACAATAGGTCTGCCGGGGTATTTACTGCAGCTTATTAGGTCATCCGAGAAATGGTAACAAAACAGGAAAGAAGTCAAAGTCAAAGCAGAAGAAGCAGGGAATCCGCAACTTTTGGCCAAAGTTAAGAGGCACATTTCAAAATGATCAAAAATCCTATCGCTGCTGCAGGATCAGACGCAAAGTGATCGCTTTTTCACACGTCTGCATACGGCAAACCATATGAGCTCCTCAACATTATCTTTACTTCTGCTCCTCTGTCACTCTTCCCCCGCCTCGGTCATGACAAACACTCTACTAATTAGGTCATCATCAGGGTCATCATTGCCATCCCAAACACAGTTCCCTTCATCTCTATCATCCTACAAGCACCGGCTGTCACCAGTGGAAGCGGCAGGCATCAGGCGATGGAGGCGGCGCCGGTGCGTTCATGATGTCTGATGTGTGTTGATGAGTGATGCCGTCTGACGGTTGATGTTGGGTGAAGCGTACAGTAATGGGGAGACAGAGGTCAGAGAAACCATTACCACAGTGGGGGAGGAGGGGGAGGAAAAGTGAAAGTGGGAAGTACGCCGTTGTCTTCTCCAACTGTAGGGCGGGGCCGCTGTCCTTCTGTCATGACTTAACGTCTGCCTGCTGGCTTTGCATTCATTATGGGTGGGGGGGGGGGGGGGGAGAATGTCCCGACGCTCATCATAAATACATGACAAGGGTGGCATGGCATACAATGTTGCAGTGTCTTTTTTTGGAGGCAAAGGGGAAGGTTACTTTGTTGTTTTATGGAGAGATTTTGTGCAGTTTGTCTCTTTGTCCTTTCTCTCCTTCAGTATGTCTATAATACCTAAGGTGAAGTGGCCGAGTCTGCCAGAAACCATGACACACGTCTGAGGGCAGTTAGCACAACACCAACACATAAACATGTAAGATGATACACAAACACTGCAATCTTCCCTTTACTCTGATGAAGATCTGCTTAAATAAAGCTCTAAATGTGCGTTCATTTTCTCAACTGACTCAACCGAGACATAAATTGACCCCAATCCTGTCATGCAAATAACTCTAGCATGGGAATAATAATAGCTCCTCAGATGAGGTGGCCCGTAATTATTGTGCCCGACCTCTCCTCGCTGTTACTGACTACACACAACATGCGTGAAAACAGTTAGTGCGTTCCATCTATCAACACTGTTGTCACTTTGTTGTAATCATGACAAGGTTACCATAGCATTACACCGGCGCTCCTCAGCTAAGACGCCACGTGTTGTTGCAAGGTTATAACTCAATGACAGTTGACGCCAATGGATCCCTCTTATTATGATGAGTTGGAACACCTTGATATCCACTGCAACATTAGCGCACCATCTGGAAGGGTAATGTGACGTCCTCTAGAGTCGAGGTTTGGGCCCTTGCTGCGCACAGCCTTGTTGACTAATATTTCTTCGTGAAAAAATAAAGAACAGAGGCATAGAGAAGTGAAGGACATGGAGGAGCAAAGGAGGGAGGAAAGGGGAGGAAGGAGACCCTTCGATCTGAAACGGGAGGACAAGGCAGGCAGCGGGTGGATTCATCACACAGCCGGGATGTCTTGTTCCGACACTAATTTTGGGCCCAAAGCTGTGGGTAATGAACATATCCTGTGACAAATGGGGGAATCGTAACAGTTGAAGCGTTGTTGGGGACACATTTGCATGCCAGCAGACCGCCGTGACACCACCTGGTGTCTGGAGACGTTGGGACGTGCAAAGGGGAGAGAGCATCTCCCCAGAAGCGTGAATAAACGGCGTCTTCACCGATTGAAGCTCGCCGGTCGGAGTTTTGTGGTTACAAATGTAGGCAACAAACCGCACTGATGACAAATGCACTCATGATTTATGAATCCGTTACCCTGAGTGCTTAAATGTAAACTGAAATGATTAAGAGGCATTCAGACAAAATCAGACCTGGTTGTCATTTTCCCATTTTCATCACTGTGGACAAATCCTTCAAATTAGCATAATTTGTCTTGATCCTCTCTGACTAGCTGTGATTTTTGAACGACCTATTCTTATTTAGCGAATTTTCACAGAGGCTCAGAGGTGATGATTTGTCCTGAGACTTATGAATGATGGACTGATTGAGTCTTACAGAGCAGTTAGGACCTGCTAAAGTCATTTAGACTTGCTGCATCTGAAAAACAGCCATTGTGAAAGTCTCAGTCAACATGTATCAGTCACTGGTAGTTTGTCCAGTTGAGTACTATTTGGGATCATCACTGAGAATAAGAGAAAAGTGTTGTCCATGCACCTCACCAGGCCAGGTGCCGATATTTGTATCAACAACAAATAGGCTCGAACAAAGTGTCCTGACTTTGACAGGTTGTCAGGGTAAATAAATAAATAAGTTGCAATGGGATTGCTAAGATCAATGGATTCCCTTGCAGGTGCAACATTTATCTTTAATGAACTTTGACACACAAATTGCAGGTCATCTTGAGAGTGCTGACCTTTGATGGGACAGCCAGAATGGAGGAAGCTATCACAGTTTGTTAGTCGTGTTTCAGCATCCATTTTTACTAAGCCCTCCAATAAACTGCTCCACAAAAGAGGGATGGTTTGCGGACAGTTTTGAGACAGAGGTTGAGTTATTATTTTTCCGCAGCTGAAAAGTAAAAAAAAAGACTTAAAACATTCGCGATATGATTTCTAATCAGTGTCTCAACACCTTTCTACAGTGTCCTTTAAATCGGTCCACACTGAAGAAGTTGTCCCAAACAAAGCAAAGTGAAGAAATCATCTACATAATGATTTTTAGTCAAACTGTTTGCGATATAGTAAATGGGCAAAACCCACTGTCACTTCCTGTGACACAATTACTAGTTTTGTGAGCGATTGAAATAGAGCCCAATACAGATGTTTCTTTTTCTCTCCCTGGCATTGTGATTACACGGTTGCTGGTGGTCACATGTCGAGACTACCTCCATACACGGCGCTGTCATTTCATCCTATTGAGACCAATGGCATGCTTGATCCAGGCCCTTTTCATTTGCTCCCACAGATCCCCTTTTCTCACCCATTCAACCTTGATGGCTCCTTTCACACCACTGTCTGCACCCTCCCCTGGTAGCACAATGAAACCCAGTCTGCCGCCCTGTCTCCCAGACAGACTTTTTATCTGTTGAGAAGCACAGCTCGTGGAAAGCCCTTTTGTTACCTATCTTGGAGGTGGCTGAATGGCTCCGTCCTTTGATTTGCACCATGCCATTTTTCTCTCACACTGGATATTTTTCTCTCACACGTTTCAGATGTGACAAAAGTAATCCTGTGTCTTGGCTATTGGATACCTTACTTGTTTTTAGACATCGCCTTCAGAGCTTCATGTTGGGCATCTTCATGAGAGTTTGACATGAATAGAATAAGTACGGATAAAGGAGTGAGAATCATCATCGCACATTGACACGATGACTCTTAAAGGCACCAGCAAGTATGCTTGCGGTAGAATGTTATATTTGAGGAATAGCAGTGGACTGTCTTGAAGTGCACCTCTGCAACCTTCATCCCTTATAAAAACCCTCCCTTTTCTCACTCTACTGTTAACAGAAAGCCGACAACAATCTTCTCCCGGCAGAGTGAGTGGCAGTGTCGGACAGGAATCAGCCTTTATATAGATTGTAATTGTTTCTCCCTGCTCATGCGTCTCTCTTCCCATCCATCTCTCCTTTTTTTCCCTGTTTCGGGCAGGTTTCAACCGTACAAGGTCATTGCTCTTAGGCAGCCGCAACTCTGCTTTATTGTTCTAGCGGGTCAGCGGGTCCGACACACATCACAGCTATTATTCCTCAGGAACAAATGGCCGTCCCACGCTTTGATCTATGGCCTTCCTTCTCAGACACTTCCATAATACCCTTGACAGGATTTCTTTTTTGTCCTGTTCCCGTTTTTGGTGATGATCCATCTCTTTTTACCACCTCTTCCTCTTAAAGTGCCATATCATTTGTGTGGAGTGATTTATAATCACAGGTTTGATAGAGTAGGTGACGGTAGACATATTTTTGTGTTATAAATGTAGGCGACGTGAATATAAATTTAAACCATGCTCCGGTAGAATGCCTTTGATTTGTATCTCTTGGATGTTGGCAACAGTGTATTGAAGATACATACTGTTTCTGTCCTATCCTGGAAACAGGATGTAAAGATGATGATAAAGATGCTTCACCTTTGTTAAAGATACATGAAGTTGGTACAATGACGTGTCTTTAATGTGTTGCAGTGAAGTTCAGCCTGCCATTCAACATTGGTATATCTTGCCTGTATTTAAAGAAAAAACAACATTTCAGACTAGTGAAGGCATATTTAACCTCTGGCCAGGATTTCAGCCGCATCCACCTATAACAGCAACATTGGCTTGTCTCTGATTAATGAGTTCTCTCTCGTCAGAAGTCCAACAGTAGGATCATTTGGCGGAACCCCACTGCCCCTGTTTTACATATGAATAAGAGGCTTATCATTTGTGGCATTGCAGGCTGGGAATAGGCGGAGGCGGGTGTGTGAGTGGGGGCAGCGTGGCACTGCCCAGCAGAGTGATTTCTTTTTTTAATTTTACATCCTCTGACGTTGATGCCAAGCTTGGAGCCCTGCTTTAAAACACTGGGGTCTCTGGTAACGAGCTTTGCGCTCATCGCTAAAGCCCCCAAAAACATACCTACACCATGAATAATGGATGGGAGTTGGGGGTCTCTCACGCAACACTAGTGTGCATGAGGTTTAATTACGCAGAACTAGTCAGCCTCAGTGATGGATGCACTGACAGGTGGGCTTAGTGACTCAGGCTGAAAGAAAGAACAAACACACACACGCACACACACACACACACACACACACACACACTTGCACTTCAGCTTCCTATAGAAGCTATAACATCAGTCAAGAATGACGATGAATGAAGTGAGCCTTTAAAGCCATACAAGACTACTGTGAATGTGAATGTACTGTTATCTTTTTTTTTTATAACTGAACTTTAAGCTTGAATTCATGCATACATTTCAGTAAAAGCAGTATGTTTTGTTCTTTAAAAAAAAAGCATGAAGTTAGAACAGATTTAAGAATAAGCGACAGTGCAATTAAGAATTTAAAATATGTAAGGGCACGCATGCATTTCTGTCACGGGGAGGCCTTAAATATTGAACACCAACACATCGAAGTTCCCCTGTGCCATATGGGCATTTGTGTTGTTGTAAGACGTACAAACCTACTATTATAGCACAAGCATTATCTAGTCGCACCTGAATTCCCTGCAGCCCATCCACATGCATAATAAATCCAGGAAATGTCAGCTGTGAGGCCTGGGGGAGAATCGTGCCATTTGTTTAAGCTCTGGCTTGCAATACAGCCGAGTGCCATTGATGTTTGGATAGAAGTGAATGAATAAAAATGCCGGCACTTGCATGTCAATCAGGGGTTTACAGGACCCTGAACATGGTGAGCCTTAAGCCAACATATGTCGCTAATAGACAATAAGCCTCCAAAACAATAACGCAGACGGATGTATTTTGATCAATGCTGGCTCCCATCATCTCAGCACCCGCGCACATGCATATTCACACATCTGCTGGCGTGTCACAGCAGAAAGTGATTAGCAATTTCATTAACAGGTGCAATAAAGCAGACGATCACAGCAGCATTACCAAGATGTCCACTTTAAAAAACACAAGTCATTTAAATACAATTCAGCTGTGAAGTGTGTGTTGATTCTGACTAGCATGTTTGAAAACCACAACAGGCACAGTTCTGTTGTTTTAATAGACTTTCTGTTTAGCATCTGAAAGCATATTGAAAGAGTAGCTCGGAGCTTTTCCTCTCCGTCCGACTGACTGACTGTGGGTTTTTGGTTGCTCACTCCTGGAGGCCCAGAAGTTTCCACTGACTTGTTTTTCATTCTCACAATCCCTTCCCCTGCTAGCCAAATCACTGAGCTATGACTACAGCCCTGGTTGGAAGTCCTTATCTGCTATCATTAAAGATGCATTTATTCCATTGCCTCAGGTGCTTGTGGGTGTTTGTGTGTGTGTGTGTGTGTGTGTGCTTTCAAATGCCTTTTCCCTTGTTTTGCATGTGTGTGCACGCTTGATCCATGTGTATGAAAAAAAGAGAAGGAGTAAAACAGAGGAAGGAGGTATAAATGTTTGTGTGTGTATGTGTGGGTGGCTTCAGGGGGGGTCCTGTGTGTGGAAAGGGATAGGCTATGTGTGTTTCTGTGCGTCTGCCTGTGATGTGTGTGTATTCTCCAAGGTTAACACACTCCTCCCACACTAGGCTGATCTAAACAGAGACAGAGCCAGGGTAAATGGGGATCAGAAGTCAAGCGCTGGCAACCATGCTAAATTATCGGCGGAAATCAACGCTGTCCTCATTAATTACACAAAAGGCCGTTAGTCATTTCCACCCTCCCTCGGCAGCCCGCCCTCCCAACGCCTCTCAAACTAACTGATGCTTCTCCAGTGATTTCTCTCACTTTTGCGCACACATACTCACAAATTCCAGCATATTTTATGCTCTCACACATACGCACACACGAGAAAACAGAACAAGGGCACAGATGAAAGGAGAATCTGTCTTTGGCGCTGACATTGGAACAGAGCAACCAAAAGATAATGTAGTCTGTGAGTCACGCTCACCTTGAGTTCTTTTCCCCTTTCATTACAGCTTTCGTCTTCCACTAAAGGTAGCCGTGTTGTTATTATCTTTCCCAACAATCACTTCAATAATTTATGGCAATGAAACTAAGAGAGGTGTGCTCCGCATATTGTTGTTGATAAGAGGCGAAGTGTCTTCATTCACCACAACGAAGAGCAGTGACAGCATTTCAAAGTGGCTGTTCTTTTAACTTTTAGATACAAAGAGTTGCTGTGTTTGTACAAAATAAACCAGGCTACTGTAAGTAGAACTCATTTGAATTTCATAGGAGCAAAGAGGAAAATCAAAAGTACAGAGTTTGATGCTCTAATTTCAGGTTAATAAAGGTGTCATATAGAAGCATCTGCTTTTTTAATTTCTTCAGGCAAGTTCTGCAGATGCTCTCAAATGGAAGTTGTTGATGAGCACAGAGCACAACAGGTTCAATGTTTTTTTGTTTTGTTTAAGGTGTTGAAGGAATACTTGGAAATATGCTTATTTGCTTTCTTGCCAGTAGTTTGATGGGACGATGAGGTGAGGCTTTGAGGCATGAGACAGTTAGCTTAGCTCAGCATAAAGACTGGAGGCAGGGGGAAACAGCTAGACTGACTCTCTCCTCAGTACAAAAATCTGCCTCAACATTTAACAGGTGGTCAACAAAAACAAATGTATTGAAAGTGACAAGTTGGGGTTTTACTAGGAGTGACACAGAGGCATTGGTAGGCATGTTTCTGAACAGAAACCATTTTTGGAATTGGACATAGCCAGACTAGGAGTTTCACCCTGCATCCTTTATGCTGCTAATTGACTTCTGGGTCTGGCTCCATACTAAACTTACAGACATGAGAGTGGCGTCAATCTTCTTGCCTAACTATCGACAAGCAAGTAAATAACCAAATTTCCCAAAGTATTGAATTATTTGTTTAAAACCTTTTCCTACCTAGCCCCATTTTTAGGCTTCTGCTCGAAAATACTATACCCATACTCAAAGGGGCCTTACTCTCTAACTACATGGTCTATTTGAATAATTTCAATGGAGTAATAACACTAAGAAGGGGTTGCTCGTATGAATTGTGTAAATATTGTGTATATGTTACTGGTTAAGAGGAAAGGAAGATGGCACACAGCTCAAATTGAAAAGTGTCAAGTTCGCCTGAAGACAAAGCACTTTTTGACATCATTTCTTTGAAATAATGGCAGCTGACACTTCTAACACCTCTCCCAAATCATAGCACAACATGTCAGCAGTGCACTCTCTGCAAAGTTTGACTTTGATAAAGTGAAGCAGAACAAAATTAGAGGTTTTAGTACAGAGAGTTTAGGCGAGGTTTCCAAAATGTGCATTTGGGCACCATGTGTGCCATGTGTGCCATTTGAATTTTCTCATGTACCAAACTACATATTTCACTTGTATATTACTAATGGTGTTCAATACATCCTAATACAGCAGTTTTGGGCTTTTTATTTATTTTTTGTTTATTTTTTTGTTTATTTTTATTTTTTTTATGATCTTTATCAAACCATATAAGGAGCTTCCCTTAAGGGACCCTTAAGGGACCCTCTCGGCATATAAAGGTTAATTAAGGTACATTGAAGCAAGAGAAAGCAAGAGAAAAATGGGAAAACACTTAAAGTAATTCAAATCCTGCTGATATCTAATCAAACCCATACAATATAATGTTGTTGTTTTTTGCAGCAAGTTTAAATGGAGGTTGGCAAATAGTAAAAACACTTTTTCCCATAATCACCTTTTCCAGGAGGATGATCGAATAGAGCTGAAGACACTTGGTCTTCAGCTCGTCAGTCGCCTCTCACTTTCTCTGTGTTTGCCTATTTTGTGTATAAAATACTTGTCCTACATGACCTGAAGAAAAGGGCTGTGGTGTTCCGCTTTGCTCAGCACTCTGGCTCGTATAAGTAGGCCCAAATGTCGAATTCCAGCCTTACACTATTGTGATTGGCAGGCATTAAAATAATGCAGAAGTACAATCTGTAGATTGAACAACAACCAAAGAGCCGTCAAAAGTCCGCTGGTAAATGAGCAGGGAGCTCTGGGTGCTGGCAACACGGAGAGAAATGTAACAGTGTTCATATGCATGTACTCACATTATATAACTTTTAGACCTTTTTTGAACCAGCATATCCAAGATTATTTGTTGTCCTGTAATTGTTTTTTGAAACAATTTTGAAATAAACTAAATTCCGAACCGAAAGTCAGCTTCCTTCTGTCATAGCTGTACTGTATGCGTAGTTTAAATGTAGTCTGGCAGTCTGGCCATGTTCATGTTCAACTTGAAACCACAAAATGAGAAGTAAGACACAGAAAAGGCCGGTTGTGCCTAAAAATAATTCAACCGCATGCTGATTTCTCCGTGCGAAGGAGTTAGTTGGGGTCTTAAAGAAAGCCATTCATTATTTCCAAGCTGAGGTGGATTACTCGTCGACGGGTGCTGTTTGACATTTACCGTATGCATTTCATTATTGGAACTGACCTGGAAATTAACGACAGCTTCTCAGAGCCTCGGCTTCAACCACCCCCATGTGCAACTCGCCAAAGCATTGACCCTCTCCTCGTCTCCCTCCTGACCTTTCGGTACTGCATTATTTAACGCACACGAATCCCACACACACCGCCACTGAATGCAAGGAAAAGGTATTGACAGAGACATATGGCTGCTGGTGGATAACATGCATAATTGAGGGGTAGGAAAACAGGTTATATCCCTGGCTGAGGTGTGTTAGTCGAAGACACCGACCTTGGTCCTCTGTGCCCACCGCTGTGGGAGTAGACCTCTGTTTGAACGCCTAGTGCTAATTATTCAATCATGTTGAACTACACACTATAATAACCCTGCACCATGGCCATATTTTATCCATGGGAAATTCCACAGTGCTGTAGTTTAGCACACAAAGACTGTGGCATTTCTTCAGACTATTTCAGACAAGTTTTGGATACTTTTTTGTCGGATTTTCAAAGGGCAATGTCGTTGAAAATACCCTGTTTGTAAAAGTCTGTGAAAAGATACCATGTGACTCTCCCTAATGTTAAAGAGAATGAGAAATAAATGTAAATTTTAGCTGGATTCCTGAGAGCGGTGCTGATTTGGAAAATCAACACAATTAGTAACGTTACACAGTGACTTTACAGCAGATGGGTTTTACATTCCTGTAAAATAGCTTATTATTTTTTAGTTGCATTCAAAATCCATTACTTGCAATGGCCTATGATAGACATATATATACAAGATTTTAAAAGAAGACGTTTGTCAGTTTAATCAAAGTCCTCAAAGAACAACAAATAAAGGTGCCTGGCTGTCTGCGATACACTGTCCCAGACCAGAGGACAACTTCCTCTCAGTGGCAGCACTTTGATGACTATCTGAAAAGTGTCACAAGGGGTCCAAAAAAGCAATTCAATAATTAACAAGAGTTTACAAGAAAACCAAAGAAAATAAATGATAGCGTGCTGGAGGAGGACAATGAGTCGACATTAACAATCAGGTCTGCCAGTGAATAACGAGCTCGCCCCCAACATTTTAATTAGCAGCCCGCCGGACGGCACAGTGATTAATGAACACTATTTGATTTCAGCGTTGCTCTAAATTAATAACAAATTGACATTTAATGAAAATTACTTACTGCAATTGGAATTAAAGCTGCCTTTTGCCCCTTTATGCACCACAGAATAATAATAACTACAAATGTTGTTATCCACAATTGATCATAAACATGTGCTAAAAGAGATATCAAAGGTGATGGGATTGAATTATGGGGGGGATTCTGAAAAACAACATTAACAGCACCAATTATCTTTTCATAGCCTCGGCTCTGGACAATAGGAGGACAAATTTCACTTAGCTGTTTATGTACGTCTTCCATGCCCTGTCTACATTGGAAACACTGCTCAGGGGTGACAATGGGAAACCAAAGGGTTAAGACCTCAGTATGGTTCAGACAAAGTGCTTGCTGGATTGTCTAATAGGTTCTGAACCCCCCTTTTCATTCGTGGGATGGTTGGTTGCATGTGACAATTTTGTGCAACTTTCCAAAACAGACAATCAGACAATCACATCCACTATACACAGCAAGTGACCAGTTAGGCCTTGAGAGGAAAGTTTAAACCCTTCCAACTGTCACACTTGGCAGGGTTTAAACTTTCCTCTCAAGTGCCCTTTTTTTATTCTTCACACATCTACACTACTGTGCCATCCCTGTGTGCATGTACGACCTAGTGCAGAATTGTCAAAAGTGTTCAGGTTTATCTCCATTTGTACGATTCTGCAGTCTGCAAAGATACAGAATTCTTGGAAGGCACACCCTGCCCTAGTCAAATTGATATACTACCACAGTCACTCGCAACAGGAACATAATTATAAAACCTTGTAGCGTCATAACATTTTCTTTATTTATGTTTAGGGACTTAGTTAGGTTAAGTTAGGAAAAGATTATTGTCTTGGTTCAATCTGGTCTTTAACAGAACATTCCACGGTGTCTTGAAGCACCAGACATAGCGTGTTTTGCTTTATTAATATTTAAGAAACCTGATATTTCCCTAACCGTTACAAACATGCACGTCTACAGTGTACGAGTCCTGAGCTTTGTAAGCCTTCCATCCACCCTGACCATCAATAGCACTTGTCTCACTTGAAGATATGTTGCCATGAAACATATTGTAGGCAGCAAATAAATTTTTCCCCAACAACATATTTGGCGATACAAATTAGTTGTGTAAATACATAATTCACAGGAGACAGGGATGTGCAACGTTTTCTCGCGAAGATACTCAGGCCTCGGAGAAAAGTTACTTTTGATATGCAACTATTCAGTAGTCAAAAAAATATTACAAAAAAAGTGTTGACTGTTAAATCAGCCGGTTAGCAGACTGCACTTATAATAAAATCTCAACTTTATTAGCAGTACTGAATTTGTGTTTGCTCTGAGCTGCTTGATCTCCAGCCTCTAGCTGGAGATCAAACACTTCATTTGTCTTGGTGGGGGTTGTGGCGCAGCATCCACCAGGTGAGTCTGTACCCCGAAGCATGGCGGCCACCTGTTGGCGCATCAGCCCATGATGCCTTGGACACAGACACACTAGCCTGGGGGTTCTGTTTTTTTCGCCTCGGCTGCCTCCCTCCCCGGCCCACCCCGCTGCCCTTTTATTTCTGAATGCAGAACCTAACTGACCACATAGAGCTCCAATCAATATTTTTGCTCCTCTGAAGATCAAAAAGGGCTTTGTTTATGTGTATTTCAGTGAGACCGGGTCTCCAGTTGAGGAGCCCCTCTGTGATTACTGCTCCATGCAGAATCCACCACTGTTCATTTGTCTGTATGAATGTCTGCACTCCACTTTATTACTACGCCCTCATGTTGGTCTGTACTCTGCTTTTGACTGAGAAGAGAGATGATTAGTTTCTGACGTTAGTGCGCATGTGTGTGCACATGCTTCTGTAAAGTCCAGTAAGAATTCTGTGATGCCTGCGTCCATTTTAAATAAAGAATCAGACTCATTTCACCTTCTACCCGATATATTTCCAGGAGTCGTGCTGTTAGCACATTCCAATCCGAGTGCCTCTCAGCCCCTTAATGGCAACAACAAACAGCCAGGGTTTGTTTGGCTTTATCAATGTTTGATAAACGCTCAGAGCTCCACACCAGAGCAGTCCGTGTTTCAGTCTTGCTCGAGTATCCCTCTCATCCTTTCACATTGTTTGCCTCACAAAGATTTCTGCCCCAGTTGATTTATGGGTAATATTGCTGTCGTGGATTTAGTTATGCTTGGGAATTGTGATACCTGGCTGCTTATGAAATTACCAAAGATGTTGACTGAGGTGGTGTAACGATGATACATTTACCAATAATGCCTCTATCCAGAGGAGCAATATCCAGCTCCATGGCAGTGTTGGGACTGTCACAGCTGTGTAATATTGAAATGTGCAACTTGCTTATTTTCAAATGAGTATGATTTGCTAATTTATTTTTGACAATTAAAGTGTAATAGATTGCACCGTTTAATATTCCTATAGAGTTGATGATGTCACCATCCGTAGCCTTAATTTGACCAGTGATGCAATAGGACAGGGCCTAATATCTGCAGTATATTTTCATATAGTCTTAGTTTCAGAATCACTGACTGATGATATTTTTTTAAACTTCTCCTAAATAAAATTTCTTGATCACAACCCTCAGGACATTCAATTATTTTTTGATTTGCACACCTAACAATATGACCTCCATTGTACATCACCCCATAGTTGTTATTTAGACTCACATTCTGTGTTGTTACAGTTTCATGAATAATGAAGAACAATCCATCAGTCAAAGAGCGGGGAAGGGAATCATCTTACTGTCATTTAGATGAAAAATCACACCACGCACTACATTTCCACAAAATGCCCAAGACATTCACCGAGGTGTTTATCGGCCAACTGGCGATGGCTCACAACGAGACGCTTCAAATCGCCCCAGGGAAAGAGACGTTTGGAGCAATAACAAATTAGACATTGAAATAAGACGACTCAATAGCACAGCAGACAAATTACAGGAGCCGGGCAGTCCTCATTAATTCTAACTGTGGGCTCCTCGGCTGCATTGATCATATCCTCCATTTATTCCAGTAAACGGTGAAAGAATGAGTGATATGATATGAAGATGGCATTGGTGTTCTCTTTTCGTCTAACCCCAGGTCACCACTGAATATTATTATTAAGCACAGTATACTGTATGTACGTGAAGGTTATCACATCTGAGCAGATATAATTACCGGGGCGGTGTGAAATCACTTACTCGTGTTGTTCTCCTTCCAATCCTTACTAATGGAGTTGGAGAGGTGTAAACAATAAGGGTGGAGCCAAGGAGATGCTCTGCCCAAACATGTCCACTATCATCAGATCGGAGAAGAGAATAATGAATGCAGGCGAAGGGCTGATAATATGTAAGTGGAGCACAGCACAGTCAGCCATCACAAACTTAATAGAAAGTTATGGGTGTATCAGTATATGGCTGGTGCTTGAGCCCGACAAGGGAGAAGTCAATGATTGTTCAGTGCTGATGACAGCAATCAGAAGCTCTCCCTGGTTGCTGTGGGGTTTGGGTAATGGTAGTGGAGTACATATCTAAGTACCAAAGGGAGCAAGAGACCTGACAAGGTTTAAAAACTCACACTCCACCATTAGGCTCTATAAAAACAAAGTTCTGACCCCAAACCTCATGTGCTTAAGGTGTAGGAAATCATGGAGCAGCTGCCACCATGACGGATTTACAGATGCAACATAGTCTAACCATTGAGGCATATACACAGTTCAATCTAATGCAAAACAAACCATTAGCAAAATATTACATTGTATGTCCAAACCGGACTTTAAAAACTAACTTTGTTTCATATGCAGAATGATTTCAGCAAATGGTCAGAAGTCATCCTACGATGTTTTTTTAAACCACAGCATGTTTGCTCATTATGTCTTTCAGCACGCGGGCACCATACTTCTTCTACAGGAAGTGCGTAGGAGATGTTATACACAGTGAGCTGGAGCATTCAGACATGTGCACGTGTCCACAAGCAAGACAAGAAAGACTCCCAGGTTGCTTCATTTTGAACGGTCCATTTTGCTGAAACTTGCTGGAGATGTAGGGGAACAAAGAGATATAGAGTGAGTGAGGGGAGACAGGATGGAATAGAGAGAATGAGATGGAACTGAGAGAGAGGACCACCTCTCGAGGATTGGACTGTCAGGGAAGAGAAGAAGGGAAGAGAGGTGAGCAGGGATAAATTAATGACCAGTATAGTGGGAAGTGGGAGAATACTGGCACTCGGCTCTGGCACAAGCAGATATGGAATCCTCTTTATGCTTATTTACTTTACATTGTTTTCTCCTTTTCTCTTCCCTTTTGCTTTCCACTTCAACATAGGACACATCAATATGTAAGCTACTTGATTTTCTTTTTGGATGACATTTCAAGAGAACCAAAAAATGATTTCCATGATTTTGAATGGCCAAACTATGGAAGCCCATTCCCGACAGCAAAAATAAATAAAAGATCACTAAAAAAAAAAAATGTATGAAAAATAAGATCACTAAAAAAAAAAAAAAAAAAAAATAGTAACTTAAAAAAAATAAATAAATGTAATTCACAAAAAAAAAAAAAAGAAAAAAAGAATCCACCCACAAAATAAATAATAATAATTCTAATAATTTTTTATTTTTTTTATTTTACTTTTTTTCCACCAACAAAAAAATTAAAATAAAAAAAATGTTGGTGCATCCATCTATAACCATAACACTGACCAGATTTTTTCCAGTTGCTATAGAAAGTCGAAATTATGAGATACTTCAGTCATAGAAGCAGCTCTTCATAGGTTACTCTACATTTGACATATAAATGGATTGTGAGTACATTGAAGACTTCTTTAAAACGCGGCTTTACAATACAGATGATGTTTCACATGGATTGTACTGAGCAAACGCACCCTTGAATAGAATGTTAAGCAAGAAGCAGCTCTGGAGTATAAAGAATGAAACCAATGTGGCTGAGGTGGCGACCAATATGGAAACATCTTTCTTTCTTTTTTTTTTTGCTGACAGAGAAAAAGTAAAGAAAAATATATATATATATATATATATAATTTTCTTTTTTTTTTTTTTGTGAATTAATTTTTTTTTCTTTTTTTTTGTGATCTTATTTTTTTTTTTTTATTGCTGGCGGGAATGGGCTTCCATACCAAACAAACTCTTTTCATCTTGAATTAATTTTACACTTTCATCAACGTGACAGGTTCAAATCCAATAGTACATACTGGCCTGCCCGGTTCTGGAAAGTCATGCTTTAATGATTCTTTGTCTAGACCTATGTGCCTGCTTCATCCAAGCATTGGCCACTCATCAGGTCTGAAAACAAATGCCTCTGAGGCATTCTATTTTCAATTCCACCCACATTCATAGAAGTATGTATATGTGCAAGGCCATAAGGTTTGTTAATTGGTGGAAACATTGAGCATTAATGTGATATAACTTTTGAATGCATTAATTTGCATGCTGGATAGCTGTGGAGTATATAGGGTACGTAGGGTGAAGGAGCAGTGGGGTCAGTGGGGAGATGTTAGGGTTGAATCCCTGCTGAATATATTGGAGCATGTCTCCCCTATGCGATTGAGGTACGGCTCAGAATTCCTCTCTACAGACTAAACTATCATATATTCCCCTCACACCGCTCCCCAAAGTCTCTCTATCTTTCCCTTTCACCGAGTCTCTGTATTTGTGTCTGTTCTCTTATCATATTCAACTTTGGATTCTGCCTTTTTGGTTAGATAATGAGACCGAGCATGGTAATGGGTGCTTACTTTAGCATTTACTCAATAATATGAACACTTTAAATGCAACACAGCAATGCATATAGAATGATAATTACTTTAGCAATGATCAGCCTCAAGTAAATCAAGCCAATCACTGCTCATGCAGTGTGAACGTCAACTACATATTGGTCCATTATGGCAAACAATAATTAGTGGCGTGGAATGGGTGGTAAGTGTTAGTGGCAGCAGAAGTGGCCCAATGTGTTGAATTTATAACGATACAATTGTCACATTATGGGAAACGCTTTCTTTTGCATGCGTCCTTTCCTTCCCCAAGTTGCAATCAGTTGTAGCTGGAGGTTAGCTGCTCACAGGCATCTTAAATGAGGAATGCAAATAATGCTAACAAGTTGTAGCTGTGAGGCTCTACGCATTGCTGGAATAATCTTTTCCCCCTCAGACTGCCAGCCATTGGCGCTGTCCATGGTCCTGACATGCTCAAGCATTGAAAGAAAGGGAGCAGGGAATTGTTCAGTGAGTGCTCTGTGTCCTGCGAGATAGGGGCATGGCTGGAAGAATAAGTGACAATCAACAGGGCCAGATATTTCCTTTAAGAGGGAGGTTTAAGGAACACAACAAGTGTCTAGACTTGGGGTGGCTTTTGGCTGTGAGTGAAGTGACTTAAGTGCAGTTCAAGGTGGTACTACTCTCTTTTTTTTAGGTAAAGAAAGTGCACCATTAGCTGCCAGCATCTGTGCTGTATATGCTTTCCAAAAGAAACACAGACCAACAGTATTTTTCTTCATAAACACATTTAGGTCATCATCTCAAGTAACTTATCAATATGGTCTCACTCCCAACTAGTCAAATACAGCAGCTTGGTCCTACTCTACTCCTACTCTTCGAACTATGATGCTCTAGGAACCCCTCCAGCATATGTTTTGGCTGTGGCATGGACAGCATGTCAGTTTACACTCATTACATGCATAATGAACCTAGTGTTCACGGGAAACTTTTCACAGGAACAGAACACCCTACGTGCTTTTTCTTGCTCTTTATACTACACCGACTGCTATGTCTAATAATGACGCAGATGGGTTTACATTAGAGTTACTTGAAAGCCTGGTGCATCTCACACAGAAGATAAAGTTTGCGTCGGTATCGGACGCCGAGAGGCACTGACTAAGCATCGGTATTTGATGATTTGGGAGTGAGACCGGGTTGAAATTACAGCGCTGACACCCAGCAGCTAAACAGATCTCTTTATTCTCTATATTTTGTATATCTGTGATCATTTGATTAATGTTGGCCACTCACAAAGGTGCACCTACTGTGCCTGACCATGTCAGAACTACCACTCAACGTTGTTTGAGTGGTAAATAGTTGTGCAGCACTCTGGAAACACACGTCGTATCCTTAAAATCAGAGAGTACGGACACACACACAGTATTCCTTCTGCTGAACGATGGATATCGAGATTTAATTACCTGGAAGGGAAAGCACTTACTGTCAAAGAGTTATAATATTTATTGTGAATGGGTTTATAGTTACACTTGACGGAAAAGGTTCTGCTCTCGAGGGAGCTCCCTCAAGGATTCTGCCTGGAGCACTAAAGCCCCCAGGGCATAGTGCACATATACAATTCATGGCATACAGATAAATGGAATAATAGCATAAGCCTCGACAAATGTGGCTGGTTGTCTCTAGTCACAAAGCAAATCAGCTGATGTGTTATTACCAATCAGCTGTAGAAGTAAGTGTGAGCTGTTGATCAATAATGCATCCATGACTACAAAGTTCTGTGTGAGCTAAATTGATGCTCCATTTGTGTATGACATCATTGGTAAGTACTGCCCATTCCTTTAACCCTGCACACACTCTGTCTTAATTGTTTTCAAGATTTCAATTGAATGAGCATTTAAATGTGTGGCAGATGACACATTGATAGCGGAATCCAAGAGAGTGAACTCAAGAGTGAACAGAAGAGTTTACGGGATTTAGAAGTTTTGTTTTTGTGTCTCCAGCAAGCACAGCCACAACAAACACTACGTGTGTTTCTGATTTCTGGGCAGAAATGTAGGTAAATGTAGGTACACAACAACTCATGATGGCATATCAAGTTTTGTGATGATGTGAAAATGTGATGAAAAATTAAATACTAAGCAAAATAGGAAGTTAAAAGAAAAAAAATATAGATTAGCTTGAGAATCTTAAGTGTTTAGTTGATAAGTATAATGTCTAATGAGCTCATAAGATGAAGAAGACAGTCAGGGGAGACAAGAAACAACAACACAGTAACAAAATACAATAGTCTGAAGACCTTTCCCCTGTACAGTGTTTTCACTTTGGGAAATCCAATCTCTAACCTAACCAAGTTGAGTTTTCTGCTTCACTGGCGTGAACAGGCCTGGCCACTCACCTGCAGTGTAATTAAAGCTAAACAAACTCCATCAATCAGCTGCCATTACCGCAGAGGGGAAGGGAGAAAAGAAGGGAGAGGGGAGAAAGAAAAGATGGTGGACGGGAGGGAAGAGAGGCGGGAGGAATGCAGAGCGAGGGACGTTGAAAGGAGGGATGGAGAAAAAGAGGACAGAAGAAGAAGGAGAGACAGAGGGAGGGAGACGGGGAGGATTGGGGGCAGGAGCCGGGGAAAAGAAAACGAAACAATCTGGCCAAATCAGGTTTGGAGTGGAGGGTAGTGAGCAGAGTGATTACAGCAACTAGACTGACTCACCCAGAGAGAGGGCCCTGGGGAGCTGACTAGGTGCATTCACACACACACACACACACACACAGAACAGTGCACATTCTGTATATAACTTGCACACAAAGCTGGTCACATATACTCTCTCTGTAAAATTCAGAAAACGCTCCATTATTGTCAAAAGCATTTCACATTTGTGAACAGCAGTGATTCAGTGCCGCAGGCTTTATATCTGCCCATGCATACTGTATACACACACACACACACACACACACACACACACACACACGGTTATTGTTCAGTTTAGTGTGTTTGATATTTTTTGATCTCCCTTTGGTGCATCTGCTGCTGATGTGATGGGGGGGCACGTCACTAACTCTGTCAGCGGTCCTAGCTTCTTTTCCTCTGAAGTGTCAAGCATCATCTGTGCTCAGGTGCTCCATAGTTTATCTTCTGCCTCTCCTCAGCACCCTGCTGATAGATGCTATCTGCGCTGTTATTACCCCTCTAGTAATAAAACAACACTTCTCTCTTCCTGTTTCGGGCTGTCAGACATTACCTCCCTGCAGTGTTTTTTTTTTTCGTCCTTTTCCGATCAACAGCCGACGATAACTCAAATTCGCCCAAACAAATAGCGTGGTCGGGAGAAAGTTCTAGATAAATTCAAAAAGAAAAACAAAAGACAAATATCTCACTTAGCCTTTAATTTTCTTGACATTTTGTTAGCTTTGCTTCCTCGTTATTTGGAGTACCACTGCTAAGTATGTAACAATGATAATGGCACATTCAACCACTTCAAAAAATAAAAACAATATACGTATACATATATAAAATATTATTATTAATTTTTTTAGACCACCAGAGTCCACCTCTATCTAGACAAGTAGATAATATGTACTTTCTCCTTAAGAAATATGAAAATAGTTCCATAGTAATCAGGACATCAATTATTTAAAGAGATATGCTGTTTTTTAAATGTCACTTTTAAATACTGATTAAAAAATGATATGTTTTTTAAATCATCTTTATTCAGTTTTTCATGTTAGAAACATACACTGAACCCTTTCTGCCTCAAAAGATCCCAAGTCGTTGCTGTCTCTGTCAGTTTGCTGCTGCCGTTCACTAGGTAAATAAGTCGACTTCCCTCAGACTGGTGCTCGCTGTGTCAGAAGGGCGGGTGAGAAGACGGATGCTATGTTTGGACCGGGAACAGAGCCTGGCTCGTCAGGACACGGGGACAGTGACGCTAGCATCCTGGGCCGTGTGACAGTTCGCTGTAATGACCTGAGCTCCTGCGCTCTCGGCAGGGTGAAGCTTTTGGGGGCGGGTGAAAGCGAGAGAGAGGGGGAGGGGGGTAAAGGGCGGTTGCTCTGGGTGAGGCATACAAGAGGGACAGATGCCAGCAGAAACTGTGGGAGGGGAACGAGTTTCGCTCCAGCCCCGAGGCGGCTAACACTCCAAATACATTACTGTCATAAAGGAGTCCATTCTGGCCAAACATTGGCCCGTCACCGACTTTGACTCCCTGCTGTCTGTTCAGTCAGCCAGCGACAGCAGTTAAACAGCTTCTACTTGAGGCACTTTTCTAGACTTTAATGTGGCAACTTCTGACTCAAACTTATACTGCCACATTCAGCCCAAAAATATGTATTTGGGTGTGTTTGCACAATTCCTGACCACTTTTAAAAAATGGTGTTGACATATTTTTATTGATCGAGAACCGAGGAAAGAAAGATGAGCGGCATTTCCATAAAACAATACATTAGGATGATGCATCTCAGCTTCAAGCACCTGGCATTAGGTTTGTGTGGCGCGGTAGATGCCGGCCACGCAGTGACAGAGAAACAAAGTGTGAGGAAGGGAGGCGAATGGAAAAGAACAAGAGGGGGGGGGGGACCAGGCGAGCAGGAGGGGGAAACTGTGAGAAAAGGAGAGAGAGGAATCAATGGCGGAGTGCCTGATAGATGCTGTCTACGGGGTCATTATCGGCCATTGTGTGTCTTTGGCATGGGATAGCAGAAAATGTGACAGATAATTAGGAGGTGGTGATTTAAGGGGAGAAAAGCAAGCCATGGCTACAGGCAACACAGTCGATGGACAGAACAAATAAGTCAATAGAATAAACAAAGCCAGCGTGCTCCGTGTACATATGCACCACTAACTCAACAGCACAGCATGGCCAGTGTTAATTCACAGTGGGCTCCACAGCCTTGTGAGTAACCCCTGCATACGCATGCACAACTTACTGTATGAGCACAGTATGAACCATTCCACCTCAGTGTGTGAATGCTTTGCATTCATAACAAGCTTCTGAACTGTTTTCTGAATTCATAAAGGTAACTGTAATATTTCATCTTACTTTTTTTATGGTGATAAAATGGTGCACAACATTCAAAACTATTTGCCTGATATGTTCATCAGAGCTTCCTCTTGGCTTTGGAACGGAAGTTTTTCAATATTGCGAATACACCAGCATACATAGAATAAATGTATAAACCAAAACAGAGTGCAAATATTGTTTAAGGGAAGAATGGTTGACTGGCCGTCATTCCAGATCAACTTCTTCCATATCTGACTCAGTGCAGGTTTGGGATGTTTGTCTGTCTATCTGCTTATCTGTCTGTGTGACTGGGTGTCTGTTTGCCTCCATGTCTGTCTTTCTGTCTGGGTTCCTCACTCCAGACGGGCTTGGCACATTGCCTGCCCTCTGCCACATGATTAGCCTGGAAGCGGCTGGGGTGAAATTGATTTGAAGTGGCCTCAAAGCATATAAAAGATTGATGCTTCGCATCAACTGCAGCCACTTGAATAGTCCCTTCCCACCTATTAAATGTCCCTCTTGTCCCCGTTCTGCTGCAAACTTCCTGATTTTAACCAATGGAAAACAAAATGTAAAATGAAATATTGTATACTGTATAGATATACAATCTCAGTTTGGCAAGAGAGAGGTTAAATACAGTGAATACTTGGAGGCATAAAACAATGAAGTCAGCATTTACATGTTTGGTCAGCATTTAGGATTGGAGGGTGATGGATGTGTCATTCACGGGTACAGTTGTTACGTTTTGTTGTCACGTTATTATTTTAACACAAACCGTTATCTTATTTCTAACCCCAACCAAGTAGTTTTGTTGGCAAAACCCAACCAATCGTTTCACAGCGTTAAGCACATGGCGTTTCTGCAAGCATGACACGAGGCTGATGTGTTGTGTATTCATGAAAATGTGCTTTTGGTTCAGAAATGTCTGAAACATCTTTTCTGGCGACTTGGTTTGGAGTGAAAGCAGGTTCAAGATCTGTGTTTTGAGTCTTGATTTGAGGACATGCTCTGCTATGTTTGCTTTTTATAGATTGGGAACTATTTTCATGCCGGTACATGTGCAGAGTGCATAGCGGGGGTTCTTTCATTGCCTGCTCCCTTTCGATGTTTTTCGGTAACTCTTCAGATGTCATAGTGGGATGAGAGTAGAGGAAGTGTCACTAACAGTTGAGCAACATGCTTCACATTTGGTATCAAAATTGATCAAGATAGGATTACACACTCCTTGACACTTGAATTGGACCCAAACAGACTTTTTCAACATCAGGAAACTCTTTTTTTTATATTTTGCTCATCTGTTTCACATTGAGTAGACATTTTTCTTATCACACATCAGTCTTATTTTGATTATGGTAGTGATTTATATGTGATTATTACCAGATTTCTCGATAATAGACAGCAGGTATGTGTTTCATCTTTCTAATGATTTCTAGTGGTCCATATTGTCAGAGTGCAATTATGCACGCCTGCTCCACAAGTATGCTTAAAAATCTTGCAGAATCAGCACCAGGCCCAAAGGTCTGTGTTCTCGTGTACATCAACTTGGTTAGTCATATTTCAGGATACTACACAGCCTGCAGGTTTATGCAGTAAAAGTCACAAGGTCACACACTGGTCAAACAAACCATGAAAAACCTTTAGGGCTTTGCCACTGGTCCTTTTCCTGTATCCTCATTCCTGTAAATATAAATACCGTGGTGACAGCGACGTGCGTAGTCCTTTTTCCAAGGGGTCTGCCAAAAGTAGCACCTGAAGCATCACACTTATGATGGCAGGAGAGGTAGACCTGCTGCGGAAATGAACAACATGCTGGTGTAGCAGAATTATGGCTGGATGTAGTGCTATGGATATGGCCAAATCTATTATCCCGATATAGGTCATTGCCTATCTCAATAACTATAAATATCATGATGAAGCATGTTTTCTGGTAATTCAATAACTAAATATTCTTTTTAGAATAACAACATGAGCCTATCTTTGTATACTCCTGTGTGAATTATTTACTCGAGTATCTTCTCATTTTATTAAGAGCTTTAGTGGAAATGAGCATAACAGCTTCAAGTGAAATGATGAGAAAAAATAAATAAATACTGGCCTAGCCTATATTTTTTCTGCAGAAAGTTTCTGCATGATGTGCCCGATCTAAGCAAACAGCTGTTCACTCCAACTGCCACATGCAAGGAAAGCAAAGCATTGTCCAAATGATGTATATATTGCCCGTAACCCATTTTGGCCACTGTTTTTTCAACATCACAATAGAAATGATATAGACAGAATATACAAGACATTCATTCTCATATCGTTTGAAGATATATAACGTAATTTCCTTCTATTTGATACTCAAATATTCAGTTTTAAAGGCTGTCGGTCAAGAACAGCCCATATAAATACGACAAGATACTTCAGCTGAAACAGTTACATTGTGATGATGATGACATTATTATGATGATGAAGACATAGATATATTGCGAACACACACACACACACAAACACACACACACGCACACACACATATGCCAAAAGTGAAAGCGTAGCAGAAAGAGAGTGCTCAGGGGCTGCGGGCCAGTCCCCACCATGGCACCACACATCGACAGATGCTCCCATTCATTTCTTTCACTCCCGGCTTAATGTCTGACTGCAAATAAATAAGAACATTTAGCCATGTCTCAGTCAATCTGGGCCTTCACAGTAACTTATTGCCATCCCCCAGATGGGCTATGGAGCCGTAGAGTTGAAAGATGAGAGTGGGGGAGGGGAATAGGTGTAATTTGTCACTCTGTTCAGCTAATGAATGATGGCATCACGTCAGCTGGTGTGTTGTCCCTAATTCCGAAGTATCAGTTTAAGTGTTTGGGATGTCTCTGCTGGCAGGTCACCACCACTGAAGCCACTTTTTTTTCCTCCCATAAAACTGCAGGTTCCTCTTCCATTTAAATTAAACAGTTAGACTTTTAAAGCTGATGCTAGTTTTATTAACTTTGGTTGGAAATGTGTCCTTGGAGAGTATTCCACATTCACTTTGACACACTGTCTCCTTCCTACACACACACAAACATGTTGGCATTCAGGCAATCTTTGTCAGAGGTTTCCAGCTAATCTCAGTGTGATTATTGCATTAGTAAAAAATCACAGATTCCTGCTTTACCACAATGCAATCAGGCCCACTCAGAAATGACATTTCGGGCCAGGCCCCAATCTTTGCCTCAATCATCTCACCCTGAATACACCAATCAGCATGCCGTGTTTCAGTGGCAACTAATGGGACCCAGTCAAATTATCGCCGAGGGAATTTGACTTGGAAATGGAAAAAGGAAAAGAAATAGAAACAAATAACAACAAATGTTGGTTATTTTTGACGAGGACACTGATTGTGCCAATTTGCAAAATCTAACGACCCCTGTCAAAACTCAGATAAGAGGCTGCAAAAAAAAGAGCAGCTAGTCAGTTTTGTTGGAGCATTTGAGAAGCACTTTGCTGTGACACTTAGCACTGTCTCCCCATTAGCCAAAGAAATGCCCTTCACTGGAACTTTGAAGATAATTAAACACATAATGGATATCACTGTCACTCTCTGACTTGTTTGCTCATTTGTCTGAGTGTGGCTGCTGCAATTGAGACCCTATTAAAAAGGAATAAATCGCCTGGTTACTAAGTCATTTCACCATCTAGGGTGGTGTGTGTGTGTGTGTGTGTGTGTGTGTGTGTGTGTGTCTGACTATCGTGTAATAAGTGGCTCTCTGTATCATACATAATTGATTCCTTTCCTCCTTCAACAGTCATTGTTTGGACAACTTGCTAAAATGCCCGTGATCATTTGACAAGACAAAACAACAGGGTCCGAGCCTCTATCACATGTTGTTTGAAATTCTCTTTATAAAACCTCTCATCTCAATTTTGCTCTCTTCGTATTTCTCTGCTCTCTGTCCATTAGGATTTACAATTCTCCATCCTGTGCACCTTCACCGCCTCTCATGCTTTACAGTCTATTCCTTCCCTCCAGTTTTCTTTTTTTCATTTTTGCGGTTTGGCCGTCAGTCGCTCTCATTTTTCCTGCACCTCTCTGTGTCTTTGTTCTGCATCTATAGAACACCAGTGACTGTCAAGGCCTTAATGTGGGGGTTTATTTATGTGCTGCCCACACTGTTTGCATTCCCATATTGCTTCACAGATGTTGGCTCCTCAGGCAAAAACCCAGCAGAGTTGGACCATCTCACTCCGTTTTTTTAACGGACAAACAGTATTTTTCTTCGTATGAGAGTTCAGTTCTCTGAGGTAAATGGAGAAAGTAAATTATCGGGTCATCCTGTAAAAAAATACTGTATTTGATGTGCCCGTATCACAGAGTTAAAGAGCAGTGTGCAAAATGCATTTGTGCTTGCTTTTGTATGTTTTACAAGGGGATTCTTTATGACTGCTGTGCTCAATTGTTTCACATGTGACTGACAAGGAGAGGCCTTCTGCCCAATGTAATGATCTCCAAGCCGACCTGTAAAACTTTACTACTGCCATTATGTGCACTTAAACCAGGGAAGGGATGCAGCTTGTAGTTTATTCCAGTTAGGAAAATGCAGAGTGTTTTCTTCATTGGCTTTTAGACACGGAGAAGTAATACTCTACTGATAGATGGGTTTAATATACCGGGGGAAATTTAGATGATGCTAGGAATGTTGTTACAGTTAAGCTTTAAAAATATTGATATTTTCTGCGATTCTCTAAACTTCCTGGCACTTTCTCTTTCCAGCGAGACATTTTTAATTTTGCACCTAAGAGGATAAAGAAAAAGACACAAAAGTGCTGCAAAAAAACAGTTAGGACACGGTAACATGGACGTAATGCACAAAAATAGATATTTCAGTAGTTTGTGTGAAACGTCATTTTTGGCCACTTTGGACAGCCCTATTTATCTTACAATAGTTAGATCCATAGTCGATGCTGTTGTTTGCTCCCTGTTGATGTTCTTTGTTGGGTAATACATTTGTAAAACATATAACCTGCACTGAGACCTCTAGTCTCTTTTTCTCTCTTGATCCTTATTGTATTAAGTCGTTTTCATATCCAGTTTTCTTTTCTGCTCACTACATCCCTCCCATCTGCCATCTTTGCTCTTTCTCTTACATCCACTAATCTTGATGTTGAGTCGTACGGCCTTGGGATTCTGTGTCAAGCATTTCTGTCTCCTCCTCTTCATCATTTACATCTTACCTTTTTTTCCCCTCAGTGCCCAACCCCCACCTCTGCCCCCAACTCTCTGGTCTTGGCCTTCCACGCTTGGAGGAACAGCGTGAGGCGACATGGCCTCCATGCGGCTGACTGATTATTGTAATTCATACACTTTAATTAGCTGCACAAACCATTAGCCACAATTAGACTATTACAGAACGTTTTGTGGCAGGAGCCAGCCCCAAGATTGGCTTTAACTGCTGGAGGGGGGGAGGGGAAAAGAGGTAGAGAGACAGGAGAGGGGGGCAAGGAGGGTAACATGTATTTAGCTAAACCATCAGTGTGTTTGTGTACTTAAACCACAGAAAGCTAATTCAGTTTATTCTAAAAGTGAATCTGTTTTTTAGGACGCCAAGCGTGTCAAATGAAGAGAAGTTTGAATTACAGGCAGTACTAAACAACAACTAGGTAGGTAGCAGATATATCATTCCTATTTATGTTCAAGCTCAACAGGAATCATTATTTGTGATCTAAATCTGTTAAACAGAAGCATTTAAGCATTTGCTTTTGACGATAACTGACACATCCTTCCGTCCTTTCTTGTTGTAATGAAAACTTTTGTTTGATTGACAGTCCTGTGACAGCACGTCATGCTACTGTAAGAATTAATCACTGGATCATTTGTGTCACATTTGTGCCTGAAATGGCAGTGTGTGTTGGCGTTAGTAGACCTTTAAAAAGCATTGCGGCACGCTTGACATATCAACTTGATCCCTCAGTCGAGATTACACAATATATACATCACCCACATGACAGTTGACATTACCTGATTGGACGGATTGAAGACCGTATAAAGAATATATACTGTACCACTGATTTGTATGTACAAGCAATGAAAAGGTCAAGGGAGGGACATTTTTTTTTAAAAACACATCATTTTCATGGAGTGGTGCATGTTGAAAGTGTTTGATGAAAGTGATGTGAAGTGGATGTTCATTTCCAATAACTTTCCCATTAGTCTTGGTCCTTGATTGATTAAACAAATACATTCACCTCTTGGTTTGGTCTTTGGCACTACTGTATTTGCGTATCCGGGCACAAGCTTGACTGTGATTTTAACATTCTCAGCTCTCAGAACCCCCCCCCCCCCCCCCCCATGCTTTCCCTGTACTGACTTTTTTGATGTTATCGTAAGGCCACATTGTGATTGTTGTAAGTGAAGGCACAAAGGTTGCACTGACGACTATTAGACCTAATGCCACCAATAAGCTCTGCCATGCGAGAGGAAGCAGCCCTTCAGCGCTCACAGCATGGCTCAGTGCCTCCACATTGGATCTATACGTCTGAAAATGGCAGAAACCCTCGGGGACAGAATAGCATTGCCAATCTGTTTTACAGTAGAGCTTCACATCATTAAAAAAAAAAAAAACACCTCCATAAGACATTGGATCTATATGAAGCGTGAATGAATTGAATACTACTTTTCTATTTCATTCCAAAATATAGGGCAGTTAATTTTTGGAGATGGACAAGACAAAAATTGGATTTCTTTCACATCTGTGATCATGCACAGGAGGAGAATCACACTGCCTTTGTTTTATATAATTTCTCTAAAAACACAAATCATAAAATCAGCCCTACAGGGAAGACATAAAGTCTCTTCATATTGAGTATTTCTATATATATATATTCCATGTGCTGCTAAAATACGTCTATTAGAAGTCTACTCGTGACAAATGCTGTGATTGGAAAAACCAACATGGTGCTGGTAAGATGGTCTTATCCATTCAGCAGTGAGCTCATCTGTCATTCACGCTCATTAGTGTTTACATACTTATTCCCAACAAAACACACACATAGTACACACACACACACACACACACATACCACATGAAAGCATGAGGATTAATCAAAGTGTAACAGTACGAAGGATCTATACAGCAAACACTTGGGAACCTTTTTAGAGACTTTGTTAATGTTTGTCCAGCCTTTGGCATATAGTGTCTTCCCGTCTAAAAATTGTTGGGTTTTTCGAAGAGTTGTCAGCAAAAGTGACTCCATCTTGCCCTGTTCTCACATGGCTACATTGCAATTGTCTGCTCCAGTGAAGCCTGTTGCCATGTGGGAAAGGTCTTCTCTTTCATGGACACACACACACACACACACACACACATGCAAGTATACACACACACCTTTGCATCTGGCTGATTCACTTTGCTGAAGCCCACAGACCCCCGACTGCATGATTTATCTAAGCCAGCGAGTCGCAGCATTCAGGGTGTTGCAAACTCACTCCAGCTTCTCCAGCACTCCAGTCTATAATCGTTTACTCTCAGCGCTCAAACATTAGCAGCACAGTTTTTTTTTGTTTTGGACTTTTTTTTTTTGGAATTACTTGAAAATTGTTAATATTTACATGTTAGGCATTTAGCTTTATGATCTTATCAAGAATGACAAGCAAAGACTAAATCAATAATAATCTAATGAACTGAAAGTAAAGATCTCTGTGTGCCGATGCAGACGCAAGACCCTTTCAGAAAGTAGCTGTCCCCCTTTTAAGATGATTAACAAAGATTTGACACAACATGAACACTGACTGTCACTTTGTATCGGCGATAATAATGGCACAGGGAGGACAAATAATAAAGTTGTTTACAGGAGCCTAAGGCTTCTTTGCAGGTTCCAACTAAGCTAAACAGAAGGAAAAACCTGCACAGACTTGTGGGTTTGTTTCAGAATAAGCTCGATGATGGATTCATTATCTAATTGAAAGTTACTGTTTTACAATGTAAATCAAGTGGTCAAAAGTTGACTTCTTTTTTTGTTCTTTCAATCATTCAGTTTTGTTATTACTTTTATTTAATCATTTTCGTGAGATATTGATAAGGTGTTTTACAGTCAGTTTTTGGCACACTTTGCTAATGCACAGATTCCTTCTGTCCTCAATCTAACTACAAAGGAAGGAATATCTGGAATATGTCTGTCTGTCTGTGTGGGTGTGTGTGTGTGTGTGTCCTTTGGATACCTCAAGAACAGTTCATATGATCTACTTGGCAGTTGTATATGCTGGATGTATAACGTTACAACCGAACTCTTCTTCACTTCCCTGAAGTCAATAAGCGATGAGTGGTTCTCAACAACACTGCAAAGCAGCACTCCCGGGGGCCATGAAATTGACGCGCTCCGAAACGGGCATTAGATTCTGACGGACATGCGCGCCAAATGTGTCTCCCGATAATACTGTAAGCTTTCATTTTTTCTTTTCTCTTTACTTCCCAAACTTGTTTGTGCTGATATTTTGTTTATGTGCGGTGTTGTGAAATGGCCAGAGGCAGCTTGGGGGGACCTGCAACGAAGGTAGCCGACTGTTTCACTGCCTCTTACACAGAATCTTGCCCCGAGTCTAGAGCAGGAACAGTGGTCACTCTAACAACTGAAACACCACCTCAGAGCTGACGAGACTGACTTGCTCCCCGAGGCAAACAAAAGCATGTGAACGGACTGTTGCTTTCTGTTGAGAATCACCTGAAATTGGCCGACAGACGGGAGTGCCTCTGACAGTCACACAGTGCTGTAGGTTGTCACAATTGCAAAGGAAACAGTTGTTAGTGTTTGCGGCTATGACGAAACTGCACTAATGAACTGCATAGACTGCCCCAGAACATTTGTCTCACCTTGAGTTCTTTATCATCAGGTATTGGGAAAATTCCAGCAGCTTACCATACATTAAGCTTGAGTTTCCAACCCAACAGTGGGCTTGCCACACATTAGCTCTGCGGTCATGCGAAGGGCAGATGCTACTGAAGGGGAGATAATTGGTGGCGAGCTGTCTGAAATGTATAATTAGACGAGACAAGACACTCCCCCTCTTTTCTCTCTTCCTCCGCAGCTCTGCCTTTTCACTGGGTGATCTGAGTGCCTGAGCATTAGCTTTGATCTGGGCTAAGGTTTTCTGAGCCCTTTCAGATGGGATCAATTTGCTTCAACACGCATCACTCTCTCGCTTTTCCTCATCTGGCACAGCGCGGCTGTTTGAAACACGTTCGATAGCATGCAAAACCGCAGGAGGTGGTGTTGTTCCTCTTCCTTTTTTTCTTCCAGCTTTCCCTGCTTATGACTCTTCCAAAGGGACTGTGTCTTTGTAGTCTCTGAACTACATTATGAATGATTATTCCGTTACATCATTATTATTTCTGGGCACACCATGGCACATCAACTCAGACACGGGCAGAATGCTTGGACTCCTCTATTTTGCATTATGGCTTCATTATATCCACAGTTCCAATGCCTTGAAATGTGCAGCAAACACGCAGAACTTAATCCATTACATTGGAAAGCTGAGATGTTAAACAGGTCATTTACCGAAGGTTTTACTGGGGAATGAAAAATGGTGTGTGTTGGTGATTACTTTTCAGTTTCAAATATGTAAATGTATTTCAAATATGCAAATGGTTTTCCGTTTATGATTTCTGGCTGGAAGAGGCTCACAAGGGTTTGATCTGCGGTTTAATGTCATCAGTTGTGCCCCTTGTACCATGGCACATTGCCATCTCAGCCTCTCCCCAGTCCAATAACCAGCAGCTTGAGTTTAATGAAGAAGAGTTAGGAGAACTAGAGGTCATTTGGGCCATTACTGATGGCCTCAACAAGACAGAAGGGACCGGTGTGACGAGGGTAAGGAAGAGGGGTAAATATTAAGATTCACAACTGAGACTTTTAGCGGGACACTGATTAGCGGAAGGTTAAAGGAATAGTTTGACAGTTTGGGAAATATGCTGTCTTGCCAAGACATAAAGTGGTATGAATCTTCTCATCGGACTCTAAGCAAGAAAGTGAACATGAGTATTTCCCACAATGTCGATCTATTCCATCAAGTATGAAAGAAAAATATGCAATCCAAAACAGGGGCGTGTCTAAACACAAAGCCCGAAAATCCAATGCCCAATGCTTTCTAAGCCAACACTGTATTTATTTCTGATCACATTTTCCGATTTCCCAAGGGCCTCCTGACTGGTTCTTGGCCCCCCTCCCCTGTGCCACCTCATTTAAAAAAATCCTGGAATCGCCCCTGCTGCAAAACTGGACTCTTTTCCTCTTTCTCATTTTCTGTCAGCCTCAACACTCCGGCATGAAGGCCGGCGCACTAAACTTTTAAAGCTGCTCTTAACTACACGGCTGTGTTGGGTGTACAGTAAACCAACTGTATACACCCACACCTAATGCCTGTGCCAAGCTCTGAACAGGGAGCTATTTCCCTCCCTCTCCTCCTTTGCTCTCCTCTCTCCATCTGTTTCTGGGCTGAGGCAGGGTAAGGAGCCAGGGAGGGCTACGAGCTGGAACAAGTCTATCTGCAGAAGCAGGCCTGGCCTCAGCAGCCACAGAGGGGCTCAGACTCAATGCTAGAGCCCTCTCCTCCATCCAGATGCAGATGACTTCGCTTTCCCTCCGCTTCTCTGCCGCACAATAATACCCTTTTGTAGCACAAGGGCAGAATCCCAGCTTTGTCCAGTCAACCTTAATTTATGGCACACATATTCTGGACGCACATATTGTTGCACAAGCTACAAAGGCATAAGCTTTCAAAGAGGCAGAGAGGAAGTGCTGGCAAGAGGATTCTAGCACTTTCTTTGTCTGAGAAATGGTATAAATCATTCACCAGAACATGGCATTCACAACTCCACTGCTGCATTGATTTTCACAACTTCAAAGAGGTGTAGGGAGTCAGAGGTGATTTTTTTTTCCTCATCGTCTTATTACATTTCTACAATCTTCTATTTCACTGGCGACTGACTGAAAGTTTCAATGTTCAAAAAAAGGTAAACATACCTTTTAAGTCTAATATTTTCTTGCACAAAATTGCCATTTTTTTTCTCTTCATTTCAACCTTTCTGGGCTAGTATGCAAGAATCTATTCACTTTAATTGAATAGACATTAGCCTGGGGGCACTTATGCAGAAGGTTCTTCGCCCTGTCTCACCTTTTTTTTTTTGAACAGAGCCAAGCTTAGAGATGTGTTATAAAAAAGAACTGTATTCTTCTGTCTCTTTCCTGTAGAGACAGTTGTTTGTTCCCCTTGACCTGCCATCCTTACTCTAATCTGAAGTGACTGACTGCCCCCTGATGCAGACAGCACCAAGCTAGACCTTTCAGATTTTCTGCTTTTACCGTGAACACGGGAGAGAAACAAAAGGCTCCGAGGGAGAAAGCAAAACCCACTGACGAACTGTTTGACATCCTCTGCGATACATGAGTCCAAACTGCTTCGGCACATGACTTTTCAGTCAGAGGAAAAGTTCACCTTTGCTTCGGTGGAATTCTATATCCAGTAGTAAGTGCAAGGTTTTCGGTGGAGCTGTATGTCAGGGCCGAGGTGTAGGTGCAAGGCTTTTGGAAAACAGGAAGGGTTAAGAATGGAGGCCAATGTCTGGGAAGTAAAATCAATGACTTACCTGTCTACGTGCTCCACATTTTAAAACCTTTCTTTTTTTTAAAACCTTCCTAATAAAGCATCTTAGATCAACTTTTATTCAAAGATTTTCACTAAGAAAGCAGAATGTCATATGTGTTGTCTGTTTTAAAGGGCAAAGATGACCAGAGAGGCTAAGTAGGGGAATATGCTCTGACAGCAGGTGCACAGAGACAGTATTCAACATTAAACACAACCACAATAGCCGCACATTAGGTACGTGAATTGAGTATCCTGATGCTGCTCGACAGTGCTCACCGCGATTCATTTTCAATCACATTTTGGCCTTTCGTGGGGAACTTAAAATCAATGTTAGCCTTCAAACCAAAGTGCATACATTAAATGATTCATGTTAGATCAAGTAGCTCTGTTGAAGAGCTGCAAAAATATGCTTTTAGCTCAGCAAAAACATTGAATTACTGCGCCAACGGGGGACTCTTGTTCTGACGCACATCTCAGGAACATTACATTTATTTGGCAGACGGCTTCATCTAGATAACCTGTCAGAGACTGACACACACTATGTTATACTCTGTATGATCTTATTTGACCAAATAGCAATATAAATCAGCAAAAACACTGTCTATTAGAGGTAACGTGTCATACTGTTCTAATCTTTACAGCCCATTGCGAGACCTCTATTAAAAAGACTTAATTAACAAAGATGTGACTGAATCCCTTACCTAATTGTGCCAAATCATTCAGTTGATAAGAGAGCTGGGGGGGGGGGGGGGGGGGGGGAAACAAGCTCCAGATTGGAATTTGAAGAGACAAATAGCATGTGAATGATGCCATGCATTATTATGTCATCTCCATAGTCATCTAATGGCTATCTGGCATTAATAAAGGGAGGGAATTATACTGGAGCAGATGGTGAGAGTACATCGCGGGCTCAGGAGCTATTTATTAAATGCATTATTAATTATTTTCAACATGATGAGCTCCGCTGGCTTCCTGCTGGATCAACTCTGAGAAAGAGTTTTCTAACCCCTGGTGTCATTAGATCGGTCCTACACGCTATCACCAACCTGCCGAGACACACGCAAGGTCATGTGCTGCGCTCGTGGATTTCTATTAGTCTCATATCTTAATGGATTTGCTACAAGGTAACAGTTCCACATGCATGTATTAAAAAGTCATTATACAGTGTCGGTCGGATTGTCTGGCATGCCTGAACCCATCATCATGTCACCGGGCAAAGCCAGCGGGCTTTATATCGCACACAAACACACCATTCATACGCATTCAGATATGCGCACACGCACACTGATGCCCAAGGTGTAAGCTGGAGGTAACAGTTTCCTCACCTGCCACAGGCAGCCTGCCACCTGCCACGCCGCTCCCCAACCCCCAAAACAGACACACAAACAGAAGCACCAATCCACATTCACACAGGTGGGCGCGGACAGGAGTGTCACGACTCCACATCTCCTGCAAAACCCAAGTTCACGCTCCGCTGCTCCCACTAGCCAACTATCATCTCCAAACACCTTGCATAGTATCTCTGCTCCCCGTGAGTGATTTATAGGCAACGCAGCTTTTCGCCAGGGGAATGTTTTGTTTTTGTTTAGACAGTAAGTCTAGGAAATGCATGCTGTTTGATTCACAAGCACGGAAACAGGCGCAGGCAGGCAGCTGACTTGATTTCTTTTTTTTTTTTTTTTTTTTTTGAATCTCCCAAAACAGCACCAATACATTTTAATGTCACAAGTCATGTCATACTTGCCACATCATTTCACTGCTGATCCTAAAGGCAAATTAAAAATAAATATGTCAGGAAATGTACTTCGATAGAAAGTCATAATGGTACTCAATGTTTGAAATCAATATTTTAATCTCACCTATGCTTTCTCTGAAATTGTAAAGTTGCCTGTAATAGAGAATAGTAGCCTCCAACTATATTGTCGCTAATTGTGTTAGTTTGAGGTGGCAACACACAACCTGCACAAAGTTAAGAAAAGTGTGAAATGCCAGTGTTGTATTGACAAAATGTCTTACTTACTCAGCAAAGCAATTTTTAATACAAATATTCAAAAAAGAAAACTCACAACTGGCTTTAAACATAAATCAGCCGCTTTGAACTATAGCATCAGTCCTGTAACACCATTTTTTTCTGCTATCATGGTTAGAAAATAACATATTATTACATAGCAAGAATGACAAATGATGAGGGAGGGGGGATGAATACTATACATACTCTGTCTCTTCCTCCCTCTCGTTCTCTCACCCAGTCATGGCCTGAACTGCGGTTGAACCGAGTCTCTTGGGAGCCTAAGTCGGCCAGATCGTTAGCTGGCTGACCCACCAGGAATGAGGCAAGGAGTGAAAGGGTTAGAGGAGAGAAGGCTTGGGGGTATAAAGAGAACCATGAGCGAGGTGGGATACAGAGGCGCATTACATCCATGGTGAGAGCTCAGAACAACAAGGTTACCACGATACACCTTGCTCACAGTAGTGCACCCTGCCTGTCGTGCTGCATGCAAAAATCACTTATCCAGACACGGAGAAACCTGTGACCCCCTGATGTATCCAGACTGCAGCGTTATAAAATTGTCTCAACTCGCTCAGTGCCTCACCTCCTTCCTCCCTGCTCTGCACCTCTTCCTACTCATAAATAAACCGCTGATCGTCTGGGATCACTAATACCCAAACAGCCTCCATGAATATTCTTGCTTTTCTACTCCAGTGTGTGATCGCGCTCGCCTTCCACAAGCAGCACATCTGCAGTGAAATATAAACCTGTACGGCAAGTGAACGAAACGCAATCAAATTGATACATCTTCTTCGGGGGCAACATATCATCAATCCAACTTGTTTTTAATTTGCACGTCCATGGGAATATCGAAGAGTGGCTGATCAGAGGAGTAGTGCATCCCACCCACTCTATCAACAAGCTGTTGAATGGCTCCTCAGAGCATAACACCTAATGGTGCATGATGATTTTTCAGAGATGCTTTCACCATCACCTCTAAGGACACATTGAGTCTCCTCCTAACTGCTGATCTTTATTCTATCGAGTAGAAGAGCACCACATAAAGTCCTCTTACTGGACCTCTCGTTTTCTAGCTGGAATGTGAATCATTACAGCTGAGCATATGGACGCCTTAACCATCTTCTTGAGACTGTTTAATTGCTGCCTGCACGGACACAAGCACATCGACACAATTCACATCCAAATATACATATTTTACTCAAAATACATCCTAATAATTGCAGACCAGGTCGTTGAGCTTTGACCGACACATACTTGTTGGAGCTGTTGTTTTCCTGTGCATTGGGGGTTGATTATCTAAATTAAAGGTGGACTCACTTTCAGTGTTATCTCCCAAAAAATTGGTACTAGTTCAGCTTGTTATAAGTTGGAATAAACCATATCATTTTTCTTTAACGATGCACTGAGAAGAGTGTTGGGAATAACATAACACACATTTTGTTAAGTACTGTCAAATCCATTAACGATCTAAAATAAAATGCATTGTCTTCAGCTTCAGTGTACTGATTCTGAACATCAACTTGCATGTCCATCATTCGCATGCATATTCATTTGCTGCATAACGATCTAGTACTGCTGGGAATTCGTACTGCACTGAAATCACAATAACTTCAAATCAAATTGGCCTCACACACTAGTTATCCTGTTACTTTATTCATGCAGGCCATGCTCACTTTGATCAGTCACAGAAAAATATTCTTGACTGAGGATGTTTTGCAGCAACTTGTCATCATTTTTTCACGTAAAATTTAGCATCTGTTTATAGATTCTTCCTCTTTGTTGTTTTCTTTATGGGTGCACTCATGCTCATCCAAACCTGCTCCCTCTCATTAGCCAAGAGTTTCATGCGAGAAGCCTTGCAGGGACTTGCAGGCATTTGCTTTGTGTGTAAAAATCTACATCTGTTCATGGATTTGTCATGAAATTCTCCAATGTGAGCCAGAAGGGCCATTTTTGCCTTTGACTTCACCCTACTCGGTGGTGGGAGATCTATTCAGTCATTTTTCAAGTCTCCCGATGTTAAAATGTGTACGAAAACGTTAATGTTTCCTGATCCCATACCCATCTCCGCTCCCATTTGAAGGGACAGATCTGGGGAAGGAACCAGCCAGGAGGGTGTCATGGGGAATTTTCCAAGACTGGGCTTAAGGCCAAGCCCTCCCTCCGGTGTGACAGTTCTGGGCTTCAGTCTGGAAGAGCCTGCTGTTGCCATTCTCGTCGTATTACCTGGACAGTCACGATGCCACCGCAGCATGAAGATGTGAAAGCCAGGCTTCTGGAAGGAAACGTGCCCTCCAGCAAGTGTTTGGAAAACAGAAAATAGTGATCACTGAAACCTTTTTTGTTCGATCAATAAAAAGGATTAACAAGAATATGAATCTCTGCCAGAATGTTTCTATTTTGTCTTTATCTTTTTTTGGCTGTCTGTGTGTGTTTTGGTCTGTTTTTTTCTTTAGATCTGAACAAATATTTAGCAGGGTTAGTATGTTTACAACAGGATGGCTGCTATGTACAGCCGCTGTAGCAATTTTGTTACACTATGTTACTTTTAAACTCTCTTGGGACTCATGGTTGACCTTGCATAATGGCATAGTGGCTGTGTATAGTTTCCTCTCACCGCAGTTCATCTAGCTATTAACCAGTGGTACCCCACTGGGCATTGAGCGTCTCTGGTCCACAAGGCAGCAACAATCTAGTAGACCTGTCTGCTGTAGGGGCTGACTTAGTTCTCCTGGGCTTAAGAAGGGAGACGAAAACAAATGGACTAGAGGACAGAAAAAAGGAGACTGGGGACAAATTAGACCATATAAGCATGCAGGGACGAACACAGAAAGGGAAGGAACCAAAAAAGCAAAGGAAATAAACAAGTGATGTTTTCAGATGACAGCGAGGAAGACTAAATGGACAGACAAGAGAAAGAGTTGTGAAAAGATGCATGGAGAGTTAAGGCAGGATAACTAGGGAACGATGGATAAAGCATGTCCAATATATGCTCAAAGGGAGACGGTAGTTGAGAAAGTGAGAAGAGGAGAGAGGGATCAATTAGGTTTAACTAGCGATGACGTTGGAAGAATTTAAAAGTAACCAACATCCTGCTTGCTTTCTCTCTGCCTTCCCTTGCTTTACAGTATCTACAGTATCTCGGCTCCCTCATTCCTCTCTCCTTCCCCAGTGCCATTGTTCCCCCCCCACACCCTCTCTCTTCCCCCCCCCCCCCCCCCCCCCCAATCTCTGGCAGAGTGCTCAGGGAACACAGTCCTCCTCTGTCAGGCCCCCACACCCCGTCTTCTGCTTCACAGGTAATTAAATGGATTTCCTGTCTTGTAGTCGGCGAGAGAACATGACCCTGCACTCTGCCAGAGCGTGTCCAAAGGCACTCTAGGGCCGGCTCCCTGCACCATCTGCATCTCAGTGTCCGAGCGGCGCAGTGGCCCTAAACAAACACACTCCACCCAGGGGACTGTCAGGCCACAGGCTCCCCAGCTAAACACACTGCACGAATACAGTGAGTAGTAATGAACTATGGGGAGACAGAGCTGTAAATACCAAAGATCTAAACTAGAATAACACGCAGTACTGCATCGACTTAAACAATGTCTGAGCTGCAGTTATGCAGGTTGAGCCAGTAAACGCTGTACGGAATTAGTCAGTTGTAGTAAAGAGTAAGCACAAAGTCTCTTAAATTTAGGGATGCACCGATACCGACAAAATACTGCTTATCAGGTCATATACTGGGCTCATGTCGTCGTAAAACTACTTCCATACCACGACACCTGATACCACTATGGCAACGTGACGTTGACCTCTTGTCAGTTGAGGCCTAATGAGTCGTCCAGCTGCAACGATAAACAATGCACAAACATGTTCAATCTACTGATAGCGGGGTAAATGGTTAATTACTAACATCCCTTTTGCAAACTATGCTGTTTGTTCTGGGAAAACAAAAAGTTGCATGATGAAATGACAGCAACAGCATCATGTGTATTTCATTTGTAAGAGTCAGAAAGTAAGGAACAGTTGATGAAAATGAATATTTTTTCTGTAATGGTATTATTAAGTACTCATACAGGTACTCAGTATTGTACTTGTACCTGCATCCAAACTTAAGTTTGTATGTAATATTGTAAGAAGAATATAATAATTCTTAATTTCGAACTTCATTCTGTGTCATCGATGTGTTGCATGTATGTCATTTCTTACAGAGCATTAACAAGTGCAATATATAAAAAAAGAAATGACAGCCCTGGTATTTACTGTAAGTAACACCCACTTGACTTGTATCATGACATGTGACGTGCTGTATGAACACTAATTCTGTGATGCCAAGACTTTGTTCTGTGTGCCTGTTTTTCATTCACGTTAATCCCTCAGAAGAAACCTGGAGGATGTGGGAGATAAACGCGATCTGCAGTCAACAGTATGAAAGCAAGCAGCTCCCAAGGGCAGCAACCTACTGTCCTACCCCCCACTGCGAGGAACTTAGTCCATCAGCAGGGCCTGAGTGCACTTCAAACAGAGGCCCAAAGATTATCGGCGTGCATGGGAGGAGATCTCTCTCTCAACTGCTCCACTTCAAGCATCTTGACACGAGACTTCATAGTTCTGTCACAAAAAAGAATTACACCTGACAGTTCGCTTACAGGCATGGGGGAACGTGTGTGAGTGCACAGCAGTCAGTCAAAAACAATGCCGTCATAGTGCATAGATCAGAAAGTCAGTAGCCTACAGATGAACGGGCAGCAGTTACTTTGATATCTCTATGTTGTGTTTAAGCTGCAAATTACCCTTTCAGACAATTCTCATAACCCTCAAAACCCTTTAAAGTTATACACTGTACTCAAATATTATGTTTTGCATCCAAAAAATAAGAATTTGAGAAGTTTTTAGTTGTCCTTCTAGACTCAACTACTTATAGACTGTGATCTAGATCAGTGGTTTCCTTGGCATATAATCTCAGTTTTTATATTAATAATTGATAAAATGTGTAATGTAAAGCTGACGCATATGGTGACGAACACACGGAGAATTATCCCGACTCTGCAGATCCCCTCAGCTGTATGAAGCATTGGAGCATCTTTCAGCTTCATTCTTTAGTTTTACTCAACTTTACTGTTTTGGCTCACTCTTACAACTCTCATCAGTGTTGTTTTCAGTCGCATTCAGTAGGCAGCTGTTTTCCATCAAAAAGCTCTAAATACCCACCATACGCTACCTGTCCAGCACCAAACAACAGACAGACAAAGTTATCGACAAGCTGGTGAACACAGTGAAGCATTTAGCAGCTAAAGACAGATGTTTTTGTCATGAGCTGGTGGAGACCAAAAACAGAGCTCAAAGTAAACTTAATACTGGATTTACATTCGTACAAAGGTCAGAAACTCTAAATAAATGCTGATGTTAATATTGGATGGGTTTATGAAAAAATATTTGTTGTGTTCACAGCTTGTTTTCCGCTGCCACCAAGTGGCCAACAAATCAGGTAATGCAGGTTAAAGTAAAGGTAGCAATGCAACAATGCTGATTACTGACGTAAAAACACTCCACAAGTAGAAGCCCTGCATTGAAAATGTTACTTATAAAAATGTATGTATGTGTTATAAGCAACATTCTGTGTCAAGACTATAATTATGCAGAAAAGTCTAAATTGTAGCAGACTAGCAACTGTACAAAGTGGCATGAAATGGAAATATTCAAGTAACGTACAAGTACCATTAAAAATGTACAGTTCTTGAGTTACACTACATCATTGACCACTAAGTCACCAGTGCAACTCATCAATGTTAAAATTGCTGTTATTTGTGCTACTGTAGGGCATGAATCTGTTCTCTTTTGTTAAACAGGTTTTCCACTAGCAAAGAGAGGCAGCTATCTCAATAGGTCACAGCTCAAAGCACTGTCTGCCTGCAGTATCCACCCCAGGAGATTTGAGGTGGACTTCGCTATTTCCCTGGCCTAACGACCCTGCCATTAGCAGGCAATTGAGATGAACCAATAGAAATCACAGCTCGCGCTCAGAATTCATTAACTGCAAGAGCGTGACGAGTCACAAGAAGCACATTGAGGCAGAGCGGGGCACGGCTGCTCGACTGTTTTTTTCCTCACCATGACCGCTGAACATAAATCAGACAACGAGACACCGTCATCGAGACAGAGCACCCCTAGAGTCTCTCTACTAGTCAGGATGGAGTATGCAAATAAGGACCTTGACCCAAATCAAATTCCAGAGCCCGTTCGTTAATTGCAAATTACAGACCCCGGCACCCCAATCAACGGCCTTTTAAGGGAATGATTTCAGACTCATTTTTGCAATCCTCGGAAAAATATTAAAGGGCAAGACGAAGATGCAAATGTCTGGATTTGTGATGCACACAGCAGCGACAACTGAGTGGGATCCTCATCCTAAGTGTTGGCGGTCAATCCAGTTTGCCACTGGACAAAGCGAGTGTTATTACCAAGGACAGCGGAAGTGGTCATGCTGTAAATTAGACGATTATAAAGATGTAAAGATGTCTTTCCCGGCTGCCAGAATGCTCAGAAGTATCGTCTCATCCTCCTCCTCAGTTAACCAGCAAATGAAAGCACAGCTTTGGAGCCAGTTGTCTTATTACCACATTAGAATGGGCCAAAATGTGGTAATCTTCCTCCAGCATTAATACAACATGACAGGCCAGGAGACATCAGTTTGTTAAATGCAAATCTCCCCAGTGTTCCTCCTTGTCTCCATCATTGTTTTGTCAAGTGCCCTGCAGGCCCAAAGACAGCAAATGAGTCCCAATTCATATTTTGTTTTTCTAGTTTTTCACACCTCAGCTGTTTTCTAACAGACTGCAATGAGGGAACACAATATGCACAATTTACATATTTCCCGTGAATGTGGAAAGGTGCATTTTCTTTCTTTGCATTTGGGATGTGCGCCTTGTCACCTAAGTGATTGTGACAGCTATTTTTTCTTTCATATATTCATATTTTCATTATCTGGTAAATCAGCAAAACAGTCTCTTGGTACCTCATAATGCAGCCAGTAAGAGGAAGAACTAATTACGCCACAATGCCTATGGCAACCTAACTTCTGTATTATCCTGAGCAGACAACTGCATAGACCGCACAAAAACAAACACATGCATGGCGACACACCGGCCTAACATTACGATTTTTCAGCCACTTGCCCAAACTTCTGAAATGGAAAATGAATGCCTTTTAATAGACAAAAAAAATGTTCTAAATAACATTCATAGTGTTTTTTGCATACAAACACACAATTCAAATTATAAGGAAATAAATGATTGTCTTTTTATTTAAATGTTTTCTTGGATTAAAACTTTTTTGGGCGGCATTTATAGATTTAATGATTTATTATAAGCTGCTTAGAGCTAATGTTGGGAAGTTAAAAAGGTCCATAGCTGTGAAAACATCTCCTTCAAACAACTGTATTCGTTAAAGTTTCTCGCAAATATATTTGACAAGATTACATTTGAACACATCATGATGACGTTGTAATGTACCTTCACCCAAAGCTCATATTCACTGTTTGTAGCTTGAACGCACCATAATGTAAATGAATGGAACGTCTATACGTTAGCTGTTAGCGCCGTTATAAGCAGTACTGTGCTCGGGAGAGATTCTGTACGGTCGGTCACTGCGATTACTCTGAGCAGCATGCATGTGAATAAATTACAATATGATAGTTGTTCCAAATGTTGCTATGCTGTTAGCTCCGTTATTTATACTGTGCTGCCAACCGGCTGCTAACAGCTAACGTTAACTAACTAGCTATAGCTCTCCTCTTGCCGATTTCAACGGATTTGTTGTTTATCGGGGATTGGCAACTAGAAAGTATTCATGAAAATCTCTCGAATATAGATCATATTACATTTTTACTTGCCCGATCGGACAAATGCATAAGGCATTCCACTTGCCCAAACACTTGCCTTAATGTCGGCCTCTGCGCACACACACGCATCCACTCCCCTGCAAATGCTCTAACTTGTCTCTGAACAAACACACAAACACACACATACATAGCTGAAAATCAGGCTGTTGGGAGCTGTGAATGAAGCAATATTGTAACCTCAACCTATATGGCACTTTCCCACTGTGGGTTCAGCCAATGAATTATCCCCTCCAATAAATCCTGTTTGGAGGATAATCCTTTTCCCATCTTCTGGACAGACACTTTCTGTAATGAAATGGCCCCAGGTCCTTCCCTGTAACCCAGTCCCATCCCGGCCCTCTAACTCTGCCTGTCTCAGGGGAAAGAAGGGCTTACAGTGTGGCTTCAACCCCACTCAACCTCTGCTCAGCTTCAGTGGCTTTGTCACCTCCCACCTGCCCCCACACCTAACCCATCTTCCCGTTACTTCTTCCTCTCCTTGCTCCAGGTGCAACTTCATTTCCTGTAGAGCTCCACTACAGTACCTGTGCTGCGGCTCTCTCTTGGCTCTGCTGTCTGCACTCGCTCCCCTATGCTCACCATTCCTTTCCCTCCTCCTGTTCAGCAAAAAAAAAAAAAAAAAAAAAGCTGGAGCGGAGCTCAAGCAATCTCCCTCCTCATCTGATGATCTGAGTCTGGGCAAACACCAGCGGAAAAGCTTCTACTGCTGTAATGAGATGTCTTGCTGCGTCATATTCGCTGTCTCCATTTTCTAAGAAGCCAGTTTTGCTTGTGTCCTGGGTTCCTCGTCAGCAGGGGGGCTGTAGCTGCCGTTATATAGCAGTGGGAAGGCAACCTAAGCCAGGCTGGAGCGGGAGGTGTAAATGACATTGGTGGAGAGCCGAGAGGAAGCTCTCTGGGGCCTGAGATGGATGCAGGATGCCGTGCAGAACTCTGGGAAGACTAAGCCAGGGTTTTACCCAGTAATTGGGTTGCTTGAAGCAGCTGGCAAGCTGGGTAAGAAAAGCTTTGTAAACAATGCCGCACATTGGAACAGAGCACTAGATGTTCTTCAGCAATGGAAAAAGAGAAAATCTCACTCATTTAAGTATAAAAAACAAAACAGTATGACCTATCAGCAGCCTATCTGCAACAACATTTAAACACCCTTTCACATACAAGTTCGTCCTTTTTTCAGAGTATAATTTTGAAGAATTCACGTCGTCTCTCAACTTTCTAATTGGAGTGTAAACATTGAGCAGCGCATGGAAAAGGAAGTCTCACTGAAACCCCCAGAGGCTCATCCGTTGTCAAACCGACGGACAAAGGGTTGGCCTTGGTATTATTATGGATGCCCCTTTCACATGTAACCAATTGATTCAATGATAATAGGAACATATTGATGAAAGCAGCTTCTAACAGTTGATTCAGATTCAAGTCATTCCACAAACTAATATGATCAGGCTAAAAATAAATGTTTTTATTTCTTACGTCAGTCACATGCATCATTGTGGAACAAAAAATACACTTTTCCATCAAATCTGTCAAATTCCTTTACTAATAATGTGAACCTACTTCTAATACATGTGGTTGAAAACATCTAATGAGGCATTTAGATGATATTTTGTAAAATGATTGCTTTCACTGCAGCCCGAACAGGAGCTACTCAACTGGTTCCTGCAGCACTCTCTTTCTGTATGTGTTGTCTCCATCTCCCACACCCCCGTATCCTCCCTGGGCTCTGACAGTCCCCCACCCCCCTCCCCTACCTCACCCTTCCCATATCTCGTCCATGGACACCTGGCTGATACGGAGGCTAGGAGGCTGGAAGCATCCCGCACTATCATCATCTCTGTCTGCCAGGCGTGTGCCACACCGCCTGCCTGCCAAGCCTGGAGGAGAGCCTGCCCTCTCCCTCTCTCTTCCTGACAGAGTGTTAGAATAGGAGTGGGTCTGCATATAATTTGAGCTAATGTCTAGTAGAATGTTTTGGAGACTTGAGACTCGGCTCCAGAGAGGACAGGAAATTCATATGTTAGAGAAACATGACAAATCCCAAGACATTGAAGCCCAGAGTACTTAGCGACACGCGGATGCAAGAGCATAGCACCAAAACCAGTTAGGGCTTTTTTTTTTCAGCTTTTCAGAATTGCAGCTCAAACGAAAAACCACAAGAAGAAGTAGAAGTTTTGCATTTCCCATTATAGCTCACACCACCTGGCTTCATGTACATTTACATTCCCTTCCAAGACATCTGATGTCTTTGATCACATTACTAAGAACTGTGTTTCCCTGTTAAATCACTGTGAGCCAAACTGTGAAGTCAATGCGCTTTTGTTAAGGCTTTGATATCCGCGCCTTACATGGCTGGGGAATGTTCATCTTTGAGATGCGCTAATGTTTTCAATTAATTGGCATCATTAGTGAAATGGTCGACCCACGGTGCAGAGAGACATGATAAATGGGCAGGTGGAAGGGAGCACGGGAGTAAGAGAGGGGCCCTTGTTGTCTGGCAGGTGGTTGTGTGTCACAACATGTGAGGTATCATTATCTCGTGTTTACCAAACCCTACAGTGTAATGTCTTTGACATCCACAGAGCAGGCTGTACATATTTGATAAAGGTATGTCAAACTCTGAAATAGATTGAGAATGTTAATGTTTCTCCCATTAGGTTTACGTTATGTTTCCTTCTGCAAAGATCATCGGCCTAAATACAAACAAATATGGCTGAACAAGATTATTTTGTGAAGCATGTGCATGCAGGACTCTATGCATGTGTGTGTGTGTGTGTGTTAAGGCTATGTCTTACCCTTGTACCTTAAAAAAAGTCAGGAAAACAACAAGGTCGTTACGGACCTCATTTCATTCCTTTCATCAAATCATCATGGATTTATTTGAGGGGAGGGCACACTCTCCTCCGTCAATGTCTGTCCCCTCTCTACGTTCATTTCATATAGTGTCATATATGGCGTTGCCTTTTTCAGTGTCCCAGCAGTCTTTATTAGAGGAGGAGGATAAAGAGGAGGCAGTTGAACAGTGAAAGTGAGTGTTGTGATATTTGGTGCATAAGAGCCTTGGGTCAAAAGCCTATTTTTGGAAGCTTATTGCACAATACATACCTGCATGTGTGTGTATATAAACGTAAGTGCTGCGTGTTGAGGTATCGAGCAAGACAGCAACACATGACAGGTTGCCTCAATTGTGAACATCATTAACACTCTAGTCATTTCCCATGGTCCTCCTGCTGGGGTCAGGGGTGAGTGGTAGCCAAGGGGAGGAGGAAAGGAAGTGAGAGGGGCGTAAAAAAAAAAATCTAAGCACTGCCCCTTTAAGAGGGGCATTTAAAGAAGCTGCTAAGTCAATAAGCAGGGGATTTAGAGTAAGGAGTTGGGAGCAAGCATTTTAAAAGGTCAACAGAGTAGTCTTCAATGATTCCTCTGTTAGCAATTTTTAGCGAAGAGGACGGCTCATTTGGTACACGTCTGAGCTCATATGTAAAATAATATGACACTAAAGTCAGTCATCAGCTCTGTGACATTGAAAGCTGAGTTGTCAGGACCAACGGAGATTTTTTTTAAGTATGAAACATTTGTTACGTTGAGATTTAGACATTTTAGGTGATTTGCTCTCCCTCTAAAGCACGTTAATTTCCCTTGCAGTGCCATATTTTTCACAGTAAATGATAAATTATTTGAAATGATAATTTAGTAAGAAATCATATTCAGTTTACAGTGAATATCGTGATTAAATGTACTCTGTTCTTTTGAAGAGTATAGGAAATTACTGTATACAGGTTTGAGGTATAGCGTTGAACCTGCACAAAATGCTCAAATTAATTAGTCGGGAATATGATTAAATGAGATCAGCATGCAAAATGTTGAGTGGTAGAGCTTCCCTGTTGATTTTCCTCCACATGAACGATTTAACTAATTCATTTTATCTATTAATATTTATGCATGGGGAAATTATTCATTAATGAAACGTCAGAATTGAATAGATATCTTTTCTCTGTTTCATCTTGACGCAAGGGTCTTTTGACAGCCCCCCCGCCCATCTGGAGATCTTATAAGAGCAAGAACAGACTGCTTATGAATATTGACATTTCTCAAGTCCCAAAAACGGGCAATTTGTGTTGAATTATTTCAGCCTATCGTGTATGTATAGTTCTGAATTGATTAAACAAACGTTAAAGATTGATTATCTTCCAAGCGCATATCTTTTGGCAAACAACACTCTGTCCCATTCAGGGCTTTTTTTCCCCCTCTCCTTTTTATTTTAGCACTTCAGTGAACTGTGTAGTGAAGGCCTGCTGATTATTGTTGGACAGATGGTTCTCCTCATCTAATTCTGTCGACAGGTTTTTCTGCTTATCCGGTTTCAAATTAATACCCAGAGTGGTATTATTTTCATAAATCTGCTATTATTTGAGCATTTCTTTCCCCCTGCATCTCAGAGTTAACTGGGACCCACCAATACCCTTCGGTTGCCTCGCAAAAACAATGTTTTTGATCCACTTTTGTGTCTCATCGCAGTGCGCGATGAGGGCATATTGTAATGAATCTCTTCTCCTATCTGACTCTTAGATCTTTCTCTGCTAATGTTATCCTGCTGGCCTGATCTGGGGAACATTAGTTGTTTTGTTTTGAAATGTGTCAAGCATGAAGGAATCATTAACAACTAAGCCCCACTGGCTGCCCTCCGGCACACTGTTGCACATTGTTGCTATATCTATGTGATCTTTTCTCTTTTGTGTTTTTAATATAGTCTTCCCAAGGATAGCGTCCTTTTGATACACACTTCTAAGCTCAGTAGAGGATCCTTTGTGGGGACTTCAGGTAATACGGCCGCCTTTGTAATGATTTGAAAGCAATTGACAGCAACGGGACTCCGCACTGCAGGATCTCAATAAGTATTGCAGTTGCATCTTTCTAGTTACACAGAAATCTATATTTGTCTACATTTTTAAACTAATCACATTTACTTCTGCCACAAGTTTGTATAAACAAGCCACAGAAATAATATTATTACTAAATCATTGTACCATGAATTTGAAATGTGTTTGTATTCATGTAATCAGAGATTATGGGCACGGCAAGAATACCCCGCTTTCCTGTGAGATTCATGTGCCTGTGTGTGTGTGTGTGTGTGTGTGTGTGTGTGTGTGTGAGTGTTTTCTTTGTTTTACGGCCTACTAATGAGTTGACCTCAGCCCCACACAGCCAGGAAAAAATAACTTTAAAGCGCTAAGCACTGCTTATTATTTAAGTGTCACCACCACTGTACAGGGTATCAGTGGGGTACGTTTGTGAGGTTTTTTTTTGTCTTCATCTTTCTGCTGCCCCAGTGCTGAGTCTGCAGGCCATTACTTCTATAGAAGCACAGAGGGACTGACCGTGGAGCCGCTGAGGTACAGTAGGACCTAGACAGCACAATATCTCACTTTCTGAAGAATATTACTTTACAGAAGCTGAAAGAAGAGCTCATAATGAGAGAATAACCAGTCATGGAGGTGGAAGCCATACTGCTGTGTGAGGATTATTTTCATAGCATTATGCAAAGGAAAAGGATAACCTGGTATTTCACTGGTTAGATTCCATTTCAGAGAGTCAAGAGAGGTAAAGAACAAAAGCTCCAGGGCAAGGTCATCATTTCTGTCCATGTGGCACCCACATAGACTATCTGTGTAATGGTCTCAGCTGGAAACTGGCGTGTGTCTATGTGAGCAAGCCGGTGTGGTGAGTATATATATGTAAGAGAGAGAGAAAGAGCGAGAGAAACAAAGCATGTGTACAAGAGAGATTCTTGAAGTCATTTATAATGTGGCAGCCATGTTCTTTCCATCTCCCAGGGTGTGTGGCTCCTCGGCGGTGTGTGTAGCCTTGAGGGAAACACCAGACAAGGACAGAGCTGGGGTTGCTGCTGACGCTTTGGCAAGGGGGATACATCTTGTAACCCAGCATGCTAAATGACAAAATGATATCTCATCAGAGGGCCACCCCGTCTGTGTGTGTGTGTGTGTGTGTGTGTGTGTGTGTGTGTGTGTGTGTGTGTGTGTGTGTGTGTGTGTGTGTGTGTGTGTGTGTGTGTGTGTGTGTGTGTGTGTGTGTGTCTGTGTGTGTGTGTGCATCTCAGAGGGAAAGTCCCCGGACACCTCGATGTGTATATGCTTTCATGGAGGAGCGCTGTGGCATGCTGTTTGTAGAGAAAGCTTTGAAACAGGGTGCCGGGCTGCTACTGTTGTACTCCACCGGTAGAGTGGAAATAGTGCAGGGTGTCTGCACATATCACAACATCTGGATAAGTGGGGAAAAAAATGCTTTAGATATAACTGCAGTATTTAGAGTGGTGCAGGAAGGATTCCTAAAATCCAGAAATGAGTCAGCATTTTTGCACTTCCTGTTCCCTCGTCTCAAAGTTGATGTTTTTTTTTTTTAAATGGGTTTCTGGTTAGATGCCTGAAATAAGGTTGGTGGTTAACACAAGCTTAACATATTTTAATGTTTTGTTCTACGATGTAAAATGTGTCAGTAGATATCCAGCTCATGAATTGTGCGGGTGCTTAACAAGTGGCTAAATGAGACTAAGAAACACCAATAACTGGTCCGCCTTCACATCCTCGTTGTGTAAAGTTGCGCTCATGTGACCATGGTGTAGTTCATTTACAGCCTAATGTTAGCTTTTTACTCCTGCTGATTGCAGATTGATTGAAGATTGATTGAAGATTATCTTTCCGAACCAAAGGTTCAAATTTGCCGCTGAGCTTATTTTCCGCAAATAATACAAAACCCAAATGGAAAAATCCCATTGGCTTTTTTGCAGAGTGACCTTCTGAGGTATGGCCTACAAAAACATCTCATTCCAGCAGCACTCTACATGCGTACCCCCCACGCTGCCCTTTTGCTTGCAGATTAAATGTTTATCACCCTTCATCAAAGTAATACCCAGAATATCCACAAAAAAACTATGATATTCCACAACCACTACATAATGCAGCATAAGCCGCCATTGGTTATGCCGCCTTCCTACCCCTGAAAGGTCGAAGCAGAAAGGTACCAGAAAGATCCGCAGAGCAACCAGGGCAAAGGTACTCGAGGGGCGGACAAAGCCCAAATAAAGCTTTTAATGCGCTAGCTATTGATCCCTTCACTGAAATAAACTCAGGAGTATTGGCAGGCCCAGAATCCCACTTTGAAGGGACTCCATAATGAAGCTGGTCAATGCTAAGCTGTCCACAATCAATCCCCCACATAACAGTTAATTACAAGTGAGGCTGCCATCAAGCAAAGAGAGGAGAGAGGCGGGCTGAAGGCAAAGAGAGGGAGAGGTGGAGCAGTGTGGGATGAGCTTCGGGGGTGGAGGAAGAATATTGAGCGGTTCAGGGCAGGAGATATGAAAATGAAATGCACCAAGTAGAGCGTGTGTGTGTGAGTGTTTCTCTAGTATGTTTCCCATATAGACTGTGTTACAGGCATCTCTTGTTAGGCTTCCCCGTTCTAAACGTGTCAGTTTCTCCTCACTAATAGCGCTAAAAGATGCACAGCCTGCTCCTCGCACCACCCTGTCGCACATCCATGATGGAACCGAAACTACAGCTTTTTACAGACATCTTTGTCTGTATAGGTCGTCATCTGAGTGACAGCACATATAGCATTTGAATACCACTGACAGTAGTTTTTCTAATGAGGAATCATGTAGCAGAAATCTGTTATGGAGCTGCAGTATATGATACCTATCTGATGCGTTCCTGAGGGATCTGTGGACTGAAGCCTATATGTCGCTTAAATTCCAGCTGTTGACCTTTGTCAAATCAGGTCTATTTTGGTATTTTTTTCTTCTCTGACACTTTCCTCTGTGTTGCGCCTCATGAAAAAGAAGTGCTGTAAAAAAAGCATCTGCCATGAATTCCAAATAAGATTGTAAACATGTCCGTGACACCTCCGTTCAGACGATGTGTAAACAACTGGTGTCGCTGACAGTACTGCTGAGAACTATCTGTGAAAACACGGTCCAAACACTGGGATCTCCTAATGGCTGCCGTCTTCTGCCCGTTTGTGCGTGTGTTGTGTGTGACTCCCAGGCTAATGGATTTACTGGAGATGGCGTCGGGTATTTATTACCATGTGTAATTGAATGCAATGATTATCGTCGTTGTGTAATGTGATTTTAATGTGGCAGCGATGGTTATGTATAAGGCCTAATGACTTTGCCTCCGAGGGGGTATGGCTCCAAATTAAAATAAATAAAAATAAAACTGAAAACAAAATGTATCAGGGTATAATTTTAATTCCTCTCTCTCCCCACCATTTTCTTCTTTTCTTCAAATTTCATCATTTAATCAACGTGCTGCTCACTTAATCAAAGTGTCTCCTCAATGACGAGCTTGCCCTTTTAGGGCCTTTGTTTACATGGCTGGTCATTAAGTCAAAGGTCTGTGCTCATCTCTATCTGTGTTTGTATTCCGGAGATACGACGCTCACGTCAAGCCAAAGCAAAGGATACTAATTGCTAACATATTTTGCATGAACTGGATTAGCATCTGATTTTCATTCCTGACAGTTAAATGTATGATTAATGCCAACTGAATGTGCCTGAAGACAGAGGGATCAATAGAAGGGAACTGAATTATCATAATCTTCCCCAGTTCTACACATAATGTACAAATTACGATAGCTGCGTTTCTTGTTGTCGTAATCCACAAGCTAACAAACACAAACAAAGAAAAGCTCCCAATAGACACACGACAACCCATCCGCTGTTATCACGCTCCTGCTCATTGACCTCTCAGTTCAGTTCGTGCCACACTGCAGGAAAAATCAAGCATCTCCAAGTACGACGCTCTTATTAACAGCTGCTGCAGAAATTGAACTCACAAATACACGTGTCAGTGTGTGCGCACTCGTACACAGACATACACAAATACACTGTGAAACACACCGCTGCACACATCCTGCTCACTTTCACTTCATTGTACATCGTTTGTACGGCACACACGCACACCCGAAGTGCACGCGAGCATGCACACAAACACGCACACACGCCCATACATCACACTCTCACACTCGCATTACACAAAGCTGGGGCTTTGCTTGACATTATTAGTTTTGCATTTGGGCGCTCTGCCCAGAGTAACAGTATGGATTTTTGCCTTGGCTACCTATAATTGGATGAGTTAAATTTCTCCATTCATTACATGTGCATCTGACCTCTGGACCCCGGCAGCTCCTGTGTTTTATTAGCACTCTCATCCCCTGATAATAGGGAACCCTCTCCCCACCAACACTCTCTGTTACACACGTTGTCTCCTCCTTAACAAATTAACCCTCTGTGCTCTGAGTGTCCGTTAGCCGAGAGAGAAACGCATATGGAGAGCAAAAATGGGAACCAATACTAACCTTTAAATTATGATTATGAGAATCCATACGTCTGCAGAAAAAAAGTACCTATCAAGTGTTTGTGTGGAGCTCAGACAAGTCCAAAAACGTATAATAAGTAATATGTTTTAAATCATTATGGTTCTTTAACAGTTCTTTGGAAGCAGGTGTTTGTCCTTAGACACTGTCCACTACAAGACTGGCATTTTACCTTCTTTTTCCCCCTTTTTTAATGAAACCATTACTTCAATCAATTTATACTAATGGTGACCTTACAGTAATAGCCCAGAAAAAAAGCAATGAGCTGGTTTACTCCATTTTTTTGTCAACAAAAAGTGAGTTTGGATTTTTTTTAAAACATTGTCCATATTTACTTTTATGTTTCCTGTATCGTCAGCCATGATACCGTTGCCTGGAAATAGGAGAAACAGAAGAATACAGTCACAGATATTATCATTGTGATTTAGTAGGAGATAGGTGAATTCCAGGTTGGGGTGGTTTTAATCTTTCCTTCTGCAGCCAGAGGCATAGTATGCATACCACAGTCATGTATATTTCATGGGAGCATGTATATTTAACACAGCCATGTGTACCATATGTGGGCATGATGTATGGATACTGACAACAGTCCTTGACATTATATGCACAATTACTCTTTGCCCCCGCAGTAAATCCTGAGGTTGAGCGTGGTAAACAAAAAGGCAGGGAGTCTGTGGGGAAGAGTTGAAGAGGTAGGGGAGGGGGGTTGAGCATGACACAAGGTCAAAGCTATTGTGGACTTCATCTGTGGCTTTATACAAATAACACGGATTGAGAATCCATTTGTTACTCCATATTTCACAGACATAACGTATATATGCAGCAGCAGATGTCCACATCCAGCAGCAGAAAGCAAGAAAGGAGAAGGCTTTGGTGGTTTCCAGAAGTTCAGGCTCTCCCACCTCCCTAAACGACCAGGTGACACCTTATTGATCGCAACCATCTTTCAAGGCATAGAACTTAAAGCCTTGTGTGGCACATTCAATGACCTGCTGTAGACAGTAATGTTGTTGGCTATGGCTCTCTGAGGGCCCGATGCACAAGTATCCTGACTACTTGCTTTTGGATAAGAGTCTCTGACAGCTGCAGAACAATGCTAATGGCTGCTCTCTTGTAGCAGCCAATGTGTAATCAGCTCAGCGCTCTGCTGTTAAAACGTTACAACAGTAATGTATGCAAACATGAATTCCATTTATTCCCCACCAGGTCCCAACAGGCAGGCCTTAAAGTTGCAAACTGTTTTACATCACAAATGACTCTGCTGGCACTTAATGCATTTTATATCACTCATAATCCTGGTGTTCCACACTAATTAGTTGGAGTTGCCAGCATGCATATTTCTCCTCATTATTTGGTAGCATCAAACTCTTTTCTACCCTATTGCAGCACTCTTGGGTAGAATGCAGTTTTCATGGGTGTTCTTTATGGCATTTTTCTTTCTTGTAGGTGAAGAATCTGCCACCAGTGAGGAAACAAATTCTGTATTGGTGGCAAATATATCTCTCACCAGACACTGAGCATGTGATTAGGTTTTGATGAAAGGGCTGTTTTAGGAATTTTCAAAAGTAATTCAACTTAAACTCTGTAACCAAGGCAGAATGTTACTGTAACTTGACCACTGAAGGTCCTTATTTTAAAATGAAAATAACAAGTAAAACTCCACCTTAAAAACAAATGCGCATTGTATTATTGCTAAAAAACTGAAATCTCAGGATATGCATTAATGATATCATCAGGTAACACCATTTTTGGAGCTGGTTTCTTGCGACTAATTTTGAGTTTTGTTTAAGAGGAAGCTTCCAAATGAGTTGGATTCAGATGTAGGCCGTCTAGCTGGGAACCAGAAATGGTCCCCTGTTAAATCACCTCGGGTGCTGTCATACTGTCTCAGCACTTTTCTCTTCAGTGACTATCTGTGGACACAGTCCAGGATTTGTCTCATTATCACAACTCATCACATCATTACTGCAGTTTGTCTCTCTGCTGTTCACTTCAAGGAGAGATGTGCTTACTTACTGAACGGCACAATATTGCAGAAATAACCTTACGCACATATATGGAGCCTACTTTAGTGTGGACGTTTCCTTTTCTAGCACAGTTATATGACAGTACAGTATTTGCTATTCAACACATTGCATTCATCTCTTCACATTGCTTACTGTTTAGTGCGGCAATTAAATCCATTTACTTTGTCTTCTAAATTATCATATCATGCGGTTTTATAGTCTTTATAGTATTTTATAGTCTGCGCTTCTACACTTGGAGATGTGAAGTATTTACAATAAAAAGTCAACGTGCACTTTATTATTGATTTGTTTTTTTAAACCATGAATATGCCCGCTGGCTACAGCCCAAAATCTATTTCACCCCCTGTGGACTTGAAATGATAGAAGTGTGTAGGTTGCTCCGTCAAGTTTCAAGGCATTGCTAAGCTTGCAAATCATGTTAGTTACATTGGATTACAATTTAGACAAGAAGTCATAGCAGAAAAAGCATCAACACTTTCGTCATATTTTTGGCAAAACACAACTGCTTCTGTCTCAACTTCATGAACAACTCTTCTGAGCCCCTGAGCAGGCATGTTATGTTCAAAAGTGTTTCAGTTATTTTTCTAACTGTCACACTTGAAGGCGGACATTTGCAAAAAGTCTTTCATGGAAAGCATTTTATAGTGTTTCACTTGTTTGTTTATTAAAAAATGATTAAAATAATTGTATAACGAACAAAACAAATGGAGCTAGACCGTGGCTCCTTCATCACCTCCGCATGTCTGGTGAACAATGGCGTGAAGTGGCTGGCGAACATCACATTGTGAGCTTTGTTAGTGTTGCTGGCAAACTAACTGATTTTGAATGTTATCAGCCGATTTAATCGGCATTATCAGTGGTTCTAAGTATCATTCTAATGCTTCAGATGGGCCAGATTACACCGACCATGTGGTGAAAGTGAATATGAAGCTTAACGTCGTGAAAAACAACTTTAGACTTAGGCAACAAAACTGCTTAGGTAGGTTTAGGACAAGATCGTGCTTCGGGTTACAATAAGTCGGCTTGTTACGTAACTAGCTTCACTTGGCGGTAGTTCAGTGCATAAGTTACATAACAAAAGTATGGTAAAATAAGTCAGCGTTGACTTTTGGTTTCATACGGAGCATGAACACCGGCCTGAACCGGTGCTCTACTCTAGCTCAATCATTGGCCAGCGAGAGACGGATAATGGCGCAGGAGTGGTTCTGATGTGAATCCATTGTAACAGCTGTAAATCCAAGCTCCTTTCTCCATGAAGGAGAAGGACATTTAAGGGCCACATCCTGCAGGGGTGTCATCATCAAAAGATTGGGGAAAATATCAATTGAACCGACTGTCGCCTGAGTACATTAAAGGTATGTTAGTGTGAGATCATTGATTCAAAGGTGACTCGTTTGAGTGACAGAAACAAACAGTTTGGAAATTTCATGGATCTGCCTTCAAGAAACGGCTTGAAGGATACTCGCTTACTGACTGGAGTGTAATGCTGATTCAGATGCTGACCTTGGAGATGCTGCCGATGTCAGGACGTCTCAGACATTCTCATTGGCATTCAACTTACACCTCCAACGGCACACACATGATATGTGATCAGAATGGAAAGATACACAATATCGATATCTCAAATATTCCTGTGTGTATGTATTTGTGTGTGTGTGTGTGTGTGTGTGTGTGTGTATGTGTGTGTGTGTTCATGTCTGTTTATTGGATGGTGTTTGAATTAATGGCCATGCATGCTACACTGCAGTAAATACTAAAGTAGTTGGAATGGTTTTCTCATCAAAGCAGCAACACTGCTAGAATAGACAATTTATAACAAGCTGAAAACATACATTCACTGAAAAGATCTGAAGATTCATGTATTTTCAAGTGGACTCATTTTCCCTCTCGGTGTTGACAGACGAATAAATCCGTCAGTAACTATGGAGTCGTGTATTTCCTGGAGGGAGTGATAGGAGAGTTACTACTCTGTTAATTTGTCTATCGTGTCATTTTCATGATATGGGTAATATTGTTCCCTCTGATGTGAATACTATTTGAATGGCCCGTGCTCTTGAGTGTGTGGCGGAATGCGTGTTTTAGCTGAATTGATTTTGACTGTATGCATTGTTCGTTAATGCCGCCGCATCCCGTCATGCGGGTATTCATGTATCTGCACTCTGCAGTTAGTGTACCTGTGTTGAGCTTCATTTTTACGAGTGAAGGCCCAGGTATAAAATGCACGGCCCACCACTGATATATATATATATATATATATGGAAGTAGTAAAAATGTTTTTAAAAATAGGAAAAATGTTTGAAGAAGAAAGAGATTTCTCTGAACAGAACTTTTTTTCAATCAGACAGTTCCATGGACTAAGCAACCCTTCGGAGGTCTGATGAAGCAACGCTTCTTTAACTCAAGCACCAGCATCTCTCACAGGACACTAGCTGTGTCCCAAATTCATACTACATACTTTTAGTCAGGGTTTGAGTATATAGTGCATTTACAATGGAAAAGTAACAAAATAACACCGTGTGACAAATAAGTGAAAGGCATTTCTCTGTGGTCCAGGTTTGGCCCCTGATGTAGGCAACAACCTGCATCTGATAGAAACTATCTAGGTTCTTTGACACGTCTGAATTTACCGCATGACTTATGTGACTCAGCAACAGAGCAGAATTGGAATCCAAATGTCTTGACATTTAATTGCCACCTGTAGGTCACTGGCTTAGCAATCCAAAACCCAGCGGTAGATCAGCTCATCGGAGTGCTGACAGATTACAGCTTCTCTCACAGTCCAGGTTCTCTCTCTCCCCTGGCACCTGATGTCAGTGTGAGGTGCCACGCAGGCGGTGATGACCTGGTCAATAATCAGTAATAAAGATGGTGTGCTGAGCATGATTGTGGAATGATTGGTCTGTCGATAGTGTATTGAGCAGACACACCGAGGGCCAGACAGATGCACATTTTGGAGGCAACTGAAAGGCAGCACAACATAGTTTGAAATACAGCAGTTGTATTAGGGCAATAAAAACACACAAAAATGCGGGATGGAGGCTATAGACTAATGTAATATTTTTACTTTAATTAAAAGCCCATATTATTGCAGTTATTATAATTAGTTTCCTAACATTAGGTATTCAGATATACTGACACACTGAGGGGCGTTAGAGGGATCAAATCATGGGGGTCATTCTGTGTCTCAGTTGGGAATTAAATGTCCACTCCCACTGAGGCCATTATGTCAAAAATGAAAAAAAATGTTATGCTGTTAGATTGCATGTATGAGAGCATCTTTCAGGTCACAAATGAAATATTGTTTGTGAGCTCAACTGGATGTTCTCTCCAATCACAAAGCCACTCAATGACAAGGTAAGTTAAGATGATCATTTAATTCAAAGAAATGTCAGTTAAACCTGTGGTTTAAATTGTCACTGGCCATCAAACTACTTACTATATATGCAATGTGAGAAAAAAAGGAAGGAAGATTTTCCTGGTGTGCTTAGGATGTGCAAAAGTTAATCACTCAAATTATCTCTGAACACAAAATGTACTTTCCTTTGAGGACAATGCAAATATGAAATGTGTCACAATGTCCTGACACCTGTAGCAGCTTTTCTCTCCTGGTCTCCCTCATATCAGAAAAATTGCCTGTAATAGAAGATTTTATCACAGCGTTGCCAGGATCTCAAATCGAACCACTCAGTTCCAATGAGTTTCTCTTTTCAGACAAAGCTCGGGCTGTGAGGGATGTGGGCACTGTCGTTAATGCTACTTAGATGGACCCCAGGGTTGCACATTTTCCCCACTGCACTCCATATTCCCCAGAGGAAATTGAACATTGTCATGGATGGATTAGCTCTGTAATGGTGAGACACATAGCTTGAGCAGAGGAGACCAGCTAAAAAACGATGGGCAAATGAGGGAGGGGAAAACGGTATGAAATTCATTTCATACCTCTTCAGGCACACTCACTTGAGGAGTGCCTTTCCGCAATGCTAAGCCAACACATAAGCAACTTTTGACCAGTTTTCAGAGTAAATATTTCTCCCTTTAGAAGTTACAATTCCCTGCCGTCATTCTCTGGTTAGACAATGGCCTTTTTTTACTCATATAACCTATAATATAAGATACCTGTGAGCACATGATTATTTATCAATTATTGCAATATATACATTTTATAAATAAACAAAAAATATCAAAATGGGGAGTACATAACCATGCAGTTTTTTTAAGTTACCTCAAAATGTATTCAAGGCTTGCGATTTTGCAGCTGACCTTTTTAAATGCAAGATGTAAGATAATATTACACATTATTTATATTAAGTCTCTGTTGTAGCATGAACAGAATGCTGTCATTTGTTTTGTCACACTGTATAAACATTCTATTTAAAAAAATGTATCTTCTCTGGGTAAGATCATTTTATATTTTTATAATTTTATTACAAAAGGTGTAATGTTGGATTGATTAACCGTTCCACTGCGTTTCTAATACGTCAACCATCCAACCAACCTAATGGAAATAGGGCAGTTTCAAAGACACAGATGTGATGCAGCCATAAATTATTCTGGGCACGGTAAACAAATGCTATGTTTTCATATTATTTTTTAGTCCATGCTGCTGAAGTGTCCTTGAGCAAAACACTGAGATTATGAGGTACTTAAAGACGGGTGATTTTCATATTGTATGGAGATGAGTGAAAACCAATGGCTGCCTGGATGGCACAACAACTTCATTAATCACGATTGTATGTAGGGCTGTAAAGATTTACGAATACTAACACAAGAGTCAGCCATTCGATGCGTTACACACAAACACAGATCCTATGTAAATTCAACACCAAATTGGGGAAAAAAACTAGAAAGCTCAGCAGCTAATGCTACTTCTCAGAAGGCTGATAATTAATTAACTTTAGTGCCAAAGCATTCAAACCACTGGTATGCTTCTTTTTTTTCCCGATTTCCATACAAGCAGAATGACAGTTTCAGGAATTAACTTTGTTTACTTGCTTCGTCAGGCTGATGGTCCACAGTAAGCTATAAACATAATGGAAATGGCAAACCTGGGAATATAACAGACAGTAGGTGCCAAAAGTTACACTTTTTCTGTCTTGCCTTTATCTAATTCATTTACTGCAGAGTCTGGTTTTCTGGCAGGGTGGTCAGAGATAATGTTAATCTTGGTCAGCAGCGGAGGGAAACCATGCAGCTCCACACAACACAACAGATTGGAGTGATAACACAAATGTAGTCAGAGGCAGACACAGGGGACTTATCTCCTCGCTGAAAAGTTTGCAAGTGGCCATGTGTGACATTACGATTCTTGAGCTACTCCGTTATGTTGCTTTTATTGCATGTTATCGCCAAATGCTAAATAAGTACGATTTTTAGACAAACACTACACCCCGTTTTGGTTGATCTGAATTGCATGTAATTAAAATAACTTCATAGCGTGACTGAAGGACAAACAGGTGAGAAGGAGTGAGTGCTGATAGTGGATGCCTACAACTGAGTTAACCTTCTCTCTGGTCTTTTTTTTTTAATTTCAGGACAGGGATCATTCAAGGTTCTAATTGACAACTCATCAGACTCCCCGCTATTATGACTTCATTATATCTGCAGAGATAAAAATTAATGAGAAGCGGAGGCACTGGATGGATATGCCAAACTTAGCATTCATTTACATTAAACAGGGTAACTCTCACTTGGCCGGAAGCACATCTGTAATGACTTTAATCTACGAGAACTTCTAATTTAATACCAGTTCATTCATTGTTATTATTCTTTATGACCTTGTATATTTATTACTTTAAGCTCCCATCTTCCAACTCTGGTTGATGATTCCTCATTACACGCATTCATTCTTTAATGTTTACTTTTTCTCAACCCATTCGTCTATCATTCCTGGACCCCCCACCTCTCAGTGCTACATTTTCACCTCCTCTCCCTCTCCTTCATCCTTAGACAGGGATAGGTTTCATTACTGCAGTCAATCTGGGCCCAGTGGACAGCTCCTCTGCAGCACTGTGCACCTCAATATAATCCTTTTAATTAAAGGCCTGACTCCCCCCCCCCCCCCCCACACTTCCCCACTGCTGCCCTGCTCCCGCCTCTGCCCTTTTCTCACATGGCGCCAGCCTTTTGTTCACCCAGGCACTCACCCACTCCCTTCATGTCAAGCCACGCTCTTGCCATTTGAAAAGAGGAGACGTCACCTTTGTCTCTACCCCTTTCATGTGGCTTTAATCTCTGCTGCAATATTGCAGAGTGTTTTGTGTGTGTGTGTGTGTGTGTGTGTGCGCGTGTGTGGGGAAGAGTGACTGGTGCTGTCTGTGTGTGAGGTTCATCCAGCTTAGGGCTCATCAGGGTTAAATCAGCCCTTAAAAGAGCTTGATTGCCTGTGATTGGGTGCTGATAAGAGGCCAAAGGGCGGGGTGGCATTTAGGCTGAACTGTGCTGTAGATTCTCTCTATTGATTTACCATTATGAAAGCCCTTCCCACCTGTTATTCTTCTCTGCAGTCCTTTGAATAGAAGGCATCATTTTCAATCAAGATGATGAAAGTCAGTGGCTCAGGGGTTTGTTCTTTTTACTGTGGCTCATCCGTCTAATGTGTTAGAAGGGAATTCAAGAGTATAAAATATGTGGTATTATATTGAATGTAGTAATTAACAGTAGTTTTCTAGTATCTGTATGTCACAGTCAAGCAAAGACTGACCACAGACCGTAAAAACAAGCGACACATATTAGTCCATATTTTTGATAAATGGGCGCAGATACATTTCTGTTCAGATAGTTCTGCTTTTCCTCACCTCTGGAAAACTCCCAGATTACCTTCAGTCAGGCTAGCTCAACATGACATCAGTGACATAAACCTAAAAAGGTTCAATACCCTGGAGTATTTACTATCACCAGCCATAATGCTCTTTCCACCTCTCTGCATCTGTTTCTCCATTTCACAGCCATCAAAGAAGCTTCATCATGCCCCCCCCCCCCCCCCCACCACCACCACACACCCCCTCCCTCACCCTCAACAATCCTAGCTTGGCGCTTGTCTTCTCATATTCCCCCCATGACTCCCTGATTGATAAGAAAAACTCCTTAGCCCTCCCTCCACCCATCTTGCCCTTGACCCGTCTCCATGCACTATTCATTGGGGTTTTTAAAAGTCACATTGGGCTTGCTTGGATTGTCCGCTGTTTGAAGCGGGGGGGGGGGGGGGGGGGCGTTATCAATCTCTCTGCAGAGAATCTCTCCACTCCCCGGCCCCCCGACCCCTAGGGTTTTATGCATGCGTGCCGGGCTGCGAGAGTGAGTGCACCCTGTCCCAAGTAGACAGGGCATTTATTCACTGAACTCTCAAAGTCTGTCGGTGGTTGGCGGCCATAGCTGCAACGGTCTCGGCCTCGGTCTCTCTCTCTCTCTCTCTCTCTCTCTCTCTCTCTCTCTCTCTCTCTCGCTCTCTCGCTCTCTCGCTCTCTCGCTCTCTCTCTCTCTCTCTCTCTCTCTCTCTCTCTCTCTCTCTCTCTCTCTCTCTCTCTCTCTCTCGCTCTCGCTCTCGGCCCCATCTTTCAGGCTAGAATGTTAGCATGCGCAACAAGCAGCCAAGGCTTTGGCCCTTTGACAGACTGTGGGGAATAAGACGAGTGAGAACAGAGGAAGACGAAGGAGAAAGAGGAACAAGTCAGAGTGGTGCCCTGGAAGGGTCAACTCTGTTGCTGGCGCTGCCTCATTGAGAATCACGCAGCGTTGAGCTTAATGACCATGCATGGATGAGTGGTGGAGGCCGGAGCGGTGCAGCAAGGACACTGTCACGGAAAAGAAAACTGGAGAGTTACGTGGTCAAAGATTAAAATTCCAAAGATATGGCAGAAGAGCAATCGCTACGCTGTACATGTGTTTTAACCTTCTGTGACATTCACAAATCATGCCACCCTTCCTTCCACGTTGTCTCTCATTGTGTTGTGATCGATTGAGGGAGACAACTGGTTATTCACGAGCACCACCACGGGTCAATACGGTTCTCCCTATCTGCCTTCAATGGGAGACTGTTTTATTCTCTCATTAAATGGGATTCGACACTGCCACCCCATTCGCATTTAGCCGTATCTCTCCATGACAACCAATTAATGCATGTTCAGACACCTCAAGGAAATGCCCCCTACAATAACCCAGACAAAGGAAACGTAGGCTTTTCAGCTTAACTCAGGATTGCAGTATAGTAACTCTCCCCTCCAACACCACCCTGAACGGTAAAGGGTTAACTTCCTGTGGCCACATTTTCATTTCCTGTAGTGGGCTGTTCATATTGGTTGGAGGTGTTTATGTGGAACTCTCTTTCTCTGTTTATTACACTGCCAATGACAGATCAGGCTCTCTGACCCCTCTAGCTAGCTTTAAATAAAAGGAGTTTATTCCAAGGCAGCTGCCCCACTGTAGACCGCTGACATGAAAGTGCCTGAAGACTGCCAGGAAAGCAAAAGGCCAGTTAAAGGGAAATTATATTTCTAAACAAGGTTTGACAATAAACGCATGAGTGGGACAGATAAACAAAAGGTACTGTACCTCTTATTGCTTTTCAACAGAGCGTATGAAAAGGCACAGGGGACTCGGTGTGCTTACTGTGCTTTGTTTACTGGTTGTACTGAATATTTTCGCTCACCTTTGGCTTCTCTCTGCTACATCTGACTCAACGATATGGTGTCGAAAGGCTGGCTTGTCACGGACCCTTAATTCAAAGACACATTATCCTCAATTGCTCATAGACGCTTATTGAATTTCCTGTTGTTTTTTTAATGACATAGTTCATCAGTAAAATGAGAAGAATCTTTTTTTTTATTTATTATTTCAGAAACAGCTTCTCCAGACTTCAAGAGCAGTAACCAGAGTTTCTTAAAAACATAAAAGTCCATTTACCGACAGCATTATAATTCACACTCGAGACAATTGATGTAATCTTACAATATTCTATCCATGTGTATCGATTGAAAACTTTTAAATTAGCCATAATTTTGCAGGAATTCATGAGTGGATTTGGCCATGGATCATATGTCCTTAACAACGACAATTTAATGGATCTGATTCAAATTGCTGTAACAGAGCAGCAAATTGCCCAAGGATAATGCAAGAAGGGAAAAAATGATGCAATTAATGACCCAGGTAGTATAAACACTGGCATTTTTCTTTTAATAAAATCTCTAAGATTGATTCGATCTTGAACAAGAATAACTCTTAAGCAAAAAATGCTCAGTAGCCTTTCGAATGGTAGAATGTAGAGTTAAAAAAGGCAAAAAGGATCCTTGTACGCTGACATGTTTTGTAACATTACAGGCAGCCATTGGGTCAGGCTCTACTGAGCATGCTCCGAGCTGGCCAGCAGTCCATCGGGGGGCGTTGTTATCTCTTCACAGAGTCGTTTCACTCTCCGTGTTCCCCCCAAAGAGTCAATGTTGCGGCACATCAGAAAGAGCCCTCGCCTCATTAAGCCATTGATATTCTGAGATGCCGGAGCCCTGCTGAACACCATATATAGGGACAGCAGTGCCAGGAGAAGGACACAGTGTGTGTTTTATGGAGAGACTCTACTAATACGGAGGAAAATGACATTATCATGTGGATATGGCCGCTGTGTAGTGTGTGCATGTGTGTGGGTTTGTGTGGGTGTGATTAGTGTGTTGCATAGAGAGAGAGTAAGATAGACAGCGTGTGTGTGTGTGTGTGTGTGTGTGTGTGTGTGTGTGTGTGTGTGTGTGCGCGTGTTTGGATGGGGGGGGACTCAGTATCGCTGCCGCAGCCCGGGGCAGACCCACTGTTATAAATACAGCATCCTAATGGTGACTTTATGATGTTGCCTGTGTGAGACTATGGCCCCCGGGGGACCACTTCCCCACAGCCCTTCTCCTCCCTCATCTCCTGTCCCCTTCTCCCTTTTTTCTCTCCTCCCTACTATATTCTCCCGTTTCCCCTCATTCAGAATTTACGGCCTGACTGGGTGAGACGGGAGCTGTAAATCCCCACCCCCGCCCCCACCCTCTGCTGAATTATTTATCTCAGGGCCCCGTGACACAAGCGGCAGATGAGGACCCTGGTTAAGGAGATAAAAGGTGGAGAAAGTGGGGCCTAATTGACCATGATGGTGGGGTAATGGGAGAAATATTCGGAGCGTGTTTGGGTGGGGAGCTTTCACTACGTGCCAAAGTGTTATGTGTGGACGAGAGTGGTGTTTAAGTAAATAAAAGATTGCCGTTTGTTAGTTTGCGCTCTAGCATTTGTGTGTGCCACACAACAGGATTACCGCACGACTGTCATCAGAGTTAGGGGGGCTTAAGACGTCTTGAGCTATGTGTGAGTCAGCAGCGATGCCAATGAGTCATTTGTTTCAGTTTCCATCTCCAAATAAAACCCAGACCTGAAAACAGCAGGAAAGAAAACTCTTTAATTAAATCATCCAAGCTCTCGGCGACACACTCATCTTGCCGCGTAACATCTCTATCTTGCCTTTGTTTTCCCTCTACTGATGCAACCACTTCCTATATATTGCACTGTTCAAATGATAAATGGTGATAAGAGCGGGCCATTAATACACTGCACTGCAAAAGTCAAAGGGGACGGGACAGAAAAGTGTATGTGATGTTCTCCCCCCCCCTCCCCCAACCCCCCCCCTTCCCCCTTGCTTCTACAGTTCTAATAGCTCTGCAGCTTCTATCAGGGCAGCCGGATATCTCACCCTTCCATACACTGTGTATTAACCAATGACATGGCTTGATCGCGTTGACCCCAGGATGTCAACCAACCCATTCTGATGACCTCCAAGTTTCCTTCCACCAAATGCTTCTGGCTCGGGGCCAGGGGCTTGTATAGAGTTAGGGTGTGTGACAGGGGAAAGCGAGGGATAGAAGGGGGGGGGGGGGGGGCTGCAGGGAGAGAGAGGTAAGGAGGAGGATATCTGCAACACTAATAGATCGTTATCTCTCCCCCTTACCATTGGCCTGGAAGAACACCGGGAGCAGCATGTCTACCGAGATAAATAAAAGAAAGCCTCCAGATCGATCCTCCCCACCCCTCTGGTTTTCAAGAGGCCTTGCTGTGACCTTTCCACAAGATAACGTGGCCACGAAGGTCATCCCCCCCCACCCCTCCCTCTCCCATCCCTCCCCCCTCCGCCCATCTCTCTAAGGCAAACGAAGGGTGGGTGGTGGAGAATCAAGATGGGGAAATTTGTTCTCCAACGCTCTCCACCCCGCTACCCCACCTCCGGAGGGGTCCCAGGGAAGATTGACAGAGTCACAACAGCGGATTGATGAGATGACGACTGTCAGCTTGACCTTTTCTGAAATGCATCAGGGGGTCAAAGGATGGCACGTTCCCCCGCTCGATGCCGAGGTAAGCGGTGCCACATCCCAGGCGTCACTGTCTTGTTTGTGTCAAGTGACAGCGAGGGAGCAATCTAAAGAGCAGTGGTGCTGGGATCACGTCTCTGTTATTCCTCAGTTGAGAAAGGTTATAGAAACAATCTATAGGAATTTAGATTCACCGCCAGTCATCAGCATTCGCCATAACAAGCCACTCTCTCCCAAAGAGAGGTCCCACATTCGCTCTCACACAAGAGACGATTCGCCGCTCAGGCCATTTTGGTTAATGTGTTACCTGTGTTACCTACATATTTCCTGTTGACAGCTGTTCTCTTGATGGTTGTTTATTGCGTCAAGACGAACACCAGAAGATGATTCGGTGCTCGAACAAAGAATCATAAAAAGACTCTTTGCCTTTGTCTTTCTCATCCTGTCACCCATAACATTAGATTCACAGGAGAATTGAGCTCCTACAGCTGCTACTAATTAATGTGAAGTTGCATTCCCTTTTCTTTCACTTTGCAAAAATCGATAGCCTGAATTCAAGAGGCCTTTTTGGAACCGCACAGCGTGTTGGTGTTTCCTTTTTCCCTATTTGACCAGTAACCTTGTTAAATAAATAATATTGTTTTATATAGAAAACATACATATATTTTCTTATTTTCATTCAAATCCGTATTGTCAGGTTTGATTGAATAGGGACACTGTGTTCCGTAGCTCATAACCTTGACACAGGTAAATAAAGACATAAGCAAGAGTCCAGATTAGGTCTTATCTTGAGTAAAGGTGCTGCGTGGTGTCAGGTGCTGGGGCCAGAGGGATGAAGATAATAAGCTTTTTTTTTTCAGATGGGAGAGGACACCTTTAATTCCCTTTGTGCCCCTGTGAGGAGAGTATCCCTCAATGTCTTATCTCTGCGTCATCTCTCTCTTCTCGCTGAGCGAAGAGCCTGGACACATCTTAGAGATAGTGCAGCGGCGGCTACAGATCACAGATTAGCACTTCATATCCAATCAGGCGACCGTAGTCACAGCTGCTAACGAGTTCAGGGGGAAAGTTTGAGTGTGACTTGATGACATTTCAAAATGATAGTGCGACTGACTTGTATTTCTTATTTTCCTGCATAATGTGCGGTGCATAATGTACAGCGTGCTCCTGCATATCCCCAGCGTCGGGTCTGTGCATGCCCAGGTTGCCGGTGACTAGAGCTAAACACTTAGTGTAATTGAAGAAGGCAATGTGCTGAAATCAAGACGGATTGGTGCTGCAAACGGGGGCCACCTCCCTGGAGCCTCAGTCTATTAGCACTGTCACTCTGCTCATCAGCCCAGCACCTGCCCGCTCCCCCTCCTGGCTGACTTTAATCATGCTCACTAATAAAAGCCATTATATCACACAACTACTGTAACCCACGTAGCACCGCACCTGCTGCTAACATGGTAAATGGCACATAGGCAACCGAAAGAGAGAAACTCACATGGTAAACTCGACATACTTCCTGACTCCGGACCAATGGGATCACTCAGGCGAAATGATGAAGCTCGGCCACAGGGGGGAAGTTATTTGGCTACCTCCCTACCTGTCTTAGAGGGACGGATAGCCCATGTGGATGTTTAGAATGATTACATGCAATAAAGATGAATTGCTCCTCCTCTGTGTTTATGACTTGGCGTCGGTGTGTTGTCAGAGGTAATATAGCAGAGATGGTAAACAGAGACAGGTGCATTTGTTTACTGCTAATGGGAGCTAGTAAAGCAACAATGCTAATGTCCTCTTCAGCAGCAGACTCTGGGCATCTGCTTGGTGGGAAGTCATTATTGTCGATACACATTAGTAATCAAACAAAGCAGTCACAGCAACCGATGTGCGTTTTTTTTAAGCATGGAAAAGTTGAGTTGCATTCACAAAACTGTCAATAGTCTGTTAAGGGTAGCATGATGTGAAGACTTCCGATGAACTCACCTCCAGTTTAACCTCCAAATAAAGTGGTTTAGATAATCTGGCTAAACGTGTTTAGAACATGTCTGATCCATGTTTTCGGGGGTGATTTTAGTGTCAAAGACGCTGTTCTCCCAGATCTTAGCATTCACTGTGGTTGCTACATTGTCAAGCTGCAGGAAAGATAGACACTATGAAAATAAGACCCAAGTGGGGACAAAGGACGAAGACAGATGGACTATTGACCACTTCCGTCGCCTCAGCCACTTTAAGTTAGCAGTGACTGTCAGGGCACTTCATCAAGTGTCCTTTTTCCCACTTCCTACAATAATTAACCAGAAGATCTCTAAGGTCGGACCAGTTTGAACTCTCTGACCCGAGGTTGCGTTGCCTTTTTAGGCTCAGAGTCCACAGAAGTCCAAGAGAGGACACAAACTGTGAGAGAACGGTACAAAGTAGAGCTGGTCGATAAATCGATAATATCCATGAATTCAAATTCATGGTTTAGGACGATGTTTAAAAATGACCGTCAATTTTCACTTTTAAGTTGAGTAATTACGCTCCTGCCACCGCTTCCTTGAGCTCCTGTAGTTCATAGTAAAAGCACGATTTCTCCTCAGACACCAGGATAAAATATTGTGATATTCTTGTGGGAAAGAGCAGATGCTTTTTAATCTGCTACCACAGTCGGGGGGCTAACGAACACAATATACCTCAAAGTCTTTTTGTTCCCACAGAAGGCATTTGCACACAAAATGTGTATTGTTGAAAAGATAACCTGCATTAGTTCCTCTTTTAAATTTGAGGAAATGTCTAGCTCTGCTGAAATCTGAGACATGCCATGCTGTACAGAAATGGCACAATATTAATGTGCTGTGATAGCCGAAAAATAAAATAACCTCCTTGATTTTTTACTTGAAACAAAGAGTGGGAACCCCAGTCTTTTGTCTCTTGCAGAAGAGAAGATCTGTGTCAACGCTCCTTTGAAAAAGACATTTCACTTTGCAGTGACCTCACTAATAGCAAAAGTTTACAGTTATTTGTGTGTTGTCAGGGGGAATGAGTCGTCGGTGGCTGAGGTCGACAGCCAGCCGTGCGCCTGAACACGGGCCTCTGCTGCTTTGATGGATGTTGGGAAGAATACAGTGAAGTGACGGCGGAGAGAAATTTCTCCTACTCTCAGCTTTCGAAGACAGCGAAGCCACAACGTCAGAACGGAGTCTCAAGAAGAAAAGAAAAAAGAATCAGGAGACAGAAGAACAAAAGAAGGGAAAGAGCAAAAGAATGAAGCGGGATGAGCTGCCAGTGAAGTGGGTTGGTCGTGCGTTCACCCTGAGCCTCAGATGTAACACAGGGAAGGAGGAGGAGGAGGAGGGATTGTAGCGGTGTGGGGTGGAAAATAAAAAAAAAGGGGGAAGGGGGGGAATCAATATTTCTGCGACGTGGCCACTCAAGCCACTGGCAATGACAGCAAACATCATGAAAAGATATGGGAGCAGGGAAGGGGGAAGAAATGAAAAAGATAAGAAGAGAACAGTAAAGTAAATGACATCTGAAGCTATTTCCTCCAGGGCCTTGCCTGGCGTCGAGCCTCGAGCACTCGGCGGAGTTATAGGCAGAGTTAAATTTCTATTAGCTCTGAGAGGAAATTTAAGTTCTCTGTCTCTGGAGGAGGACTCGAGTGGAGACGCAAAGTGGCCCCATTGTCATGTGACAGATGACAACAGCGCGACCTTAAAACGAGTCACGGGGTTCAACACTAAATAGTAACTGTCAGTGAAAGTGGTTTAAAGAAGGGGGAAGACATTTAAGAGCACGCCGTCTTAATTTAAGGCGATGAGCTTCCAGAGCTTTAAAGCGAGCCATTTGAGCACGTAGGTCAATATAGATAGCTGTTGATGGGAAATCTTATTCCAAGGAGCTACTGACAGTGGGGCACAAGTGATGATAGTGACGGTTACAATAACGGCTGCAATTATTGTGTTGCTTTTACAGCTCATAGTTTCACAGCTCAACAATTAAACACTTTCTCAAACTCTTCTCTGATTGACATCCTGCAGCTGCTACTGTAATGACACCCTCCATACAGCATAATATATATCGACGACGCATAAATGAGTCACAGGTCAAAATGATTTCTCATCCCTTCTCAGGAGGCTCAATCAAAGGAAACATTGCGTGGGTTGAGGTCTTCTTAGCTCCAACATGCCGTGTGTGCTGAATTAAGATGAAGGACATTTTGTCACCACGTAGGAGGAACTTTTCTCACCATGACTTCAGCGCATCATTAAGTACTTTACGTCAACCAACATTTCAACAATCACCATCTGCACATCCATATCCTTGCAATAACTGGGTACACAGTGGGTTAGGGTTATTTTTGGAGAATTCATTGATGTTGATGGCATAAACCACATTCATCTTGTTCCTCCGCTCCCTGCTGTGATGCCTAAAGGCATTCCAGGAAAAGATAAAACATCTTGAAACAGAAGCAGGATAAGAACCTTATACAAGTTGCATGACTAATAATGTTGTTTGAAGCCTCATTTCATAACCATGTATAACCAAGTTTGTTAAAAGATGACTTTAGATTAATTCATGCGATGATTTATTTTCATTTGTACATGTAAATATGTATGCAGGGAAGGAAAGAGTACTGGAATATTTTACTCAAGGATTATAAAAAATACTTGTGTAAAAATGTACTTTAATAAAAGTAAAAAGTAGGTCAGTTACAATGCATTGTGTAAATGTTACTGGGTACATTTTTAAAAGGAAATTGAGGGTTGGAGGGGAGGTAAACATTTGGGCTACAACATAAAGTGCATTAACATGTCATATATACATCACACCACAGAGCTCTGATGTACAAACAGTGTATTTCTCCTTTGTAGGCGGCACTTTGCAGGGTGCGTATACAACTGATTATTAATTACACAACCGCCTCCCTCAGTGTAACCTAACTAGAATCAACCAAAATGAAAGAGTTTAACAAAAATGAATGGTTGACAACAGCAATTATCGGCAGAATAAAACATTACCAAAACAGACTGACATGTATGAACAATAAAATCTCTCTGGTGCACAACCAGTTTTTTGCTTTTATACGTGTGTTTGTAGAGTTTGGTTGCACAACCTGTGTACACAACGCTACGTTGCTCGGCAGCGTTGACAATCTCCTCTGAAGAGAGTCACAACCATCAGAGCCAGTTTGTTGTTGTAGTCACCTGTCTGACATGCTGATTCCAATTTTTGCCAATTCCAATTTTCTTTCTATTAACTATAATTGACAGCAAGGCTCCGGAAAAACTATTTCTGTTTTTTTCCTCCTCAACACATTTTGGACGTGCAGTCTGAGCTTTTTGTCTCCCACAACCAACGGCAGCAGCATACGTGTGTCAATGTGACCGACAACTTCAACTTCATTGCTTAAACATTTTCAAAGCATAATATAACCAGTCCACTTAGCCACTCTGTCCCACTATAACCAGTCCACTCAGCCCCATTTGAAGCTGATAGAGCCCCCTGCAGTCACAACAGTCACAGGTATTGTCACAAACAAGCAGACACACACGTCACAGTCGACTGAGGGTATAAGTTCCTCAGTGAACGCCGTCAGTCACCGCTGGAAGATCCACCATGAGCATTCCAGCATTTAGCTTGTTAGCTACACCCAGCATGCACCAGTTGGTCACGCAACATCGTGGGTGAGATCGATTTGGGTCACTTGCACCGGCTGGTGCACTAAACCGGTGATGATGCAACTTTTCTTTTTTTTTTTACCTAAGCCGAGGTACAATAATGCAAACCGTGACAAAGCAATTATTCATATTGCGTTGTTGTACGGTTCACAAACTGCTAAGCCCAGTTGCGACTGTATCCCCCCCCCCCCCCCCCCTCACAACATGTCACATCATGTTGCACAGACACATCAGCAGCTTCTTCTCTGCTGCAGCTGATGATTTATTGGATACGACTTAAAATGTAGTACAATAGAAATAAAAACAGTACTTTAAAGGGAAGAAAGAATTACACAGAAAATACTTTGCAAGCGTAAGGAGAGTAAATGTACTTTCACCCCTTTAGATCAGTGTATATGCATTGTATGGATGTTAATGCACTTTTGTGTACAATGCCCTGTCCTTTGCGTCCGTTAAAGTAAATATGCATGATTTGTGTAAATGGATGTTGATACAGTATTCACGTGGCCATTGTGAATTTGTGCACATTTAAAGTTTTATTGTATACATGCGTGCACATTTATTCTACGTGTATTTATTTATCTTTACTTTCTGCTACACTGGGTTTAAATGTCTTTTGGGTACTTAACTGGTTGTGTAGGACTTCTGCCCATGTGTTATCATTAGTTTGACAGCACTGTGTTCCCTGGAGCCCATAACAAACTCAGTGGTTTTGTGTACCTTGGAACCATACTTCTTGAGCTGGCCTTGATGTTGTTACATATTTTTTCATATTTACTTATTGACTTGCATTTGGTCAGGTTTCTTTCAAGGATTCTCCTCTTTGTGCTGAGGCTTGATGTAATAAGAGGGACAAGAATTGTTGAAGGGGGGGGCTGCTTAATGTTCTGCTTTGGGGCTTCTGGAGACCCTGGGCCCTTTTTTAACAGCTCAATAACAACAATAAGTAAGAACAATATCTTTTGTCTGTCAATGACCTTTTGGCAAACAGAATGTTTAATGGTCACTTCAATATTTTGTCACCTTCCACAACAGTACAAGCCTGAAGCAAAGGGAAGGGGTTGCCGCAGCTTATTTTCTATACACTAGATTTTAATTAGGTCAGAAGAAGAGGTAAACAATATATATATGTATATATAAAACGGACTACAGTTGGTTGGATATATTTATTATCATTATTTGTTGTTTTCATTATTATACATGCAGCATGGGGTTTGCAAGCAATAAGAAAGTACAGCCAATGTCAACAAAACACACTTTAAATAAAGAAAGCATATCCGTGTGAATGTCACAAACATCTTGCATTGAGCCTCCCCCATTCCCTGCTAAATAAAGCTAATGTCTCCCCACAAATGGTTCAGTGCATGCAGACACACATAGAGACAGTTCTATTGTTTCCTCTGCTGTTTATCCAGTGCATTTTATGTAATAGAGGGGGGCCTGACTTTGATGGAGCAGGTGATTTTAAGCTGTGCCGTTAGCAGCGGAGAGATAGAATATCTTCCTAAGGCCTACGGATAGCACTTTTTATGAGCTGCTCATTGCTAGAACTACATCAACCTGTCCAAGGCCACCACTGCACTGGGGTCTTTAACACCCTTCCTCCATTACCCACCTCTATCATTCCCGCTATCATATAGCTCTAGTTCTCTTTTTTTTCCTTCCAGTGTGTGTTTGTGCGTTTTCATAGGGGGGAAAAAGACATTTATTAAACTGGACAAATGAGATAAATTGGAAAGAAACTTGCTTGTAATTGCTTTCCATTTTATGCTAAAAGAGATGACCATAGCAAATGACCTATATGAAACAAATGAGCCGCTCCTCATTACAACACACAGACATGAAGTACTGGACATGCACGCACTTATGAATGCACACACACACACACACACACCCACGCACACACCCACACTTTGATATGACTATGACGTAAATCAAGGGGAAAAGACAACTGCTTAAATAGCCAAGTGCACTCTGGTCAGCCTGTGCAGCTTGGTCACCACACACACACACACAGACAGCCAGTCACCCTTTTACCGGAGGATCAGTAGTCAGTTTTGGCATTTAACATTACCATCAGCACCTTCCTGCTTCATAAAACCCTTCCCTAAGCTCACAACCACCCACTTACCATCACCACAGTGCTCTGCTCGCTGACCCCAGATCACTACATCAGTAATATTTCACCCTTAGATCAACACATCCACGATAAGACGAGGGGGGGGTGAGAGGATGGGCGATAGAAGAAAAGATGTGGAGGATGGGATGCTATATCAACAGCAAAGCCAAATTATTGCCAATCACATTTTATTCACAGCTCAACTGCTAGACAAATTGCAGCTCATGCCGTTTGCCATGGGTCAGGGCACTGCGTAATTTCATTTTAATAAGTCATTTTCCAGGGTGGGATGACACTGCAACACACCCAAGTACACACGCTTGAGCACACACACACACACACACACCCACACACACACACACACACACACAGCCTCACACTCAGACGTGTCAGCACCCTCTCATACAAACAAGACTGTGTGACCATGTCTTGGGGGGTTGATATTTTATGGAGTGAAAGAATTGGATACACTGGCAGTGGTCTTGAGAGTGACTTTAGCTTGAGAGAAGGGCAACACGTATAAAATGGAAACATGATTGAAAAGGTTATACAACTTTCACTCTCATTGTTGTCATATTAGTTGTATTTTGTTTAATCGACCATTAGTAAAAAAGAAAACCACAACGAGGACATTACCATAAAATGTATTAAGAAAACAAAGTTTCAAATTACCAAGTTAAATAAAAAAAAAAGCGTATTATCCGCATCTCAAATTGGTATATTTTGAATATGTTTTGAATACAAATGAACTTTTAATGTAATAGACTTTTTACTACAATGATAATTTTCCCTTAATTTCCTCATCAGCAATACTGGAAAGCAAATGAGCATCACACCATGAAACTGCAGGTACTATGAATACATAAATACCAAATTATGTCGGTATATAAAACTCGCCTGGATTTTGTCTGGGGGCATTCGATTTTTTTTTTTAGAGATTAGTATGTGCCCATCTGCTCCATTACAATTCTCCGCAAGGTGTGAGTTGAGGCAAATTGATTGGACTAATATATATCTGGGCAAATAAACAACTTGTGCCTTGGGGGGATTTCTGTGCAGCATTTCTTTAGAACTCCTCAGGAATCAAAGGTGCTAATATCATCGTCTGCCGTGGGCAATAACATCAGGCACTCATGAAAATGCAAGTCCCATATATATCAACATCAAGAAGAGACCTGCGAGAGTTACCATGTCAGCGATGAGATGTACAGTCAAATCAAATTCCCGGTACTGCTGCTGCTGCTGCAAAAAAAAAAACACTTCTAAATAGACCATAAATTCTTGATAAAAATGTGCACTGGATTCAAAGGCTGTTCCGCTGCCTGCCTGTCATGTTCATAACTGGGTCTTTGAAGTCGGCTGTCAGTGGTCGGTGCTGAACCATCTTCAGAGGTGCGTCAGTGCTCTCCCTCCTGTTCTTTCAAGTTCCCCTCCAGCAGCCAGTTTATGGGGTGATGTTCATTCTGAATGTGCAGTTGCTGCTCTGGAGATAGGGCTGGTCAATCCTCCTGTCAGAAATATCATCCTACTAGCAAGACATGTTTGCGTAAAGTCTAGCCATCCTCAAAGAGAATGGAAGTCTGGAGGCCTATTCAGTGGGGTGCAAAACACACGCTTTCCAGATGCAGAATTTCAATGTACTGTAGTTCTGCTACTTTTCTCCATATTGAGGGAAACTTTGAAGAAAACACAAAATTGAATTATTTAGCAAAAAGCAGTACACCAAAGCTCGTAAGACCTACAAGCATATAGTCATATATAAACCTAAACGCTTATCTGTTTTCTGATTCTAGTTCTCATTTGCTTCCCGCAGAATATTCTCAACCTTATGAGCGACCAGGAACTCAACAGGATATTTGATCTTCGAGAGAGAGAAATTCTGGGTCAGCACAGTCAAGCATGACGGCCAGCACAAATACCACCAAGACAGGAAGATACAGTCCGGGGTGAGGAAGTGGAGATAGCAGCGTAACTAAAGATACAGCCTGCAAGTAGAGAGCAATAGCCCTCAACAGATAGAGCGGCCTATGGGGCTAGAAGATAGGCCCAAAGCGGTAGAAACATTTGTGACAAAATGGCTGACATTATCTTTTAATTAGATTCACACTGTTTACTAGCTTGTTTGTGTTCTCATTTATACATTACCTGACATAGCTTTCCTTTATCTCACGTAGGGCTTGTAGAAGTTGATGATGTTGGTGGTGTGGCCGGTGATGCAGAGACGGTGAAGAAGCAATGCTCATGCTACATTTTTTCTCTAATTCAACTGAACTTTTTTCCAAATAACTACACATACCGACTAAGTAACTGACTGATAACTTCTGCACAACTCAAGGCACCTTTTTTTAACAATCTAAATGCTCCAAAAGATGAAATGCTGGAGACGGCAGACCAATTGATCTTTCTGAGCAGTAGCCCATGTGGGCGGTAGAACTTCAAATATTCACCCCCTCCAGTTCCTATGAGATATTTTATAAAGTGGTGTATGCACACATACATCAAACTAATGGAAGATGCAAATTTCCTCATTAAAGACGGAAGCATGAGTCCATCTAACACAGAGTCAATCCATAATTAGCTTGTTCCCCTCACTGGCCCTGAAGCATTTACTATAATACTGTCTGAGGCCAACAAGCTCAGTTAGCCTCTGTCTCAGAGCCCTGTATGATATTACAAATGCTGCAAAGTTGGGACATTATACTTCAAGAGGTACTGTATGGCAATTTAAGGTGCGTCTTTCATAAGATGTTTCAGGGAAAGTGGTGTATCAAGTAACAGCTTCTATACTCTCATTTTCTAAACTAAATCAAAGTGACAGCCTTTACTGCCACACCACCTACGCCACAGCACTTATTATTCTAGATATTAAGAGAAAGTGAAGACAGGACAAAGGGGGGGGGGAAACATCAAAGCTTAAATTCATGAAAAATTAAGTAAACTTTATCTACCTCGCCTAAACGAAATGTGATTCATTTCTGCCCCAGCTGCTTTTACAGTTTTTGTCACAGAGCTTATTGTTAGGCTACTAGTTGGGGAATAATTTCACCACGGAGGCTTACATGAAATTTATATTCCAAGAGAATTTTTTATGTATTTTTGGGAAATATTCCTATTTGCTTGCTTGCGGAGTATGAGATAGAGAGTATATCTCATTTTTGTAGAGTAAATATATAGCCAGGAGATGGTTAGCTCAGTGTTAGCTGAGCACAAAGACTGGAAACTGGATGAAACAGCTATCCTGTCCCAACTCAAAGATAAGAGAAATATCCACCTACCAATACCCCACGATAAGCAATGTTAATTAGTGAGCTTTCAAGGTGCTGCTAGGCAGGTTTTGTTAACTTTTTACAGAACCAGGTCAGCTGTTTTCCCCAGTGTTTATGTTACGCTTCTCATCTAATTATTGGCAAGACAGTGAGTATGAATATTTCTCCAAATATCCAAACACCCTGTCTCCCAAAAAAAATGCTGTCTCGTAGCGTTGGAGGTCTCTGAGGACTTTGTTGTTCAGAAATTGTTGGAAATAAGATTTTGGTTTTAGGCTGAAATCTTATCATTAAGATTGTATAGGCCATTACATTATTCTATCTATCTGAATTAAGGCAACAATTGTTTTTCGTTTTAAACTGCATCTCACTTCTTCACTTTGTTATAACACATTCATGTTGATGACATTTTCACTGCAGACCAACAACAGCAAGGCAAAACGGCCCCCGAAGGCATTTTAAAGTACCGACATCATCCTAAATTTGTGCTTCAGTTGCAGAACTGTACTCACATTTTGGATCGCTGTTGCAACAACAACAAAAAAGGTTTGCAATGCAAACAGATGTTTTTTTCATTGCGGTTTCAAACAACAGGCTTCCTATTATAGGCTATCATTACAGGCTATTTACATGTTTTTTGTTCAGTCTCGTTGAGTCTGCCACTGTTTACATCTGCTTTTCAGTCTTCTGCTTAGTATGTCGCCCCACACGCTGTTGTGTGATTGGGGTGAATGTTCATGAAACACGTTAGATCTCATTGACAATATCCTTGTTTTACCTCTGCTGTCTCCTTGTTCCTGTTCAATTTCCATCCCCGGATCCACTCTTTTGTTCCACAAAGTGGTGCTCCTTCACTTTCTTATGTAAAACTATGCTCAGCTGTTGGCCGATCTCAACGCTGTACTTAAAATGTACATCATGCCTCCATCTTGTGCTGACTCTACGCTTCTATATTATTCATTTAGTCTGTCTACATTGCTGAAGTACTGTAGCCGCACTCATGCGTCTTCATACCTCGACAGGCAATATTTTAAATAATGGTTGTGGGTTAATGAAAATGACTCGGAGGACCCTGAGTGTGCAGGGCGGAGGTTGGGTTTTTGAAAGCATTTCATCACCACTTTAATAACTGTCACATATGCTAAGACACAATAATGTTCTCTGATTTTCTTGAAAACATACATATTTCATTAATCCTTTCAATTCAGAGGATGTGAGGTCACATGTTTTTTTTCAAAGCAAAAATATTTGAGTAAATCTTGGAGAAAACTAAATCCTTCATGAAATATTTGCACCTTGAATTGTCGCTCACAATTTCAGTCGAGAACACCAAGCGTCCTTGTCGAGGTCAGTCTTCTCACAGCTTAGGCTTATGTGAGGATTCTCGATGAATGTTTTTGCATTTTATTTTGGTCAATCTGGGCTTCTTCAGTACTATTTAATAATGCATTTTTCTGCATGTGGTGAAGGGATAAAGTGACTCTTAACGTGAGATCCCACCCACTCTCCCTGTCAAGGGCCAGGTGAGCTGCCTCTGAGCACGCCACCGTCGCTGTGGAGGTAACTTTCATGCTCCGCTGGGCAAACATTTTCCAGGTCACATTTTTCAATTACACTGAGAGGCAGGTCCCACAGGCAACCAACCCCCCAGCAACAACCACCCAAACACACACACACACACACACTTCCACACACGCACTCACATAAACAGACTAACCTCCTCACCCGTCCCCCTTGCCATTCCCACATCCCGTGTTTAGCAGCACAGCAGCTTCCCCTCCACCGCAAATCTTCAAAACACACAAACAAAGCTCAGATTTTGGGAGAATTGGCAAAGTATGTTTATATAGGAAACTTCAAAATCCTCCAAGGAGACTGCGAGAAACATATAGATTGTGTTGACATTTTGACAAGGAATTTTTGCCCAAAAAACGTCAATGTACATTTAGCGATCTACTTAATCATAATCAATAAATTGTTGACTAAATTAAGCTAGAGGCAAATTGTCCATGAGTGACCAGGCACAGGGCGCTTTTACCTATTAAATCTGTCAAGGTTCCTCAAGTTCAGCGTGAGGTGTATATCTCCTTATCTGAGCACTTTGAAGTCTCTGGCTCTGTCTGTTGCCTCAGGCGTGTGTTGAGATATGAGGAGAGTCTGCCTCATCTGCCTAATGCTGCTTGTGTAGCTAATAGTCCAGAAAACACTGCTCTGTGAGGCCGCACACGAGCACTTTAAATGATTCATCTTTGGCTGTCACCAAATGAGAGCAACTTGCCACGCACTGCCACTCATGATCCAGCCAATCTGAAGGTGTAAGGGAGGTTGGCAGGGTTTAAAAGGTGGCGAATAGTTGTGTTTATTGAGAAGATTTATGTATTTAAGAGCTTTGGAAGCTGCTTTGTGCACAGCTATACCATCATTTTGTTATTGTCAACAAATCATTATAAAAACATCCAAAACGAACAATGAACTCATCCTACGAACAAGTATTGCTCATGTAGTAAAAGCCTGATATACCTGATAGTACATTAAGGCTACTCAATGTACTTGTACTTTACTTGAGTATGTTTGTGCCATTGTTTATGTTGCCATCTTGGTTTGTTTTCCGTTGCCACCTTGATTTTTTGCAACCAAGTATGCAAATTGAAGACACTTTAACATTGGCTTCACTTTCTAACCCGGAGGTTGCGCCCGGGCACAGTGCTACTTTGAGCTAAATGCTAACATTGGCATGCTAACATGCACACAATGACAACATGCTGATGTTAAGCAGGTATAGTGTTAACCATTTTCAAAGTCGTAGTTTCGTGTGTTAGTATTATTTTAACAATTAAGGGTTTAAAATAAGGATTTTTAATCCACAGACACACTGGGGAATTCGGAAAATACTGAGAACCTGACTAGCGCATTGTTGGTTTTGATCTTTTCATGAGATTTGCTTAAAATGAGAAAAATATAGAATAACATCTTATCCTTTAAGACTTATCCTTTAAAGCCATGTAAATGTGCCATCTGAAGCCAGTTGGATGTCTTTGAACTCTAATCACTGGGCATGACTTTAAAAGCCTCCATCAGTCTGTGCCTTTTTAATCCTTATGATGAGCTGACTGTTGATAAAAATAACACACAGACAAGTAGAAAAAACATCCTGGGGGTTGCATGTAATTCACAAATATCGCACAAAGAAATGTGAAGCAACCACACACTGGTGCAAACTGTCGGGAAAAAACAACACGAGATAAATTAAAGATGGAAGACAGATCAGATATTATAAAAGACAATATTAAAGCATCCACACTTACAACGAAACAACACATCAGCAGACAGAAGAGCAGCATACAGGCAAACTCCAAGTTAACGCCTTTGAAAAAAAAAATTATAATTCTCGACAGTGAGATCTAAAAATGACAGGTGACATCGAGAACGGTTCGTGTAGCTGGTACCCCTCAATTTAATTTGTGCCAACAGAAGAAAAATGGGCAATGAGTCGTGGTGCTGTGTGAGACCATGCAGGCAGAGAAGAGGGGACTGCAGGCTACCTGGAGCAGAGCCAGGGACTCTGGGTCACCGGGGTCAGAGCAAGCTGGCATGACTGGTGAAGGCACAAAACAGAGTGCACAGGCACACAAACATCTACACACACACACACACACACACACACACACACACAAAGTACGATTAAAAAACATGATTAAAAACACTGTGGAGCTGATAACATTCCCGGCTATTCACATGAGCACACATGCAGAACATCTTTGCCCTCCTCCCTTTGTTGTACTCTTGCGGTTAATCTTGTTCAGCAGCATGATGATTATGATAAGTCTTGCTGTAAAATATAAATGCAAATTCGCAGGCATCTTCCCTGACAAACCTCTTGGCAAAAAAAGCGTCATTATATTCTTGCGGCAGAGGGAGAGGAACATTTTAAGAGAAAATACATTAAATCGCAGACATTACCAATTTCTTTTCTGTCACCCGCCAGATTTTGTACTACTCTCATCCATCTGTTTCTGTGAAGTATTATGCATGTGGACCTATCAACGCCGGCAGCACCCCTGGGCAAGACTGTGTCATACCTGCTGAGTCTCCCGGAAAACACCTGCTGCCTCTCATCCTAACATTAGCAAAACAAGTGTTTAGGTGTTTTTTCCGTAGCCTGTCTAAAATGTCTGTTGACGATCATCCGCTCCTGTGCACGCTGGATTTGTCACGAGACAGGTGTCTCTGCACAGGTAGTGTGGAGCGTCAGCACCACACAGGAGTGTTAATTAGACACACCAACAATAGCGTCGGGGGTGCTGCGACTGACGTATGAAGCTCCCACAGCGATTAGCACACACCGAAAAAACGCTTTGACTCTGACAGGGCATCTGTCCCAGAGTGCACCTGAGTGACTATCACAGAGATTTACAGATGGATCGGTCTGCACGGACTAAAACACACATATGAAGAACGGGAAATCCAAGCTGACTCGGAAAAACAACGTTGTGGCAACCGCAGTGAAAAATGATCTCCATGATCCAGGTGATAATGTGTAATAAATGCAGGCAAAGTTCCTGCGATAGACTGATTCATTCTTCATCACAAGGGAGGCAGAATACACTGGGGAGCAATCTGAGCGAGTGCTTGCTCATTTATTTTTGCCTTAACGAAGCAGGGGAGAGCATGCTACACAGCCTCCCATAAATGGAGAGCAGGAAAATGTGGACCACTGAATAAACATGTCGCATGCAAAACTTAAAAGACTAGTAACATTTAAACAAATAAGCCTCCTCCGTTAATTTCAAAATGCATGCAGTAATTTCATTGCCAGATTAGAATTGTGTAGAATTTACACATAGTACATAACAACACTCTTATCAACAGCACACTACTTATCACACTGTTCACAGATTGGTTCACACTCTTCGTCGGACACGGCGTGTTTGCTTTAACGTGTGTTTTTGTGCAGAGCACAGGGCTGCAGCGCGCAACACTCAACATCAATCCAGCCAGACCAAACAGCTGCTAATTGACAGCAGTAAGTGAATAGCCAGAGGAGGGAAGATATTTTTAATTACACACCACATCTCCATGGCTACGAAGGCGAGAGGACGGAAGTCACGCCATCAGCTTGAGATGGAGATTAAGTGAAATAGAGGAGGGGGCGAATCGTTGGGATGACATTCTCCTCAGCTTCTTTCTGCTTAAATCATGTTTACCCTTCAGTAAACAATCATCTTCATACATACTCTGAAACACGCACACACACACACACGCACAAGTTCAGGCTGCGTGTATTGGCTGGTCTTAGATACATATGGGCCCTGCACCCTTTATAGCTCTGGTGGTGTATGTATTGCTAGCAGAGTGTTGGGGAGATACAACAGCATGCTCCATGACTGCTTAATCACAGAAAGTTATGTTTTTGTATCACAGCGCACAGTGATGGGATCTGAGGCACGGCTGCCGTTTTTTTTTTTTTTTTTACAATTCTGCTCTCTCTTTCACAATGCCTCCAGATTAGAAGTCAAAAGTGGGCACTGGCAACAAGAGCACTAATCCAGACAGTTAGTTCACCGTCAGATCCTAATCCTTTAACGCCACGACCAAACGTGTGAAATTTGTTGCCGCAAATGTGCTTATTTTTTCCTGTCTGCTGCCAGGCTTTCCAAGAGGGGTGGGGTTGTGTGTGTTTTTCTCTCTCTCTCTCTCTCTCTCTCTCGCTCTCTCTCTCTCTCTCTCTCTCTCTCGCTCTCGCTCTCTCTCTCTCTCTCGCTCTCTCTCACTTATTCGAATCCGAGGAAAAAGGTACAGAAGGCAGGTTTTTACGTGATCTCTACCCCCCCATATGTGATGAATTTTCAAATTCCTCTTAGCCATAAAATTGAACTGAAGTCCCCTGCCCCCTACATTTCTCACTCTGAACCTCTCCTCCCTTGAGTTTTATCAATTTGCACGATCTGAGTCCTCCTGCTCAGTCATGAGTCGGGGCGGTTAGATTATGAGAGATTTAGATAAAGAAAAAATGACTCCGGCTTTACCTAAAATGACCTCAGATATTACTAGTTTATTACTAGTTTACTTCCAATTCTACAAATCCAAAACCAGAGAGGACTTTTAAATGCATGCACCATATTGGGAGGATATGTGCTGCAGACATGCTCAGATATGCACTGCCTTGACAGATCCAGCTCATATCGAGCCAGACTCCATACAGACTTATCCCTATTCAAGACTGGAAGGTCAGTGCAAGGCTAAAACTGTCTTTCACTCACAGCAGGGCCGAGCACAACTTGCCAGGGTTAGCTCTAATTGCAAGGTCCACAGCACTATATTTTTGAAAAACCCTTTTTTCCGAGATGTTTCCTTGCAAGACAGGTATTGGAAGGTGCATGCTTGAATTGCATGTACTCTCTGCTCTCGGCACAGAAGTAAAATCATTTTGACTTCACATACCTGACATCATCTCTGCTGCCCGAACACAGTGAACTCAGGGCTCAAAATGAACAAGCTAGGAGTGCTATCCAGCTCCGTGTAGAGCACTATACTGTAGAAGACTGCAGGAGCTGGAGTTCAAATCACTAACCTCCAACCCTAATGTTTCAGGGTACTCTGAGCTGCCTAGCAGCACTCATGGCTATTTGTTCAAAATTAATAATGCAGGCACATTAATTAACAGCAGCAATCCGTAATCGCATGAAATACAGAAAAGGGATGTGAATGATAACACAGTGTGGTGTTTAACAGCGAACAGTGTAGCTAATGCTCATGGAAAATCTACTGACAGCTAATCACAACTTTAAAACAAAGGATGTCTTCACATTTTTTTCAAGTGTCTTAAAAGACAATTAACAAGTTTTGCTTCCAATGAAAGTGTGCAAAATACATTAAAAAGTTGATCTGCTAATACAATGCCTCAGCAGTCTGAGTTTACCAAATTAAGTGGATATATTATGATAATAGTATTAAGTATGAAATTCCTTCTAATTAATGATATATGGAATAAATGTGAATAACACAGTAAAACACAGGTGCTAGCCTGCCGCGTACACCGGATGCTCCTCCCTAACTGTCAAGGCTAGACGCAATAATGTTCAAAGGAATTGTTTGACATTTTTATAAATGAGATTTGAGATTTTTTTTCCAAGAATTAGATGAGAAGATGGATACCACGTTCATGTCTGTGCAGTGATTATGTTGCTCGAGTTAGTGGCCGGTTAGCTTAGCTTAGCATAAAGACTGGAGTCAGAGGGAAACAGTTAGCCCGGCTCTTTCTGGGACTATTTCTCTGCTGGGAGCAGTGACTGGAGACTTAACTGGTTGCCTGGCAACTTCACAGTCATGATAAAATTCCAGGAAATGACTGTTCCAGGCCAAGAAATAGTAACGGACACAACGCTCCAGTAAAAACACAACTCGTTTTTACAGATTGCTTTTTGTAAAGATTAAACAAATGAAAATAAAACGGGTAAGCTTAGCTATTTCCACATTTCCAGTCTTTATACTAAGCTAAATTAGCTAGCTGTTAGCTCTAGCTTCATATTTACCTTAAAAACATAACATTGGTATCAATATTCTTTCAACTTCACCTCCTACTGCTATGACTTAGAGCTATTCATTTGGGGAAATTCATTTTGTTAAAGACATGATTTGGTAATTTTTTTTTTTTTTAATACAGGGGAGCAAATAAGTAATTTGTGCACATTCATTTAAAAAGACTCCCAGTTAAACATGGGCAGTAAGCCCCTGTATATGGTCTAAACACTGCTGTGTGTGTAAGGATCATTGATCTTTGTTTGTGCATTGTGTGCTGTGTACCATACACTCTTAATTTTCTCTCTCTAACTGTGCTGACCTTGGAAAGTGACTTTTTATCCCCAAGTGCCAATAGACTGCAGTACATATACTCTTATGTGTTCAATAACTCTATTTAGTTAGGATCAAATAATGAAAACAAGTGCAGTAGGTTTGGATAGTATTGTTTTGGCTCTGAACTCCAGCACATTGGATTTGAAATGAAACAGTGACTGCAAGGTTAAAGTGCTGACTGTCAGCTTTAATTCTTTGGTGTTTACATCCACATCTGATGAACCATATAGAAATGCTAGCCCTTTTTATACATATTCCCCCAAGGGTAAAAAAGGGCTACGAGTCCTACACTATTCAGCCAATATAGATGAGAACACCCTCAAACAGCTTTAAAGCTGAAAGTCAGCACTTTAACCTTAAAGTCAGTTTCATTTCAAATCCAGCGTGTTGGAGTAAAGCCAAAACAATAAAAAAACATGTCACTGTGGTAAGAATAACGCGCCGCACTACACTTGGTTTCTACTACCATTATACTGATCCAAGAAGAGAAACATACCATCTCCTCTTAAGTGTATCACAGCAACACAGGTCACATACATGAAAGGCCTTGTTTAGCTCGGGAACATGTATAGGTGCCACAACAATACAACAATATCATCTTCCTGCCACGTCTCACACGGAAATTAGCAGAAATCCACTAAACTTAGGAGAGATTTTTAACGACATCTTTCACCAGATAACCTAATGGTTATGGTAAAGACGAGTCCCATGAAAGCAGCAAATAAATCTAATTAGAGGAGAGATATGCTCGTGCGCCTGTAGGGTGAGGATTAGCCAGATGCTGTTATGCAATCCATACTTGTCAGAAACTACAATCTGACTTGTGTTGCCTGGGATATTGAGATGTGCATTAGCACGGAGGAGATTATCATCATGAAGGATGGCAAGCTGTTTCTCTCCTCCGTTCCCTCATTTAGTCACTTGCGCATTCAAATCTTCTACTTGATAAATCACTTCTGTTGCGCAAGAGATGTGTTGAGATGCTCTCCAAAAAAAGTTCTGAATGAGGCTTTTCACTTTAACACCACATCAGTAAGACTTGTATATATGCACCTGTGTGTTCACTATGCTGCTCGTAGACAGCGGGCAACAGCAAACAACCGTGTGCTAAAGTTGATTCAAAGACGGTGTTAAATATAATAAAGATAGTTGCATTGATCAGATTAAAGTTGCACTATATTGCACAATATTTATATATTAGCAATGTATCAGATATATGATGTAAAAACGTGTTACAGAATATTATCTCCCAAAACTGCAGGTCCCCATAACCCTACCAGAGCGTATTATTAGCATCATTAAGCTACCAGACCAGCACCAAACAACAGACTGACAAAGTTAGCAACTAAAGTTAGCAGCTAACTAGCTCGTTAGCACACGAGCTAGTTAGCAACTAGCTCGTGTGCATAGTGGGGCATGTAGCTGCTAAGGAGGAATGGTAATGGTGCTACGTATCTGATGTGTAAACATCCAGCATGGTAGCTTAACTTGCTAACAAGTGTACGCTAAAAAGTTTGCCCTATCAATTAAAAAGTAAAAAATATGTTGGTGTCTTGTTACCAAAAAGTCATTTTTTTTATGGTTTTGGTTTTAAATACAAATATTTATTGCAAAATGATTCACTGCATATTTCAAAATTTCTGCAACTAATTCAGCTGCTGTGTTTTCAAAATCACAGATAAGTCTATCTGCCAAAACAAAGCCAAAGCAAAGGTCTCATATTGTATTCTGAATTGTTTGCCATAACAAGGTTTACTCTCAGGCCCGCATTCATTTGGTATAAATATGTTTCCGTTTTCTACAGATAATGAATATTGCATTTTTGAATAGTCCACTGAAAAATGCATCTTAAAAGGCTAGGACTAAACTTTGTTTTTTGAACATTTTTCAGCCGTACCAAATTATAGCCATAACTGTTTATTCTCTTATGGTGCAATGCTGGAATATAATAGCGGGGGGAGGAAGGCAATGGCAACTCAGTTAATACTTCTTTTACATTTTACTCAGGATAAAATATTGGAAGCTAAACTGGCCCCCTAGAGATGCATAAACAAATAGCCTGCGAGGGAAAGTTTTTCCTCTCTCTCTTCTCACTTTCCTTTTTTAGTCTCTATCCCTCACTTTCTCTGAGTCTCCTGTGTCTTTCAATACCCTTCCTCCTTCACGATTGTACAACTCAGCCAGCATCCTTAAACTCTTTCAGTTCCTCTCTCTGTCTTAGGGCATTGTTAGGCAGCTCTCTGTAAACATTCAGAAAGTGGAAACTTTTTTTGGTGTACATGGTCTTGGCAGTCAAGCATAGCAAAGCAATCGCACAACAACCCTTCCCTTTTTCTACAGTGGCGGCCTGGTGCTGTCTCTTAGCTGACATGTTCAAATCAATAATTCACATCCAATGACTGCGAGTGTGTCTACATGCATGGGATTCTTTTTGAGACCAGTATCGGCCATCAGAGAGGCCTCGGTGCTCTGTGTCTGACAGATCGACATGTAGGTTTATCAGGCAGATCCTTGGTCTGATATCATTTTCACAGGCAATTAAAGTCAGCAGCAGGTGCTGGATCTCGGCTAATAAGGACTTACATAGTCTATACAAGGTTAATTGACAGAAGAAGAAAGAAAAAAAATGCAAAGCCGTTAGTACATGACAAGTGAATGTCTGTGTGTTTCTGCAGGAGTATGATGGCTTATGTACTTGTTTTTGTATGCGTGTCTGTGTATGTGTGTGTGTGTGTGAGCTGCGAGCCTGCCCGTGAACACATGGACATTAATATTCTGGCTGCACAAGCAGGTTTGCCACTGGCACTATTATCTTTGTGGAAAAACAAAATGAACACCACAATCCGTTTCCAAAATGGCCTCGGCACGGTGCAGCGGATAATCATATAATTTGCAGATTTAATTGGAAATATAAATCCCAATGCACACACCATTACGGGCAGCTTTGATATACACCTTGCCGATTGATGCATGATGACACCTCGCAAATGCGGAGGGTCACCCGTGTCACTTTTAAATATCACGGCACCCTGGGAAACCTGATTGGAGCGCCAACAACACATTTAAATAGCTGTCCTCGCATATTGCTGAGCGAAATTACCTCTTCAACTGTCTCTTTCTGGAGCAGATTAGATTGGCTAGATTTTTTTTCCTGTGGTCATTTTCTCCATTTGACAGAGCATGGCACTGCTCATGTTGTTGTTGCTGTTGTTTTTTTGCATTAAATTTCAATAATACAGCTTGCGTGCTTTATTCCGACATTTCAGTCTTGTACTATACGGGGTTTGTGATAGCGCTATTATACCATTATGATATTTCATCTGGCAGCGGGGGAGCCTGTACGATGGTCCACCTGAAATGGCTGCAGGCTCCCTGTACATCTCCATACAGTATTGCAGCAGAGTGTAATGCTTTATCAATAAACCACTGGACCGTTTGCTGTTTTCATAATGGAGTCGTGAAAGCACGCTCTGGCTCCTAATTACCGAGGCAAACAGAGCTTGGCAGCAATTCAGAGGAAAAAGTGGAGGAGAAATGGGTGGGAGGAAGAGAGGGGAAGGACACAAGAAGAAAAGACCTTAAAAGAACACTGTTTGCCTGCTCATCCCAAACCCAAAGCTAATTATATCTGCTGAAGCAAAAGGAAGGTCTTGTTATGCCCAATAGACCCACCTCGGAGCTCACCCAGATCTCTATCACTGCAGGTGTGATAAGTCCAGTTCATATTTGCCCTCTAAACTTTCCCTTCTTGGGTGGAGTAACTTTATCGGGGACATAAGTAACGTTGATGGCGGAGACTCATAAATGCATGGCTACTGTACGGCACCCTCGGCTAGATCTTAAAATCATATGGAAAGCAGACCAAAAAAAAAAATCTAAGGCCAAAAGCATCTGCAGGCCATTTGAATCTGCACAAGCTGCAAAATCAATATAAAAATGAAAGAGGCAGGGAAAAAACTGAAAGGGGTTTCTGGTGATTGTGGTGCTAACAAGCCAAGAAAACTGTTTGTGGTTGTGCTTGCAAAAATAGTTAGTTTTAACAAACAAAACTGCAAGAGAACTTCATTCTTTGAAAGTAAGGTAAGGTGCTTATGCATCTACATTCTGCAGTCTCACTAAAAAACAAAGAGTCTACAGCAATGCTGGCGGTTATGCGCCACTGTACTTCAAGCTTTTAGCTATGCTTTGAGCTTAACGCTAACGTCAGCATGATCACAAAGGTGATGCTAACATGCTGATGCTAAGTAATATAATGTTTTATATGTTCATCATCTTAGTTTAGCCTGTTAGTATGCTTACGTTTGCTATTTAGCAGAAAACACAGAGTACAGAAGAGGCTTATGGGTAGGCAGGTATTTTCTCATAAACTATATTGGACGAATTAATGTTGACTCGATGATGGTGCTGGAGGAAAAGTTAAGCTACGAAGCGTATGTATGCCCAAACCAAGGTTCATGGCACTCCATCCTATAGTTGTTTAGACAGCTTAATTGGACCTCACGGTAGTGCTGAAAGAGTCAGAGGACCACTAAAGTCCGTTGGATTCATACTCTGGTGACCATAAATGTCTGTATAAAATTTCATGGCAATCCATCCAATAGTTGTTCACGTATTTCGCGCTTTCGGAGCAAGTGACAGGAATAAACAGAAACAGGTCGTCCGAAAAAAAGTTCAGCTCAAAAAGGCGTGTTGTGCAGTGTTGCATTGCTCGCAGCCAGTTAGGACACATGTCATGGACCCTAACATAAAAAAATACATATTCATATAGTTAGAACCTATTCAAATGTCATTTTTGCCCAATTCTGACAGCCCTATTGCCTACATTGCCTGTGCCAACAGTTCTGCGTAACATAGAAGAGAAAGTAAATAAGGAAACGACCAAGCTTTGTGCACATTAATGTTAGCTTGTTTGACCATGAGCTTGGTTACAGAAAAAGGATTTTTACCGGAAGCTGTGATCATTTTGAGGTGCAAAAAAAGTGGATGTGTGGATACAGGCGTCCGTGTGGTATTGAGCCTAACAGCCGAGTTTGACAGGTCTTAACCCAGGGCCATTGGCCAGCTCTAATGACTATTGACAGCAACCTGAGCCTCTTTGACTTTCAACCTAATTCACTCTTTGACAGAGGGAATCACTGCCTTAAGAATGCCAGCGACAAATGAAGTGGGAGAAATCAACATCCACGCTTCAACTCAGCCCAAATTCAGTTAGAAAATAGCTGTCAGTCTTATCTTTGTATTAAACATGCAGTGCTTTTCCCCCCTTTATTTTCCTTTAAATATTCATGGGTATGAAATTGCCTAGTTAGAGGTCACTCTCTAGGTATCATTTTGACCCAGACTTTCTTTGTGGAGGCTTTGATAATAGTTTCAAAAAAGACATGAGGTTGGTGTTTTTTTGGTAATTACTTCAATAACACCTCTCTTAAAACCCCTGCACTCAGGTGAATGTGGGCATTGTGTTAAGAGCATATTGGTCCAAGAGGCACTAATGACAGCACTTTAGGGTGACCGTGTAACAACAATAAAAACTTCAGTGCACTTATAAAATAAGGTGTTGCACCCAATGACTGCACAATAACCTCTGATTACATACAAAAGTCATTTTGCTCATTACCAACAAAAACTCAAGAAATGTACTCTGTTTTCGCCCAATTTTAAAATGGCTTTAAAGTAAAGTAATGAAAGTTGTATTCATATTTAGCCATACCCAACCATAGCATATCGTCAAAATAAATTGTCATTGTGGTTGTTCAAAATGGAAATTTGAATATAATGTGAAGGAAACCGACATCTGGTCCCTCTTGTTAACATTGACAAACACAAAAATAAATGTGATATTTAAGTTTTGCCAGTTTACCTAACCTGACATCTACAGACTAAACCGCATAGGCTAATTACTCTGTTAGTTCACTTTCGATTTCCATGGGGCGTTAGACCAAAATGCCTCTGTCTCTTGGATAGTCCTACAGCCAATATGAGCAACGAAACATGTGACGTAATCCTGAGAGACCAGTGACCCTGTCTGCTTGGTGTAGGAGGCCATACACAGCACAGTAGCACCAGCCAATCACAGCACATTAGGGCGGGACGTGGTACGAAGTGGGTCGGAACAAAGTCACGCCTGAGCAACGTAAACAGACTACAGTGTGCAGAGATGAGCTAGTATATGAGTAGCAGGCATATCAAACTTTTGCCAAATCCGGTTGGAATTAGAGAAATCTCAAGAAAAGCTTGAGAGGTGCAGTTGATCAGTAGTGACGCGATAGCGGCTTCAACAGCTGTAGCCATTTTGGTTGTTTTCAAAAATGCCTCAATGGCGCTCCCTCTTTATGGTCTTCGTCTAAAACACGGCACATATTAGATACGGTTGTGATCGGCCCGGCACATCTCAGGCTGCTGGAAATCTGTCCAAAGCTGAGGGGGACCAAACGCATCTGTCAGAAAAAATAAAACATGGGCTTGCAGATTTGCCCAATTCCCAGGAAAGTGTTTACCATCTTTTTTTCCCCAGAAACTCTTCCCACAAAAGCACCTCCACAGTTTTCCTAAGCTCTAATATTTCAGAAGTTTTGCAGAGGAGTGAGGCCGTGAAGAGAGAGGGAAGGAGACGTAGAAAACGAAGGGGAATGCACAGCAGAGATGCACCTTGGATAATTAGGCAGGGAGGGGAGACAGACAGAGACCAGCTGATTCACATGCACACAGAAAGCAGCAGCAGCTAGCGGCCATTTCACGACAAACATCTAAAGGAAACCTTTTTTCCAGACAGATGAGATCAGAGTTTTTCTTTTCCTCCATAGCAAGGGGAAGTGGGGGCTTTATGACAGGCATAATTAAAGTGGCCTCAGACCAAGCACAAAGTTTCTCTTAGTCTTTGAGTGAGCGACAATTCTCTGATGTTCGTCCCTTCAGGCCGAACTCTCAGAACACGGGCATGTTAAAGTAACCTCCTTTTATCGTAATGATCATAACCCATAGCTAATGGAGCACCAAACGCCGGCTAAAATGATTCAAAAAGTGGCTTGAATATATTGAATTAAAATCATAGAGTTAGCAATGGAGTCGTGGAGGCGATGGTGACTTTCCAAGCCCTAATTAAGCTGCGGTCATCAAGATCATTATTTTTCACAAGTGTCTCAGGAGATGGAAAACAGGACATAATGAGGATCAAATGCACATATAGAGCATGCAAGTCTAATGATCCATTTACATGAATATGGCACTTTTGAAGGCGCATAGTAAACCTGACAGGCTTTCAGTGGCATTCGGAGTTCATAAAATACTCAACACGAAGATTTCATCGGAAGAAAATGTTGTATTTTAACACTGTATCTCATTCTTTTTCTTGGCATTTCACCATTACGCTCTAACAAAAACACATCCCAAAGGAAAAAGGGAACTGTGACAAAATTTAAATTAGCTTCCATTTTTACATCTTAGTTGAAATTAGATGGATATGGATTTGGGGAAAGGGGTGTGAATGCAGGAAATGAAAGGCCTTGTTTATGCCAAGGAAAAAATCTTTATTTTTTAATTTATTTTCAGTGCCAGAAAGGAAATAAATCCTTGATGAATTCTCTATTACTGCCTACAACACCGGGGTGATGAAATTGTAACAGACATGATTATTACAATTATTCAGGAGTCTAGACCTCTGTAGGTCGTGTAGCAATTTCTGATAATGTTGCAATATACTTAGGAACAAACAGTAGTAAGAGAACTTGATTGTACTATTGTTTTTTAGAAAGTGACTTTATGTTCAATCTAATGTCTGTTTCATCAGGGAGTTTGTTTGTATTCTCTTACTCATATCACACAGCATAGAGTGTATGTGCATTTTCTTCAAGGGCCGACACATCGGCGCAGTGATGGAGGATGACAGTTTGCCATTTTTAATTGCCATGGTTCCTGTTGCCTGGTTGCCTGGAAGGGGGCGCAGGAAGGGTGCAGACACAAATATTCTCTAATGAGTATTAATCTAATCACTGTCTGATATAAACAGGGCCTCTGTAATGATGTCAGACCCCGACCGCCATCACTACCTAAGTCTGACATTTAGGACGAGGGCATTTGCATTTCCCCAAAAAAAAGAAAAAAAAGTCTTGACAAATTGAAGGACATTGAAGGCGGGAAGGGGGGGGGGGGGGGGGGTAATGATGGCCATAAAAATTACCTCACCCATTCCTTTTCAAGAAAGTATCTGAGTCTTAAAGGAGAAACTTGTCATTTTCTTAATTAGGTAATTGTGTCTCCTTGGGAACTCGATGTGCCTGGTGCCGCTGGCTTTGTCATATTTCGAGCCGCATCATACCTCCAGTGATAGCAACCAAAGAAAGTACGTTCCCTTCAGAACGTCTGCGTGAATGTTGATGAAGTTACTGATAGAGCTCAAGGAAAATGTGTGTGTTTTGAACAGATTTTGCCATTGAGGTGTGAAGATTACTTATCTGTTGATGTCATACACACAATAACAATGACACTCCAACACCAGTGGGAAATATATAACTTCTTGTGTGCTCACCTTAACAAAGAAAACAGTGAAAACTGCACCCATGTCTGTCTTGTTTACCTCAGTAGATTGAGAGGGTTACCTCCAAGGGCAAGGGGACATGAATAATGCCTACCACCTGCACCTGTTTCCTCTGGATGCTGCGGCTTTAATTACCTCAATTAGCATTTGGGAGATTGTTTGTAAGGATCTGTATCTACAGTGATGGAGCATACGCTCAGAGGGGATGCTAACTCATTGGAAAACACAGACAAATTGTCTTCCACCATAACCTTCTGCAGTGGTTGTGACTCAAAGCGCACTTAGAATGAGTTCTGTGCCTTGCCAAGATGGAGAGATGGTGATAATGTGCTGACACGTGATTAAATAAGACGCCGTGCTGCTAAACCTTAGTATGTCGCGTGGAAGATGCCAGCGCTGTGAAAAAGTGAGGAGGGGAGTCGTAATCTCTGATCTGCAGAACAACAAAACAGCATAATTTATAGATACAAGATGACACAAATGTGAACTAATGGAATTCTCAGACTGTTGTCCTCGCTGCGAGAGTTTATTAGAAGTCTGCAGAGGGAACTGTGCAGGTTTCAGCCTTCTTTTGTTGAGCGTACCCGTCCAAAGTATACTGCACCATGATTTTGTTCCCGCTTCACCCAGTGATCTGTATCGTGTGATTTGTCCCCTTTCATTTCCATAATGGCTTCCTGAGCTCCCTCATGGAAACATATGGAGACCCCTTCTCACTGTATAGGATTTGTCCTGCACTAATGGAGCTGAGATTGGATTCTGGCACTTATGTGTGCCTAGATGATTCCTCCTTTTTAGTTCTGTTCTCCTTTGCCTCATACATAATACATAGGGTTAAAGCAGTATTGCTTTGCAGGAGATCTCCTTTATTAACATCGAAGTCTCACGGGGATCAGAAAGCTCAGCATCAAAGTTTGCCTCTGCACTGCTCTCATCATCACCAGGAAGCACTTGTGAATATGATCAGCATTTAATCACTGTATTCAAATGAATTCCCTGTCTTTACCAGAAAAAAAAACAAAGCACTGGTCAAATGTTCACGCCTACAATGACTCTTTTCTGTCAGGAGCTTTGGCAGAAAGAATAACGTAACAATATTGGATGAATGGGACAACAAAGCTGTTTGCATCATGTTTCCAACCAACAGTTTGTCTTTTAACCTAATCTTCTGTACCTATACGTAGTCTATATATTGTCAACAAATCCCATGAAAACACCAAAACCAATGATGAATTGATCGTAATAAAAAGGTATAATCTGTGTGGCCGTAGCCGCTCCATTGTTTTACAAAAACTATTAAAAGCACATCAGTGAGCAACACCATTGCACTAGGTAGCGTGTTGCTTCATTATGATGAACACTGTAGTCCATTTTGAATCAATCTCACACACACCATGTTGCTGCCATAAATACTCAGTAGAGCAACAAATGTGTATTAATCCACAGCTGAAAGTAGTCCCCAACAAATGCATAATTCAATGTTGCTTGCTTAAGGTTTGTGGAAAAATACAGTCTCCAGCTGTTTTAGGAAATTACTGACATTTTTTTGTAGCTTTTACTGAGCAGCTTTTTTTTTAATTAAATTAAAGTATATGTTTGTGAGCTGGTTTTTAAAATGTACATATTCATTAGGAATGTAAGGACTTTAGGCTTAAAACCACAAACAGGTAACAGAGTATAGATGAAGATGAATTTTACCCCGACGTAAGTAAAGACATTTTTTGGCTCCTTCACAGTCAGTGTTTTTGATGCGATGCATCCATCTATGAGACTTAATGGTGCTCCAGAACTTTGCAGGTCTCGATAGCTGTGTAACTGCGTATCCTCATAGTGCAGCACTCCAGGTAAGCAAGAACTAAAGATGACTTTGTGAATGTTGCCAGCTTTCCTCTGAGAAGTTGGAGCGGGCCAGTTGGAGCCCTCGACCACATATGATTAAATTTGTAATTAGACGAAGACTCTGACACAAATTGAATATTTAACTGAAGCAGAAAATCCCTAACTTCACCCTTGCGTCCTGGAAGTAATGGCCTCTATCTTGTCTATATTTCCACTAACCTGTGTCCAGCAGGAGGAGGTCTTATAAAACATCCCTTGCCCTCAGTCCGACCTGAACTCAAGGTAGTAGGAGCCCAGAGCAATTACCTCTCTCTCTCTATTTCTCCCTCACTCGCTTCCTCCCACCCAAGAGGGAGGCACATCTCCATAAGTTATTTCATTATCACCCTAGCTCCGCTTTCTCCCTCTCTTCTCTGCTTTGTTTTTTTATATCTCCCTGTGTGTATTGCTTCCTTTGGGAGGTCACACAGAAGGGTATGGTATCTACTAAATAGAGGACATTCCAGAAATGATTTTTGCTTATTTCTTTGATATAATAATCTGAGCTGCCACACAGCCACACTGTTCACAGACTATTTGCTAAATGAGTTTTAGTCATTGCTCTTTAATTTATGATGTAGAAATACTGTACCCTTGATTTTTTTTTCCTTTGCTTCTTCTATTCATGCCTTTATTTTGACTATTATCATGAGTAAGAAGACTAAATTTGCTGGTACAAAATGAATTCAAGGTTGAAGAACAGGTGAATGCCTGCAAAACAGAATAAGTGAACACCGGCTGTGAAATAGTCAACAGTCAAATGGTCTTTAGTCAAAGTGCGAAATGGTCAAGGATACAACTGGAGTTTTGCAAAAGTATTCATTAAATCCTCGTAGGGCTCCAGATATTTAGCTTCTTTGTTATTTCACAGCAAAATAATCCGCAGGACTCTTTAGTGGGAGATGGTTTAATGACTTTTGAGCATCATTAGGAAGCACACAAGTAGAAATTTCTAGGAACTGTTGAGTGAGGAGCAACACAAAATTACCTTTTGATTGTGTTATGATGTAGCGTAGGCAGTTGTGTTGTAATTAGCAGTACTTTGTAATCGGAGGTAGCGGAGTGTCTCTCAATGCAGCCACGTAGGGAGCATTACTGTGGCAAACAACAGTTTCAGAGGTGTTGCAATAAAATTATTTATGCAGTTAAAGCTTAACTCTTTGTTACTGCTCAAACAGAAGTCAGGCAGTAAATAAGCTTGTATTTAGAGAGCGAATTATGACTGCTATTTGCCTGTGTTACGTGCATTTAGACTTGCTTGTGGCTTTGATCACACAAGTTCAAACCTCATTATAAAGTCCATTGACCCCATGAGGAGGCTTGTGGCCCTCTGTGGATTTCTTTAAAGTGTGTTTGAGAGTGTGTGTGCATACAGTATGACCGCAAGTGTTTGAAAGTGTGTGTTCCCGCATGTCTCTGCTCTCTCCTGGTCTGACTCTGTAGTGCTTTGATTTGAGCGCGGTGATCCAGCTAAGACTCGGAGCAAATACACGGATTAGGCCGCAGCGGTGCAGATAACACTCTGATCAAAGTGGCCCCGCTGCTCCGACAGGCACAGAGAGGAAAATATGTTAAAGGAAGAGGCTCTGTGCACACACAGCCCGAGTCACACATTTCTTTATCTCCACGAACAGACAGACAGACAGACGGGAGGAGATTGTCTTGCTTTATTTTCCTATTTTTTCCGACAGCTGTGCTGTCAATAGCTCTACAGAAAATTCACTCCAATCAGTCCGGGCAAAGGCCTATCCTCAGGGTCGTTGAGAACAATAAGGAATCGCTCTTTTTCCCTAATGGGGCACAAACACTCACTCTTCCTCCTTTTCCTTCTTATTGTCTTTATTCTACAGTCCTGTCATTCTTCGGTTCTAACCAACACCAAAGTGCAGAATCTCAGCCAACACTTATAAGTTTGTACACTACGGCTGTCGATTAGTCAGCTAATCAATCGTTTTGTCATTTTGTTGTGCTTTTTCATGCTAAATTAGTTATTTCCAAGAAAATCATGGCCACATATCTGGTAAACTATGCACCAATCGGACTTTTTCAGTCCCAACACAGATAGCGATACCTGCTCTTTGGGAAATATCGAGTGTCGACCCAATTTTTATTTACAATATAAATGCCTCACTGTGTGGAAGTTACTGGGATCATTCTTTTATGTGTAAGGAAACATCAGACTTTACTTGCTTTCCTAACTTAAACAAATAAATACACAGATATAAATGTACTGAATGTACTGTATATAAATAATGCATTTTGCACCTGCAACTTCAAAAATCTGTCAAAAATGACAGCAATTACAATTCAAGTGTAAACCTATTCAATGCAGCAACCAATTGGTGAAAACTTAAACAGGAATTCAAATTCCAGAAAAAGACTTTTTTACAGATCTGTTGATTAAACCAACTAATCGATTAGTCAACAAAATCATACTGTGTACAGTAGAGTTGGTGAAAATTGTCAAAAGGGGTCCACACACATAATTATACAAGTGTCACTTCTCTGCTGCATCTCTATCTACATGGTGTGTGTGTGTGTGTGTGTGTGTGTGTGTGTGTGTGTGTGTGTGTGTGTGTGTGTGTGTGTGTGTGTGTGTGTGTGTGTGTGTGTGTGTGTGTGTGTGTGTGTGTGTGTGTACAAACTGTGCTTGATTGACATCTCCCTCACATCTTCCGGTTGAACTCTCGTCTGTTAATAACGTACACCATTACAGGTCGTTCTCACAGCAGACGGTTTGACCTGTCCTAGTAGAAAAAGCACAGGTGTTACTAATAACATTAACGATGGCTCTGTTCAGCTTCTGCTCTGTTGACAGTGAGCCAGCACGCATAATACCAGCAACCTGAAATGAAGTGAATCATTCATTTATTCATTATTTTATACCAGTTCTACTGTGAAACATCAAAACATCTCTAGTAAAAAAGGCCTATCGTTCTGATCATAATAGTCACTCAAGAGTAATTTGAGGATCATTACTGAAATAAACAAATAGAGTGTCTAACAGAAGACTCGTTATTTAACAATACTGATACATTATTTCATTACGCGTTGCATACTGTTTTTACTGTCATTTACTGTGATTATCTTTTTATAAGGCTACCTAAAAAGAAAATTACAGTCAATTCTCAAGCCAGGATTTTGACTACCAAAATGCTTGTGATACTGCATGGTTTTTTACCGATTCTTATTGTTTATTTTATTGTTATTACGTTTTCTGTTCAACATTGTTTCAATCCTGAGTGAGGCACTTGGGCTGCATCTCTGCGTGACAGGTTCTTTGTAATACAATATTATTTATTTTTTGTTACTGTACCCATTATATTACTTTTTTGTTATGCCCAAAGGTGTCCTCCTTTCCTTCATTCTTTGGCTTATTAACAGATAAACTTCTCTGCCATTCTGACGCTCTAGTGCTTGCCCAAGTCAACTGGAAGGGTTGATGTCTATCACAACTGGATAATGCTGTACTTTCACACACAACTCATTAATGTTATACTGGGTGGCATGCCACCACCTAACTGTATACTGTATTTCAGTTCATTACAGTTACACTCACTCCCGCTGCTACAGAGCGATACAGTACCAATCACCATAGTAACTCCTGATGGAGTCTTGCTGCAGTCCAGACTTAAAGGGTTGAAGTGCTCTGCCTCCGTCGGCAGCAGCTCATTACTTATCCATGAAGGACTGTTAACCACACTGAAATGGAATCAGATCTATTCACAACAATGGTTTTAATTAGATCTGTGTGTGCGCCTGGGTGTACACTACAGTGTCTGTTTGGATGTGTGCTCGTCAGTGGACAGCAGCAACCTTGAAACCCGGGAATCCCATGTGAAACGTGATGGTGCGCTTCGTGTGTTTATCACCTAAGACTAATTGATTAATGTGTTTCACCGCTGATGTCGTCTAGAAAACAAATGGCGTTCCCCGCACACACACACACACACACACACTCTCTCTCTCTCTCTCTCAGACACACACATCGCTGAACTTTATGTAATTAACGCCTGAATGGACCATGTTTTTCAGATGCGCCAGTGCTGATGTGGAAAATAAGAGGGGATTAATGCAGCCCTCTGTTAATTCCACAGCCTGCTCCAACACAAGAGGATGACCCGATATAGACAGTGAATACTATGCAGTTAATAGGGTAATTAATACTTAAGTCTTCCTAACACTGTACCATTTTCCATGGTAGCGTGACGCTACACCTTTTGCCCACGAAGGGTGTCCAGGGATTTTGGTACAAATCTCCTCTTAACCATCCAATTAAAAAGCTCATCTACACTTACTGCATTTTTATGTTTGGTGTGGCCCTTGTTTAGCAAAGTGCTATACCAATCAAGTTTATTATCATTAAGATTATTATATGCGTTACTTAAATGGGATCATCTATTCATCACTGCAGTCACTTAACTCATTTTCAGTAGTGAAAGTGTCTGTAAACATTGTCTAGGATGAATTAAAGCTGGCAAAATATTTCATATCAATAACGCCACATATCATACTTCATAGTCTGATGTCCGTGTCAGTTTGATATTTGAGCAACGCAAAGTGTGACATGTCGAGGACGAAAAAAAAAAAAAACAGAAGCTAAAAGTCTCCCTGTTGATCGAGAAAGGATCAGAAGGATGGATGACAAAGGAAATGGGGAGTGGAGAGGAGAAAGGAAGAGTACCAGGGAGGGAAGGTGAGCGGGGCAGAGAGAGAGAGAGAGAGCGAGAGAGAGAGAAAGAGAGAGAGAGAGAGAGAGAGAGAGAGAAAATGGTGTGATTTCCTGTGCGACAGAGCCCCACAGCAGACATGGGAGGAATAGCAGGTAACCAGGCTATGGAGAGAGGCTCAAAGAAACTGATACATTTTTGTCTCGTCGCATCACTTGATCCACTGTGGCCCTCTGAAAAGACATTTTTGTCTTCAGCTCCTTATTTAAGGTCATTTATCTAAAGAAGAGGAGGCAAATAGTACACCAGGTAAATGCTTTTTCCGATTGCCGGGATTCCTCAGAGACTCAGAATAGTAGGTGCATAGTGCAGCTGGGCCGACACACCAACCCTTAATACTAAATTATGAATCAGCGCTAAGCATTAACAAACTGCTCATCAATGGGAATAAAGCCACTGGGAAGGGAAAAACATAATTTCACTACTGTCTTCTAAAAGAACCAGAGAAGGCTGCTGGGTAATAAACCTAAGCCTTTAGTAGTAATACTTTAAATCCCGTTTGGCTATAACTGTTAGCAGCTCTCTTGATGACTTTTTTTTACAGTGTTTTTCAAATCCCTCAATGTGGTGCAAACTAAATGTCCTCGATTATATACAGTTTCTATTCAAAAGTATTCATGAATATTGTATTGTTCTTTTGTTTCTAATCCCCACAGGTAAATGGTTAAATATTCATCGCTACATCATTTCAAAACTCGGGGATATGTTTTATGAACTTGCGAATGTGCAACTGTACCTTTTAAACTTTATATTCAGTAATATTTGATTTAAAACTGTCTGAATTTAATGTCATACATGTGTTGTAAGATCATATGATTCCATTGAATCATACAGCAAGTTCCATATTTCTTCTACTACACATTTGCTTTGATTGCATGGAGGGATTTATGAGTCCCAATCAATCACTCAAGATATAAATCGATTACAATATAAGAGAATATTTAGAATGGTATCCATAATTTGATGACCACTACAGCATGTGTTGTCATTGAAAGAAAAAAAGTTTAAATAAGTTGATTTAAATTCATCTCTTGGTGAACATCTTGTTGTGGTTACACTGTATATGCAAAAGCTTCTGTTGGTGACTGCAGGATGGAAGCTGGGAGCTGGTGAGGAGGAGACTCTCGACGGACCGCTACGACCAGCAAGTCACAAAGTGACATCATGTGACCAGCGGGCACAGCCGAAGGCATACAAAGGCGTATTTTCAATAGCCTTGGTCGCTTGTCTACTTATATTGTAGAAGAAGGTAAACAGTGAAAAACACAACTGTCCTTAGAAGATTAATAGAATAGTCCTCAACGAGGGAAAAATACATTTGAGCTTGTTAATGAATCTGTTTGTTTTTTTCACCTCCCTACAGTATTGCCAAATTGTAATTCTAACCGAGAAACAAACAAACAAAATAAGACATTTCATCCATTATGAAGTCATCTGAATAGAGCTTCTAGTTAATCATATTTTGAAAACCACATATAAGGACTCCTTAAGTTTCTGAATTACATTTGTATAATCACAGAATCTTCAGATTATTTTGTGTGGGTCTACATTGCCCAGCAAGACATCCAAAACTCGGTTCAGAATGGCTGAATGGAGATAATAATAATAATAATAATAATACTTACATTTTATATAGCGCTTTTCTAAATACCCAAAGACGCTTTACATAGGGCAGAGACAAACAGAACAAAAAATAAAGAAAGACAGAGGAGCAAAACAAACAAACGGAACATTTTGGTAAAAAAAAAAAGAAGAAAACTGGAGAAGCTGTGCGGAATGGTTCATGTAGTGGAGGGTAGGGTGCAGGGGTTAGCAGGTGAAGGCGAGTTTGAAGAGGTGGGTTTTGAGGGCTTGTTTGAATGATGATAGGGAGGGAGCCTCACGGAAGTGGATGGGGAGGGCGTTCCAGAGGGGGGGTGCAGCAGCTGAGAAGGCCCTGTCACCCCAGGTCCGGAGCTTGGTCCTGATGGTCTTCAGAGTGTTTGCACCGGCGGACCTGAGGCAACGGGTTGGGGCGTGGAGGGGGAGGAGGTCTGAAAGGTAGGGAGGGGCCAGGTTGTTTAGGGCTTTGTAGGTGGTGAGTAATATTTTAAAGTCTATTCTGTATTTGACCGGGAGCCAGTGGAGGTTGCGAAGGACCGGGGTGATGTGTTCATAGCGGCGGGTGGAGGTGAGCAGTCGAGCGGCAGAGTTCTGAACATATTGGAGTTTATTGAGGATTTTGTTGGGAGAGCCATAGAGGATGCTGTTGCAGTAGTCGAGTCTGGAGGTTATGAGGGCGTGGATGAGAATTTCGGTGGTGGCAGAGGACGGGGAGGGCCGGAGGCGTGCAATGTTCCTGAGGTGAAAGAAGGCAGTTTTGGTGATGTGGTTGGCATGGGGTAGGAAAGAGAGGGTGGGGTCGAGGATGATACCGAGGTTACGGACCTGGGTGGAGGGGGTGACGATGGAGCCATCAATGTTAAGAGAGAAGGTCTGGGCTGAGCGGGTGAGGGAGTTAGGGCCGATGATGAGTATTTCAGATTTATTGCAGTTGAGTTTGAGAAAGTTCTGTTGCATCCATGATTTTATATCAGTGAGACAGGCGGTGAGAGTGGCGTGGGTGACTGAGGTGATGGTCTTGGAGGAGAAGTAGAGTTGGGTGTCGTCAGCGTAGCAGTGGAAATCGAGACCATGACGACGGATGATTTGTCCAAGGGGAAGGATGTAAATGATGAAGAGGAGGGGACCAAGCACAGAACCTTGGGGGACACCGTGGGTGACTGGGGAGGTGGAGGATAATGAAAGGGAGACAGCAAAAGTCCATTGTAATAGACAAACAAAAGGCCATGTCCGGTAATCAATACCTACATGTATTAATGAAAAGTCTAAAAACAATGTGGTGGTCTTTTAGATCACAATGTAATAGTAGCTCGCACAGTCAAAGGTGGTCAGCCTATTAACAGATCAGCTAGCAGTAAGCTAGCTTGGCAACCCCATACTAATGGGTCACCGGTTTCACATGCAGCTAAATTTGTATGAAATGTTTCTATGTACAATAAAAGTAGACCCACACTTGCATTTTTCTTTTTAGGTGCATTTTCTCAACATTTCTTACAGTAAACCAATGAAGCAGATGAGCACAGAGTGTGTTTACTTATAGCTAAAGGCCGACAGGCATGTGTGGTTGGACCCTCACCAGTCTGACAACACGGACACAGACTAGCTTTGAACTCTGAAGCAGATAAAGCTAGAAATATGCAAAATGTGTAACAAAACTGGGATGTATTTATAAAAACGTAGGAGAAACAAAAAGCCAGACAAATTGTGTCTGATCCTGTTCATCTCCTTTTTAAAGAATGCTGCCCTCGGGAAGACGCTATAGAACCGCAGCAGCAACCAAAAGAATTTTCAAAAGTCTTTCATACCAAATGCAATAACTTTGCTTTATTCGTAAACTTTTACACTGGAAACGTGTCCGTTATCGTTGTCTGCATTGTGCATGTTATGCTATTTATTTATTGTATGTATTGTGATTTTCTAAGATGTGTTTAAACCAACCTGAGAAGCCCAAAGCACATTTCCACATTTGTGGACAATAAAGATGATTGTTGTTGTTGTTATTAGTATACAGAATGCCCGGCTTTGTCACAGTGTATTTACTTGTACTGGTGAATGGCTACAGTCTTAGTTGTATGTGTGACTTTTCACCTTTAAATGAGTGTTAATACACAGAGTTGTCAAATTTCACACAGATGATATTGTTAATTTCCCTTTTGTGCTTCAGAAGCAACAGCTCGCAACTCAAATTAGTTAGAAACAGCAATGTAGCGAACATCTGATATCTAAACTAAAATGTCTGTTGAAGGTAACGTCCAAATTGGTGCAGCTCATAATAAAAGTCAACTGAGATGATTGCAGACTTCAATGACCATGATGCGTCCATTTAATCCACAACTTTAAAAGCGCTGAAAGGTCAGAGTGGTCCACAAAGCGACCACAATACTCACAACCTGTGCTACTACTCAGTTTCTTTGGAACAAGAGCATTTTCAACCTTTAAATATGACACGTCCAGGGAAAAGCCTATGAGACAAGTGTGACCACTCTCAATTGTGTGCCTCCTCCTAAATGTGATGACTACACACAACGACGCCGCACAATAGTAAGTGGCATAGCCGGGTCCAAATAATCAGCTGAATGAATGCATTTTTCAAAAACCATTATTCGGATGTGGCGATGCGCGCACAACAAACGTACCCCACAACAAACGGAGGCATCTGGAGAAGGGAAAAAAAGTTCCTTTCACTGAGCAGGCATGATAAGAGCGTCTGTATTTCCACTCCCTTTATCACTTCCCGTCCCAGACAATGGATTGAATTTCAAAAGCCAATAAACAAGGGAGATGTCCATTCTGCATGGCAGTTATCACAAGCCAGCGTCCCACTCTCATTTGCTCGCCCTCCCTCCCTCCTTCTTTTCCTTTCCCCCTTTTTCTGAAATGAGTAGGAAAAGAGAGATGGAAATTAAAAGTGGGGAGGGAGAGTTGCGAGAGAAGAAAAGAAGCAGAGGAGATGAGACGCCTTCATGCTCTGGCTCTCCTTTCATTGGACTGATAAAGGAAAAGCATCAAGGCCAGGAGTGGATGTGTTTTTTTCTGTTAACTGAATGAGGCTTTTGAGGGTGATAGTGAGGAGCCGCTCCCCTGAGAGATGTTTGGAGGAACGGGGAGGGGTGAGCCAACATAATAAATATTCTTATCTGTTATTGTCATTGTAATGGGACAGGGCAGAGAGAGGGAGGATGCGACAGCGGATAGCTCTGTCGGTGCCAAGGGACCTAACTGTGTTGACATGCAGAGGAGAGAAAATCAAAAGGAGAGACGGAAAAGTGAGAGAGGAAGCAGTGAGCGAGAGAGATTTTAAGCCAGAGGGAGTTCGCGTGTGATTATTAATGGGTCGTCCTGGTGGGAAAGAGGATATAAACAAGAAAAAGGTGACAATGAGGCTTTTCTCCTGCAGCCTAGTGCTTTACTGTATCACTCACTGCCAGGTGTTCTCAACAGGAGGGGGGGGAGTGCGGTTAAGTTCAGAGGAATATCATTTAATATTCATGTCAATTATGTCGGTTTTTCTTATAACATCACTTTGATTGTGGAAACATCAGCTGTACAAATGTGAGAAGGCCTAAGTGTCCCGGTACACCAGCATTTGTGACAGCAAATCGAACGTCAACATCGGTTCCCTGAGGAGCCTCCATGGAGCTCAACTTGGACACATAAGTTCATGCCGTTGACCAATTGCAAACTGCCTTGACCTTAACCTTTGAGAAAAGGAGACACAGAGAGTCCAAAATGGAGAAAACTATCCCATTAGCTGTGTCACACCATCCAATTTTAATTCTAATTATAAACCAATTCACAAAAGAGATGCACTATGGTTTGCAGTCAGTCATGACAGAGTGGGGTGGATGGTGCAAGTTTGCTCGCTTGAATAAGCTGTGTTATCAACTGGTTAGCAATCAAGCAACACCAGCAACCCTGTCTCCTAGAAGTTTTAGCCAACAAAAGCACTACGGTTAAGGTCAGGGAAAGATTGTAGTTTCATTTTGGAGCAAATGTTTTTGCTGTTATTTCTAAGAAGGGACTTCTTCAGACACTCTGAATTATGTACATTGGCAACATTTTTTAAATATCTTATATTCAGCAATGTTTGTGCGTGCTAACTACAGTATGGTTAATGTTTTTCATCAAACCACGTAAGATCAAATGAACTGTTAAACACCTGAAGAGGTTTACTCAACGGAGCAATAAGGAGGCAGCAGGTGAGTCAGGGGGCTTATGTATTGAGCATCCATCCATCTACAGATCTTGGCGAATGCTGCCCAATTTCTCCTGCCTGTGAAAGACCCTGATGATGGCCCCCTAATGGAGCGTCAGTTTGCACACATCTCCTCACCTTCATATATTATCATCCAATATATTGATTCATCATCCGTACACACCACGCTTCAAGACTCCCCTCTCCCTCCCTCCTGTTAAATGGTCTGCTGTGGACAGTCAATGTGAGTTATCATGGTAGGGTTCCACCTATAGGCTTAACAGTCTGTGGTTTCCAATGCCCAGTGGACAACTACAGTGTCCAGTGTGCACCAATGTATTTCCAGCTAAATAGACTTGCTGTAACATTTCACGTTAGCCCTGGGATTTATATATACATTCTCTTAACAAGTTCTTGAAGTATGTGATGTATATTCCGTTTAAAGCACGCCCTAACTCTCTTCTTTATAGACCAAACGTCACACGGAGCTTTTAAAACATGAAATAGCCGGTGTTCTGCAGGTCTCAAAGCCCAATACACTGTCAGGTCAAAGCTCCTCTCAGGGACTGCCTTGCTTTTACTCGCTTGTTTTCTGTAAAGAAAGGGGGGGTGGTCCTTGTACAGAGATGCTGTCTGTGTGTGTGTGTGTGTGTGTGTGTGTGTGTGTGTGTGTGTGTGTGTGTGTGTGTGTGTGTGTGTGTGTGTGTGTGTGTGTGTGTGTGTGTGTGTGTGTGTGTGTGTGTGTGTGTGTGTGTGTGTGTGTGTTGTAAGGCGGAGAAAACGATCATGGTTGCTTTACTTTGTATGCGTTTGGATCAGTAGGGTGCAATGACATGTTTGCTTGTAGGCAGTGACCAATCAATGTGGCATATAGATATGTCTATATTACACATGGATGGATAAAATATAGTCTAAAATATAGTCTACATTAGTCAGGTAGACATACAACACAATAAACGCCCCGAGAGAGAGAGGGAGAGAAATCTTGGTGTCAGCGCACCAGAAGAAAACAGCTTATTCACTCTTACAAAATGCACAGAAGTGTACCCACACACAATGAGAATCTGGCGACGGCGCACCAGGATGAAGAAAGAAAGAGAGAAACCTTTGTGTCAGCCCACCAGTAGAAAACTGGGAGTTATTCACTCCTAGAAAATGGGCAAAAGCCCACCGGTAACAACACATTGAGTGTCTGGTGAAAGTGCACCAGGAAAAAGAAGAGAGAAAGAGAGAAGACAACATATACAAAGCCAATAAAGGGGTTTAGAAAACGTTTTTAAAAATAATTAAAAAATAAATCCAATATATTAGGGCTGTACAGAAAGTCAAGTTTTACATTCAAAGCTTTTATTGAGGTTTTCGAATGAGGCCTCACCCCATTCAATGGGGAAAATATGATTCTGTGATTTTGCAATTATATCAATGTAATTTATGTTGCTGTTAAGATTGCTGCTTGACCGCCCATTTGTGTGCAAACTTTTGAAAAGGATTAAATGCCAAAGAAATATGGATCGAAGCAGAATATTCCGATAGATAAAATCCTGAAAATTGGACTGGAATCTATTTTCAATAAATTTGGACTTTAGGACTGAGAACAGGGACAATTACTCAAAGAGGACTGGGAGCCATGTGAGAGAGAGAGAGAGAGGTGATGGAAGGGGTCGGGGCTATAAAAGGTTCTTTTCACAGCAGCCATTTTGACACGTCACAGCAGCGTAAACCACAGGTCAAATGGTCCCATTCTATTTATTGTGTCACAGCAATTCCAGTGCACCAACATGCACAATACCAGGGCATAGGCGTACCTAAATGGAACAGTGTCATAAGTAATGTTATTAATTAGACCTGTGTTTACCCTGCAATGGCATGTCAAAATGGGACTGTTAAAAAGGGCCTATTGCGTGCAATATTCCTATAAGTTATTCATAATATTAATTTGATTGATTTTTATTAATTACTCTATTTGGAGACAAAGTCCATGCACCTTTCTGTCTGGACGAAGAGATCAACGACTTTGCTGTAAAAGTCCTCCTTGCTGGATGTATTCCTCATAAGTCTGTACTTGTCAGTGGAAATGTGAGACAAGGACGAGAGCCTGGTCTGTTCCATTCTGTTACAGCTACAGGTCTTTATGCATAGTTAAGACCAGCTTCAGACGTCTTGTGACCTCAGGCACAGTCTCCTGCAGACCATTCTCTGTCAAAAAAAGGACGCAGCTGTACAGGCGTCTTTCCTTGAAGAGTATAATCCCAACAAATCAGACTTTAATCTAATCAAATCCAATAATTCTGCATATCTGGACAGGTTAATTTCCCCAAAAAGGCTTATTTTAGCTCACTTTTGCTGTTGACATCAACACCACTGGTTTGGGATGCTGCATTGTTTCTAATAACCAGCAGGTGGCGACTCCTGTGGTTCCAAAAACATAACCGGATTGTGAGAAAATGATATATATACTTTCACTTGATTTGTTAGCCCAGTAAAAATTGTCAACATGAGTTATGGTCTCAATCGCTAGTTTCAAGTCTTTTTCAATACAGCATGATGTTCATTTAGTAAATTATGGTTTTATTGAGATTAAAATAGACCATAAAGCAGGGTATGCTTTACGGTGGGGCTACCTTGTGATTGACAGGCCGTTACCACGGTGTTCCCTTGTCTGGGAGTTGTCCATGTTTTTGTCTTACCACTTTAACCCTTTCAATGTGTGTTTTCAGTTCATTGAAGTCAATTGTTACATGTTGTTTGCTTAGATATGCGTTTGTTTGTACTTACCTCCTCTTGTGTCACTTTTAGTTGCAAAAACACACAATAGCGACGGCCTACTATGATGGAGACGGCCAAAATGACGAACTCAAGGCTTCAAAACCATAGTTCTCAAACCAATTGGTGATGTCATGGTGACTACAACCACTACTTATATACAATGGCCAGGTGTCCGTACTTTCCGAGGTTCTAAAAACCTGATTAGTTCAGGTCCTCTGCCCTGACCAATGGGCTATCCTGACCCTAACTACCTGAGGTCAATAAGTGGCAGGTCTTGCCAAGAAATGCAGTGGGATTTATAATTACGCAGATCCAACACCGCATGCTCAAATCTAAACGTTGGCCTATGTGCCAGAGCTGCAGACCATGGATGTATGAGGAGAACAGACAGGCCTCTGCTGCTGCCCCCATTGCTTTGAACTTCCTGTATTCAGGAAAAGTATTTTTAGGAGAAAGTGGCAAAAGGAGTATACTATACTATTCTGTCTAGGTTTATTGGAGACACATTATGAATAATGAAATATATAAATATAATTCAAATAATTGTGAATTAAGAATATGAAGAAATGATCATTCCAACTATCATGTAATCTCAACAATTCCTTTGTAGCTTTGGTGAGGCTCTGCCTACCCTGACCGCACATCACTGGTTTGGATGTGCTTTCATGCGTACATGTTGCTTTGAAATTTGAAACTAACATTATTGATTTTGTGGTAAATTTTCATAAAGAATATACACAAACCCATGCACAAACACACAAGCAAACACAGACATGGAGTGTTCTCTATCTTATTGCGATCTCCTTGTATTTTAGGCAAGCTGGCTGCCAGGCTGCATGCTCAGTCTGATCAATTATTTAAGCTACCTTGAGCTCTCTGGGTTTTCCGAGGATTTATTAGGTCCAGCTGCTGGAAGTTTGGCACAATGAAAAACATGATGCATGGAGAGAGAGAGAGAGAGACAAATACCACAGAGACTCATCAGCCATGTGCCACTTATTGCGAAGCGGGGAAAGTGAGAAGTGATTTTCAAAGCAGCGAATGGGATGATGTCTTTGCTTCTCAGAGGACAGCACGCTGCTGGGGGAAAGATGGGCGAGTGCAGTACCCACTTCTGTTGTGTAGGACGGTGCAAATTACATGATAGCACATTGTGCCTGAGATATGATGCTTTTAACTGGAAAGAATGAGATATGGGGAAAAAGACAAGTCTGTGTGTGTGTGTGTGTGTGTGTGTGTGTGTGTGTGTGTGTGTGTGTGTGTGTGTGTGTGTGTGTGTGTGTGTGTGTGTGTGTGTGTGTGTGTGTGTGTGTGTGTGTGTGTGTGTGTGTGTGTGTGTTGTTTGCTTGCCTGGGCTCAGTATCCAAAAGTGCATGTGTGCACACGCTACAGTATTTAGCATTTGTGTGTGTGTGTGTGTATGTGTGTGTGTGTGCGCGCATGTTTTCTCCCGCGCAGTGGCAGCCTGCAGCAGTAATGAATGGGGCCTGGGGATAGCTGAGAGGATGGGAGGTGGCAGATCATAAATAATCATTTATCCCGCCGTTTCCCCTGCCTCGCTCCCTGACAGACCGCTGGGTACAGGCAGGGAGAAGCCAGCAGTGCGAGCCGAGACGCAGCTGCACCAGCCACGACGCACATGTGGCCTCAATGCTCTGGGGCAGATTTTCTTCACAGCAGGTCTATCTCGCTGATGCACCAGTGAAATGAGCAGAACTGTAAAATTGTGAAGATACAGGATGAGTTGTGATCTGTGAAAAAAAAGAAAGAAAGATGGAGGACAAGGAAAAAGCCAAGCAGACAAACAAACATGAGAAAGGCTGACATGAAAGAGAAGAGAGGGGCGTGAAGTAATGAAAAGGTACATGAAAATCAAAAGCTGGCCTGTATTGTTATGTGTGTTATTTATCTTAAAATCAATAACTACCGTAACCATTAACTTTTAATGTGTACTTCCAATTGGATCCTGAAATTAAACAGTGCTGGAGGAAATCAGCAGCACCTAATGGCAGAGCCCTGGGGGAAAATTCACTCATAAACACAGTTTTCGCCGTTCCCGCAGAGGAGGAGTATTGGCTTGTGAGTGGCAAAAAATTCATTCTGAATACAGGGGTGATAAACTGAAGATCTATGATGCACTTAAGAGCATTGTCAAAAAGCTTAGTGCTATTAGTCAGGCAACATGAAGCATTCACAATCATTCACAGTAGTGTGGCCTATTGAAGTACAATGGCTTGTGCATCACGGCAGCATGATGCTGATGAAAGGACATGCAGAGACAGAGACTTTGTACTTTCAGTATCCACAAGTCCCAGTGTTCCAAACTTTGTGTTGCATTTACATGTGATAAAGGGAGTTTTCTTGGTGAGCAAAGACACGAGAATGAAACAGAATTTTCAAGAAAAGTACATTATTCAGGCCTGTACAGAGTTAGTTTTATTCTGAGGTTTATTTTTGGAAATGCAGTTTTAAGCCAGAGGATCAAGACTTCTTTTTCTTTTGTTCCCTTTCTGTCAGCTTCATCTGTCAGTCCGTCTGACCACACACGCAGGCATGTGTGAGAGCTCTAACCAATACAAACTACCATGATTGTGCTCAACACTCAAAGAGCAACATTAATCAGCGCTCCAACACCTCAGCCTTCTCCAGCCAAGCAGAGTAAATCAGGAAGAAGTTGGACGGAGAGAAAAGAGGGAAACGGCGTTGATTTAATTTATGGCTTCCGCTTTCAAGTCGCCACGCTCCTGACTAAGTGTCAAAGTGGCATTTATGATGTATGAAATTAAATCACGGAGAGGAACACTACCACACACAAAGCACAACACACCTGCAATTTTTCTCTCACCTCAGTGGCTTAACTGAAAACAGCCCTTGTGTGAGTAATAAGTCTCTCTCCATTTATCTCTTTTTGCCTATTTCTTCACCGTCTACAGAACAGAAAAGGACAGTAAATCAAATTAAGCTTTTAATTAAACAGACGCCTATTTGGGGCTCTTCATTTGATATGGATCAACTTTAGCATTTGATTACTTTCAGCGAGTGGCATCAACATAAATTTGGCCAGCATGAAATGCCAAAAGATGTAAAAAATTGATGTGTTGAAATAATGCAAAAAGCACTCCTTATGTTCAACAGCTGTCCAAGAAGAACTATGAGGTCAAATCCAATGCCCCCACTCTTATATTGATCACTGATTACTACCTCATCTGTTATAACTTCGGACCAAAGGAACGATTATTTGATTTGAATAAACTGTAATAAACCAGTGGCCAATGCTACAGTAGTCAGAGAGGAAACATGCAGTAAAGACTAGAACTTCTAAAAAAAAAAAAGTAATGATGTGACACTTTATGGATCCCAACAGAGAAATTTGCTTTATGCTCTCTCCTTCCAGGTGGTTCAGAGCAGAGGGTCAGCTACAGTTCAGTGCCACTACAGCTGGTAAATACCCAGTGGGTTGTTACACTGTAAGTTTACCAAAAGCACAGTTTGCAAGGTAAATGTATTAAGGCTGGTGTGCCTCTAAACTGTCAGATAAACTATCAATTATTAGCATTATTATTGGTTTAGCATTAGCTGAGAGGAAGCTATCTGCAAACAAATGGCTTCTGTTCAGACAGAGGATGAATCCTACTGAAATGGTGACCTCCTGACTTTTCATCTAGTATCATATAGGTCAAATATCTGCAAAAAACATTCCCATCAGCCCCTACTGTATTTGCTAGACTGTGTTAAATAATTCTGATTTGCAAATATTAGCACGCTCAACTAAGATGGTGAATATATGTTTGCTGACGTTAGCGTTCCTACTGTCATTACATGTAAGAAGTTTACCTTTCTACCTAATTAACTTTACTTTACTACTATATCTGTTTACAACATGGGGGATAAGAGTTATGCACATGGTCACATAAGTACTAGCATCACTTGTAATTACGTCCATGAAATTTTTCATGCTACCTGTGTTGCCGAGTTGGTGATCATAAAGCCACAGGCTGTTACACTGCCCTCAGTTGTGAAGTATTTCTTTTCAGAGCCCTGCCCACCTCTTTTAATGATTTTAAATAGCAAAAGAGGGACATTACACAAATGTGGGCCTGTTCTTCCTGACACGTTGCAAGTCTGCAATCTGCAGCCAAAGCACAAATCTCCACAGTAACAAAACATCTGCATCCATCTTCCTTGTTTATGTCGGCCTTAAGCACTTGGATGCACGGCCAGTCATAATTATGACTTGCAAAGTCACAAGTTTACGAGGAGCCCACGACCTGGCTTTCAAATGCTGAGCTGACAGTGGCAGGCCTCTTCTGCGTTGCATAAATTACAATTAACACATCGTCCCTTCAGTTGCTCGTTGGAAATAACAGAATTACAAGCCATAAGCCATAAACTATAAGGAGAATCTGGATTTTCTATCATTCTGTCATTATTTGGACATAGAGTAGAGGTCGAAAAGTTCAGGCCCACTTTTGAAATCATAGTGAGTGTGCCGTTTGGGTTTGGGGTTAAAATATACTGTAGATATTACTATTAAGAATTGTTTACATGCAGTCAGTATAGAGTAACAAAGGAGGTCGAAGTATTGTCCACATTGTAAATGTGTTTTTGAAATTGTTCCTCCTATGACAACCTCAATATAGAAGAAGTCTCCTGTATAGTTTAACAATACTATATGGTTATGTTGTTGATGCTTTAAAAGAAATCAACCTTATACACTGTAAAATATGTTGCATTGTGAAGGCCATAGTCCCACAATTTCTACACTGGCTGGTGGATAGTGAGAGAAGCTAAACATCAGCAGCTGCAGTCCTCCGTCAGTGTCTACTGTGCATTGGCTCACAACCGTTTTTGATAGAACCCACATCCCAGTATGGAATAGATAAAGTACACAAGAACTTTGGGAGAAAACTTCTGGTGACAATTATGCGCAGAAGTTGATCTATTCTGATGAGTATGAAACACAGCCGAAACTTGCCTGGAATTTCTTTATATTTGAGACATAAATATCAACATGAAAATTAACGAGGCCTATATTGTTGCTTGCTACCCGATATACACTAATTTGTGTGAAACACATTTTATCGTTGCCTTTCTATGGTGCATATGATGTTTACTCAATATACCATTTTAGTGAAAGGCCTGACTTAAATGCTACGGGAAAAGCCTTTTGACCCCTTTGCTCTGCTGCCTCGGGGCGACTGGTTGCCCCGTCGCTCAGAGGTCCCTGCGGCCGATCGACCCGGTCACGGCTGTTTTCTGTCCTGGCCCCACAATGGTGGAATGAACTCCCCACTGACGTCAGGACAGCAGAGTCGCTGCCCATCCTTAGGCTGAAAACTCACCTCTTCAAGAAGTACTAACCTGAGCCTTCCACTTAGCACTTATTGTATTCATACTAGTTTGTTGCACTTATTGTATTCGTATTAGTTTGTTGCACTTATTGTATTCGTTTGTTTCTACACTGTACTTTGGCTCTGGTTTAAAAAAGGAGCTGCACTTATGACTTCTGGTGACTAGTAGTTCTCTTGAATACACTTGAATACACTTGAATACACTTATTGTAAGTCGCTTTGGATAAAAGCATCTGCTAAATGACTGTAATGTAATGTAATGTGAATTAAAGGCATGCACACGTGCTATATATAACAAGATAACTGCATTTCTTTACTTTGTATTCTAACTTTTACTGTCCCAACAGGTAACAGCAACTGAAACTCTACTTAAGACGATTTAAACCTAGCACTTTAGATGTTAGGTGTGACCAAAGGCGTTAATCTTTGGCTAAAATTCAACCTGGTCCTTCCAGTCTGAGTAATGAGCCTTCTTCTAATCCCCCACCTGCTAATGCTTCCCCTCGTCTCCTCTGCGCTTGAGCTCTTCCCACCCCAATTTACCGCCCTTAATCTTGTGTCGGCTTCTTCTCACAGGAAGTGGTTACCTTTATTTTTTACAAGGCTGAAAATCTGCTGAGTAACTCCCCCCTACCCCCATCCTCTTCCTTACTCCTCGCACATACACACACACACACACACACACTGGGCACCTACAGAAAGTGATGGGAGGAAGAAGGGAGGAGAAGGTGAGGAGGGGGGTTGCTGCTGCTGACGTTACGCGGCTCACAGGACTTGCCCGTAAATGAACTCATTTTTCATCCTGCCTCTCTCCCTCCTCCCTCTCCTGTTAATGACTGGCACTTTCCTCATACGGAGCACCGGCTCTCTGAAGAGCCTGGCGAGTGACAGAGCACCATTCATCTCCTCATGGCGGAGGACGGGAGGGGAGGGGAGGGAGGGGGGGGGGGGGGGGGGGGGGGTAGGGTGAGAGCGGGAGGTAAGGCTGGCATACGGACATGCGGACAGATGCAGGGGGAAGAAAGAGACAGAGACAGGTTGCAAGCAAGGCTAGATTAAGGTACACTTCTAACAGTGGGAGCAGGTAGAAGATAAAAGAGTGGAGGGAAGAGGAACTGGCCACCACAGATGGGACAAGCACACGTCCTTCCTCTTTTTCTGATGTGCCAAACAACTCCAATGCCAGACGAACCATCAAGTAAACCAATAATCAGCATGTTTTGATATAGATTTTTTACTACTTTGATCAAAACCACATTCCTCCAGCCTTTACCGAGCTAATGAAAGCTTTTATGCTCGCTGTTCTAAACACTTTCCCAAAAAAAGAATTTTCTGAGAAAAGTCCTCCAAGGCACAGGGGGTGATGCAGTTAATGTTTACAGAAAGAGCAACCGCAGCTTGTCTGGAATAAATATGAAACTTCTGTTGAGTTTAAAACTTTTCTCCATAATGTCAACTTTTCAACAACTGAGAAAATCAGCCATGATTTCAGATTGACAACCTTGTATATAAACGATTACAATGGGACATGAACAAAATATGGAGGTGTTAAGAAATAAATAAATAGAAGTAATAGATAAAAGCAATAAAAGGCTGTTAACTGTAGAAACTTAGATGATCCTAAGCACTCAGAGGAAGGTAAGCGCGCCCCAAATGAAAGCAATCGCCTCCTATCGTCTTCAAAAATGTAAGCCTGAGTAATTTATGAAAACCCATAAATACACACAAATTACAAACAATAGATCAGCAATGGTTGCAGGTCAATTAAATAGTCAATTGAATATGATGATTGTGTGTCTGATCGATCATTGAGACAGATCACAGCCTTCTTTAACACATTTTTTGTCTCCACCCAACAATACAGTATATCCTTTTAGCATCAAAGACTACCTCCCCTGTGGGCTTGAAAGAAGTTTCCTTCTTCAGAGCACAGCGGCTGTGGTCAGCTTGAGTTAATGTCGATTACAATGTTTATAGTGGGAAAAAAGTGTAACAACATCCATAGAAACCAAGCCTGCAGTGAAATCCACTTGTCCATCCTTTGCTGTCATATTTCATAAGGCTAAATGCACTGCTTCTGTTTTGTTACTTGCTATGTATGAATGTTTGTATGTCCGTTTATTTAGAAACAGTGGTGATTTGAATGCTAACATGTTTACAGTAAGAGTGCTAACATGATGTTTATCAGGAAATATTTACCAAGTCTTATGCTTCGTAATTTACGGACAATGCATATAGTCCAAATCTATATAATTAACACAATGACAACAGCAAACTCACAAGAACCAGTCACATATATTCATATGACAACAGAGCATGACAAATCAATCCAGCAACACTGCAGCGGAACACGCATCCTGCTACACACTCGAGGGCCATTCAGATATTAGATGTAAAAAAACAAACGCAGTTCACTTACCAAATGCTGTTCACTTAAAGACAAACTCCATCCTCCTTTCTTTGTTGACAAAGAGTTTAATCCCATGGTTAAATCCCAACTCACAAATCCGTTTCTCCTCCTCCTTCAGCCATTGAGTGTTAAAAAAAAAGCTAGGTAAAAAAAGAAATAATCTACACCAAGCAAAATGCTAAAAATTTCATAATTTCTTCCATATCTTTCAATTTGAACTCTTACTGCTCCGACTAAGCCTCTGATGGCTATTTTAAGTTTCGTTTCACAATAGTCATGTGCTCGCCCACTGACCAATCACAGCACATGCTGCACCTCACTGCAGAGCTGCACCTGGAAACTGAGCTGCACGTAATGCTGACGTAGTTGTAGGCCAGCTAGCAGGCTCTGGCACGTCAAAGAATACGCCCAACATGTCAAACTAAAGATCTGATTGGTTGAACACTATGACAATCAACAATATCGTCCCCATTCACTTAAACTACACATGGATGCACTTGTGAGTCTGCAGACCTCGGGCCTCTCTTCTTACCTAGAGACACAGAGGTGAAATCTGATTGGATAAAAGCTCTACTTAAAACAAGCTGCACTGGAAGCAGAGCA